>JAYESD010000001.1:108084874-108684874 GCA_036927565.1 Tuctoria greenei
TGATTGATGCAAATGCAAGGTAGAACCTGTTACTTGATTGCTTTTAATGATCACTAACTAGCTCTAATAGATTTTAACAAGTTTATACAGGTTTGGGTCGATTAGATCAAATTTTAGAATTAATTCAACACAATTTAACCAGAAAGATCGGACTAGTCCGCTAGGGACCGGACAAGTCCGCACTTGACGAGATCAACAGATTAGGGTTTTCTAGATCGACGTAAATTCGGAGATTAGGGGTTGAATTCACATAAGGAAAAGAGAATAGAAGGTATACCAGGTGTTTAGAACTCCAATGAACCAAGAAACTTGGAGGTAACACTTGGATCTTGATGATCTAGGGTTGGTGATGAACTTGGAGATGAATTGGTGGTGAAGGACGAAACTTGGTGGAGATCTTGATCCTCCTTCGTTTCCTCCTCTTCTTCCTCTTGCTTGGGATCTTCTCCTCTCTCCTTGATGGTGGCTCCCCACGAACTAGGGTTTGGGTGGGTGGAAAAAGTGGCAAATAGATGTCAAACCAAGGGGTGGGGTTGTTTATATAGACGTGGAGGCTAGGGTTAGATGGATTTCGAGTTTTGGGATGAGTAGAGGCCGGTTTAGAGTCCCACATGGGCTCTAAAAGAGTTGGGAACGACGTCCCTAGGCCCACTTGACGTGAAACCCAAGAAACAAGTCGTAAAACAAAAGGTCAATCTCGGAGTCACGAAATATCAGACAAGTCCGGACAGGACCGGACTAGTCCGAAGTCGTCCAGAGAGAAAATCGGACAAGTCTGGCCAAAAATCGAACAAGTCCGATCTTAGTCAGAAAGGAAAACGGACAAGTCCGCTGGAACACCGGACTAGTCCGGAAAAGGACTTAGCAAATTTTCTAGGATTCATGGAATGCTGACTAGTCCGAATCAGAAATCGGACAAGTCCGAAGTTGTCCAGAGGCAAATATCGGACTAATCCTCAGCAAAGCAAGGACAGTCCGTTTTTAGACAGAGAGAAATCGGACTAGTCCTCAGCAAAACCGGACTAGTCCGCACTTTCCTACATTTTAAGTGCGGTTTTGTTCCAAATCAATTTTAAACTTGTTCCTCTTGTTATGGGTTAATGTTAAACATGTATATGAGTGTATGTAGGGCATGATGCATGAAAATGAGGGTGTTACAAACCTACCCCCCTTAAAATGAATCTCGCCCTCGAGATTCGACGCGGAAGAGAAGAGATAGGGAAATTCCTTCTTGAGATCATCTTCTAGCTCCCAAGTTGCTTCTTTTTCGGTATGGTGCTTCCATTGGACTTTACACCATCGAATCACCTTATTCCTTGTGACCCTCTCCTTGGTTTCCAAGATTTTGACCGGTTGCTCGGCATACGTCAAATCTTCCTCTAGTTCCAATTCTTCCATTGGCACTTGATCTTCTGGTACCCTGACACACTTCTTGAGTTGGGAAACATGAAACACATCATGTACGTCTGAAAGATGAGCTGGCATCTCCAACTTATATGCTACTTCTACTCTTTTGTCCAAAATCTTGAATGGTCCAATATAACGAGGTGCGAGCTTACCCCTTATGTTAAACCTCTTATGACCTCTCATTGGTGACACCTTGAGGTAAACAAAATCTCCTGTTTCAAAGGCTAATTTCCTTCTCCTATTGTCCGCATAGCCTTTTTGTCTTGATTGGGCAGCCCTCAAGTTTTCACGAATTATTTGGACTTGCTTTTCGGCTTCTTGCAACACATCCGGACCAAATACTTGAGTTTCCCCTGCTTCATTCCAGAATAAAGGTGTCCTACACTTCCTCCCATAAAGCGCTTCATATGGTGACATTTTCAAGCTTGCTTGGTAACTATTGTTGTATGAAAATTCCGTGTATGGCAAGCTTTTGTCCCAACTTTTCCCATGCTTTAAAGCACAAGCTCTTAACATGTCCTCCAAAATCTGATTGGTCCTCTCGGTTTGTCCATCCGTTTGAGGATGATATGCTGAACTAAAATTCAACCTCGTTCCCAAAGCTTCATGCAATTTTTGCCAAAATCTGGAGGTAAATTGAGAACCTCTATCCGAGACTATCTTCTTAGGGACTCCATGTCGACACACAATATGCTCCATGTATATTTCGGCCAATCGTGCAGCTGTATACTTGGTCTTCACAGGGACAAAATGAGCTGACTTGGTTAAGCGATCCACAATTACCCAAATTGAGTCATACCCGGACTGAGTACGGGGTAACCCAACTATGAAGTCCATTCCAATTTCTTCCCACTTCCATTTCGGAATCTTCAATGGTTGCAATAATCCGGCTAGCCTTTGATGTTCCGCCTTGACTCGTTGGCACACATCACACAGTGCTACGTATTCAGCTATGTCCTTCTTCATGCTATTCCACCAATAGCAAGTCTTCAAGTCTTTGTACATCTTCGTACAATCAGGGTGAATTGAGTATGGTGAGTCATGTGCCTCCTTTAATATTGTTTCTCGAATATGCTTTACATTAGGGACAACAATTCTCTTTCCAAGCCATAAGGTACCATGTTCGTCTTCATCAAATCTGAATTCTCTCCCTTCTTCGGTCCTTTCCTTGATTTCCTTGATCTCCTCATCTGTGGTTTGTGCCTCTCGGATTTCTTGCTCCAAGGTTGGGTTTAACTCCATCATCTCCATCTCGTTTACAAACCCAAGGTTCAACCGTTCAAACTCCTTACATAACTCGAATGGTAACTCTCGAACCGTGAGTTGATGACTTACTCCTTTTCTACTCAAAGCATCGTCCACTACATTGGCTTTTCCCGGATGATAGTTGATCCCCAAATCATAATCTTTGATGAGCTCTAACCATCTTCGTTGCCTCAAATTCAGATCTGTCTGTGTGAAAATATACTTAAGACTCTTGTGATCCGTATAAATTTCACACCTATGTCCGAGTATATAGTGTCTCCAAATCTTCAATGCGTGTACCACGGCTGCTAGTTCAAGATCATGCGTGGGGTAATTCTGCTCATGTTTCTTCAATTGTCTCGATGCATAGGCGACCACTTGACCTTCTTGCATCAATACACATCCAAGTCCTTGTCTTGATGCATCACAATAAATATCAAAACTCTTGCTTACATCCGGCAATACCAAAACTGGGGCTGTTGTCAACCTCTTCTTCAACTCCTCAAAACTATTCTGACAAGCTTCAGTCCATTGGAACGCCTTTCCCTTCGTTAGCAACTCTGTCATAGGCTTGGCTATCTTGGAAAAGTCCTTGATGAATCGACAGTAATATCCAGCCATTCCAAGAAAACTCCTTATTTCCTTGACATTTTGCGGCGGTTCCCACTTCAACACATCTCTCACTTTCCCTGGGTCAACTGATACCCCTCCTCCGGAAATAATATGGCCTAAGAAGGAAACTTCCCGTAACCAGAATTGACATTTACTGAACTTGGCGTACAACTGATGCTCCCTCAATTTCTGCAGCGTAAGCCTCAAGTGTTCCTCATGTTCCTTCTGATCCTTCGAGTAGATCATAATATCATCAATAAACACCACAACGAACTTGTCCAAGTACTCCATGAAGACTTTATTCATGAGGTACATAAAGTAGGCAGGCGCATTTGTCAATCCAAAAGACATCACAGTGTACTCATAAGATTCATACCGTGTCCTAAAAGCTGTCTTGGGTATGTCCGATGGTCTAATCTTCATTTGAAAGTAACCTGACCTCAAATCAATCTTGGAAAACACACAGGCACCTTTCATCTGATCAAACAAATCCTCTATACGGGGCAAGGTGTACTTGTTCTTGATGGTCACCTCGTTGAGAGCTCGGTAATCCACACACATCCTTTGCGTTCCATCCTTCTTGTCTACAAATAGAACGGGCGCTCCCCAAGGTGAAGAGCTAGGGCGAATAAAACCTTTCTCCAGTTGTTCTTGAATCTGCTTCTTGAGCTCTGCTAATTCCTTAGGAGGCATCCTATACGGCGTCTTAGCTATAGGTGCAGTTCCAGGTATTAAATCAATAACGAACTCAATATCTCGATCGGGTGGCATACCTGGCAACTCTTCCGGAAACACATCCAAAAATTCACACACTACCGGAATCTCCTCAATTGCGACACCGTCCATATGATTCAACTCCAATTGCTTCGGTGTGGTTTGAGATGCTTCAAATTCTACGGTGATCCCTTCCTCATTGGTCAACTTCACCGTCTTTGTGGCACATTCAATAACTCCATTGTGCTTCCTCAACCAGTCCATACCAAGTATAATATCCAACCCTTGAGAATCTAAAACAATGAGGTTGGCGGAGAAGTCTACCCCCCTTATTCTAAGGCTTACTTTTGGACATACTATATTTGTCCTCATCTCTCTTCCAGGAGACTTAAGCAACAGAGTAAACTTCATATGAGAGATAGGCAAACTATACTTGGCAACATACTTCGATGCAATGAATGAATGCGATGCTCCAGAATCAAATAACATAGTCGCGGGGTTGGAGTTGGCGAGAAACATACCAATGACCACGTCATCCGCTTGTTGAGCATCCTCCGTAGAGACATGGTTCACGTTACCACGAGCAAAATTCTGCTGTCCATGGCTTCCTTGTGGTTGTCCTCCATTAGGTCTTGGGTTTTGCCTCGATGCATTGCTTCCTTGACCAAGGCCCGACTTAGGACATTGATGCGCAAAGTGTCCAGCTTCTCCACAAGTATAGCACTTCTTAACTCCACCAGAATTATTGGGACGAGCTTGGTTTTGAACATTGGCTCCAGGGAAATCAGCACGAGGTGCATAAGGTATCGGAGGCCTAGGTGCTTGCATGACAGGGCGCTGCTGCACAAACTGAGTTGGGCATGGTGCATAACCAGGGCGCTGAGCAGGAATAGAGGAGCTGTAGTGAGGCACATTGGGCGGCGCAAAGCGAGGGCGCACATTACTTCCTTGTTGCTGTCCTTGATATGGCGCCTTCCTCTTGATTTCTTGCTCCATCTCACGGATCTTGTTCTCAACCACAATTGCTTTGTCCACAAGCTTCTGAAAATTGACATAATCATAGTTGTGCAATTGCACTTGGATCGTATTGTTCAATCCCCTCATGAACAAGTATTGCTTCCAGCTGTCCCGGCTAACATCTTCAGGCGCATATCTTGAGAGTTGAGTGAACTTATTGAGATATTCACTCACGCTTGATTTTCCTTGTCTCAAGTTCTCAAATTCTTGCCTCTTCAAGATTATAACTCCTTCCGGCACATAATGAGAACGAAAATTCTCCTTGATTCGGCCCAAGTAATTCTCTCTTGGTTCTCATGAGCATTGCAATAAGAATCCCACCAATCTGCAGCTGCTCCAACGAGTTGATGAGAAGCAAATAGCACCTTCTCCCGGTCACTGCATTGGACAATGGCTAGCTTCTTCTCCACGGACTTGAGCCAATCATCAGCGTCCATAGGGTCTGCGGCTTGAGCAAAGGTTGGCGGCCTAGTCCACATAAACTCTCCCAATCGGTTATGAGGAGGTGGGGGTGGCGGTGGAGGCATGTGGGGCTGATTGTTGATATTGCCAACCTGCAGCTGTCCCATAGTCTGTATCATGGTCTGCATGAGCTGGTTTTGCATGGCCAATAGCTGCTCGATGTTGATAGCTCCCTGAGTAGATCCTTGCCCATTGTTGTTCTGAGGCACTCCATTGTTCTCCTCTTCATCATTGCCATCCCTCCGGTTGCGAGTCCTCACCATCTAAAGAAAAGCAGTAGGTAAGAATTAGAAAACACCCCAACTATATGCATCAAGGGATATGAAATTAAACAGCTAGCTACACTAGCCTAGGTGGACATGGCAATGCTAAGGCATCCCAAAATCCTCTATTAAGCACACAAGCAAACAATATATATAGCAAGCAGCACTCCAAGCAAAAACACACCGATTCCTGAGTGCTTCTATGTGCTCTAAAGTGTCCATTCTATCTAGGCTGCATCCTACGGTCAACCTGTGGCTCTGATACCAATCTGTGACGCCCGGTTCCGAAAACTGAACCAAGCTAACGCATATGTGTGCCCAGGATGTTCATCACACATACACGAGTGCAATCACAAAAGGATATACAGAAAATTACCACAGAACAAGATTAATTAACCAAATTTTATTACACAAACCAGATTATCCTCGAATACAAGCTCTAATGAATATTAATGACAAGTTCAACTAATGCAGCGGAAATAAACTAATTAAGCGAACTAAGCAGCATAAGCGACAGGGTATGTATGCGCAGCTCCAATCAACACCACAGGCAAAGCTGACGGTAGACACGGCCTAGAACTCCGCATTATCACCATTAAAATCCCAGTACTGACCTGCAACTGTTGGGGTGGGGGATTGCAAGAGTGAGTACATGTCGTACTCAGCAAGTGTGGAAAGTATGACATGTGGCTGATTCAAATGACGACAATAATAATGGCAAAGTGCTGAAAAGTACATTAAAACATTTGAAAAGCAATATAGTATAAGTATGTGAAGTAAACCCATCATAATCATAAGTAATACCGTTATACCAAATCTGAATTCATTACCATCATCAAAAATTCCAGATTTCACCATTACCAATAACCAGATTCAATACCAGAGATAAACTCATAACCAGCCATAACCATTACCAAACCATAACCATCCCAAATTCCAATTTGCCTCTAATCATGGAAGTTGTCCAGGTGATCATAACCGGGAGCACGGCTATCATGATAGTTTTAATTAACTCTGCAGAGTTTGTACCTCTTTACCCACGTGTTCGTGATTTCATCACCTTTCGGTGACTAAGAATATCCCTTATGCCCATGACCCGTCGGCCACATTACACACTTCCGTTGGCGTGTGGCCAAGAGATCACAAAATAGCCTTTACAAAGGGATTACTAGCCTATTTAGACCCCACTGATGTTTCACCGGTGGCGATGTCTCCCGCAGAGCACATCTTCAACCAAGGGCCCCCTCTTGAGCCCTTCGGATCCCAGGGTAGTCCCACCAATCATCAACAAACCCAATCTGACTACCCCTTCCCCGAGCATCCACAATGGTCCAAACAGCACTAGCAAAGCCCTAATTAATCAGCTACGCCGCACCCATAACTTGGCCTCGTGGTGGCACTGTAGTCCTGGCTTATTCTCGCATGAACCGGTCCTTAGATCTAGAGCAAGCAAACCACCATAACATCCAACCCATCCACATACCAGGCTTGCTTAGATCACCCATCGTATTGACCAGTTCACATTAACCTGAATATCATTGATGCATAATTAAATGTGTAGTGTTGGTTTCCCATCCCAATTAATCAAGCGAGGCAAAAAGGTAAACACCCTTCCCGACTTTGTACCATGTTTTCCAGGTGACAAGGGTGGTTTAACAATTCTAGTAAACTTCCAACCATAGGATTCCCATCAAATTGACACAGCATGCAGTTTTGCAAACAAAACATTTATTTTAAAACAGGATCAATATGCTTCAAGGACACTTGCCTTGCTCTTGCTGTTGATTAGGGTCAAAGCCTTCAAACTCTTGATGCTGTAGATCCTCCGCGGCACTCTCTAGCGCAAATCCGTCTAATCCACACAATAAACATACAAGACAAGAAACACAATCAAAGAGTGCACAAATATTACTCAATATGACATGACATGCATGATTCATGCAAATGCAAGGTAGAACCTGTTACTTGATTGCTTTTAATGATCACTAACTAGCTCTAATAGATTTTAACAAGTTTATACAGGTTTGGGTCGATTAGATCAAATTTTAGAATTAATTCAATACAATTTAACCAGAAAGATCAGACTAGTCCGCTAGGGACCGGACAAGTCCGCACTTGACGAGATCAACAAATTAGGGTTTTCTAGATCGACGTAAATTCGGAGATTAGGGGTTGAATTCACATAAGGAAAAGAGAATAGAAGGTATACCAGGTGTTTAGAACTCCAATGAACCAAGAAACTTGGAGGTAACACTTGGATCTTAATGATCTAGGGTTGGTGATGAACTTGGAGATGAATTGGTGGTGAAGGACGAAACTTGGTGGAGATCTTGATCCTCCTTCGTTTCCTCCTCTTCTTCCACTTGCTTGGGATCTTCTCCTCTCTCCTTGATGGTGGCTCCCCACGAACTAGGGTTTGGGTGGGTGGAAAAAGTGGCAAATAGATGTCAAACCAAGGGGTGGGGTTGTTTATATAGACGTGGAGGCTAGGGTTAGATGGATTTCGAGTTTTGGGATGAGTAGAGGCCGGTTTAGAGTCCCACATGGGCTCTAAAAGAGTTGGGCACGACGTCCCTAGGCCCACTTGACGTGAAACCCAAGAAACAAGTCGTAAAACAAAAGGTCAATCTCGGAGTCACGAAATATCGGACAAGTCCAGACAGGCCCGGACTAGTCCGAAGTCGTCCAGAGAGAAAATCGGACAAGTCTGGCCAAAAATTGGACAAGTCCGATCTTAGTCAGAAAGGAAAACGGACAAGTCCACTGGAACACCGGACTAGTCCGGAAAAGTCCAGGGACTTAGCAAATTTTCAAGGATTCATGGAATGCCGGACTAGTCCGCACAAAATTGGACAAGTCCGAAGTTGTCCAGAGGCAAATATCGGACTAATCCTCAGCAAAAACGGACAAGTCCGTTTTTAGACAAAGAGAAATCGGACTAGTCCTCAGCAAAACCGGACTAGTCCGCACTTTCCTACATTTTTAAGTGCGGTTTTGTTCCAAATCAATTTTAAACTTGTTCCTCTTGTTATGGGTTAATGTTAAACATGTATATGAGTGTATGTAGGGCATGATGCATGAAAATGAGGGTCTTACATGAGGCCTACCGGGGTGTAGGTAGTGTGGCGTACTTAGGATGCAGGACCAGGCTAAGTCGATAGCACACTCCGGACCTAGATTGGTTTGGCGTTCAGGCAAGTAGACTATGTAGCGGTGTTAAGATCCAAAAAGACTATCAATAAGGCTTGTAATGCATGTGAGTTACTTTTAACATAATTCAAAAAGATTTGCACAACTTCATTATAGATAAGCGGGGTAAAAATAATTTATAATATTGAGCCTTGTACAAAAAGTAAATGCACGTGGAGTCTGTTTTCACACAACAATGCTTTTCATTATGGGTCCGGATTACAGGGGAGACAAGGAAGCACATAGGTTGCTGGACCAGGCTAAATGTGTTATACATCTTGTGCTAACCTAGAGCAAGTAGTTACACTTTTAGTATTGCGACTGTGTCAAATGTTACTTGAACTTTTCGGACCGTCCCGGAGGGGTCCGGATGTTCACCCGGAGGATTATAGACTCACCTCTGTGATTCTAAGCATAAACCTTACAGAGGTGCTCGATGTTCCAAGGATTAGGGAGTGGGATCCCATCCTCAGTTGCCAAGCGAACGCAGCCTGATCGGGATACTTTAATGACTCGGAAAAGGACACTCCCAGCTAGGGGAAAGTTTGTTCATCCCTTCACGAGTTAATATCTTCCAGAGCACCAGGTCACCTTCTTCGGGCTGTCGTTCACGCACGTGCCTTTGATGGTAGCGCCGGAGCGCTTGGCGATAACGTACATTTCGAACAGCTGCTCGGCACCTTCCCTCGTCGACGAGGTCAAGGTCTTCACGCTGGAGCTGGTCCTGCGTTGCTTCGTCGAAGGTCTGGACCTTGAGGGACCCCAAGGTGATCTCTGGAGGAAGGACTGCTTCGGCTTCGTACACTAGGAAAAATGGAGTCTCCCCAGTTGACTGATTAGGTGTTGTCCTATTCGCCCAAAGTGTGGATGGAAGCTCTTCAATCCAGTTAGCTCCGTGCTTTTTCAAGCGCTCATATGTGGGTGTCTTGAATCCTTTTAAGATTTCTGCATTTGCTCTCCCGGCTTGGGCATTGCTTGCTGGATGAGCTACTGAAGCATAGCTAAGTTGAATGTCGAGGTCTTCGCAATATTCTTGGAATGCATCACTTGTGAATTGAGTTCCGTTGTCAGTTATGACTTTGTTTGGAACTCCAAATCTGCATATAGTGGCCTTCATGAACTTAATTGTCGATTGTTTGTTGGTTGTTGCCACTGAAGTTGCTTCTGGCCACTTGGTGAACTTGTCGATGGCGACATATAGGAACCTGTAACCTCTGACGGCTTTTAGGAAAGGTTCCCATGATGTCCATGCCCCACACAGCGAATGGCCATGTAGGAGGTATCATATGCAGTGATTGAGCTGGAGTGCTGTAGGCCAGTAAAAACCATGCCAGAAGGCTTTACCGACTAGCGTGCGAGAATATACGTGGTTCCCGCATTCGCCTCCATGGATTTCCGCGAGGAGATCGCGACCTTATTCCCTTGGAATGCACCGCATTAGGATGCCATGAGCACCACGTTGGTAGAGATCCCCTTCTACCAACGTGTATCTTTTAGACAATCTGACAATCCGGTCAGCGGATACACTGTCTTCAGGAAGGATATTGTCTTTTAAGTAGCTCAGGATCTCCGAGATCCACGCATCGGAGCTAACTTGAGCTTTTGAGTCTTGCGTGCTGGGTTGCTCGGAGCTTCCGACAACACCTACAACCCTTGGTGAATGCCATGGTAACAGGGCCACTGGGACCGCCAGCTTTGAGGTGCTGGTTTCGCCCCCTTCGCTCAGTTCGGCAAGATGAGCTGTTGGCTTTGACAATCTCCGGATGAAGATTCCGTCAGAAGCCGGAGCTCCGGTTGAGGCTTTCATTGAGAGTTCATTAGCTTCGGAGTTATGAAGGCGCTGAACATGATGGAGATCCAGGACTTCGAAGTCCTTCTAAAGCCTCTGGACTGCAAGGACATAAGAAGCTAATTGAGAACTGTTGCAGAAGCATTCACCATTCACTTTCTTGATGATGAGCTGTGAATATCCCTTTACCAACAACTGTTTGACACCATAAAATAGTGCCACCTTGAGTAGATAGATGAGGGCTTCATACTCCGCCATATTGTTGGTTGCCTTGAAGTCAAGGTGTACAATATACTTGACCTTCTCTTCGGTCGGAGCTAGGAGAAGGACTCCAGCTCCGGCCCCCTGCTTCTACAAGGAGCTGTCGAAGTAGAGGGTCCAGTGAGGCTTAGTGAATACCAGAACTTTGAGCTCTAGTTTCTACTCACTATGGCTCCCAGGGTTTGATGGAGAGGGAGTCCACTCCGTCAAAAAGTCAGCCAAGGCTTGACTTTTAATTGCTTGTCTTGACACAAATTCTAGATCGAATTCTACCAGCTCCGCTGCCCACTTTGCAATATTCCCGATATAATTAGGGTTATGCAAAATTGCACGTAGTGGAAAAGAAGTTACCACTGATATTTTGTGGGCTTAGAAGTAATGACGAAGCTTTCTTGAGGCAATGTGAACTGTATAAAGCAGTTTATGCACCTCAATGTATCTTGTCTTGGCGTCGTGGAGTACTTCACTGATGAAGTACACTGGACGCTGGACTGTCCGGACCCTCTCGGAGGGGCCTGGAGCTTCCTCTTCATCAACCCGGACCCTACCGGAGGGGTCCGGACCTTCCTTTGGAAATTCCTGGTCCCTTCCAAAAGAACCCGTAGCTTCTTCTGGAGTGACCGGGACCCTCCCAGAGGGGTCTAGATCTTTTTTGTTCAGCAGCAGTTGCTCCTTCATTTGAAAGAGGTTGATCCTTTAGCATCTCGCCTTGAGGATATGTGGCTGAGGGTTGGTCCCCGGACTCGCCTTCAGGTAGTTCAGGACCTTCCCGGAGGGGTCGAGAGTCCTGATTTGGAGATGGCTCCGGTCTGTCCGCAACCAGGACCATACTGACAACCTCTGTAGTTGCCAAAATGTAAAGCAGTAAAGGCTCACCAAGATTCGGAGCTACCAGAATTGGTAGTGCGGTGAGGAGCCGCTTTAGCTCTTGAAACGCCTTTTCTGCTTCCTCAGACCAATGAAACGGTCCGGACTTCCTCAAGAGTTTAAAGAAGGGTAGCGCTCGTTCTGCCAGTCTTGATATGGATCGACTGACCGCAGCTAGACATCGAGTCAACTTTTGGACATCTTTGATGTGGGCTGGGGGACGCATTTCTTCTATAGCCTTGATCTTTGCTGGATTTGCTTTGATTCCTCGATGAGTCACCAAGAAACCCAAGAGCTTCACAAAGCTAACCCCAAAGACACACTTGTCTGGGTTCAACTTGGTGCGCGTAGTATGCAACTTATCGAAGACGGCTTGTAAGTTGTCAAGGAGTGACTCCTTGTTTTTAATCTTCACGACGATGTCATCAACATACACCTCCACCAAGTCTCTAATTAGCTCTCCAAATGTTTTGTACATAGCTCGCACAAATGTTGAAGCAACATTTTTGAGACCAAATGGCATGGCAGTATAACAATACAATCCATCTACTGTTATGAAGGCAGTATGCTCTTCATCTTCCTTAGACATTTGGATTTGATGATATCCAGAATATGCATCTAAGAAACACAGTAGTTCACACCCGGAGGTGGAATCCACTATCTGATCTATTCTAGGTAGTGGAAATGGATCTTTTGGACATGACTTATTTAAGGTGGTGTAGTCGATACACATCCGAAGCTTCCCACCGGCCTTGGGTACAACAACTGGGTTTGCCAGCCATTTTGGATGGAAGACTTCCCCGATGAATCCAGCTTCGAGCAACTTCTTGATTTCTTGTCGGATGAAGTTTTGTCGCTCGATTGATTGTTTCCGGGGCTTCTGGTGTACAGGTCGGGCATCTGGGTAAATCACCAAATTGTGCTCAATCACCTCCCTAGGGATCCCAGGCATTTGTTACAGTTGCCAGGAAAACACGTCGACATTAGCCCAGAGGAAAGTGATGAGCGCGAGTTCCTATTTGTTGTTCAGACCTCCCGATATACGGGTAGTCTGAGCAGCATCAGAACCGATTTGGACGACTTTGACGGGAACGTCGGCGTCGCCGCTTGGTTGTACACAAGGTGCGGATGTAGAGCCTTTGTAGCGAATGCTTGGAGGTTTCGCAGCTGGCTCTTTTCCAGATGCTTCCTCTTGCGCTGTGGTAAGTGCATAGAGTTCTTCCAGAGTAGTAACTCCTGCGGTGCGATCTCCATGGATTTGGAGAACGTCTGTAGGTGTTGGCATCTTCAACACCAAATAACCATAATGGGTAGCAGCCATAAATTTGTATAAAGCTGGCCTGCCTAAAATGGCATTGAAAGGCAGACTGATCTGTGCAACATCGAAGATCAACTTCTCGGTTCTTTAATTCTCTCAGGTCCTGAAGGTCACCAGGAGTGTAATAGAACCAAGAGGAGTGATGGTTCCCGGACCTACTCTAGAGAAAGGCCAGGATGGACGGAGGTCTGAAGGCCGAAGCTGATGCTTAACAAAAGCTTCGAAGATTATGAGGTTAAGCCTGAAACCTCCATCCACCATCACGTGGTGGATTTGGATATTGTTAATGGTGGGTGACACAATCAACAGGAGTTGACCAACCCCGATCATGTTTCAACGACAGTACGAAGCATCAAAAATGATGGGTGTGTCCATCCACTTCCGATGTGGTTCTGCCTTAGCAGCAGGAGTTACCATGGCCATGTCCTGCCGCATTGTCTTGAGGATGCGACAAGAAGTGATGTCCCAAGAACCACCATAAATGGTGTTCAGGGTTTTCTGACGTTCGTTGTCGGATCGGAATCGTCGTCGACAGTGTTGTAGACAGCTTTCAAGACCTTTTTAGGGTCATGGAACCCTAGCTCTTCATCAGCCAGAGCTTCGTCGACTTTTTGTTTTCCTTCCCTTTGACGAAAAGGAGCTTCCTCCCGGCGCTTGTTATTGCGCTCGGCAAGGTTCTGGACCTCCCGGCACTCTTCCAAGCTATGTCGATTCGTCTTGTGAATGGAACACCAAGCTTTAGAACTGTTGCCGTCCTCTAATAAAGGAGGAGGTCACTTCTCGGGGCGTGGCCCCCGGCTTCCAGGAGCTGCAGTAGCAGCAGCCAAAGAGCCGGCCGATGACTTCTATTTGCCGTTGGGCTTCTTCTTCTTCTTGCCACTACCGGAAGTAGCAGCTTCAGTTTTGGAGGAGTTTTGGTTGGCCTTCGGAGCTGGTTTGGAGTGCATTTCATAGCCCTCCGCAGCTCTAGCGCATTCGTCAGCTAGGCTGAAGAGTTCCGTGACGCTGGTAACTTCCTTAATAGCCAGCTTCTCTAGCATCTTCTTATCTCGAACACCCTGTCTGAATGCAACAATAACAGAGGAGCTCGAGATTGAAGGAATGGTATTGCGTACCTAAGAGAATCACTGGATGAAGGACCGTAGCGATTGCCCCAACGTTTGCTTTACAACAAGCAGGTCCAGTTCAATATCAGGTCGGGTGTAGGAGCTCCTAAAATTGGCAGTGAATTGCTGGCATAGTTCCGCCCAACTATTGATGGAGTCAGCTGGAAGACTCATGAACCAGGATCTTGCAGTCTCAGCTAAGGCCACAGGGAAGTAATTGGCCATTACATCCTCATCACCCCCTGCTGCCAGTATGGCAGTAGAGTAAATTTGTAGAAATTCATCGGGGTTGACCGTCCCGTCGAATTTTTCCAGCAAGTGAGGCCGGAACTTCTGTGGCCAACTTACCATACGTAAATGCATGGCCAGGGCAGAACAACCTCCTCCTACTCCTTAAGGAGCAGGGTTGTCTCGAGTCTCTCGCCTTTCGCGAGCACGCTTGATGTGGACTCGGCCATCCAGTTGCCGGTAATGATTATTCAGTTCCTACCGCAGATCATGGGTTGGTATCCTGGTGATGGTATGTGTGCGTCGCGTCACGGTGGGCAACGAAGTCACCTGTTGGGAGGTGGCACGCCTCCTTTTTTGAGAAGCTTATGGACCAAGCCGACCGGACAAAGTCCGTCGTTAACCATCCTTGAATGTCTGTAATGGTCTTGTCCGGCCTGTATTTCTGTTGGTGATGAAGGTCCGGAGGCTCCACACGTGTCGGACCCGGAGCTTTCCCTTGCGGGAGAGCAGGTCCAGGGTTGTCGTCCACGTGTCAGTACCGGAGCTCCTCTCTGACGGGGGCCAGGTCCGGGGCGGTTGTACACGTGTAGTCGCTGGAGCTTCCCTTGGTTGGGAGTTCTGTTCTGGGCTTATTTTACACGTGTTAACACGGGAGCCAGTCATATGAGGGGAGCGGGTCCGGTGCAACATGACATGTGACACCAGCAAGGGCCGTCGACTCTGACGGGTGGAACTTTCCTACTCTTGTTGCGGTATCGTGGGGTACCCGGTACGTAGGGTACCGACAGAGTAGAATTCGAAATTAAATAAATTAATTACCTTGGAAAAGATCTACCAAATAAAAATATCTATATGAAAATAACAAATCTGAATTAAAAATTCAAATTCAAATGAAATGGAAAAAGGAAATAAAGACAGAAATAAAAAAAAGGGCTGAAGCCCACCTTCCCCTGTCCCTGCTCGGCCTGCAAGGCCCAGCCTCCTACTGCGCAGCCCAACTAGACGGCCTGCTCCTCCCCCTGCTTTTCACTCGGCCCAGCACGGCCCGTCTCCTCCCTTTCGCACGCGGCCAGGCCCAGCGTGCCACTGCCTTCTTCCTCCTCCCTTACCTCTCCGAGCCCGACCGAGCCTTCGGCTTTCTCGCGACACGATGTCAATTGCTGCCTGCCTTGGGCCGCGCAGCACGGGTCACCTCGCCGCCTCCGCTCTGACGCACCATCATGGCCACGATGAATGTCCGCTCCAAGGAACCCTGCCGCCTGAGTCACAATAGTGCCAGCTGCGCACCACGAAAAGCAGAGCCCACTACCTCACCGTGAACCGCCTCACTCGACCTATAAAATGATGCCCAGCTCCTCCACTCACACGCTCATACCCTCCTCTCAATTCCACTATGCACCACCAAGCTCGTGCAGCCCTCCCGAGCGGGAATTTGAAGTTTTCCCAATCGTCCTAGCCACCGGTTGCCATCCCCGTTCCCACTCCGGTGAGCACCCGTTCTCAAATTAATTTTACCCGCAATGTTTATTACTCGTATTCTAGCTAGAATGTAACTTGTTTGGATGAACCAAGAACCATGGCCTAGATGCCCTTAGATGCCATGACCGCACCACCACACCCCATCACTGTCGGTCACCTAGGAGCCCATTTGGTTCGACCAACGTTTACCTTGAGCTTCGCCGCATCAAGGAGCTAGTGCAGGAGCGACCTTAGTAGGCTTAAAGGAATCGCATGGCTAGTTCACCGTGCGCCGACACTGCTCGCCGCCAAGGCACGTCGACGGTAGCCTTAGGCACTATGCCGTCCTGGACGAGTGAACCAGCATGCTCCGTACACCCTAGAACATATCCAAGACACACTAGTTCCTCGAGGACTCGCGCCCACATATAGATCTCTTGTGCACCACAGAGCGCGGCCACCACAGTCTGCCACCTATAGCCGACGGCGTCGCCTCGGTATGTTCTGGTGCACGTTCGCACACCCCTTGACCCTAGCTTCGTGTAGGTGCAACCAAACCTGAGATTAGCCGCCCTCACGTACAACTCCACCAAGCGCCGCCACTATCCACCACCGTCTACCGACGTCAATGGACACGGGCCCTGCTCCGGACAGTACGTGCTCTTCAGGAGCACCCTTGCACCCGGGAACACGCGTGTGGCATATTGGCTGTGAGAAAGACCGCTGTCAGCGTGTAGCTTAGCGCAAACTGCAGCCGCCATGGCCTCCGATCGGTGTTCCCCGCTGCTTCCTCTATTCAGCCCCCTGGCGCTTGCGTGGCGCACGTGTGGCTGCCACCTGGGCGCCACCTCAGCGCCACATGTGCACCACTTCTGCCACACGCGCACAAAATCCTGGAGTCCCCTACATGGACATAGTTCGTGTGAACCAGAGAGACAAGGACCGCTGTCGCCTGGGGTCCATCTGTCTCCACCTGCGTGTGCCCACCTGCCAACCTCAAGTCACGGGTCCAATCGCTAGGCACACACACGAGTACCCACAACTAGCACAGAGACCAACTCCCATCCTCACAGTAAGCCAAGAAAGTGCTACGTCCACACGCTCTTTACACACAGAAAAATATAATCCACATTTCCTGATATAATAAAATTAAGGAAATATCCTAAAAATCCTTAATTGCTTTTAGATCATATTATGAGTGATTTATAGATGAAATTAGTTCTAGATATTGTGTTAAGTATTACCAGCTTACCTAAAATGAATTAATCAATTAAGGAATTGAAGGGAAATTATGTACAAGCTCCAAATTGATAATTTTCCTACAAATAATTTTCTAGAAATTTCCTGAAAATAATCTCACAACAATTAATAACATGAAATGGGATTTAGTAGAACACGTAAGTTGTAGAAAGGGTGATACTCGATGTTAGCTAATAAATCATTCGATTAATTCGAAAATGGGGAAAATCTGTATATTGCCCCCAATCTGATAAACCCACCCAAATAAATATCTAAAAACTATTAGGGATGATGATTATAATTAATAATGTAATAAAGTGTTCCACCAATATAAGATATGGAGTAGTAGAATAATTATCCTCCTTATGGAAATTAGTTAAACCACCAATAGTTGGTGGAAAGTCTAATAAACAAACTCTGTCACAAATAATTACCCAAAAATCTCTAGAAGGTATTGCTAGGAATATACAATATAATGTATGTAGAAATTCACTAATATGTAATATAGAATAGGGAATTGGTTGTCATTCCCATAGGGAAATCAAATGAACAATCATAATTAGTAGAATACACATAGAAGCTCCCAATTAAGTATATAATCTCTTTGTAAACGACTTTTGAAATATTCCTAGGACTTTAGATAGTAATTGATTAAAATTAAATATAGGATAATGAACTAAATAGTCTCGCTGTGGAAAAATAAATAGATAGTTATGGAATAATGGAAACTCACCTGTAAGCCCTAAATAGAATGGACCCTACACTTGTAACTCCGAAGTCCTAATAACCATACACTAAAGAAATTCCATAATAAGTTCATAACCATTAAAGTGTATCAATAAAATAATAAATTAAGAATTGGAATAAGTTGATAAGTCACACACTAGTCTTCACTAAAATGTTGCCTTAAGTTCAAACATGTAAGATCATGCTTAGTCTATAAATTACGTGAAACTTACATTAGTAGAACTCTAGTGAATATACTATTGTGAAGATTGAGTAAATATAAAGAAGGTACATATAAATTATGGACCACTCATTGAACACAATATAGGCAATTTATAGAATAAGCTAGTGAGTTCACCTTAAATGTCATAAACCATGTAAATAACTAAGAAGACTGATAAAACATTTATAGCCTTTCAACGGCCATTTAGTTGACCAATGAGATAGCAGTGTTTCCAAATAGCCACCAGTTGAATGGATCTCCAATAAACCTTCTAAGAATCTTAGCAACCGTGTTATCGAATGATTGTTCATATTTATTGGAGTTCTATTGGGATTCGTTGAATTTTTATCGATTAATCGTTTTTTCTTCGCATAGCTATGTACTTAGTAATCAGAGAGTTCGCAAAAGAGATATTCAAGCCCCAAATCATGAGGAACCGGACAAAGACTCTAATAAACACCATAAAGGCAAGCTCTAACTCCTTGATCATATTTCACCTATGTTTTGCAATTGCACCTATTGGCCCATTTTTGATTGCATAACTGTGTGACTATTTTAAAACATTACTATGTTATGAACCACTTGAAATGTGGTAGCATGAGCTATGTCGATGACTGAGTATCGGTGTTAGATACTAGCCAACAATAAAGAGTAACATGATAGTTACTCGCTATCAACGGCTTGAAACAAGACCTTGCATTAGTTATGATAATAGCAGTGACTATCACAATCCCCTTCTTGACCTTGACAACACAACCCCGTGACAACCTAACAGCATCATCATTGCGCCATAGCATTGATGTGAGCACCTCCTTGTTAGTACTATGCTTAGGAACCCCTGAGGTGTTTGCATCGTGAACCACTACACACTGTATACATCGTTGTGAATGTGTTAAAAGGTGTTTGGTGGTGTAAGTTAGAATATGGGTGGGAGATTAATGAATTGTGTGTGTGAAGGGGAAGGGTGGTCCAGGCGAGTATGGTAATGGGATGCCGAGGGCTCCCTAAGAGGTATACTAGCTGCGCCTGTGTATTCGGTGTAACCACCGATCAGTGCTGAGTGCTTCAGTAGTAGTCCTATGACCATGTTTTCCGGACTAGCCTTATGATGTGTACTTCAGTTTAGTGTGATGCCGTGTGTTTGGGACTAGTCCTTGTGCCAAGGACGGATGGAGCCGCCTCACTAATATAAGGACCGGTTCATTTGACCTCAACATAGTGATTTCGTACGACCACAGAACCTGTAAGGGCAGGACTCGCTGTACATTTCTGGTAACTACCACATGAGAAAACCTGGAGAATCATGGAGGGCACGGTGGACCAGGAAATGGCATAGAGACCAAGGGTCATCGGATGTCTGGCTGGGTAGGAATTGCCCGAATAGCCCCTGCGTTGGGCCGAGGTGTGATTGTGGGGTTACGCGAGGAAGATGGGATGAGCGTCATGTCATACCCTTGCTAGGTGTGCATGGCCTGTGGGTAAAGTGTACAAACTCTGAAGGGTCTTTATCTATCCGGATAGCTGTTGTCACAGTCTTGGCACACTATGCTTTGGGCTCCTATTGGTTAGCATTAGTGCATCTCCTTGAAGTGTGTGTGTGTGGGTGGCCGAGGCCACCGTGTTTTGGAAAAGAGTTGGCATGCGTGCCGAAGTCGTCAGGGCCATGGGTCCAAAGACTCATCTAAAAGTGAGGAAACTGGCGGGATGGTCTGAAATTCCCCTGGGCCCGTCAACTATAATAATACTGAATCAACTACTGCTCCCTCTTATTGCAAAACTCTTTTCAATGAGAACCTTGCATAAAATGCTTTCCGGCAAAACTAAGTCGTATGGCCTCTCCTTTCTACAAGCCCCAATGCATGAAACACCTCCCCTTGAGTAGTGTTAGGGCTTGCTGAGTATCTTATGTACTCACTCTTGCTTTATATGTGGTTTATCAGAAGAAAAAGAAGTTGAAGCATGTGAGGATGACGATTAGGTCTAGTCCTACTTCCCAAGTCTGCCTGTTGAGCATGGCGCAGTTCTGCTTCGCTGTTTTGAGGATTTATTTATTTTGGTGGTCATCGCCGACCACATCCAATGTAATCTAGATCATGTTTGTAAGACTTATATTGATTATAAATAAATAATCATTGTATGGATCTCGATCTATTCTGTTGTGCGTACTAACTACTGATCTAGGGATTGGTACGCGATGCACAAGTGGACCCTCAGAAGGCGGGTCCTGACAGAGTGGTATCAGAGCCATACTCGGCCGTGGGACGAAACCTTAGAGTCAACCTATACCCTGAACACATATTTTTAAAAAAATTATAAACTATTTATGAATGATTCTCTCTCCTCTATGTTCCTTCTACACTTATCTCCTTCTATGTTGAAAACTTATTTGATTTCCCTCAATGGTGTCACTGACCTCAACCCAACACACCTTGGTCGTTCAAGAGTAAGATGGACACCAACGCGATACGCAAGGTTGGAACCATGCAACATGTGCACCGGACCATTCTAAGATTCGATGAGTCAAACAACCTTCTAATCAACTCAAGAGAGTATGTAAAGATAATGGAGCGATTACTCGACATGTATCAAGAGCGACATCAGATTTAATGAAAGAGCAATCACGTGTAACCCTACGTTCCCCAGTCACATCGATAGAATCCAAGAATGACCGTAGTGCCCATGAGTAGAATGACTTAGCCTATAGTGACATATGCTAAGACACGAATAGAACGATTAATAGTATAATATATAAGTGTGTAATCTAGTCATGCTTGGTGTGATTTGTTGATTTCCATTTGGTTCTTTGATTGAGTGAAATTGCGTGCTCTAATAAAAACACAGATCAATAATCAAATGAAAGAAGATAAGTTGAGTGTCTAATAAAATAAATACATATGGGTTACGTGTATTTATATACCTACGCACGTATGCCCATATGTATATCAAATATAATGCACCAATAAGAATACACAATATAAAATTTATTGTATATGAAAACTTACGTATATATGTGAGGATAATAATAACGAGCAAAACAAAATCTTCCACTCCTATCTTCCTACCAGATCAATGAAATACCCATTCAGAAGGCTATCTCTGTTCGAGCTCACCATGAGCACACTACTCATGCAGAAACACTGTCTTGATCCAAAGTACTCCAGTTAACCCTCAAAGTCAATAAATAAATAATTAAATACATAAATAAACCAAACCAAACAAAACAAAACTACTAATAACAAAATATAAATATATCAATAATAATGGTAATAGAAATAATAATAATAAACCCACACTAATGAATAACAAAAAAATAGTAGTTAAAATCCTATTTAAGTGGGGTAGGATTTTAGTAGACTTAAAAAGACCATAAGACAAACGGTGTGGATCATACCCTTATGGACCGGTTGGCACACCGGCAAAGATTTACAACCTGTGCCAACCGCAAGGTCACTATTGTAAATCATGTTGACATAACAATAAGAGGCCAGCCGCAAGAGCTCCAATGGGATTCATGACACGTAGTTTGGAAGCTATGCCCATGGAACGGGTGTCTAAAATGTATGCATGATCAGATATAGATCTGGACGGATTACAAGGAATGGAACCATACATAGGCGTGAAGTTTCTGACCACGTCCACATCCAAAGTAACACTGAGGGCAAAGAGATCCTATCAAATGGACAGATATTGATTGATCAAACACAAGAGACACAACCGTAAGCTGCAAGAAGGGATTTTCTGACTAAGTTCATCACCTTAGGGAACCCTAGTGTTGTGGTCAAGCAGAAAGAAAACAAGCTCAGGGCGTGCATCATCGCCAACATCAAATGAAGTAGCGGAAATAGATGTCACCCTGAGTCAATGACGTGCCCAACCAGTTAAGAGAGATAGGTACACTTGTGATTTGGGGTCCAGTTAATATCAATTCAAGATCATATATGCTCACATCATGAAGCCAGTGCTCGGGAACCAATGTGGAAAATACGAGTTTTCACGGAGACGCCCTTTGTACTGACCAACACATCAGTCTGCTTCTGGAGTCATATGCGCAAGATGGCAGTAGAGGAGCTACCAGCAAACCTTCCTAGGACAAGCCCAGAAAGCCAAAGTCATGGTAGTGGACCCCAAAAAGTCTAAAGATGACACTTCTAGGACCCTTTACGATACAGAATATTGAGCAACACTAGTATGGTCAAAGATGAAAGAATGTCATTCTATGGCTCTGCTCGTAATAAGGACCCTAAGAGGCAGAAATCGGAACCAGAGGTAGTCAACAGCAACAAAAAACAAACAACCACCATAAGAATATGCCACCATGGTAGTGATTGTGTGTACCCTAGGGGGACACCGGTATGAGGTACCAACGGGTTAATGTGAAATAAGGCATGCTAACTCCATTACCAGACATACCATTTACAACAATGGGAACTATAGTTTGTTGCCCTGAGTAGCAGACAAGGAGTCACCTGCACGCCCAACGAGGTCTGCCAGCACACATAAGACACCTACTAAACCCAAGAAGCAAGTAACTCTTGACGCAATGTGCCAACAGTTTGATGATGGATATCAAGAACCAGCTGTACAAATGCTGATCATCCTGGAAATGTAAACAAGTGTGCACGTAGCACAGTGATGTCAAGATTAAAGAAACGACCGTCTCAAGATAGTAATAACAACCTTAGAAAACAAATATCTACCTACCTAAGACAATCTTTAAATCTCGAGGACGAGATTCTATTTAAGTGGGGTAGATCTATCACAGCCCAAAATTTGAAACTATTAAAAATGACTCCAAATAAAAAAATTTTGAACAAATATTAATCGTCAACAAAAATCGAGGTGAATGAATGTGCAGATACAAACACATACCCACTAAACACAAGATAAAACAAATTACAGAACAGGTTTAAAATAAATACCGCCACAATGAAAGTACAAATGACATCAAAGGTACACAAATACACACACATAGATAAACTTGTATAAATGAAATCACCACTATTTAAGATAAATAAATTAGAACTAAAAAGTGAATGAATATAGGAGACAATTGAGCCATGTAAAATTCTAAAAGAAAATCTATATAAATATACCTAATGCAAATCACAAACCTAGATGTACAATAATAAGTGTCAAAAGTGATTAGGTGAATGAACAGACATATGTTAGTAAAGGTATGTGTATTTGAGAACCTATTAATAATTCCAATAAAACAGGAAACTCAGTGGCAATATTAACTCAATATATACCGGAATTACTGAGTGCAAACCAAATCCGAATCCAAACAAAAATCCAAATTATCAAAAATAGACTAGAATTAGAAATTAAATAAATTAATTACCCTGGAAAAGAACTACCAAATAAAAATATCTATATGAAAATAACTAAGGACAAATCGGTCAAGTCAAAAACAAATCTAAATTCAAAATTCAAATTCAAATGAAATGGAGAAAGGAAATAAAGACAGAAATAAAAACAAAAGGGGCGAAGCCTACTTTCCCCTGTCCCTGCTCGGCCTGCAACGCCCAGCCTCCTACTGCGCAGCCCAACTTGACGGCCCGCTCCTCCCCCTCCTTTTCACTCAGCCCAGCGCGGCCTGTCTTCCCCCTTTCGCACGCGGCCTGGCCCAAAGTGCCACTGCCTTCTTCCTCCACCCTTAACTCTCTGAGCCCGACCGAGCCTCCGGCTTTCCCGTGACATGACGTCGGTCGCCTCCTGCCCTGGGCCGCGCAGCACGGGTCACCTCGTCGCCTCCGCTCTGATGCACCATCACGGCCACAACGGACGTCCGCGCTAAGGAACCCCTTCTCCTGAGTCACAATCGTGCCAGCTGTGCGCCACGAAAAGCAGAGCTCACCGCCTCGCCGTGAAAAGCCTCTCTCGGCCTATAAAACGATGCCCAACTCCTCCACTCACACGCTCATACCCTCCTCTCACTTCCACCGTACACCACCAAGCTCGTGCAGCCCTCCCGAGTGGGAATTCGAAGTTTTCCCAATCGTCCTAGCCACCGGTTGTCGTCCCTGTTCTTACTCCGGTGAGCACCCGTTCTCAAATTAATTTTGCCCGCATAGTTTATTACTCGTATTCTAGGTAGAACATAACTTGTTTGGACGAAACAAGAACCATGGCCTAGATTTCCTTAGATGCCATGACCGCACCACCGCAACCCATCACTATCGATCACCTAGGAGCCCATTTGGTTCGACCAACATTTACCTTCAGCTTCACCGCATCAAGGAGCTAGTGTAGGAGCGATCTTAGTAGGCTTAAAGTAATCGCAAGGCTAGTTCATCGTGCGCTGCCACCGCTCGCCGCCAAGGCACATCGACGGTCGCCTTAGGCACTATCCCGGCCTGGACGAGTGAACCAGCATGCTTCGTACACCCTAGAACATATCCAAGATACACTAGTTCCTCGAGGACTCGAGCCCATATATAGACCTCCTGTGCACCGCCGAGCGCGGTCGCCAAAGTCCACTGCCGGCAGCCGACGCCATCGCTCGGTATGTCCTGGTGCACGTTCGCACTCCCCTTGACCCTAGCTTTGTGTAGGTGCAACCAAACCTGAGCTTAGCCACCCTCACATACAACTCCACCAAGCGCTACTGCTATCCACCACCGTCTACCAACGTCGACGGGCACGGGCTCTGCTCCGGCCAGTATGCGCTCTTCAGGAGCACCCTTGCACCCGGGAACATGCGTGCGGCATATTGGTTGTAAGAAAGACCGCCGCCGACATACATGAGTTGTAGAAAATGTGAGACTCGGTTGTAGCTAACAAAATCATTCGATGAATTCAAAAATGGGGAAAATCTATATATAGCCCCCAATCTGATAAACCCACCAAAATAAATATCTAAAAACTATTAGGGATGATGATTGGAATTAATAATGTAATAAAGTGTTCCACCAATATAAGATATGGAGTAGTAGAATAATTTAGTTAAGCCACCAATAGTTATAGGAATGTCTCATAAACAAACTTCCTCACAAATAATTACCCAAAAATCTCTAGAAGGTATTTCTAGGAATATACAATATAATGTAAGTAGAAATTGACTAATATGTAATATAGAATAGGGAATTGGTTGTCATTCCCATAGGGAAATCAAATGAATAATCATAATTAGTACAATACACATAGAAGCTCCCAATTAAGTGTATAATCTCTCTGTAAACGACTTTTGAAATATTCCTAGGACTTTAGATAGTAATTCATTGAAATTAAATATAGGATAATGAACTAAATAGTGTCACCATGGAAAAATAAATAGATCGTTATGGAATAATGGATACTCACCTGTAAGCCCTAAATAGAATGGACCCTACGCTAGTAACTCCTAAGTCCTGATAACCATACACTAAAGAAATTCCATAATAAGTTCATAACCTTTAAAGTGTATTAATAAAATAAGAAATTAAGAATTGGAATAAGTTGATAAGTCACGCACTAGTATTCACTAAAATGTTGCCTTAAGTTCAAACACATAAGACTCATGCTTAGTCCGTAAAATACGTGAAACTTACATTAGTAGAACTCTAGTGAACATACTATTGTGGAGATTGAGTAAATATAAAGAAGGTACATATAAATTATGGTCCACTCATTGACCGCAATATAGGCAATTTATAGAATAAGCTAGTGAGTTCACCTTAAATGTCATAAACCATGGAAATAACTAAGAAGAATGATAAAACATTTATAGCCTTTCAACAGCCATTTAGTTGACCAATGAGACAATAGTGTTTCCAAATAGCCACCAGTAGAATGGATCTCCGATAAACCTTCTAAGAATCTTAGCAACCGTGTTATTGAATGATTGTTCGTATTTATCGGAGTTCTATTTGGATTTCTTGGATCTTTATCAATGAATAATATTTTCTTCATGTAGCTATGTACTTAGTAATCGGAGAGTTCCCAAAGGAGATATTCAAGCCCCGAATCACGAGGAACAGGACAAAGACTCTAATAAACACCGTAGAGGCAAGTTGTAACTCCTTGATCATATTTCACCTATGTCTTGCAATTGCACCTATTGGCCTCTTTTGATTGCATGACTATGTGACTATTTTAAAACATTGCTATGCTATGAACCACTTGAAATGTGGTAGCATGATCTATGTCAGTGACTGAGTATCAGTGTTAGGTACTAGACAACGATAAATAGTAACATGATAGTTACTCGCTATCAACGGCTTTAAACAAGACACTGCATCAGGTATGATAATAGCAGTGACTATCACAATCCCCTCCTTGACCTTGACAACACAACCCCTTGACAACCTAACAGCTTCATAACTGCGCCATAGCAGTGATGTGAGCACCTCTTTGTTAGTACTATGCTTAGGAACCACTGCGATGTTCACATCACGAACCACTACACACTGTATACATGGTTGTCAAATGTGTTAAATGGTGTTTGGTGGTGTGAGTTAGGATATGGGTGGGAGATTAATGAACTGTGTGTGAAGGGGAAGGGTGGTCGAGGCGGTTATGGTGATGGGATGCTGAGGGCTCCCTAAGAGGTATACCAGCTACGGTTGTGTATTCGGTGTAACCACCAATCGGTGATGAGTGCTTCAGTAGTAGTCCGATGATCATGTTTTCTGGACTAGCCTTATGTTGAGTACTTAAGTTTAGTTCGATGCTGTGTGTTCCGGACTAGTCCTCTTGCCAAGGACGGATGGAGCCGCCTCACCAATACAAGGACCAGTTCATTTGACCTGAACATAGTGATTTCATACAACCACAGAACCTGTATGGGCAGGAGTCGCCCTACCTTTTTGGTAACTGCCACAAGAGAAAACTTGGAGAGTCATGGAGGGCACGGTGGACCGGGAAATGGCACAGAGACTGAGGGTCGTCTGATGTCTAGCTGGGTAGAATTGTCCGAATAGCACCTGGGTCAGGCCGAGTTGTGATTGTGGGGTTACGCGGGGAAGATGGGATGAGCGTCATGTCATACCCTTGCTAAGTGTGCATGGCTTGTGGGTAAAGTGTACAAACTCCGTAGAGTCTTAATCTATCTGGATAGCTGTTGTCACAGTCTTGGCACACTCTGCTCTGGGCTCCTATGGATTTGCATTATTGCATCTCCTTGAAGTCTGTGTGTGTGGGTGGCCGAGGCTGGCGTGTTTCGGAGAAGAGTTGGCATGCGTGTCGGAGTCGTCAGGGCCATGGTTTTGAAGACTCATCTAAAAGTGAGGTACCTAGCGGGATGGTCTGAAACTCCCCCCAGGGTCCGCCAACTATAATAATACTGATTCAACTACTTCTCTCTCTTACTGCAAAACTCTTTTCCAAGAGAAACTTGCATAAAATCCTTTTTGGCAAAACTAAGCCGTATGGCCTCTCCTTACTACAAGCCCCAATGCATGAAACACCTCCCCTTGAGTAGTGTTAGGGCTTGCGGAGTATCCTGTGTACTCACTCTTTCTTTATATGTGGTTTATCAGAAGACAAAGAAATTGAAGCATGTGAGGATGACGATTAGGTCTAGTCCTACTTCCCATGTCTGCCTGTTGGGCATGGCACCATTTTGCTCCGCTGTTTTGAGGATTTATTTTTTTTGGTGGTCATCTCTGACCACATTCAATGTAATCTAGATCATGTTTATAAGACTTATATTGATTATAAATAAATAATTGTTGTATGGATCTCGATCTATTCTGTTGTGCGTACCATCTACTGATCCAGGGATTGGTACGGGATGCACAAGTGGACCCTCGGAAGGCGGGTCCTGACACTAGCTACCTGGTAAGGAAAATTTTTGACCATGGGAAGTCATCGTCAACTCATAGTTTCGGTGTTGAACTCTCTCCCGACGTACTCCATGACCTGTATGCAGTTGCCAAGGGGTACCTTGAAGGAGCTAGAGAAGCTGCAGTGCAAGTTCCTGTGGGTCGGCTCAAATCAGATGCATGAAGGTCAAGGAAAGGTAAATTGGGGGCTTGTCTGTAGACCACTTCAGCACGACGCCTTGGGAATTGTAGATCTTAAAAAATTTGGGAGAGTGCTCCGGCTAAAATGGGCATGGTTAAGATGGAAGATGCCAGATCACCCGTGGGTGGGAGATCAACTTCCCCTTTCAAAAACAAATATTCAGTTGTTCGCTATGTCTACTAGAGTTTGCATCGGCAACAGAAGAACAGAAAGCTTCTGGAAAGATAACTGGTTGAATGGAATGCCTTTGGCACACTCCTTCCTGGACCTCTTTCGGCACAGCAAACATAAAGGAAGATCGGTGGCGGAGGCCTTGACTGATGGCGCTTCGATGAGAGATATCGCCCACAACCTTACAGTCTAGCTCACTCATCAGTATGTAAATTTGTGGCACTTGATTTAGTCCCATCCTCCACAGCTAAACACCAACCAAAGCGATCAGATAACGTGGAAGGCTTCGGCTAGCGGAGAATCCAGAACAAGATCAGCATACAGAGCACAATTTGCGAGATCCATTGGGTTCCCTTACACGAAATACATATGGAAGGCATGGGCCACTTCTTGATGTCGTATTTTCATATGGCCACTACTACAGCACAGGATATGGATGGCTGACTATCTCCAAAGGCGAGGTTGTACAAACTCCTACTTCTGTCAGTTATGCTTCAGGAACCTGGAAACAATGGACCACTTATTCAGGGAATGCCCTTATATGTGCCAAGTGTGTAGCAGCATGGCAGATTGGTTGATCTCCCCAACGTTGCGGCTGGAGCTATGGGATTGCAGTGATGATCTTCTTACTTGGGACAAAGGCTTTGCTGCTCTACCACACGAGATGAAGAAAGGACTGAGAACTTTATTCATGCTAATATGCTGGTTGACATGGAAAGAACAAAATGCGAGGATCTTTGATGGGGCTGAGAAAACAACAGAGATTTTGGTTGCTCAGATAAAAGAACAGACTCTCTGCTGGTTGTCTGTTGGAGCACGAGTGTAGGATCGAAGAGCACGTGTAAAGCTACCAGAGGGGTGCAGAGGGGTAGGTGAATGGTAGATTAAAACTTTTCAGCGAAGCAACGAAAAAACTCCTCGGCAGAAAAATGATCTGTTGAAAAAATCATATGTGTGACTAATATAAAGATGATCAATTGTAACTAAACAAGTATAGATTGTGGAAAATCAAGTCACTAAGACCGTGTGAGTTTGGGTTCGCAAAACTTGGACCATGTGACTCATTCATGCAAGCTTTCAATCATTTGTTGTGGAGAATGACTTTTGAGACTCTGGAGGGGAGTAGACACTTCAAAAGCTTCTTCTTCTTCATGTTCATCATAAATCGATGAGCTTGTGACTTGAGGATGATCTGGATCAGCAATGATGGTTGTCGGTGCTAGTTGAGAATCAACATTCAGAGCTGAACCAAATTCATTAGCTGCAGAATTTTTGGGCAGCTGCTCTAGTTCTTCCTCTTCTTCAACGAAAATGCTCTCCCCCTGCGGATATAAATCCGGACCTGCAATGTTTGAGCTAGTACCTAGGCTAGCTTCATCAAAAGACACCTCACAACTCTCCACAATTTTGTTAGTGTCAAGTAAAAGCACACGGTAGCCTCTAGTATGAGATGGATAACCAAGAAACATGCCATCAATGGACCTAGGTTCAAATTTATCAATATTACCATGTTTCTTAACAAAGCATTTGCAACCAAAGACCCGAAAGTGTGTAAAACTAGGCCTATGTCCAAACCAAAGCTCATATGGTGTTTTACCTAGCATAGCACACAAGAAAATACGATTTGAGACATAACAAGCGGTTGCAATTGCCTCAGCCCAAAATTTTCTAGGAATTTGATATTCATCAAGCATAGTCCTAGCTATCTAAACTAAGGTTTTGTTCTTTCTTTCTACAACACCATTTTGTTGAGGTACATATGGTGAAGAAAATTGATGATCTATTCCATTTCCAGCACAAAAGTGATCAAAAGATTGATTTTTGAATTCGATTCTATTATCACTTCTAATTGCTTTTAAAGATCCTGGGCGATCAATTGATAATATAAGAAATAAAGTTCTAAAGTGACTAAAAGCTTCATTCTTAGATGCCATAAAGTAAACCCAAGAGTATCTAGAATAATCATCAACAATCACAAAAACATACCATTTACCTCTGAAGGATTGAACACGTGAAGGTCCTACGGTGTCAAGGTGCAAGAGTTCACCCGGTTAGGTTGTCATGATCATTGTGAGAGGAGTATGTGAACCTGCAACCATCTTAGCAAGTCTACAAGAAGAGCACACAATTTCTTTGTCCCCTTAAGCTTAGGCAGCCCAGGTATGCGACCAAGAGCACTAACACGCGCTAGATGATCAAAGCCTACGTGACCAAGTCTATGATGCCAAAAATATAAGTCTTTTGAATCATTAGCGACTAGACACCTATTCTTAGAGGAAGACATATCAAAATCAGCTTTAAAAACTCTTGCAAACGAGACATGTTAAAAATAAGCTCACTATTTGAATTTACAACTTTGTAGCAATTTTTAGTGAAAATAATTTCCAGATTTTCATCTAGCAGTTGTGAAACAGAAAGCAAGTTGTGTTTCAAATTTTCAACAAGTGCCACATCCTTCAAATTGTTGTGATCATTTACTCTAACAAAACCTTTAGCAATTATAGGAGTTGGAGAATTATCGGCAAAAATAACATTCTCTACACGTGACACAAAAGAGAGGGAGGAGAACCATTCTTTGTTACCGGTCATGCAGCGTGAGCAACCTGGATCCACAATCCAAATGTTCTCCTTCCTCAAGCATGTAACCTACATAGAAGAACAATACATCGATGAATCAATATTTGGGTTAGTCAAAAAGGCATTTAGGAATCCAGTACTAAGCCACACGATGTGCAGCAGGAAAAACCCGCGAAAGCTGAGATAAAACAGCAAGTTTATGAGTCAAAGTTTGAGATTTTTTGTTCTTAACTACTGACCTATAAGGTGTTACTTGTGTAGCACAAAAATAAGTAGCTATGGAGGCAAAACCAAAAGGTCCGGAGGTAAACTTTGAATGTTTTTGATTTATAACAGCAGGTTGCATGTTCCAGACATTCGGTTTAGTATGTGCAACAAATTTTGCATGAGAGTTATAAGATCTAGCTTGCATTCTTTCCTTTATGTTGTTTATCTAGTCTATAACAAAAATCTATGACATGACCATCTCTACCACAATAGGTACAATGAAATTTAACTTTGTGTTCATATCTAGATAAGCATGCATTATGTTTATTTGAACCCGAACGTGACAACACTCCTGCAGATTTAAAAACCACATCTTTTGGTTTAGGAACTGTTTTAATCAAAGAACTTCCTAATGACTTTACAATTTTAGGTGGATGTGCTTTAGCATGAGCATGAGAATCAAAACCTAAACCAGTTTTAGCATTGCAAGATTTGGATGAATTCAGTAGCAAGTTTAGATTTTTGTTCCCAATACAAAACTTCTCTAGTGTCCTATTCATGTCATCAAGTTTCTTAGAAAATTCTAGGCAGTTTTCACATGAAATTTTTCCTTTTAGTTTGCAATTAGAACAATACTTAACTTCATGAGCACGTAAGCTATTGTCCGGTATTGAAATTTCATTCATAGCATCTTTTAGTTTCTTTTCAAGATCATTACAGGTATAACAATACAAATAAATTGTAGAACAAGAAGCGTCTTTTAATTTTCTGTCATTAAGTGCAGCAAGCTTTTTGTTCTTTTCAATATCTAACTCAAGTTTATCAAGAGTGGAGGATTGTGTATTTCTTAAGAAGGACAATAGTTCATATATTAAATCGCATGAGGAACAAGAATCATCACTAGAAATCAAGGTTTTCAAACGATTAATTTCAGATTCTAGTGACTCAATTTTAACAGCATTGCCCTAATCTTTTGTCCTTATTCTTAACAATAACAGTTGCACGGTATATAGCATGACACATTTCATCACAAGTAGGACATATCTCTTCATTGTCACTGTTGTGTTCTGCATTCTCCATACTTGATCTTGATTTGCCCGCCATGAAACACAAGTTTACCAGATCATCTTCATAACTTCCAATGTCTACATCACTCGAGCCAAGTTCTTGAAGTGCTGTAATGAAACTATTTATTAGTTTGCGTCCTGTAAAACCCTTCTTTTTCTTGTCGATGTTGCCAAAAGAGGACTTGACTTTATTATGCTTTTCATCATGGGTAGGGCCTGAAAGGTTAGGGCAATCTATACGAAAGTGCCCTGTCTTACCACATTCATAGCATCATTGAGGTCCGGAGCTTCCTCTCCTTCTAGTTCTCACATTTTGCAATGCTTTTGAGAACCGAGTAGAGATGAGTGCTAGCTCCTCTTCTGGAAATTCTTCAATCTGTTCCAGGGTTAGTGAAGACAGCAAAACAAGTGTATTGCTAGATGAAGATTAGCCGCAGCTAGGCATGTCACATTGAGAAACAAATGCAAGAGACTTGTTGGTGTTCTTAGGTGAGATTATGTCAATTTCATGAGTTTTCAATTTAGAATACAGCACATCTAATGTAATTGTACTGATGACAGTAGATTCACGAATAGATGTGACTTTCATCTCCCAAATTGACATGTCTAATGCACTTAGTAATTTCCTAGCATTTTAAGCAGCAGAAAAATTAACATTGACGCTACGCAAGTTGTTGAGAATTTTATTAAAGCGAGCAAAGAGGTCATCAATGGACTCACCGGGTTGCATCTCAAAGCGCATGTATTCTTTCTTGAACATATCCTGTTTTACCTCCTTGATCGTGTTGGATCCTTCGTGGTAGTCACAAAGTGCTCTCCACGCATCATATGCCGACGGAGGTGTGCAACACGATCGAAGTCGCTCTGAGTTAGTCCTTGGATTATCAAGTTGCGGGATTTGTTGTTGTTGTCGTGACTTGATCGTTCGGCGGCACGTCGTAAGGCTTGTACACCTTTTCCCATATTGCGGAGCCTTGTGCCTGGATGAAAGCTTCCTTAAGTGCTTTCCAAATCTAAAAATCAATACCACTAAAAACACAGGGCTTCGCGGAGTTTTTCTCCATGATGATTAGTCAAAAGCACGTGCAAATCACAAATATTAGAGCAACCCAGCTCTGATACCAATTGTAGGATCAAAGAGCATGTGTAAAGCTACCAGAGGGGGGTGAATGGTAGATTAAAACTTTTTAGCAGAAGCAACGAAAAACCCCTCGGCAGAAAAACAATCTGTTAAAGAAATCATGTGTGTGACTAATCTGAAGATGATTAATTGTAACTACACAAATATATCTTGTGGAGAATCAAGTCACTAAGATGTAACAACAAGAATCAAAAAAATCTGTCGAGAAAAACTCAAGTTGCGATCAAAAGATCAAACAAAGGTCAATCTGTTTTACCAAAGAAAAACGGTTCTAGAATACTGCAAAGAAATTTGTGTAGATCAAAAACCACAAATCCAATGACCTTTAAATTTTCACAGATGATAGAAAATCAAGTTGTAAAGACAACCCAAAAAGAATCACATAAATCAGATCTGTAAAACTCAAGTTATGATAAAACCACCAAAGAAAGGTAGTGTTGTGCAGAAACTCGACGAGAAAGACATGACCAAAACAAGTCAGACGAACAAGGCACAAAAGCTCCTTTAGACTACGAATTTTATTGATCAAAACTTACAAGGAACAGCCCCAAAGTCGTGCTCCATGAGCTCTGGCCTCCCTTGCTTAAGTGACCTACCCTTAGGCCAACCGAAACTTAACTAGGACTCTAATCCAACTCAATTCACGAATCAAAACTTTCCATAACTGCTCAAGGCTCTTCAATACGCAGAAAGAAGCAATCTTAAGACTTCCAAACACCTTAGGAACATATCTTGCATTCCTAAAACAACTCAAATTCGTGACCCACACGAAATCCTATTGTAACCAACTCAAAACTTTCCATATTTGAGTTAAACACGACTTAGTCGCAGCCTGAGTCCTTAACCTAGTCGGTTGGACCTTTTTGACCAATTTTTACGTCTGCATCTCCTCATCACGCCTTGGATCCATGTAGACACATCCATGCACTCCTTGCACATGTGCAAACATCTTCAAACAACGTCCACGATACCTTCATATGCAAATTTCTTGATCCAAACATGCTGCCCAACCTCCAGATCAACTCAACCACAATTCCTCCAGCACTTGGTTGTTGAACCTCATCTTCTACCTAAGACTAGTTCAATGGATCCCATCACCAGCCATGTCTTGAAATCAAGCAACACCTGCACATGAATAAACAACCAATACTTTTGAGCACAAGTCCTCGACTTGACTCTCGTTAGTTTTGAAACTACAACACCTTAGTGAGCACCTCACATATGCATGTTGCAAACCATAGCAAAATGATATCAGTCATAACCACCGAAACACACCAAAAACATAGTAAAGGAAACATTGCAAGTTAAAAGCAGAACCAATGTGATCAAGCTCTGAACCTTGCCAAAGCTAACCGGACCTTGAACCAGATCTTACCAAAGCTAGCAAGACCTAGCGTCGAAACTTACCAAAGGTAGTCTGACCTAGCGCCGAAGCTTACCAAACCTAGTCAGACCTAGCACCGAAGCTAAACAAATTTAGTTGGAACTAGCACTGGAGCTTACCAAAGGTAGTCGGACCTTGCGCCGGAGCTTACAGGAGCTCAGACCTAAAGTTGGACCTTGTTAAAAAGGTGTTTTGGTAGTATTCAAAACTTTTATCACAATATCCAATGTATTCAGCATACATAGGTCTCACAACGAGCCCTTAAACAAATTCTCTCAATCTCCTCTGAAACAGGAGGCTTAGTGAACCCTTAGGGTTGTAATCATTCGTTCTAGGCTTGGTAGTTTCTTTTTCTTGTTTCGCCTGGCGATACCTTATCGCAAACTCCCTTGTAAATGTATCTCTTTCGAATTAATATAAGACACAATGTTTATAAAAAAATATGATGACAATTAAGGGACTAATGATCTTTGTGAGTGTAAGCACAGGTGATAGAATTTGGAATGGAATCAGGAACTCCCAAAGAGGAAAAAGAGTGAAAAATGTCGAAAAACTTGAGAAGTAGAAATTAGGGTTTAAAATTTCTTGTGTCTCGTTGAGCCTTGTTGTAGAGAGTTTTCAACAAGTCAAGTGTTTGAGAATCACCTAAGAGCTCATAGTCTGATTAGATTTAGTTGGAGAGATGAGTTGAGGCAGCCTTAAGGAAAAGGCCGAACTTGTACGGGCAAGGGGGCTGGACTTGTCCGACCACATCAGAATCTTCCGATGTTAGATGGATCAAAAGCCTATGAGTGAGATCTGACTTGTCTGTTTGGAGACAGACTAGTCCATGGTGAGTGCATCTGAGCCATTCAGGTACTAAGTCCTGGAAGGCCAGACTAGTCAGCCCTGGCAGACTTGTTCGTTTATGCACGGACCAAGTAGTTCTGTGTGAGTTCAGACTAGTCCATTTTGAGTCAGACTAGTTCGTTTGGAGATGTTGTTTGGCTGTAGGGACTATGACTTGGCAGACCAGACTAGTCCACCTTGAGGGTCTAACTAGTCCTCCTGGACCAGACTTGTCCGTTCTCACCCAGAACAAAAGGTTCTGAGTGAGATCAGACTAGTCCGTTTTTGGACAGACTAGTCTGTGGTCTTGTGACCATTTGAATTCAGGAGGTGGTGAGGACTTTATTTTTTGGACGTGGTGATGTCATGTGGTCCTCTCAGGCCGGACTAGTCGGTGGTGTAGGAGGGGACTAGTCAGGACTTTAGTTGGTAGCAACGGCTAAGTGTCGGGACACCTATAAAAAGGGATCCCCCAGCTTTCCTTTGCACTCGCTCGAACCCTAATGCCCCTATAGTATTTCAAGAGCCTTTCTAAGCCTTCCTCTTCACATCTTTGAGACATAAGAGTGAATCTTAAGGGTTTGTGGGATTTGTGTGAAAAGAGAGAGGAATTGGTCGTTCTTGAGCTCTTGGTTGATTCTATAGATTTGAGTTGTTAATTTGGGTTGATTTGAGCTGCATCTCGATCCCAAGTTGATTTAAGTTGCTGTGGGAGCATCAGATTGTAAGTTGCCCCAAGAATCATTGTATTCACCCTTTGATTTAGTGAATATAAAGCCAGCCTTTTTGGTTGCTTGGTGAGGGTAGGGTTGAAAGAGACCTGATCCTTTGTGGAATCTTCAACAAGGACGTAGGTTCCTCTGTGGGACTGAACCTTGAGGTAAATCATTGCGTCTCTTGCATTGGTCTACTCCCGTTCATTGCTAGTTCAATTTTAGGGCATTTATTGTTCTTCGCTTGCAACTTGTGATTTACTTAGCAAATCGTGCTTCTATCACTTGCAACTGATCTACTAGGTTGCTAGATAGTTATACTTAAATTCTTATCAAGGAGATCGTAGAAAATCTCATAAAATCCAACTTTTCTCGCTTTTGTTCAGCCTGACCGGAGTAGTCCGCCCCCTGACCGGACTAGACTGGCCCTGTGTTGCTGATTATGTTTTAATTAAGTAATTTCATATTTTTAGCCTATTCACCCCCTCTAGGTAACATTCAATTTGTATCAAAGCCTAACTCTCCCCAAAGCTTAGCTGCTTGGAGAGGAGATGGGATAAAATGGCAAGAAGGACTTGCCACTCCAAGACACCACCGGAACCGGCGAGAACACAACAAATGAAACACAAGGATCAAACCCTCCACTTCTCAAGATCGATGCAACTCAAAAGACAGAGCTAATACCTCCTCCCTTCAACGTGTTGAGTGAAGATGAAGATGAATAAGTACCTATTGCGATGAAAAATGACCTATTGCGACAAATTTTTGTTGTTGTGATAAACCAAAGTCCTTGTAGTTAGTGAAGCGACTTGTAGATCTTCTTCAAAAATCAAAATATGAGACCAAGAGGAGGAGGAGACTTGAGATGAGAAGAAGCTCGAGAAGAAAAAAGAGGACAACACACGATATCTTTTAACTACGAGCGTTTAAATTCTCATTGTAATTACTTGTCTATTCCTTGGGAAAACCTACTCACTTTGATTGTACTAATTATACAATGTGGAAGCATAATATTGAATTGCATCTTATTTCTCTTAACTCCACCCTTTGGCACATCGTTTGCTCAGGTGTATATATCACCGCGGATGATGAAGAGCTCACCCCTGGGCAAAAGCAACAAATCCACCGCAACACTCAAGTGGCGGCCATGCTCAACTCGTCCTTGAGCCATGAAGAATTCAAAAAGGTGGACGGGTTGGAGCAAGCCAAAGAGATTTGGATCACACTCAAGATTGCTCATGAAGGCAACCTATCAGTGCGGAAGGCCAAGATTGAGATGATCGAGGGGGAGCTTTGAAGATTTGCCATGAAAGATGGCGAGACACGTCAAGAGATGTACAACCAGCTCAACACTCTCATCATTAGGAGTCGTGCGTACGGATGTAAGAAGTGGACGGAGCATGACACTCAAAAGAATGATAAGAGCATTCATGCCCCACAACGTCACTCTATGCACCATCATCTGAGAGAGTCCTAACTTCCACAAGATGACTCTGAATGAGGTGCTAGGGAAGATCATCAAGCATAATATGATGGAGATGGAAGCCCGCCACATCAACGACCTTGCCAAGGTCACGTCCTCAAAGAAGAAGGATATTTCTCTCAAAGCCTCATCCAAGTCCAAGGTCAAAGAAGTGCTAGCATCAAATGAAGATGACAATAGTGATTTAGAAATCACATACATGGATGACGAGGAAATGGCCTTCTTCATCAAAAGATTCAAGAGAATGATGAACAAAACAAAAGGGTCCAACTATGGGAGAAAAGGAAAAGAGAAAAGCAAGTCAAGGACCAAGAGAGCTTGCTACAACTATGGCGAGTATGGGTATTTCATTGTGAATTGCCCATACAAGAAGGAGAAAGACAAGAAGATGAAGAAGAAGGATGGAAATCCTCAAGAGAAGAAGATTTTGAAGAAGAAGAAAGCATATGGCCATGCCTATGTCGGCAAGGAGTGGGACTCCAACGATGAGTCATCCTTCAAAGATGAAGATAAGATGGTGACCATCGCCATAAAAAGGCCAACCATGAAGAAGACTCTCTTGACAAACAAGGGAGAATGGAGGACCTCAAGTCACACATGTCTCATGGAAAAGGAAGGAAAGTGAAAGGTTAAATCTAAAACTTCCTTTCATTCAATTAAAGATGATGAATTTGATAGTGATAGTGAAAATGAGTACATGTTTAAATACTTCAACAAAAGTGTCATTTCTTGGATGGAAAATGCTCTCCAATGAAATATTTGAGAAGGAGAAGCTTCTCAATGAACAACAGGAGTTGCTTGTCCTTGAGAGGCAACGTAATCTTAATCTTGAGAAACTCCTTAAGCTTGGAAGGGAGAAAAACAAGGCACTTGAACTTGCCAAGAGCAAGGAGACCTATTCAAGTCTCAAGAGTTCGAATGTTGTGCTCCAAGATGAACTTGTAAACAAGAACAAAGCCCACAAGAGTCTTGGGGCACAGTTTGACACTCTCAAGTTAAGTGTCCACTATTCCTCCTCAACAAGCTCAAACTTGTAAAATTTGAACTCAAATGTTAAATATTGCAAATGTGCTAAACTTGTGATATATTCGAAGAATGAACTTAAAGAGACAAAGAGCAGTAAAACACTTAAGGGTGGCATCTTTGACAAGGAGAAGATCAAGTACACACGTAGTGCATACTCAATCACAAGATCTCCCTTGATCAAAGATGGCCTTGGTTATTCTAAGGGAGGAAAGCAAAATTCTAGAGTCCTCAAAGATGACAAGGTGCACATTGGCTTTGTCAAAGAAGGTCCATATCAAGTCTAGAATGAAAATCATGCATCTTCCTCCTTTGAAATTGTTAAATAGGACAAAATGCCAAAAAATAACCTCAATTATATTTTATGATTTTGACGCATATTATGTACTTATGAAGAGAAAATTTGGTTATGTCTATGGAAAATATGTTGGGCCACTCCACAACATCCCAAAATGTTGTGTGGGTGTCTAAATGCCTTGTCACTAACCTCAAATGACCCAACCTAGTTTGGGTACCTAATAAAAAATCCTAAACTTGTTTTGTAGGCTTACTCCTTCGGTGGCTGAAAGTGGGTGCTAGATAGTGGATGCACAAATCACATGACGGGAAGGGGAATAATGTTTATGGAGTATGAAGAAAATGGTGATCCAAGTAAAGAAATCTACTTTGGCGATAATAGCCAAGGGAAGGTACTAGGTATGGGAAATATCCATTTCTTCTCAAAACACTATTTCTCATGTAATGCATGTTGAATCCCTAGATTATAACCTTTTATCCATATCTAAACTATGTGAGAAAGGTTATAATTTCTTGTTCACTAACGAGGGTGTGACCGTCTCTTAAAGAAGTGATAGCTCAATTGCTTTCAAGGGTGTGTGTTGATGGTCCATACATGCTAAATATGACCGTCAATTTACAATATAAAATTTATAAAATAAAGAACACAAAATAGTGCTAGGAGTTAAAACTAACAAATTCCACATGAGTTAGTATCTATTTGTATGCAGGTGAATTAAACCCCAAAAATACCCAAGCATGCAGGGAGTAATCCAAAAAGTTACCATTCAATGAATCAGGTTATGACACGTGGCATCACATGGATCCATGTCTAATTCCCAGGCCTATCCGAAGATATCCCGCGGTGTTGCAACAGAGAAGGGGTTAGGGCCTACGTGGAAGTCACCCCGAGAAAGCAAACCCAGGGGGGGTAGGAACAGGTCAGCCAACCCCCCTAGTCGGCCGACTTGGCCCAGGTGCCAAACTAAGTTAGTCTCCATGTGTTGGCCTCCTATGGCTCCCTCATGGTGGTAACGTCTGATTCGTGCACTAATTCTGGTGCCAAATCGAGTGAACTCTTATGTAAATACCCCCTCAATCGCTTACTTCTCGACACACCACTAGCTTGAGAATAGTACTCCACTCATAAAGTTTAGAGTTGCCCAAGTGGTCAGCAAAGTAGAAGAAGAGTGAGGAGGAGCTAGGAGGAGGAGGCTTGGGCTTCTCAAGTCCATCTTCCACACTTGTACCTCTAAAGACGTTTCGCCAGAATTGAGTAAGAACTTATGTGAATTCAATAAAAATTTGATTTCTATTCCATAGTAGTTTGCTTTCGTAATTGCTTGTGGGTCCACTACTTTAATTTATTAGAGGCTCCAGTCGTAGCTTTGCATTCAAAATGATTAGAGTTGTGAATTAGAACTTAAATGTGGTGCTTAAGTTACAATTCATAAGTGTGATATCTCGTAGACCCACAGATTGAAGAGGTAGATAGTAGGTGGTGACAGCCCTACTACCTGTCCTTAGTAATCCTCCATGTTAGCTACGCCTTAGGCTCATGGCGGGGATCGTCTTGGTATTGCCAAGGGTAAACCCGTGTCTGAAGCAAGCAGCTGCCGTAGACTACTGCGTCCTAGATTTCAAACCATTGAATTCCTCTTAATTCCTTGCCTACCAAACAAACTATGTGTCATTGGGAGAAAAAGCTAGAAGATCTCACACACTTTTTTTGGATTTGATACCCTTGGGAATACTCTTTAAGGGGAAGTGATATAATGATATTTCCGTTATCATGCGGATCATCATGTTTTCATAAGAAATACCAATAAACATTTCTGGCGCAATTGCCGGGGAATGGTTGCTGTTAATCTTTAAATCTTGTTCACCCTCATTTATATTTTCTTTTCTTTGCTCCTTATCTTTTCACCCTTACCATGGAGCAGCCCACCATTTTTCTTTTTATGCCCCAAGGGGGGAGTTCTATGAGCTTCCGCCGTCAGCGGAACCTATTTGCTCAACTAGGTATGAACTCCGCCTTGTCTTTATAGCCATGGTTCGGAAACAATCCTTCTCAAGAATGGACTGTGAAACCCTTACCACCATATGTGAGAGTTTGAACAGTTGTGTTCTTGCCTTTTAATTAAAGGAATGACACAAGAAACTCTTAAATGGAAGTTGTTTCTTTCTCAAATAAAAAGCAAAGCAATGGTACACCCATAATGTTGGGAAAACAAACAGTGATTGGAAAGAATCACGAGACAAATATTGTCTTGCTTTATTTCCAATGCCCCGAATTGTTTCCTCACGAATGGAAGTACTAGGCTTCCAACAGATGTAGATGGAATCAATAGGTGCAGCCTGGGATAGGTTTTCACTTCTGCAATATTCTGTCCAGATTTGTTAAACCCATACCCATTGTTATTGCAACATTTCTTCATGGGAGTTAACAAAGAGTCTGCCCTATATCTCGACGTTACGGCTGGATCATCTTTCCTCCATAAGATGCCAGAAGAAGGTAAGGAACTTCTAGATTGAATTCTAGAAAATGCCTCTTTCATTACGGGTCTTAATGAACCTCCCCAAGAGGAAGCCACATCGAGTATCGAGGACACTCCTATAGCTAATAAAGAGGAAGAGTCATGTCTATCACCTTCCTTGCCTATAGAGTCCTCTCTCGAACCTCAACCATTAAAGGATGAAGCAATTCCACCTTTGGAATTCCCATTCTACTTCAAAGAAGTTCTTTTTGAAGATTATGGAAATACATCGAAGTACTATTAACAAAGGAAGCCATCATTTCTTCCAACTCCACCTGACCCGCATAATAGAGTTTACCTCCAAGAGATAGTTAAGGAGTTAACCTCTATTTTGAGTTCGGAATGGACGGCAGAGGTTGAGAACTCACCCGATATCCTTCGGATGCTCTCACCCTTAGCCACCATTCTATTCCATATTGGAGGAGCAAGAATGCGAGTCCTTTATAATCCCTACATTGGAGCAAATATCATTTCTAATACTTGCGCTCTCGCCATTTTGGGCTATATGCCTATGGCACCAACGCAAAAATCCTTTTGAGATAATTTTGTTCATATTCTTGAAGGATATGGGATTTTACACGAAGTGTCGGTAAGACACAAAAATGTTGAGGTTCTCGTCAATTTTCATGTGTTCGTAGTCCGAGACTTCGACGTAATGATTGGGGTACCCATTGAGAAATTTCTCATGGAATTCCCCTCTAAAGGAAACCTCAACATAAATCTTGGAGGGAACAAAATTTTCATTCCCATCCCGCGTTCCAAGAATACATCTGCGGAACCATCCCTAAAAGATGGTCCCATTTAGGAGGATGGGGCTCTTAAATATTTGGAACCTCCTGAAGTAGATGGAGAAGAAGATTTCATTCAAGAAGAGGACGAGCTTCAAGAGACTTTTTACTTGCCAAAAGAAGAGCCCACACCCAAACCTCCTATTGAGCTCAAAATCTTGCCTTCAGGCATAAGCTATGCTTTTATAAATGGAGATTGGAGGCTACTGTCATCATAAGTGACAAGCTTTCAGATGGGGAAACACTCAAACTCATAGCCCCATTGGAAAAGCATAGGACTATTTTTGGCTACTCACTTCAAGAATTCAAGGGCATCAACTCTGCTATTTGCACCCATCGCATTCTCATTGACCCCGAGAGTACCCCCTCACAGTGGACTCAATGGCGGTTAAATAATGCGATGCGTGAGGTTGTCAAGAAGGAGGTCTTGAAACTCCTTCATGTTGGGATAATTTATCCTGTGCCTCATAGTTAGTGGGTTAACCCAGTCCAAGTAGTGCCAATGAAGGGAGGAATGACGGTCATTCAAAATGAGAAGAATGAATTAATTTCTTCAACAAACCATCACAAGATGGAAGATGTGCATTGATTATCAAAAACTCAACAAGGCAACTAGGAATGGTCGTTTTCCACTCCCTTCATCGATGAGCTGCTAGAATGGATGGAAAAAACAATGTTTCTTTTGTTTCCTTTATGGATACTCAGGCTATCATCAAATTCCCATCCATCACGATGATTAAATCAAGACCACATTCACATGTCCATATGCAATGTACGCCTACCGGCGAATGTCTTTTGGATTGTGTAATGCACCCAATTCTTTTCAGCGGTGCATGCCGTTTATCTTTTTCGACATGATTGATGAAATAATGGAAGTTTTCATGGATGATTTTTTCGTCTATGGAAAAACTTTCGATCATTGTTTGAAAAATTAGATAAGGTCTTACAAAGATGCCAAGAGAAGACCTGGTACTTAATTGGGAAAAGTGCCACTTTATGGTCTGTGAAGGCATTGTTCCTAGACATTAGTGTCCGAGAGGGGGATAGAGATGGACAAAGAAAAAATTGAAGTTATTGAACAACTTCGACCTGCAGTCAACATTAAGGGAATCCACAGCTTTTTAGATAATGCAGGATTCTACCAATGATTTTTTTCCAAAATTGCTAGACCCTCACAAACCTATTAGCTAAGGATGCTCCCTTTGATTTCGATGAGGAGTGCCTTAAATACTTTGCTGCACTGAAAAAAGTTACATGTCTTGGCTCCAGTCATCCAACCCTCTGATTGGACGCCACCATTCGAAATCACGTGTGATGCTAGTGATTTTGCTGTTGGTACAGTCTTAGGCCAAACTAAAGATAAGAAGCATCACGCCATAGTCTACGCTAGCATGACTCTAACGGGAGCACAACTCAATTATTCCACTACAAAAAAGATCTTCTGGCAGTAGTCTTTGCTATCGATAAGTTTATTTCCTATTTGGTAGGAGCCAAGGTTATTGTCTACACAGACCATGCTGCATTGAAATTTTTGCTTACCAAAAAGGACGCTGAACCAAGGCTAATCCGATGGATTCTCCTACTCCAAGTATTTGATTTGGAGATTATGGATAAGAAAGGAGTGGAGAATTCCGCTGCGGATCAACTCTCAGGTATGGAAGTCACACAACACATGGATGTATCCATCAATGACTTCCTACCTGATGACACGTTGCTCAAGGTAACCAACTCTCACCCTTGGTATGCGTACATAGTGAAATTCATGGTCACAGGGTACCTATCACCATGGGACAAAAAAAAAGAAGCTCATCTATGAGAGTCATAGATACTTGTGGGACTACCCATATCTCCATCGAGTATGTGCTAATGGCCTTCTTAGAAGACATGTCCCCACGATCGAAGGCACCAAAATCATTGAAAAATGCCATGTTGTCTCCTATGGAGGCCATTATGGTGTTTACCGTACTCTGGCAAAGATCTGGCAAAGTGGATTCTATTAGCCTGCAATGTATGAAGATACCAAGGAATTCATTCGCCGATGTTAGAAATGACAAAGGCATGGAGGAATCACTACTCGTAATGCCTTGCCCCTCACATATTATCTCCATGTCGAATTATCTGATGTGTGGGGTATTAACATCATGGGACCTTTTTCAAAGTCCCATTAATGCGAGTATTTTCTGGTGGCCTTCGATTATTTGTCAAAATGAGAGGCATTGCCTTGCAAAAATGCCGACTCCAGGCAAGCTAGGAAAATGTTACATGAGATCATTTTTCCATGCTTTCGCACTCCCAAAATGGTCATAAGTGATGGAGGGTCTCATTTTATTGATAAGACGTTCCATAACTTTCTAAAGGATCTTGGAGTTTAGAATAATATTGCTACTCCCTATCACCCAGAAACAAGCGGTCGAGCATAAACATCTAACAAGAAAATCATGAATATTATGCAAAAGACCATCTCGGAAATGGGAACGGGGTGCAAGAAAAAGCTACCTGACGCATTGTGGGCATATCAAACTTCATACATGATACCCATTCGCATGTCTCCTTTCCAACTCGTTTATGGGAAGACTTGCCAATTTCCTATAGAGCTGGAGCATAGAGCTCATTGGGCTTTAAAACGGTGGAACATGGATCATGATAAGGATGGAAAGCACCGTTTGAGGCAAATCTCTGAGCTTGAGGAAGGGGGGATAAGGCGTACCATAGTGCCAAAATCTATAAGGAAAGAACTAAGATATGGCACGATAAACGGATTACACCAAAGGAGTTTAAGCCTGGAGATAAAGTCCTTCTCTTTAACTCCAGGTTAAAACTCTTTGGACATGGGAAATTATGAAGTAAATGGGAAGGACCATTTACCATAATATAAACTTCATCTCATGGAGCCATCACACTCCAAGATGATGAAGGCCATCTATTTAAGGTAAATGGGCAATATCTAAAATTCTTCCTCGATTCCCAATAGGATTTGGAAAAGGAAGTCGATGTGATGAATTTAATCGAGCTAGACACCGTTCTTCCAAATTCCACGTAATTCCTTAAAGTTTAACAAGTTTGTTGTTGAGGTTTCTTACGTCATAGATAAAAATCTACAAGCGCACGGAAACTGTCGTGTAGCACATCCCCTTAAGAGAGTATTCCAAAGGGTATCGAATACAAGGAACGTGTGCGTAATTTTACGAACTAATTCACCTAAGGACACAAAGTTGTTTGGTAGGCAAGGAAGAGAGAGGAATCTGAAGTATTGATTCTAATTCGAAGTAATTTGCAGTAGCTACTCGCTTCGAGCACCGGTTTACCCCTAGCAACACTAGGAGGACTCCCGCCAAGAGCCTATGGCATAGCCGAACATGGAGGATTACTAAGAATAGATAGGGCTGTCATGACCTACTGCCTACCTCTTAAATCCATGGGTGTATGAGATATTCACTGGTGATTTCTAACCTAAGCACCACACTTACGTTCTAAATCACAACTCTAGTTGTTTCAAACACAAAGCTACAACTAGAGCCTCTAATAAATTAAAGCAATGAACCCACACGTAAATACTTGTGCAAAATACTATGAATCGAGAAGCCAACTTGAATTGAATTCACAAAGGGCTTACTTGATTTGAGTACACCTTTGTAAGGATACAAGTGTAGAAGAGGGACTTGACAAGCCCAAGCCTCCTTCTCCTAAACTCTCACCACACTCTCGTTCTACTTGGCAGCCTCTAGGACTACTCTAAACCTTAGGAGTGGTATTCTATTCTCAACTTTTGGTGTGTGTGTGTGTGAATTGAGTTGTGGGGTTCTATTTATAAGGGGGAGAAGGGTTGGTTCCCGCACCCAAAAGCGTGAGAATCAGTCTTCATGATGATCAGGGCACCATATGAAGTCGACATGTGGAAGCTGACCGAGTTTGGAACTAGCAAGGGTTCGGCCGAACCCCCTAGTAAGCCGAACAGAAAGTTGGACCAATTCGATTCTGCTTCCTCTAGGTGACTTCAAGTGGGTCCCATTGACTGATATGTGTGTAACACCTTTGGATGGCATCGGATACTTCTATTTGTGGGCCATTTCATCCATGTGTTGACACGTGGTGTGCCTGGTTTGTCAAAATCTATGGATTACTCCCTGCATGTCTTGGTATTTTGGGTCTAAATTCATCTGCATACAAATAAACACTAACACTTGTGGAATTGGGGCCTGTTTGGTTTCTTCCCAATGGTTACCTTACCAAAATTTGGTAGTTGACCATAAAAAGAGTGTACGTTTGGATTGAAGCCAAACTTTGGTAAGCCAATAGACCTTATGTGTTGATCTAGTTCATTTTTGTTGCCAACATTGGCCAAAGTTTGGGTGACCAAATCTGTCACCGAAGTTTGGCATTGCCGAAATTTGATAAGGTATGTATTGGTAATCCAAAAAAGCCTTTTGTTAGTTTTTTTACCCTACCACTGTGTTGTGTTTCTCTTTTGTGCACATTATGAGGTGAATTGACAGTCTAAATATGGCATTTAAGGACTTTCGACAAACTCCCCCACACTTAGTCCTTTGATCGTCCTCGAGTGAAGGCAAGAAAAAGAACTAAGGTGGTGTCATAAATTTGCTATAAGTTAGAAAAAGAGAATACTAGATATTTCAACTAATACCTCAATTCATGAATTCCCTGTGTGGAATGTGGCTACCAAGCCAATCTTGGGTGTTTGAAGAGTGGAATGGTTGGAATGTAGTTTTCTTGGATCTTCCCCTACTGAAATGATCTGACGATTGTCTATATTCGGAAAGTCAAAGAAACAATTGGCCTTATGTCTCATTTGGAATCTCTCAAGTCTCTCAAGTGTTTTCATCCTCACCTTGGCATGTTGTGGCAAATTTGTTCCCATACTAAATGTGGCTATATCTGGAGCTTGGTAAGTATAAATGTGGCACACATTGTAATTCATATGTTACTAAGTCAAAAACTTGATCCTATGAGAGACTTATGTTACAAACAAATTCATAAAGAAAATTCTTGTGCACGTGAATGGAATGGATATTTGTGGACTCCATGATTTTCTCTCTTTAAGGATGAAACATGACTACTTTCTTTCTCTTTCTTCTTTGTTTAGGCATACTTCCTCTTTCGAAGAGTAGATGCTTTTCTCTGTTTTTTTCGTGGCAATGTCTTCTACAAATTTTTATTTTTCTAGAGAGATTTTGATGATCAAAATGTATGGAGTTTCTTTATTGAATGGAGGAATGGTGGATGCAAATTCTCAATGTGAGAAATTTCGCATGAATAAAGTGCACAAAAATTTCCATGTCAAAAAGTTCATGCATGTCACTCAATTGGGTCACGAGTTTGACAAAGTTCAATGAAAAGCAATGTGGAATATGAATGTGGTTTTTCAAGAATTTGTATCATATGGCCGTGGTGGGTATTTAAGTTTCCATTGACAAAATCAGACAATGTTCAAGAATCCAAATTGTGCAAACATCAAAATCAAATTCAAGCAAAGAGATATTTCCTCGAATAACTCATTTACCATATCACACTAGTCAAATACTTAAATGACATGTTTTTCCTACTTTTTCTTTTAGGAATCATAAACAACACAATAAATTAAAATATAAAGTAGTCAAATTTTTAGTTCAAGCAATTTTAACTACCAAGTTTTATATTTGAATTGTTGAGTTGAATTGTTTTCAAATATTCAGTATTAAATATTAAATCAACTCAAACAGTAACGTAGCATGCATATTCAGATGTAGAAGATCCAAACTGAATTTGTAGAGCGAAATGGAGTCGTGGGTCCACACCAGTTCGGCTGACTAGGGGGTTCGACAGACCCCTTCTGGCCTCTCTGTTGCTCTGATTCGACCTGTCGAGTCATAGGTTCGGTTGCAGTGTGTTTCGAGATGCAACACTATTTTTGCATGTCAGGATTTCGCGAGTTTGGGGTGCCTCCCCTACACTTGTTCTCTGAATTCTTTATTCAACACAAATAAATCAAAGGGAGAACTTTACCGGGTTATATGAACCCATAAGTTAACTTTATTGAACTCAAAATATGGGGATGCTTAAATTTTTCAATCTAAATTTAATGAAATAAAAATTTGGAATAAAACTAAACTAAGCTAGTAAGCATCCTATGCGGTCGGGACATCTAAACTGTGGAGCATTGTAGATGTCGGGCTTCCTGACAGCATTCCATACGCTCCGCAGCTTGGCGCCCATGCCACGGCAAACACCATTAATATCCTCCTTGAGGGATATGAGCTCATCCTTCAGTTCCGCCCTCTCAATGCGCCCTTCAGCCACTAAGTCTGATAGCTTTTTGTTCTCCAAACGGAGAGAAGCTAACTCCTTATAATGTCGTGCCACTTTAGGTGCACGAGGATATTTCCCATCACTGCCCAAAAATTGACCAGGTGGCCCTCTGATGGCAGGCGGAGAGAGGTGACACCTAATCTTGGAGGGTGACAAGCCCGTCGATTCCTCCATCGCCACATTATCCATTTGCTTGAAAAAGCCTTTTGCATAGCCTCCTTCAGGCTTGCGCACACAGTGGATAATGAGGTGGTCTCCAACACGCTCAGGCGAGGTATGCGTAGGTGACTTGTAGTGGTGGCACACTATGTCATTGTCCTTAGGCTTCAGAGTGTACATGAACTCCTTGCTAGGCTGCAGCTTTGGGAGAGACTAGTCTTTTTTTTCTGGAAAAAAGGGTCTTGACTGACTTAAGGCCATCCCTAGTCGGATGATGTGCAGGTGTCATCGACTTCATGGGTCTCCTCGGAGGGGAGAGCAACCGTGCAACACCACGAGGCGTGGTGCTACACCCACACGGAGTCGTCATTGGCGGCGTGATCATGGCAAGAGGTACGTCATCCAATGCCATAATGGACTCCAAAGCGAGGGTGGACTTGTCATTGGCCCGCTGATGTCTCCGCTCAGGTTGAAGGTTGAGCTAGAGGAGGCATGTGGCACAATTTTCCTGTGGGTCATGACTTGGACGGGAGGAATAAGAGATGGGTTTTCTTCTAGATGGTGAAAGGTTATCCTCCCTGTCCCCGTCAATAAATAAGCGGGGAAGGTACGATAGCACTAAGAGTATTGTTGTGATACGTCGGGAGAGTCTGCACGAGAAAATAGCAAGTCGATGATGCAAGGGGGAGGTCGACTGACCCTAGGGTTCGGCCGAACCCTTCCTGGCTCTGTTTGTGCTATGTTTTCGTGGGTTGGATTAATGGGCCCCATGGATGAATAATTGGATGGGCCCATTAATTGGAAGCAGAGAATTTAAAGAACGTCACAAAAATCAATAAGATTTATCATGTAAATTTGGTTTTCTGCCTTCTCCTCCTGGTATTCAAGAAATAACTTGAGTCAGTGCCCATTCACTTTAAATAACTGATCATCATCACCTTGGAGTGTGATTGCCCCATGGGATGAAGTTTCTATCACAGTGAAGGGTCGTTCCCATTTACTTCTAAGCTTCCCATGTCCAAAGAGTTTAACCCTAAAGATTAAGAGTAGAAATTTATCTCCAGGTTTGAACTCTTTAGGCGTAATCCTCTTATCGTTCCATCTTTTGGTTCTTTCCTTGCAGATTTTGTCACTATGGTATGCCTTATCTCTCCATTCTTCCAACTGGGAAAGTTGCTTCAATCGGTGTTTTCCTGCTTCATGAAGGTCCATGTTCCACCGCTTGATGGCTCAATAGGCTCTATGTTCCAGCTCTACAGGAAGATGACAAGTCTTCCAATAGACAAGTTGGAAATGAGACATGCCAATGGGAATTTTGTAGGCAGTACAGTATGCCCACAATGCGTCGGGTTGCTTATGCTTCCATTTCGTACAATTTCCAAGACGTTCTTTTGGAGAACATTCTTAATTTGCCTATTAGATGATTTTGCTTGACCACTTGTTTGTGGGTGGTATGGGGTAGCAATGTTATACTAGGCACCAAGCTCCCTCAAAAAGTTCCGAAAGGTCTTATCTATGAAATGAGAGCCTGCATCACTTATGACCATACGGGGAGTGCCAAAGCGTGGGAACATGATCTCATGGAACATTTTCCTAGCTTGCTTGGAATCAGAAATTTTGCATGGCAAAGCTTCTACTCATTTTGACACATAATCTACATCCACCAGGATGTACTCGCAATCATAGGACCTAGGGAAAGCTCCCGTGAAATCAATACCCCATACATCAAGTAATTCCACATGGAGATAATAGGATAGGGGCATCGCATTGTGAGCTGAGATTCCTCCATGCTTTTGGCATTTCCATCATCTGCAAATGAATTCTTTTGTATCTTCATACATAGAAGGCAAATATAATCCACTCAGATCTTTGTCTGGGTACGGTAAACACCGTAATGGCCACCATAGGGGCTAGCATGGCATTTCTCAATAATCTTGGTGCCTTGGATTGATGGAACACACCTTCTAATAAGGCCATCGACACAAACTCGATAGAGGTATGGGTCATCCCAAAGGTGTCTATGACTCTCATAGATGAGTTTCTTTTTATTTTCCCTTGGTGGTACGTATCCAAGGACCATGAAGTTCAAAATATCCGCATACCGAGGGTGAGAGTCGGTCACCTTGAGAATCATATAATCTCGTAGGAAGTCATTGATAGGAATGTACAAGGTTTGAGTGACTTCCATACGCGAGAGATGATCTGCCACGGAATTCTCTACTCCTTTCATATCCTTGATTTCTAAGTCATATTCTTGTAGTAGGAGAATCCAGCGAATTAGCTTGGGTTTAGCATTCTTTTTGGTGATCAAATATTTCAAGGGAACATGGTGTGTATAGACTATGACATTGGCTCCAACCGAATAGGACCTAAACTTATCGATAGCAAAAACTACAGCCAAGAGCTCTTTTTCAGCTGTCGCATAATTGAGTTGAGCTCCTGTCAGAGTTTTGCTAGAGTAGGCTATTGCATGATGCTTTTTATCTCTGGTTTGTCCTAGGACCGCACCAACAGCAAAATCTATAGCATCACACATGATTCCGAATGGCAGGGTCCAACCAGGAGGTTGAATGATTGGAGCTGAGATGAGTGCCTTTTTTAGTGTATCAAACAATTTGTGGCATTCATTATCGAAATCAAAGGGAGCTTCCTTAGCTAGTAGGTTAGTGAGGGGTATAGCGACTTTTGAGAAATCTTTGATGAATCGCTGATAGAACCCCGCATGACCTAGAAAGTTGCGGATTCCCTTAACATTGATAGGAGGTGGAAGTTTTTCAATGACCTCGATTTTTTCTTTGTCCAGCTCTATCTCTCTCTCGAACACTAAGTGTCCAAGAACGATGCCTTCACGGATCATAAAATGGCATTTTCCCCAATTAAGTACGAGGTCGTTCTCTTGGCATCTTTGTAAGACCTTGTCTAAATTTTCCAGACAATGATCAAAAGTTTTCCCATAGACGGAGAAATCGTCCATGAAAACTTCCATGATGTCCTCAATCATGTCGGAAAAGATAGACATCATGCATCTTTGAAAAGAGGCAAGAGCATGACACAATCCAAATGACATACGCCAATAGGCATAAGTTCCATAGGGACATGTGAATGTGGTCTTACTTTGATCGTCGGGATGGATTGGGATTTGATGATAACCCGAATACCCATCAAAGAAACAATAGTAGGAGTGTTTTGCGAACTGCTCTAACATCTAATCGATGAAGGGGAGTGGAAAATGATCCTTCCTTGTAGCCTTCTTATGTTTTTGGTAATCAATGAACATCCCCCAACCCGTGATAGTTCATTGTAGAATTAATACATTCTTCTCATTTTGAACGACCACCATACCTCCCTTCTTAGGCACTAATTGAACTGGGCTGACCCATTCACCATGAGGAACATGGTAGATAATATCGGCATGCAGAAGTTTTAAGACTTCCTTCTTGACAACTTACTGCATCGCATTATTCAATTTCCTTTGAGGTTCACATGAGGGGACATTCCCGGGGTCAATAGGAATGCAATGGGTGCATAACGCTGGACTAATCCCCTTGAGATCCTCAAGTGAATAGCCAAAAATAGCCCTAAGCTTTTCTAACATGGCAATGAGTTTGAGTGTCTCAATGTCTAAAAGCTTGTCACTTATGATGACAGGGGCTCCCAAATCGCCATTTAGAAATGCATAGCATAGGCCTGGAGGTAGAATTTTTAGCTCAACGGGAGGTTTTTGGAAGATCTCTTCTTTTGGCAATTCAATTGCCTCTTGAAATTCATCCTCCTCTTGGATGAAATCTTCTTCTTCAATTTCGGGGGGTGCTAAGAATTGGAGAGTTCTAACCTCCTCCAGTGGCTCATCTTGGATGGGAGATTCTGCGAATGTGTTCATGGAATGCAGGATAGGAATAGAGAACTTTCTCCCTTCAAGCTTGACATTGAGGTTTCCTTCAAATGGAGTTTCCATGAGGAAACTCTCAATGGGAGTCCCAATCATAATGAAAAAATCTTGGATTTCGAAAAATGGAAGTCTAGGATTGCCTCAATATCTTTGCATCTTACATACACCTGCCGCAAAACCCCGCATCCTTCAAGGATGTTTCCGAAAGAGTCTCAAAAGGATTTACATGTTGGTGCCAACGACACATTGCTCAGAATGGCGAGAGCACAGGAATCGGAAATGAGATTTGCTCCAATAGTGGGGTTTTATAGGACCTTCATTGGTGACCCTCTAATTAAGCATAGAATAGTTGCCAAAGGTGTGGTCATCCGAAGGATTTCGGTGACTGCTCAACTTCCGTAGTCCATTACCTGCTTAGAATGGAGGTTAACTACTTGACCATCTGTTGGACAAACACTCCGTCAGGTGGGTCAGGTGGAGTTAATGGCCATGATGGTTTCCTATGGAAACAATACTTCAAGGTATTTCCAAAATCTTCAAATATCTCCTCCTCGAAGTAGAAGGGAAACATTGAAGGTTGAATTTCTTCTTCCTTCATAGTTTCGGATTTTGGAGAGGATTCCTCTAGCAATGTTCGAGATAAGCAAGATATAGGTTCTTCTTTGTCCATGGAAATATCCTCAGATCCTTAAACTACTTCATCTTGAGAAAGAATTTTCTAGAATTTGGTCTAGAAGATCATTGCCTTCTTCCGGCGACTTATGGAGGAAAGATCCTCGTGACACCCGATTCTGAAAATGAACCAAGTGAACACATATGTGTGCCCAGGACGTTCAACACACATACACGAGTGCGATCACAAAAGAGTATACAGAAAATTACCACAAGACAAGATGAATTTAGTACTTTTATTACACAACCACAGTATCCTCGAATACAAGTTCTAATGAATGTTAATGACAAGTTCAACTAATGCAGCGGAAATAAACTAATTAAGCAAACTAAACAGCTAGGCAGCATAAGCAATAGGGTAGCGTAGCTCCAATCAACACCAAAGGTAAAGCTGATGGTAGACACGGCCTAGTACTCCGCATTATCATCGTTATACACCCAATCCTGACATGCAACTGTTGGGGGGATTGCAAGGGTGAGTATATGTCGTACTGAGCAAGCGTGGAAAGTATGACATGTGGCTGATACAAATGATGACAATAATAATGGCCAAGTGTTGAAAAGTACATTAAAACATTTGAAAAGAAATATGTATGATGTATGTGAAGTAAACCCATCATATCCCACAATGATTATTATAGTATAAGTCCATAATCCATATCCATCACCATTATACTAGATTTCACATTACCATTAACCATAACCATTGCCATAAACCATAATGCCATCCCATAACTAGTACCAAACCATAACCTTTCCAAAAGCCATCCCAATACCAGGTTCCCTCTAATCATGGAAGTTGTCTAGGTGCTCATAACTGGGAGCACGACTATCATGATAGTTTTATTTGACACTCTGTAGAGGTTGTACCGCTTTACCCACGTGTTTGTGATCTCATCACCCGTCGACGACTAAAGAACCCGCCTCACGCAAATTACACTTACTTCGGTGTATGGCCAAGAGATCACAAAATAGCCTTTACAAAGGGATTACTAGCCTATTTAGACCCCGCTGAGGTTTCACCGGTAGCGATGTCTCCTACAAAGCACATCTTCAACCAAGGGCCCCCTCTTGAGCCATTCAGATCCCAGTGTAGTCCTACCAATCATCAACAAACCCAATCTGACTACCCCTTCCCAGAGCATCCTTAATGGTCCAAATAGTACTGGCAAAACCCTAATTAATCAACTACGCCTCACCCATACTTGGCCTCGTGGTGGCACTGTAGTCCTGGCTTATTCTCGCATGAACTGGTCCTTAGATCTAAAGCAAGCAACCACCATAACGTCCAACCCATCCACATACCAGGCTTACTTAGATCACCTATTACCATATCATATTGACTACTTCACATTAACCATAATATCATTAATGCATAATTAAATGTGTAGTGTTGTTTTCCCATCCCAATTAATTAAGCGAAGCAAAAAAGGTGACAACGGTGGTTAAACAAATCTAGTAAGCTTCCTACCATAGAATTTCCATCAAATTGACACAAGCATGCAGTTTTGCAAACAAAATATTTATTTTGAAACAGGACCAATATGCTTCAAGGACACTTGCCTTGCTCTTGGGATTGGTTCGGGTCGAAGCCTTCAAACTCTTGCTGTTGTAGATCCTCTGCGGCACTTTCTAGCGCAAATTCGTCTAATCCACACAATAAACATACAAACAAGAAACACAATCAAGGGGTGCACAAACATTACTCAATATAACATGATATGCATGATTAATGAAAATGCAATGTGGAACTTGTTAATGAGTTGTTTTTAATGATCACTAACTAGCTCTATTAGCTTTTAACAAGTTTATATATGTTTGGATGTGATTAGATCTAATTTTATAATTATTTCAACAGAAATTAATCAGGAAAATTGGACTAGTCCGCTAGGGATCGGACAAGTCCGTACTCTGCGAGATCAGCAGATTAGGGTTTTCTAGATCAACGTGAATTTGGAGACTCGGGGTTGAATTCACATAAGAAAAAGAGAATAGAAGGTATACTAGGTGTCTAGGACTCCAATGAATTGAGAAACTTGGAGGTAGTACTTGGATCCTGATGATATAGGGTTAGTGATGAACTTGGAGATGAATTGGTGATGAAGAACGAAACTTGATGGAGATCTTGATCCTCTTTCGTTTCCTCCTCCTCTTCTTCTTGCTTGGGATCTCCTCCTCCCTCCTTGATGGTGGCTCTCCATGAACTAGGGTTTGGGTGGGGTGGAAAAGTGTCAAATAGATGTCAAGCCAGGGGTGGGGGTTGTTTATATATAGGTGGAGGCTAGGGTTAGATGGATTTCGAGTTTGGGATGAGTAGGGGCCGGTTTAGAGTCCCACATGGCCTTTAAAATAGTTAGGCACAACTTCCCTAGGCCCACTTAACGTAAAACCCAAGAAACAAGTCGTGAAACAAAAGATCAACTCACAGTCGCAAAATATCGAACAAGTCTGAAAAGGACCAGACTAGTCCGAAGTTGTCCAGAGAGAAATAAGACAACTCTGGCCAAAAATCAGACATGTCCGTCAGAGAGGAAAACGGACAAGTCCACTGGAACACCGGACTACTCCGGACAAGTCCAGGGACTTAGCATATTTTCAAGGATTCTTGGAACACCGGACTAGTCTGCATAGGACCAGACAAGTCCAAAAGTGCCCAGAGGCAAAAACGTACTGGTCCGCAGCAAAAACGGACAAGTCCGATCGAGGTCAGAGAGATCGGACTAGTCCGCACTAAAATCGGACTAGTCTGCACTTTCCAGAATTTTAAGTGCAGTTTTGTTCCAAATCAATTTTAAACTCATTCCTCTTTATGTGGATTAATATTAAACATGTATATGAATGTATGTAGGGCACGATGCATGAAAATGAGGGGTTACAAACCTACCCCCCTTAAAATGAATCTCGCCCTCCAGATTCGATGCGGAAGAGAAGAGATAGGGAAATTCCTTCTTGAGATCATCCTCCAATTCCCACGTTGCTTCTTTTTATGTGTGGTGCTTCCATTGAACTTTACACCATCTAATAACCTTGTTACTTGTGACCCTCTCCTTGGTTTCAAATATTTTGACCGGTTGTTCGACATAAGTCAAATCTGCCCCTATTTCCAATCCTTCCATTGGCACTTGTTCTTCCGATACTCTCAGGCACTTCTTGAGCTGGAAAACATGAAAGACATCATGGACATCTGAAAGATGAGCTGACATCTCTAACTTATATGCTACTTCTCCACTTTTGTCCAAAATCTTGAATGGTCCAATGTAGCGAGGTGCTAGCTTGCCTCTTATGTTAAACCTCTTATGACCCCTCACCAGTGACACCTTGAGGTAAACAAAATCTGCCACTTCAAAGGCTAATTTCCATCTCCTATTGTCCGCATGGCCTTTTTGTCTTCATTGGGCAGCCCTCAAGTTTTCACGAATTATTTGGACATGCTTTTCGGCTTCTTGCAACACATCCGGACCAAATACTTGAGTTTCTCCTGCCTCATTCCAGAATAAAGGTGTCCTACACTTCCTTCCATAAAGCGCTTCATATGGTGACATTTTCAAGCTTTCTTGGTAACTATTGTTGTATGAAAATTCTGCATAGGGCAAGCTCTTGTCCCAACCTTTCCCATGCTTTAAAGCACAAGCTCTTAACATGTCCTCCAAAATTTGATTGGTCCTCTCTGTTTGTCCATCCATTTGAGGGTGATATGCTGAACTGAAGTTCAACCTTGTTCTGAATGCTTCATGCAATTTCTGCCAAATCTGAAAGTAAATTGAGAACCTCTATCTGAGGCTATCTTGTTTGGGACTCCATGTCGAGGCACAATATGCTCCATATACAATTATGCTAGCTTCGGGGTGGTATAGGTGGTCCTTACAGGAACAAAATGAGCTGACTTGGTTAATCTATCCACAATTACCGAAATTGAGTCATATCTGGACTGTGTACGTGGTAATCCAACTATAAAGTCCATACCAATTTCTTCCCACTTCCATTCCGGAATCTTCAATGGTTGCAATAATCTAGCTGGCCTTTGATGCTCAGCCTTAACTTGTTGATAGACATCACATGAGGCGACATATTCAGCTATGTCCTTCTTCATGCTAACCCACCAATAGCATGTCTTCAAGTCCTTGTACATCTTGGTACAACCAGGATGAATTGAGTATGGCAAGTCATGTGCCTCTCTTAATATCGTCTCACGAATACGCTTCACATTGGGCACGACAATCCTCTTACCAAGCCATAGAGTTACATGTTCATCCTCATCAAAACCGATTTCTCTCTCTTCTTGGGTCCTTTCCTTGATTTCCAGAATTTCCTGATCCTTGGTTTGTCCTTCTCGAATTTCTTGCTCAAAAGTCGGATTTAACTCCATCATTCCCATCTCATTCACAAATCCAAGATTTAACCGTTCAAACTCCTTGCATAACTTGGATGGTAACTCTCGAACTGTGAGTTGATAACGTACTCCTTTTCTACTCGAAGCATCGACCACTACATTGGCTTTTCTCGGATGATAGTTGATTCCTAAATCATAATCTTTGATGAGTTCCAACCATCTCCGTTACCTCAAGTTCAGATCCATTTGTGTGAAAATATACTTAAGACTCTTGTGATACGTATAAATTTCACACCTATGTCCAAGGATATAGTGTCTCAAAATCTTCTTCGCATGTACCATGGCTGCAAGTTCTAAATCATGTGTTGGGTAATTCTGCTCATGTTTCTTCAATTGTCTTGATGCATAGTCGACCACATGTCCTTCTTGCATCAACACACACCCAAGTCCTTGTCTCGATGCGTCGCAATAAATATCAAAACTCTTGCTCACATCCGGCAGTACCAAAACTGGGGCTATTGTCAACCTCTTCTTCAACTCCTCAAAACTGTTTTGACAAGCTTGAGTCCATTGGAAGTCCTTTCCCTTCGTTAGCAGTTCTGTCATTGGGTTGGCTATCTTGGAAAAGTCCTTGATGAATCGATGGTAATATCCATCCATTCAAAGAAAACTCCTTACTTCCTTTACGTTTTGCGGGGGTTCCCATTTCAACATGTCCCTCACCTTTCCTTGGTCAACCGATACTCCTCCTCCTGAGATTATATGACCCAAAAACGACACCTCTTTCAACCAAAACTGACACTTGTTGAACTTGGCATACAATTGATGCTCCCTTAATTTCTGTAGCGTAAGCCTCAAGTCTTCCTCATGTTCCTTCTCATCCTTCGAGTAGATCATAATGTCTTCTATGAACACCACTACAAACCTATCCAGGTACTCCATGAAGACCTTATTCATGAGGTACATAAAGTAGGCAGGCGCATTTGTCAATCCAAAAGACATCACAGTGTACTCATAAGATCCATACCGTGTTCTAAAAGCTGTCTTGGGTATGTTCGATTGTCTAATCTTCATTTGAAAGTATCTTAACCTCAAATCAATCTTAGAGAAGACACAAGCATACTTCATATGATCAAACAAGTCTTCTATGCGTGGCAAGGTGTACTTGTTCTTGATTGTTACCTCGTTGAGAGCTTAGTAATCTACGCACATCCCTTTGGATCCATCCTTCTTGTCCACAAATAGAACAGGCGCTCCCCAAGGTGAAGAGCTGGGCTGAATGAAACCCTTCTCCAGTTGCTCTTGAATTTGCTTCTTTATCTCCACTAATTCCATAGGAGGCATCCTATACGGCCTCTTAGCTATAGATGCAGTTCCAGGTATTAAATCAATAACAAACTCAATGTCTCGATCAAGTGGCATACATGGCAACTCATCTGGAAAAACATCCAAAAATTTACACACCACTGAAATCTCCTCAATTGCGGCGCCGTCCATATAATTCAGCTCCAATTGCTTCGGTGCGATTTGAGATGCTTCAAATTCTACGGTGATCCCTTCCTCATTGGTCAACTTTATCGTTTTCGTGGCACACTCAATAACTCTATTGTGCTTCCTCAACCAGTCCATACCAAGTATAATGTACAATCCTTGAGAGTCCAAAACTATGAGGTTGGCAGAGAAGTCTACCCCCTTATTCTAAAGCTTACTTTTGGACATACTATATTTGACCTCATTTCTCCTCATCATTGCCATCCCTCTGGTTGCGAGTCCTCACCATCTGAAGAAAAGCAAGAGATAAGAATTTAGCAACGTCCCCAACTATATGCATCAAGGAATATGAAACTAAACAACTAGCTACTCTAGCCTACGTGGACATGGCAATGCTAAAGCATCCCAAAATCCTCTATTAAGCACACAAGCAACCAATATATAGCAAACAACACACAAAAAAAAAAACACATCGATTCCTGAGTGCTCCTATGTGCTTTAAAGTGTTCATTCTATCTAGGCGGCATCTTACGGTCAACCTGTGGCTCTAATACCAATTTGTGATACCCGGTTCCGAAAATGAACCAAGTGAACGCATAGTTGTGCCCAAGACGTTCAACACACATACACGAGTGCGATCACAACAGAGTATACAGAAAATTACCACAAGACAAGATTAATTTAGTACTGTAGGATCGAAGAGCACGTGAAAATCTACCAGAGGGGGGTGAATGGTAGATTTAAAAATCTTACGCAGCGGAAACAATTAAACCGCAAACCCTTTGGCAGAAAAACGATCTGTTAAAGAAATCGTGTGTGAGACTAATCTAAACTTGTTTCACCATGACAAAAGTGATAGATATCAGAGATAATCAAGTCACGAAGACAACACAAAAATAATAACTCAAATCCGTCGAGTAAAACTCAAGTTATGATCGAAAGATCAGACAATGGTCAATCTGCCCTACCCGAGAAAAAAACAGTTCTGGAATGCTGCAAAGAAACTCGTGTAGATCATAGACCACATATCCAATGACCGTGAAATTTTGACATATGATAGACAATCAAGTTGTAAAGACAACCCAAAAAGAATTACGTCAATTGGATCTCTAAAACTCATGTTATGATAAAACCACCGACGAGAGGTAGTGCTGTCTATAAACTCGACGAGTAAAACTTGTCTGGAACAAGTCGGACGAACAAGGCACAAAAGTTCCTTCAAACTACGAATTTTATTCAATAGAACACAAGAGGAACAGCCCCAAAGTCATGCACCACGAGCTCTGGGCTCCCTTGCTTATATAACCAGCTCGAAAGCCAACTCAACTCAGATCAGGAACATAATCCTGCTCTGTTCACGAATCGTAACTTTCCATAACTGCTCAAGATTCTTCTATACGCAGATAGAAGCAATCTTAAGACTTCCAAACACCTTAGGAACGTATCCCACATTCCTAAACAACTCAAATTCGTGACCCACACGAAATCCTATCATAACCAACTCAAATCTTTCCATATTTGAGTCAAACCTGACTCAGCCGCAGCCTGAGTCCATAACCTAGTCGGTTGGACCTTTCCGACCAACTCTTTACGTCCACATCCCTTCATCACGTCTCGGAACCATGTATCCACGTCCATGCACTCCTTGCACATGTGCAAACATCTTCCATGACGTCCATGATACCTTCATATGCATTGTTCTTGATTCAATCGTGCTGCGCAACCTCCTGATCAGCTCAACCACAATTCCTCCTGAATTTGGTTATTGGAACCTCATCTCCTCCCTGAGACTAGTCCAATGGATCCCGTCACCAGCCATGTCTTGAACTCAAGCAACACCTGCACATGAATAAACAACCAATCCAAACGAGCCCAAGTCCTCGACTTGACTCAAGTTAGTTCCGAACACAACACCCTACGTGAGAACCTCACATAAGCATGTTGCAAAAACACAGTAACACGATATTATCCATATCAACCAAAACGCACCAAAAACTTAGCGAATGAATACTAAGCTATCTTTCCAACAATGTAAAGCAAGTACAAAACATTGCAGATGAAAAGCAGAAGCACTACGGTCAAGTTCCGGACCTTGCCAGAGTAACCCGGACCTTGAGCCGGAGCTAACAAAAGCAAGAAGAACCTAGCACCGGAGCTTACCAAAACTAGTACAACCAAGCTCCCGCCGGAGCTTAGAAAACTAGCAGGACCTAGCGCCGGAGCTAACCAGAACTAGTCGGAACTAGTAATCCCAAAAGCCGGAGCTAGAAAATCAACTCAGAGCTTAGCAAAAATACGCCGGAGCTATCAAAGACATGTCAGAGCTAAAGACAAAACTTCACCGGAGCTGACCAAAGCTAGTAGGACCTAGAATCAAACGTAACCGGAGCTACCCAAACCAAGCCGGACCTACCTTCGGACCTTGCTGTAGCTCAGAGCTAGAGTCGGACCTTGATAAAAAGGTGTTTTGGTGATATTCAAAACCTTTATCATCAAAGCAAGTGTATTCACTACAATCCAATGTATTCAGCACACATAGGTCTTACAATCTCCCCCTTGATGATTGCATTGGCAACACCATTTAAAATCTGAACATTGGCTTATTCACATAAAAGTTTTGAAAGCAATTTCTCCCCCTTTGTAAATCAAAAGTAAAATGAGAAGAAAATCCAAAAATTATCCCATATTATCTCTCCCCATTTATTATCTCTCCTTATGCACATATTCTCTTTCTCTTCATGCTTATCTCCCCCCCCCCCTTTGACAATGTATTCAGCAAGTCATGAGCATATAAACAAATTATCTTTCCGCCTTTAGTTGGTATGAGCATATTATAACATATACATATAAACAAAGCTCATCCAAGTCATACTATCAAGTAACTTACATTATCACATCAATGAGATACATAAAGTAGTGTAAGCCATGCTAGAGATCAAATGTATTTTTCAATTTAAGTAATTCATGATCTCACAAACTTAACTATTTAAAACCTGAAAGCATGACACTGGTTGCTGCATTTTATTATTTCTCAAAGCATAAATTTAGATCATATGATATTCGCAAGAGATTATATGCGCATCTGCCTTATTCTAAGCAACCAAGCCAAGCCTATGTCATTTGACAATCAGAAGCTTAAGGACATGGTTTTAGTCATACACAACTTCTTCCAAGTTCATATCTAAGTGCAATGATAAGCTATCTCAAAAGAAGAAGTGCGATGCATGCATATTCTCTTGATCTTTTCCCAATTTATATTTGTTCATAAAAACTCAACATGTGAGTTGATTACTTGATTAATTGTTAATTATTAAAAGCACTTGTGAACATGTAACAAGTTCAAAATAGCAAGAAAGTTCGATCATGACCAGTTTTAGTGTAAGTAATTATTCCAATTACTAGACATGGCAAAAACTACAAAATGTATAACACGAGTAATGTAGTAAGAACTTTCAACATGTAAAAGGAATCACAAAGTCATATATGTATGAAATACTATGCTCATATTATTTTTATTTCAGATTCACACATAGACTTCCCAAGTTTCAAAACTCCCCCTCAATTTAAGCCATGAGGATGCATAACCCCTATTTCACTATGAATGTAACAAAAACGAGTGAAATCCAAAGGTTTTGTAAAAATGTCAGCCAATTGTTGTTCGGTATCTACATGGTGAAGCACAATGTTTCCTTTTTCAACGTTATCTCGGAGAAAGTGATACCTATTGTCAATGTGCTTAGTTCTAGAATGTTGCACGGGGTTTTTAGCAATGCAAATGGCACTAGTGTTATCACAAAACAATGGAACACTATCTGGATCAACCCCATAGTCCTTAAGTGTTTGAACAATCCAAAGAATTTGTGAACAAGCACTAGCAGCAGCTACATATTCAGATTCGACTGTGGATTTTGCAACTGAATTTTGTTTTCTAGAGGACCAAGCAACAAGAGAATTACCAAGAAAATGACAAGCACCGGAAGTACTTTTCCTATCAATCCTACAACCCCCAAAATCAGCATCCGAAAAAGATTTCAAAGTAACGGTTGAGGAAGAAGGAAGAAAAATGCCAAATTCTTGAGTTCCATGTAAGTACCTGACAATCCTTTTGACGGCTTGACGATGTGAAACACGTGGGGAGCCTTGAAACTGTGCACAAAGACATACGCTGAATTGTATGTCTGGTCTTGATGCCGTGATGTACAAAAGTGATCCGATCATGCTTCTATATTCTTTTTTATCCATGGGTTCACCATCTTCGTCAAGTTCAAGTGTTGTTGCTGTTCCCATTGGTGTCCGAAGAGGCTTGCTTTTGTCCATGTTGAAGCGCCTTAGGAGGTCTTTGGTATACTTCGTTTGATGCACAAAGGTACCCTCCTTGGTTTGCTTGATTTGCGGCCCCAAAAAGTAAGTGAGTTCACCCATCATACTCATTTCAAATTCGGAACTCATCATTGCTGAAAACTTGGACACAAGATCATGAGAAGCACAACCAAAGATAATATCATCCACATACACTTGAACGAATAATGAGTCATTGCCATTCTTAAGCACAAAAAGAGTTTTATCAACCTTGCCCATGGTAAACCCCTTTTAATGTAAGAATGTTTTTAACCTATCATACCATGCTCTAGGGGCTTGCTTGAGACCGTATAAGGCTTTGGACAGTTTTTAAACAAGATTAGGAAAATCTGGATTTTCAAAACCCGGTGGTTGTTTGACATAAACCTCCTCATCTATGTAGCCATTATGAAAAGCACTTTTAACATCCATTTGATATTGCTTAAAACCTTTAGATGCTGCAAAAGCTAACAAAATTCTTATGGCTTCTAATCTAGCGACAGGAGCAAAAGTTTAATCAAAATCTAGACCTTCAACTTGAGTGAAACCTTGAGCAACCAACCTAGCCTTATTCCTAACCACAACCCCATCCTCACTTTGTTTATTTTTATGTACCCATTTAGTTCCAATTAACGTGTGACCTTGAGGTGGAGGTACAAGTTTCCAAACATTATTTCTTTCAAAATTTTCTAACTCTTCTTGCATGGCAATAATCCAAGATTCATTAGTGAGTGCGTGTGATATATCTTTGGGTTCAAAAGAAGCAACAAAAGCATAATGAGCATGAGAGTTTGGATCGCAAAACCTGGACCGTGTGACTCGTTCGTGCAAGCTTCCAATCATCTGTTGTGGGGGATGATCTTTGTAAAACCGTAGGGGAACAGATGTCTCACAAGCTTCTTCTTCATTAAGTTCATCGTAGATTGATGAGCTTGTGACTTGTGGACGATCAGGACCTGCATAAGTGATAGCCGGAGCTTGTTCAATGTCCGGAGCTGGACACGTGTCAACTTCGGAACTACCAGGCAGTATCACCGACTCTTCTTCATCTTCGAAAATACCCTCCCCCTGAGGATACAGATCTGGTCCTGCAACACCGGAGCTAGTACCTGGCCTAGCTTCATCAAAAGACACTTCACAAGTCTCCACAATTTTGTTAGTGTCAAGTAAAAGCACACGGTAGCCTCTAGTATGAGATGGATAACCAAGAAACATGCCATAAAAGGATCTAGGTTCAAATTTATCAAGATTACCATGTTTCTTAACAAAGCATTTGCAACCAAAGACCCGAAAGTGTGTAACACTAGGCCTATGTCCAAACCGGAGCTCATACGGTGTTTTACCTAGCTTAGCACGCAAGAAAACACGATTTGAGACATAACAAGCGGTTGCTAACGCATCAGCCCAAAATTTCCTAGGAGTTTGATATTCATCAAGCATAGTCCTAGCCATCTCAACTAAGGTTCTGTTCTTTCTTTCTACAACACCGTTTTGTTGAGGTACATACGGTGAAGAGAATTGATGATCTATTCTACTTTTAGCACAAAAGTGATCAAAAAATTGATTTTTAAATTCAGTTCCATTATCACTTCTAATTACTTTTAATGATCCTGGGTGATCAATTGATAATCTAAGAAATAAAGTTCTAAAGTGACTAAAAACTTCATTCTTAGACGCCATAAAGTAAACCCAAGAGTATCTAGAATAATCATCAACAATAACAAGAACATACCATTTACCTCCGAAGGATTGAATACGTGAAGGTCCTACGGTGTGAAGATGCAAAAGTTGACATGGTTCAGTTGTCATGATCATTGTGAGAGGAGTATGTGAACCTGCAACCATCTTAGCATGTTTACAAGAAGAGCACACAATTTCTTTGTCCCCTTTAAGCTTAGGCAGCCCACGTATGCAATCAAGAGCACTAACACGCGTTAGGTGATCAAAGCCTACGTGACCAAGTCTACGATGCCAAAAGTATAAGTCCTTTGAATCATTAGCAACTAGACACCTATTCTTAGAGGAAGACATATCAAAATCAGCTTTAAAAACTCTTCCAAACTGAGGCATGTTAAAAATAAGCTCACTATTTGAACCTACAACTTTGCAGCAGTTTTTATTGAAAATAATTTCTAGATTTTCATCTAGCAATTGTGCAACAGAAAGCAAGTTGTATTTCAAATTTTTGACAAGTGCCACATCCTTCAAAGTGTAGTGATCATTTACTCTAACCGAACCCTTAGCAATTATAGGAGTGGAAGAATTATCGACAAAAGTAACATTCTCTACACGTGACACAAAAGAGAGGGAGGAGAACCGATCTTTGTTACCGGTCATGTGGCGTGAGCAACCTGAATCCACAATCCAAATGTTCTCCTTCCTCAACTGTGTAACCTACATAGAAGCACAATACATCGATGACTCAATACTGGGGTTAGTCAAAAGGCATTTAGGAATCCAGTACTGAGTCACACGACGTGCAGCAGGAAAAACACGCGAAAGCTGAGACAAAACAACAGGTTTATGAGTCAAAGTTTGAGATTTTTTATTCTTGACTACTGACCTATAAGGTGTTACTTGTGTAGCACAAAAATCAGTAGATCCGGAGGCAAAAACAGAAGGTCCGGAGGTAAACTTCGAATGTTTCTGACTCAAAACAGCAGGTTGCACATTCGGTTCAATGTGTGCAGCAAATTTTGCATGAAAGTTATGAGATGTAGCAACCATTATTTCCCTTTTCAGTTGTTTAGCTAGTCTATACTAAAAATCTATGACATGACCATCTCTACCACAGAAGGTACAATGAAATTTAACTTTGTGTTCATGTCTAGATGAGCAAGCAATATTTTAATTTGAAACCGAATGAGGCAACACTCCTGCAGATTTGAAAACCACTCCTTTTTGTTTAGGAACTATTTGAATCAAACCACTTCCTAATGACTTTACAATTTTAGGTGGATGTGCCTTAGCATGAGCATGAGAATCAAAACCTAAACCAGTTTTATCATTGCAAGACTTGGAAGAATTCAGCAGTAAGTTTAGGTTCTTATTCCCATTACGAAACCGATCTAGTGTCCTATGCATGTCATCAAGTTTATTGGACAGATCAAGGCCATTTTCACATGAAGTTTTTCCTTTTAGTTTGCAATTGGAACAAAATTTAACTTCATGATAAAGTAAAGCATTGTTCAATATAGAAATCTCATTCATAGCATCCTGTAGTTTCTTGTCAAGATCATCACAGGCAGAACAATGCAAATCAATTGTAGAACAGCTAGCATCTTTCATGTTTTTATCATTAAGTGCAGCAAGCTCTTTGTTCTTTTCAATTTCTATCTCAAGTTTATCAAGTGTGGAGGTGTGCGCACTTCTTAATGAGGACAATTTTTCATATATTAAATCACATGAGGAACATGCATCATCACTAGGAATCAAAGTTTTTAAACGGTTGATTTCAGATTCTAGTGATTCAATTTTAGCAGCACTATCCCTAAGCTTTTTGTCCTTTTTTTTAACAATAATAGTGGCATGAGAAATAGCATCACACATTTCTTCACAAGTAGGACATACCTCTTCATTGTCGCTGTTGTGTTCTGCCTCCTCCATACTTAATCTTGACTTGCCCGCCATGAAACACAAGTTTGCCAAATCATCTTCAACTTCATCACTTCCAATGTCCATGTTGCTTGAACTGAACTCTTGAAGCGCGGTGATGAAACTGTTGATCATCTTGCGTGCTATGGTACCTTTCTTCTTCTTGTTGGAATTTCCAGAGGAGGTCCGGTCCTTTCTTTGTTTTTCTTCCCGGGTGATCAGACCTGAAAGGTTAGGGCATTCTGTACGAAAGTGTCCTGTTTTACCACATTCAAAACAGCGTTGAGGTCCGGAGCTTCCTCTCCTTCCAGTTCTCACATTTTGCAATGCTTTTGAGAATCTAGTAGAGATGAGTGCCAACTCCTCTTCTGGAAATTCTTCGATCTGCTCCAGGGTTAGTGAGGACAACAAAGCAAGAGTATTGCAAGATGATGATTGGCCGGAGCTAGACATATCACGTTGTGAAACAAATGCAATAGACTTATTTGTGTTCTTACGTGCTAGGATGTCAATTTCATGAGTTTTTAGTTTCGAATAGAGTACATCTAATGTAAGAGAACTCATGATAGTAGATTCACGAATAGATGTGACTTTCATCTCCCAGATTGACATATCTAATGCACTTAGCAATTGCCTAGCATTTTCAGCATCTGAAAAATTAACATTGACACTGCACAAGTTGCTGAGAATTTTATTAAAGTGAGCAAAAAGGTCATCAATAGACTCACCGGGTTGCATCTCGAAGCGCATGTATTCCTTTTTGAACATGTTTACCTCTTTGATCGTGTTGGATCCTTCGTGGTAGTCACAAAGTGCTTTCCACACATCGTATGCAGATCGGAGGTGTGCAACACGGTAGAAGTCGCTTTGTGTTAATCCTTGTATGATCAAGTTCCGAGACTTGTTGTTGTTGTCGACATCTCTCAGATTTGTAGCTGTAACTTGATCGTTTGATGGCACTTCGTAAGGCTTGTATACCTTCTCCCATATTGCAAAACCTTGTGCCTGGATGAAAGCCTCCATGCGTGCCTTCCAAACCTGAAAATCAATACCAGTAAACACACAAGGTTTGGCGGAGTACTTCTCCATGATGATTAGTCAAAAACACGTGCAAATCACAAAGATTAGAGCACCGTGGCTCTGATACCAATTGTAGGATCGAAGAGCACGTGAAAATCTACCATAGGGGGTGGATGAATGGTAGATTTAAAAATCTTACGCAGCGGAAACAATTAAACCCCAAACCCTTTCAGCAGAAAAACGATCTGTTAAAGAAATCGTGTGTGAGACTAATCTAAACGTGTTTCACCCGTACAAAAGTGATAGATATCAGAGATAATCAAGTCACGAAGACAACACAGAAAGAATCACTCAAATCCGTCGATTAAAACTAAAGTTATGATCGAAAGATCAAACAATGGTCAATCTGCCCTACCCGAGAAAAAAAACAGTTCTGGAAAGCTGCAAATAAACTCGTGTAGATCATAGACCATAAATTCAATGACCGTGAAATTTTTACATATGATAGACAATAAAGTTGTGAAGACAACCCAAAAAGAATTACATCAATTGGATCTGTAAAACTCAAGTTATGATAAAACCACCGACGAAAGGTAGTGCTGTCCAGAAACTCGACGAGTAAAACTTGTCTGGAACAAGTCGGACGAACAAGGCATAAAAGTTCCTTCAAACTACGAATTTTATTCAATATAACACAAGAGGAACAGCCCCAAAGTCATGCACCACGAACTTTGGGCTCCCTTGCTTATATAACCAGCTCGAAAGCCAACTCAACTCAGATCAGGAACCTAATCCTACTCTGTTCATGAATTGTAACTTTCCATAACTGCTCAAGATTCTTCTATACGTAGACAGAAGCAATCTTAAGACTTCCAAACACCTTAGGAATGTATCCCACATTCCTAAACAACTCAAATTCGTGACCCACACGAAATCCTATCATAACCAACTCAAATCTTTCCATATTTGAGTCAAACCTGACTCAGCCGCAGCCTGAGTCCATAACCTAGTCGGTTGGACCTTTCCGACCAACTCTTTACGTCCACATCTCTTCATCACGTCTCAGAACCATGTAGCCACGTCCATGCACTCCTTTCACACGTGCAAAAATATTCCAATGACGTCCATGATACCTTCATATGCATTGTTCTTGATTCAATCATGCTGCGCAACCTCCTGATCAGCTCAACCACAATTCCTCCTGAATTTGGTTGTTGGAACCTCATCTCCTCCCTGAGACTAGTCCAATGGATCCCGTCACCAGCCATGTCTTGAACTCAAGCAACACCTGCACATGAGTAAACAACCAATCCATACGAGCCCAAGTCCTCGACTTGACTCAAGTTAGTTCCGAACACAACACCCTACGTGAGAACCTCACATAAGCATGTTGCAAAAACATAGTAACACGATATTATCCATATCAACCAAAACGCACCAAAGACTTAGCAAATGAATACTAAGCTATCTTTCCAACAATGTAAAGCAGGTATGAAACATTGCAAATGAAAAGCAGAAGCACTACGGTCAAGTTCCGGACCTTGCCAGAGTAACCCGGACTTGAGCCGGAGCTAACGAAAGCAAGTAGAACCTAGCGCCGGAGCTTACCAAAACTAGTACAACCAAGCTCCCGCCGGAGCTTAAAAAACTAGCAGGACCTAGCGTCGGAGCTAACCAGAACTAGTCAGAACTAGTAATCCCAAAAGTCGGAGCTAGAAAAATCAACTCGGAGCTTAGCAAAAATACGCCGGAGCTATCAAAGACATGTCGGAGCTAAAGACCAAACTTCACCGGAGCTGACCAAAGCTAGTCGGACCTAGCTCAAACATAACCGGAGGTACCCAAACCAAGCTGGACCTACCTTCGGACCTTGCTGTAGCTCAGAGCTAGAGTCGGACCTTGATAAAAAGGTGTTTTGGTGATATTCAAAACTTTTATTGTCAAAGCAAGTGTATTCACTACAAGCCAATGTACTCAGCACACATAGGTCTTACAAGTACTTTTATTACACAACCATATTATCCTCGAATACAAGTTCTAATGAATATTAATGTCAAGTTCAACTAATGTAGCGGAAATAAACTAATTAAGCAAACTAAACAGCTAGGCAGCATAAGCAATAGGGTAGCGCAGCTCCAATCAACACCACAGGCAAAGCTGAGGGTAGACATGGCCTAGTACACCACATTATCATTGTTATACTCCCAATCTTGACCTGCAACTGTTGGGGGGGATTGCAAGGGTGAGTACATGTCGTACTAAGCAAGTGTGGAAAGTATGACATGTGGCTGATACAAATGACGACAATAATAATGGCCAAGTGCTGAAAACCACATTAAAACATTAGAAAAACAATATGTATTATGTATGTGAAGTAAACCCATCATATCCCACAATGATTATTATAGTATAAGTCCATAATCCATATCCATCACCATTATACCAGATTTCACATTACCATTAACCATAACCAGTGCCATAAACAATAATGCCATCCCATAACCAGTACCAAACCATAACCTTTCCAAAGTCCATCCCAATACCAGGTTCCCTCTAATCATGGAAGTTGTCCAAGTGCTCATAACCGGGAGCACGACTATCATGATAGTTTTATTTGACACTCTGCAGAGGTTGTACCACTTTACCCATGTGTTTGTGATCTCATCACCCGTCGGCGACTAAAGAACCTCCCTCATGCAAATTACAATTACTTTGGTGTATGGCCAAGAGATCACAAAATAGCCTTTACAAAGGGATTACTAGCCTATTTAGACACCGCTGAGGTTTCACCGGTGGCAATGTCTCCTACAGAGCACATCTTCAACCAAGGGCCCCCTCTTGAGCCATTCGGATCCAAGGGTAGTCCCACCAATCATCAACAAACCCAATCTGACTAGCCCTTCCCAGAGCATCCTTAATGGTCTAGATAGCACTGGCAAAACCCTAATTAATCAGCTACGCCTCATCCATACTTGGCCTCGTGGTGGCACTGTAGTCCTGGCTTATTCTCGCATGAACTGGTCCTTAGATCTAAAGCAAGCAACCACCATAACGTCCAACCCATCCACATACCAGGCTTGCTTAGATCACCCGTTACCATATCATATTGACTAGTTCACATTAACCAAGATATCATTAATTCAAAATTAAATGTGTAGTGTTGTTTTCCCATCCCAATTAATTAAGCTAAGCAAAAAGGTAAAAAGCCCATCCCGACTCTCTACCATAATTCCAGGTGACAAGGGTGGTTAAACAAATCTAGTAAACTTCCTACCATAGAATTTCCATCAAGCTGACACAAGCATGCAGTTTTGCAAACAAAACATCTATTTTAAAACAGGATCAATATGCTTCAGGGACACTTGCCTTGCTCTTGGGATTGGTTCGGGTCGAATCCTTCAAACTCTTGGCGTTGTAGATCCTCCGTGGCACTTTCTAGTGCAAATCCGTCTAATCCACACAATAAATATACAAACAAGAAACACAATCAAGGAGTGCACAAACATTACTCAATATGACATGATATGCATGATTAATGCATATGCAAGGTGGAACTTGTAAATGAGTTGTTTTTAATGATCACTAACTAGTTCTAATAGCTTTTAACAAGTTTATACAGGTTTGGATGTGATTAGATCTAATTTTAGAATTAATTCAACAAGAAATTAACCAGGAAAATTGGACTAGTCCGCTAGGGATCGGACAAGTCCGCACTTTGTGAGATCAGCAGATTAGGGTTTTCTAGATCGACATGAATTTGGAGACTCGGGGTTGAATTCACGTAATAAAAAGAGAATAGAAGGTATACTAGGTGTTTAAGACTCCAATGAATCGAGAAACTTGGAGGTTGCACTTGGATCTTGATGATATAGGGTTGGTGATGAAATTGGAGATGAATTGGTGATGAAGAACGAAACTTGATGGAGATCTTGATCCTCTTCCGTTTCCTACTCTTCTTCTTCTTCCTTGGGGTCTCCTCCTCCCTCCTTGATGGTGGCTCTCCACGAGCTAGGGTTTGGGTGGGGTGGAAAAGTGGCAAATAGATGTCAAGCCAAGGGGTGGGGTTGTTTATATAGAGGTGGATGCTAGGGTTAGATGGATTTCGAGTCTGGGATGAGTAGGGGCCGATTTAGAGCCCCACATGGCCTCTAAAAGAGTTAGGAATGACGTCCCTAGGCCCAATTAACATAAAACCCAAGAAACAAGTCGTGAAATAAAAGATCAACTCAGAGTCGCGAAATATCGGACAAGTGCGAAAAGGATCGGACTAGTCTGAAGTTGTCCAGAGAGAAATCGGACAACTCTGGCCGAAAATAAGACAAGTCCGACTTTAGTGAGAGAGGAAAACAGACAAGTCTGCTAGAACACCAAACTACTCCAGACAAGTCCAGGGACTTAGCAAATTTTCAAGGATTCTTGGAACACCGGACTAGTTCGCATAGGACCGGACAAGTCCGAAAGTGTCCAGAGGCAAAAACGGACTAGTCCGCAGCAAAAACAGACAAGTCCGATCGAGGTCAGAGAGAAATTGGACTAGTCTGCACCACAATTGGACTAGTCTACACTTTCCAGAATTTTAAGTGCAGTTTTGTTCCAAATCAATTTTAAACTCATTCCTCTTTATATGGATTAATGTTAAACATGTACATTAATGTATGTAGAGCATGATGCATGAAAATGAGGGTGTTACAATCCTCCAACCATAATGTTAAGATATAGGGCAAACTCTTTGTTCAATCCCATATAGAAGTGTTGCAAGAGCAATGATCAGGGATGGACAAATATGGGCCAAAATTTCTCAAAAGAGAAAAATCTATCCCATGCTGCACCTAAATATTCCTTCTCCATCTGCTGGAAGCATAGTACTTCCTTCCGTAAGGAAACAATTTGGGCAATTGGAAATAAAGCAAAACAAAATCTGTCTCGTAACTAATTCCAATTTCCTTTTGTTTTCTCAACGTTGTGGTCGTACCATTGTTTGCCTTTTTCCTTTAGAGAATAAGGAAACAACTTTGATTTGAGAGTTTTCTTGCGTCATACCTCGAATTAGAAGACATTAACACAATTGTTTGAACTATCTTAGATGATGGTAATGGTTTTCACAATCCGTTTCTAAGAAGGATTGTTCCAGAACCATGGCTATAAAGTCAAGTCGAAGTTCATAGCTAGTAGAACAGATGGGTCCCGCCGAAGGCGGTGGCTCACAAAACTTGCCCTTTGGGGTAGAATATGAAAGAATGGTGGGCTGCTCCATATAGGTGGTGGTAAGAAAAGGAAAGATAAGATAAGAAGATAGATGAGAGGGTGAACAAGGTTCGAAGATTAACAGCAACCATTCCCCGGCAACGGCGGTAGAAATGCTTCTTAATGTTTCTTACATCATAGATAAAAATCCGCAAGCGCACGGAAACAGTCGTGTAGCACTTCCCATTAAGAGATTATTCCGAGGGGTATCAAATCCAAGGAACGTGTGTGTAATCTTACGAACTAATTCACCCATAAAAACAAAGTTGTTTGGTAGGCAAGGAAGATTGAGGAATCCAAAGTGTTGATTCTAATTCAAAGAAATTTGCGTTAGCTACTCACTTCGGGCACGGGTTTACCACTAGCAACACTATGATGACTCCAGCCAAGAGCCTATAGCATAGCCGAACGTGGAGAATTTCTAAGGACAGATAGGGTTGTGACCACCTACTGCCTACCTCTTCAATCCGTGTGTCTACGAGATATTCACTAGTGATTTCTAACCTATGCACCACACTTACTTTCTAAAACACAACTCTAGTTGTCTCGAACACAAAGCTACAACTAGAGCCTCTAATAAATTAAAACAAGGAACTCACAAGTATCTACTTGTGCAAACTATTATGAATTAAAAATCAAAATTGAATTGAATTCACAATGGCCTTACTTGATTTGAGTACACTTTGTATGGATACAAGTGTAGAAGATGGACTTGACAAGCCCAAGCCTCCTTCTCCTAAACTCTCACCAAACTCTCCTTCTACTTGGCAGCCTCTAGGACTACTCTAAATCTTAGGAGTGGTATTCTGTTCTCAACTTTTGGTGTGTGTGTGAAGTGAGGTGTGTTATTTATAGGGGGGGAGAAAGGGGTTCCCGACACAAAATGCTCGTGAATCACTCTTCATCATGATCAGAGCACCACAAGGAGTCGACACGTGGAAGCTGACCGAGTTTGGCGCCAGAAAGGGTTCGGCCAAACCCCCTAGTCGCCCGAACAGAAAGTTGGACCAATTCCAATGTGCTTCCTTGAGGTGACTTCTAGGTGGGTCCCGATGACTGATATGTGTGCTACACCGTTGGATGGCCTCTTATACTAGCCATTTGATCCATGTGATGACACGTGGTGTCGCCTGATTCGTCGAAATCCAATTTTATGGATTACTCCCTGCATGTCTTGGTATTTTGGGTCTAAATTCACCTGCATACAAATAAACACTAACACTTGTTGAATTGGTTAGTTTTTAACCCTACCACTACGTTGTGTTTCTCTTTTGTGCACATTACGATATGAATTGATGGTATAAATATGGCATTTAAGGATCGTAAACATTGGCCCATGATAAAGCTCATCCTTATGGCCCACAAGATCCGAACCAATCCCTCGGTGCTACCACATCTTTCTAAATTCCACCTTGCCCAAGTCCCATCTTCATATAATTTTAGGGTGCTAGATTCTTTTGTTTTCCAAATCCAATAATGTAAGCAACCCCAATTTCCTGCTCAATAAAGTAAACTTACGAGTTAATCTAACACCAGAAAAGTTCCCCCTTTAGTTTATAAAGTTTCCAGGAACAAGTGTGGGAGGAGTCCCTCCGCGATCTCGCGTTTAAATCATGCGTTTCACAAATTGACACGTCGCAAACATACGCACAATAGAACACAACAAAGTGGAGCACCAGGGGAGCCAGCCAGAGGTCGGCCGACCTATGGATGGCCCCTCTCGGGCTCATTTCGCTACACAACGTCGGTTAGAATTTCTTATCCCCTGCTCCTGATGATTCACTACAAATGTATTCATGACAAGTCAAATTAAAATCAACTTAATTTAATTAAACATTGCAATTTTCTCAAAAAATGAGATTAGTATACCCTGTATTTTGATTTCATTAGCATGTTTCTGGACCCATATAATTAATTAGGACAACATGTCATCTAAGTTTTTAATCGGTGTGATACGATGAAAATGAACCCATGCTTGAAATTGATTTTGAATTTTGCACAATTTTGAAGTCTTAAGATTTGCCTTTCTCCCTCATTGTAGATGAAATACCCACCAAGTCCATATGATATGAATATTGAAAACCACATGCATATCCACTTAGCATTTTCATTGAACATTGTCAAACTCTTGACCCTATTGAGTGACTTGCATGAAATCTTTTGATTTGGAAATTTCTTGTGCAACCCACCATGTTCCATAATTTTTCAACATTCCGCCATCAAAAAATACTCCATGAAAATTATTGAAAAATCCTCTCTCATTAAAAATATGCATAAAAAGGAGTAGAAGGCATGACTATAAGAGCTCTCAAAAGAATTCAAAATAGAGAGAGAGAGAGAGAGAGCCAATAAGAAGTCATGCTTCATCCTTGCACAAAAAGAGAGTTATCAAATAGGAGCTATCATCACCATTTATTATCCATCATTCACCCTTCATAATAAGTGCACAAGAATTTCCTTAGTCATTGATTTTGTTGCATAATCTTCTCATATGTATATCGTTTTTGACTTAGTAATAAATGAATTGAAAGTGTGCTACTATTTATCCCTACCAAGCTCTACAAAAAGCCATATCTCGTAAGAATTTCTGTGAATTCAATACAGGTTTGATTTCTATTCCATAGTAGTTTGCTTTCGTAACTGCTTGTGGGTTCAGTGCTTTAACTTATTAGAGGCTCTAGTCTTAGCTTTGCATTCGAAACGATTAGAGTTGTGAATTAGAACTTAAGAGTGGTGCTTAGGTTAGAATTCATCAATGGATATCTTGTAGACCCACGGATTTGAGAGGTAGACATTAGGTGGTAACAACCCTATCTGTCCTTACTAATCCTCCATGTTCAGCTATGCCATAGGCACGTGGTGGGAATCGTCATGGTATTGCCAAGGGTAAACCCGTGCCCGAAGCAAGCACTGGTCATAGACTAATGTGTCCAAGATTTCAAACCATTGAATTCCTCTCAATTAATTGCCTACCAAAAAAACTTTGTGTCCTTGGGAGAACAAGCTAGAAGATCTCACACGTGTTTCTTGGATTTGATACCCTTGTGAATACTCCTTAAGGGGAAGTGCTACAACTGTATTTCCGTGCGCTTGCGAATCATTCTGTTTTTGTAAGAAATACCAACAGTTTGCTCAAGAGAAAGATTTATATTGTGGATTTCACAGCAGATAAAACTCAATTGACAAATGTTTGATGGCAAAGACCAACATGGAATGGTTGTGGCATCATTGGCTAGCTCATGTTGGTATGAGGAATCTACAAAAACTTCAAAAGGGGGATCACATCCGTGGTCCAAAGAATGTATTTTTTTAGAAAGATAAGCCTTGTACGCGTGCCAAGCCGAGAAGCAAGTTGGAGCTGCTCATCCTGCCAAGAATGTGATGACCACAAGAAGCCCATTCGAGATGCTACACATGGACCTCTTTGATCCCATTGCTTAAATAAGCATTGGCATATCAAATATGGCTTAGTTACTGTTGATGACTTTTCCGCTTCACTTGAGTGTTTTTCTTGCATGACAAAGGTGAAACCCAAGGTGCCCTCAAGAGATTATTGGGAAGAGCTATAAATGAATTCTCCTTCAGAATAAAGAAGATAAGAAGTGACAACAGCGCTGAATTCAAAAACACTCAAGTGGAAGAGTACTTGGACAAGGAGGAAATCAAGCATGAGTTTTCGGCATCCTACTCACCCGAACAAAATGGGGTGGCCGAAAGGAAGAACCGCACTCTCATAGAGATGATTAGAACCATGCTTGTTGAGTACATGATATCCGATCGGTTTTGGGCAGAAGCGGTAAATACCGCTTGCCAAGCCACAAAACGTCTCTACCTCCATCATCAATTAAAGAAGACTCCGCATGAACATCTTACTGATAACAAACCAAACATCCCTTACTTTCTATTATTTGGTAGGAAATGATATATTCTCAACAGGAAGCCTAGGACTTAGAAGTTCGCTTCAAAATCCGATGAGGGTTTCTTACTTGGCTATGATTTAAACACCTACGCCTATAGTGTCTTCAACAAAACCTTCGGTTGTGTTGAAATCGTAGGTGACATGGTGTTTAATGAAACTAATGGCTCCTAAGAGGAGCATGTTGTTCAATGTGTGCTAGATGAAGAAGAGGCACCTTGCATGGCATTAAGAAGGATGGCAGTTGGCGACATACGACCAAAAAAGCATTAAGTCTCAAGTGACCCAACTTCATCACAAGTGCTGCCTCCCACACAAGATCAAAGTCAAGATATCCAAGATGGGGATCACCATGCTCAATAAAATGTAGATCAATATGGTGGCCATGATCAAGGGGGAGATGAAGAAGATGAAGGAGAACAAGAAGGTCACTTAAGACCACAAGTGCCACACCCAAGAGTCCATCAAAGCATTCTACGGGATCGCCCCATCGACAACATACTTAGAGATATCTCCAAGGTGGTAATAACTCAATCTCGTATGGCCAATTTTTGTGCTCGCTATTTCTTTGTGTCTTCTTTGGAGCCATTTATGGTTCAAGATGCCCCACGAGATCCGGATCGGGTGATGGCAATGCAAGAGGAGCTCAACAACATAAAAGAAACCAAGTATGGGAGCTTGTCGAAAGACCCAACACCAATGTGGTAGACACCAAGTGGGTCTTCCGCAACAAGCAAGATGAACATTGATGAGTAGTTTAGGCCTGATCTTCCAAAAGGTAAGTCGATTGGGATGGAGAACTCGTCGTTGATGATCCGCGGCACTCGAGCAGTTCGAGTACCCCTTCAATCACTACACCACTGCTCCGTTGGATATCAGCCGTGCTGCACACGCTTGACCTCGCCAAGAATGCTGATACCTGCAAGTTCAACCAAGAACACAAGCAAGAACGTCGGAGACACGATCCAAAATCGCGAAGTTGGGGTCTAACAAACCATAGAACGGCGATATTATTCATCTAAGAAAAACCCACCGAATATGATCGGCGGCTGCAGTATTTAAAGGCTAGGGTTTGGCCAAAACACGCTTAGACGCGTCCCTAATGGACTCATACGGGATACAAGGCCCAAAGGCCCGATTCGGTGGCGCAGCACCAGACAGAAATCTAGACTCGACTTGTTTCTATGATTCCCATTGACTTCGGAGTAATTTTTAAGTGGGACTAGAGCCTATTACAGTTTATCTTCTCCTATTTCCGTGCATATGTGGAACGTCGAAAATGGAGTCCGTATGCATCCTATGCATCCATTTTACGGTGGACTTCTCCAGGACTCCGAGTTGAACTCAAGTCCAAATTGTAAACTGATTCCACCAACTTGTGGACGTCCCAGCAGGTTCTCCATGTTCCGAAGCCCTCTTCCTTTCACTTTTTGATCTTCTCCATTGTTCCTAATAACAATTAAATCATCACATAGCAATATATTGTCAAACTCACATGCAAAGGAAGTTAGGAACAAGTTCACCTGCTGATTTATTAACTGTGCTCGTGCTCTAGTGATTGGTCCTTGCAGTTCAATGTGCGTCTCCGCTGTTGTGATGTCCTCATCAAACATAGCTTTGTAACAAGAAACAAAGCAAGACTTGTGGCAAAAATGTATTCACAAGTTGAAGGTTTGGACTTCGAAGAAACTTTTGCTCCCGTAGCTAGGCTTCAATCAATTCGCATATTATTAGCCTATGCTACTAACCACAATTTTAAGTTGTACCAAATGGATGTAAAAAGCTCATTTATCAACGGTCTAATCAAGGATGAGGTGTATGTGGAGCAACCACCTGGGTTCAATGATCAAGAGTATCCTAATGATGTCCTCAAAATGCATAAAGCTCTCTACGTCCTCAAACAAGTTCATCGAGGTTGGTATGATTGCCTTAGGGACTTTCTCATTAGTAATCATTATAGGATACAAAAAGCTAATTATACTCTCTTCACTAAAAATGTTGATGATGATTTATTTGTGTGCCAAATATATGTTGATGACATTATATTTGGTTCTACTAACAAAATTTTTTTGAACATTTTAGTTATATTATGACAGAAAGGTCTGAGATGTCCATGATGGGGAAGTTGAAGTTCTTTCTAGGATTTCAAGTCAAGCAACTCAAGGAAGACACCTTCATAAGTCAAACCAAGTACACTCAAGATATCCTTAAAAAGATTGACATGGAAAAGGCAAAACCCATCAAGATGCCCACATGGCGACAAATAGACACCTCGATCTCAATGAAGACGGCCATAGCATGGATTAAAAAGTATATCATTCCGTGATTGGATCTTCACTTTACCTTTGTGCATCTAGGCCCGATATTGTGCTTAGTGTATGCATGTGTGCAAGATTTCAAACCGCACCTAATGAGTATCACTTGACCACTGTTAAGAGAATCTTGCGCTATTTAGTTCGTACACCAAACCTTTGGCTATGGTATCCAAAAAGGTCAAAATTTAATCTCATCGGATAATCCAATGCAGATTATGTCGGATGTAAAGTTGATAGAAAGAGTACCTCTGAGACTTGATTCTTGGGTAGATTCCTAGTGTCATGGGCGTTCGAGAAAGAGAACTTCGTTGTCCTATCCACAGCCGAAGCAGAGTATGTAACATCTGGAAGTTTTTGTGTGCAATTTCTTTAGATGCGACAAACTCTAAGGAACTATGGTCTCAATATGAACCATATTCCACTCCTATACTACAATGAGGATGCATAGTACAATGCAAAAAATGATGAAGTAGTCACCATAAGTGATCAAGATGGATCAAATGAAGAAGATGCAGGCGATGAAGAATAGATCTCAGGCCTCTCCCTCTCCCTCATTATTTACCCTTTTTGCTGTCTTGATGCCAAAGGGGAGTGATTGAGGGAGAGTAGCTTTTAGTTATGAGATCCATGGACTATGTATTTTTTTTAAAAAAATAACTTGTCTTTTTGGTTAAGTACTTGCTATGTATGACTTATGTATGCACTTTATGTTGGTTATGTCATGATTATACTATGGTCATAAACTCTATGATGGTTTAATTGAATATCATGCTTACTATATTCACAATATTTTACATTTGTTTGATCTTGCTTTAAATCTATTTGAGATGAATGCTTCACTTGAAATTTTTCAGATCTCAATACTTCATATCACACTTAGGCATCCCACCATAACACACACGTATATATATCTCCCATACACTTCATTCATGTGCATTTCTTTTGTTGTAAATAAAACATGCACACATTTAGAAGGAGCTCTTCAGACACTTGTGCACTATGAAAACAACCTTATTACATCATTTTATCAAAACTTCAATGTGTTTTCATTAATCACCAAAAAGGGGGAGATTGAAAGTGCATCTAGGTAACCCCTGTGGTTTTGGATGATTGATGACGACAATTAAGGGACTAATAGGCTTTGTTAGTGTAAGCACAGATGATCGAATTTGAAACGGAAATGAAATCTCAAAAAGGAAAAAGAGTGAAAAAGGCGTCAAAAAACTCGAAGAGTAGAAACTAGGGTTTAAAATTCCTTGTGTTGAGTTGAGCATTGTTGTAGAGAGTTTTCAACAAGTCAAGTGTTTGATAATCATCTAAGAGATCATAGTCCAATTTGGTTTAGTTGGAGAGACGAGTTGAGGCAGCCTTAAGAATAAGGTCAGACTAGTAACGCCACATCGAACTGATCCGATGTTAGGCGGATCTAAAGCCTCTGAGTGGGACCCAACTTGTCTATTTGGGGACGGACTACTCTGTGGTAAGTGTGCCTGAGCCAGTCCGCCCTTGGGGCCAAACTAGTCTGCCCTGGTAGCCTTGTCCGTTTCATCATGGACCAAGTGGTTGTTTGTGAGTTCGGACTAGTCTGGTTTGGGTCACACTAGTCCATTTGGAGATGTTGTTGGGCTGCAGGAACTAAGTCCCGGCAGACTGGACTAGTCCGCCCTGGGGCCCGGACTAATACGCCTGGACCAGACTTGTTCGTTCTGACCCGGAACAAAAGATACTGAGTGAAATCGAACTAGTCCATTTTGGATGGACTCGCCCGTGGTCGTGTGACTGTTTGAATTCAAAAGGTGGCAGAAACTTTAGTTTTTGTATGTGGCGACGTCAAGTGGTCCCATCAAGCCGGACTAGTCTGGAGTGTAGGAGCGGACTAGTCCGAACTTTGTTGGTGGCAACGGCTATGTGTCGATACCCCTATGAAAAAAGATACTTGGCTTTCCTTTGCACTCTCTTGAACCTAGATCCACCATAGCCTTCCAAGAGCCTGTCTAAGCCTTCCTCCTCACATCTTTTAGCACTAAGAGCGAATCTTGAGGGTTTGCGAGATTTATGAGAAGGGAAAGAGGAGATGATCGTTCTTGAGCTCTTGGTTTATTCTCTCAATTGGAGTTGTTGATTTGGGTTGATTTGAATAGATTTTCGATCCCAAGTAAATTTTTGTTGTTGTGGGAGCCTCATACTGTGAGTTGCCCCAAGAATTGTTGTATTCACCCTTTGATTTACTTGAGATCAAGCTGACCTTTGTGGTGGCCTGGTGAGGGTAGGGTTCAAAGAGACCCGATCCTCTGTGAACTCCTCAACGAGGACATATGGTCCTATTTGGCACTGAACCTCGAGATAAATCGTTGTGTCTTTTGCATCATTTTACTCTCATTCATTGCTAGATCAATTTTAGGGCATTTATCGTTCTTGCAACCTGTGATTTACTTAGCAAATTGTTTAACTATCACTCGCAATTTATCTAGTTGCTAGATAGTTAAATATCGTAGAAATTTTCATAAGCATCTAGGAATGAAAATGGTAGGGTAAATTTTTGGATCATCAGATGCCATTTTCGAAATTTGCCAATCCGATTACCGTTTTGGTCAGAATTATGTGGAAATGAGACGAAAATGGACATTAGAATTTGGTAAACAGAACGGAAATGATTTTGACTGATTTACGACCAAATTGTCAGAGTTCCATATTTTAATCGAAAAATTTCCGAACAGTAACCAAATAATTTCCTAATAGTAGTCCAGACCTAGTGGGCTTACATTTAATAAGCTCAATTCCTTTTATTTTCTATTCACCTATCGATTTGGGTAATGAGCGGTTAATGGCAATAGCTACAATGCAGCCAAAATTTTGGTGCAATCATGCAATCAAGCATCCACAACCATTGGATATGGATCCTACGTCGTCGCGTAGGATACACATCCAATGCTTGAGGATGATTAATTTCACGATTGCACCATACATCTGATTGCATTCTAGTCGCTCTCTAATTAATAAGCAAAATGAAACAATTTTTTAAATGAAATCAATGATGCAAAAGTCAAGAGCAATTTGGTCAAATATTTACTTACTTTCAAATAGTTTCTGAAGTGATTTTGTTTGATGTTGAAAAATGTTTATAAATTGAAACTAAAAGTTGTTGTCTCATGTTTTATACTTAAGTTGTTGATGTTATAGATGGATAATATTTTGGAGTGTTGTTTCCGAAAAATGTTTGAAACCATTCTGATATCGACATATTTTCGATCCAATATACCCGTTTCTGATATTTCCGAAATTTCCGATGCCGTAACCTTTTCCGATGATTCCGTTTCCGATTTCATTTCCAAAAATTTTATATGAAAATGAAAACGAGTTAACATTTTTTCCGTCCGTTTTCGACCGTTACATCCAACCTTCTTGCTTTTGTTCATTCTGACTGGACTAGTTCGCCCCTGTGTTGCTGATTAAGCTTTAATTAAGTAATTTCAGTTTTTTATTATATTCACCCCCCTCTAAGCAACATTCACTCCACACCGCTACACACTTAATAAACTTACGACCATCCAAACACTTTTGTTTGCCACCCCACACTTTTCTCCCTTTTGCACTATTCTCATTAGTTAAGTATCATTTTTTACTTCAATATAAATCATATTCATGGAGGATTCCATATTTCTTAAATTCATGCCATTTGCAAATAGAGCAGTTCCACATGTCCATGGAGAATTTGTAATGCAGGTGATTTTACACAAAAAGAAGGTACATTTGTGTCCACGTGGCAAAGAAATACACACTACAAGGATTCCGGCTTATCGCCACAAAAAAATTCGTCGCAATAGGTCGTTTTTCATCGCAATAGGTCATCGTTGCAACGAAAAAGAACGTGGTGATTGTTTTTACGAACGTTGGCATAAGTCCCGTGGCGATAGGTTACTGCGACGACTTGACATCCGTGGCAAATAGTATGGTATTGCAACGATTTTACATCGGTGGCAAATAGTATTTTATTGCAATGATTTCACATATTGCGATGATTTAACTTATTGCAACGAATAGTACAATATTGCAATGATTCCACATTTGTGGCAAATAGTATATTATTACAGTAATTTCACATTCGTGTCAAATAGTATAGTATTGGAACGATTAAACGTATTGCAACGATTTAACGTATTGCAACCAATAGCATGGTATTTCGGTGATTACACATTCGTGGCAATATTATGTTATTGCAATGATTTAACATTTTTGACAAATAGTATGGTATTGCTACATTTAACGTATTGGGATGATTTAACGTATTGCAACGAATAGCAGGGTATTGCAATGATTTAATATGCGTGGCAATAGTATGTTATTGCAACGATTTCACAACTGTGGCAAATAGTATGGAATTGCAACAATTTGACATATTGCAACAATTTAACATATTGCAATGAATATTACGGTGTTGCAATGATTTCACATTCGTGGCAATAGTATGGTATTGCAACCATTTCACACCCGTGGCAAATAGTAGGATATTGCAACGATTTAACATATTGCGATGATTTAACGTATTGCAACGGATATCATGGTATTGCAATGATTTTACAATCATGGCAATAGTATGATATTGCAACGATTTCACATTCGTGGTAAATAGTATGGTATTACAATGATTACACATCCGTGGCAAATAGTATGGTACTGCGATGATTTAACGTCCGTGGCAAATAGTATATTATTGCAACAATTTCACATTCGTGGCAAATAGTATGGTATTATAACGATAATACATCCGTGGCAAAGAGTATAGTACTGTGATGTTTTAACATTTGTGGCAAATAGTATTTTATTGCAACAATTTCACAAGCGTGGCGAATAGTAGTGTTTTGCAACGATTTCATATCCGTGGGAAATAGTATGGTACTGCAACGATTTCACGTCTATGGCGAATAGTATGGTATTGCAAAGATTTCTTATCTGTGGCAATATGTTTGTAATGCAACGTTCCTGATCTGTGGCAATAGGTTTGTAATGCAATGTTTCCTGATCTTTGGCAATAGGTTCGTAATGCAGCATTTTCTGATTTGTGGCAATACGGTTGTAATGCAATGTTTAATGATTTGTGGCGATAGAGATGTATGCAACATTTTCTCAGCTGTGGCAATAGTGTTGTAATGCAACATTTTTTGAGTCGTGGCAATAGTAGTCTAGTGCAACGTTTTTTGAGTCATGGCCAAATATTTATACTGCAACATTTTTATAATTCATGGCAATAGCTTCCTATTGCAACAATTTATCATTCGTGACAAGAAATTTGCAATGCCACATTTTATAATTAGCGGCGGTAGAACCCTAATGGGCTACGTTAGAAAATTAGTGGTAACAGAATTACGAGTTTAACAATAAACATCCATCAATTGATATTCCAACACGTACAACAACACTCAAGTATTACTAACGCGACGTTTATGCATGTTAAAAGTTTGCCTAAGATGACCGGGACTAATTGGAACAAGTGCCTTTCGTTGGCCCTTTTGTGGAGTCTCCAACATTATGCGCATTTCAGCCATCATTGAGAGGTGCATGTCCTCCATTTCATGAGCTCTCTGTTCACAATCAGCTGCTATCTAACCTTCTAAGTTCTGGACTTGAAGGTTTAACTCTTCATTCTTCTAGTTTATGTAGTCCGTCTGGGTGGTTAAGCTATCATTTCTTCCTTTCAACTCTTGCACTTGGTGATTGAGGCCTGCATTTCTATCTTCTAAGTTTCGAACTTGGTCATTGAGGTGTTTAGCCATCTGGATATGCATACGTTCACATTCGGGACCAGTAGGGTTAGCCATATAACCACGCCCCGAACCTGTGATCATGCACAACCGATTGAGGATATATAACAATCCTAGAAGATGTGGTTTCTCTCCTCATTTGGAGTTGGGCCTCCCTGCTCAGCTTCCTTGTTGTCCACTTGGGTTCGTGCCTGACTCTATATACGAAAAGAAAAGTAACAGGTACATTGCAAATATTTATTTAATTGGGGATTGTTTGAAGTGTTACTCAACAGCTTCTGCCTGCTCATTTGTCCATTCACTGTTCTTCAAATGGCTTGCCTCCCACAATTGTGTCATCGGGTTCTTCTCCGGTCTCTGGGTCTTGCTACATAAAATACAAATAAAATTCAACATGTAAGTATACATATTGATTGCAGCGCAAAGTAAAAGCATGATTTATTTTTCATACCTTCTCGTAACATAGTTAGGCGTAGGATTTGGAGGCAAGTGAGTGTTTCTTGATTTGTCTTCTTCAATTTTGAGAATTGGTCCTGCTTATTGACTACCATAATTTTAAGAATTAATTCCACAAATGAGTGTAAATAAAATAGCTTTTGTATGATGTGAAGCTATTAAAAAGTTAGCTGACCTTGAATTGCTCAGACCCAAAATATTCTATTAGGTGCAACCACTCGGGTGCTGGTATGTCACCAGGCTTATTTGGTATACGTTCTTCATCGGTCGAATAACTCTTATAGGTGGCATGCAAAATCGAGCGCCACCCCTTGTAGTGCTCACCAGCAATTTTCATAATTTTTCTTGTGCTCTCCTGTGTGTCCTCCATGTCCCAGAAATTCTGACATTTTATAACACGTTGCTGTAAATGTAAAAGATGGAGATCGCAAGAAAAAATTACTTGTTTGGGGTGTGACAACACTAACCAGAATGTCTTGTACTATTTATCTCTTGTTAGTATCGCCAACCTCTGCCCACTTCCTTGCACCACTGAGGAGTGCATGATTTTTTGTTAACATAACCACATCATTGACTAAGTGCCACTAATTAATACCAACCACAACACCCAACCTAGTGGAGAACTAAATTGGTAGCTTCACATTCTCCGTTCTACTAACTTGGGATGCATAGCATATGCTGGCAACCTTAAGTCCTTTAGCCACACCTCTTCCAAACTTCTTTCTTTCTGTTACATTGATACAAATGGTAAACGGTTAAAGCAAATTACCGTCTGACAGAGTTTAGTATCACGTAGAAATAACGTGAAAAGAAGAAATGTCCGATGTTCATAACACCTGCAGTACGAGTGTAGAAAACACAAGCGTGGGATGATTGCATCCCAGCAGCATTTTGTTCTGTATTACTGCATCCTGGTATATATTAACTGTAATATCAGACCAACAACTGAATTAAAAATGTACTAGTTAGGACTGTGTGAATGAAAAAAATTTTGATCGGGAGCGAATACATTGTTGACTTTTTTGTTGTTGTTTGTACCCTAAAATGAGCCATCAGGTACACCTGCCAGTGGTGCTACTGCACCCGTAGTGCTGCAGAGGATTTTCTATCCAACAGCAAAGCAGGCAAGACTGAGGGGGCGGGCATGCAGCTGGGTTTGCTAGACTAGACAAAGATAGGGTTCGCCGGTTCGATCTGACCGACATCAGCCGGAGCGTGTCTCAAAGAGAATTGATTGCGGGGCATGTAATGAACGCCAATAGTAGCAGGTGGCGAATGCTAGACAGATAAGGCGGGCAGCTTGCAAGATTGAAATCCTCTGATTACTGCACCTGCAGTAGTTGCCACTGACATTTGGGCCCATGAGACATCGGGTCCACTTGTTAGTGGCAGCTACTGCAGGTGTAGTACTACATAGTCCAATCTTGTGACGCTTAACGAAGCGAGGATTCGGTCTGGCCAAGATCACCCGGAGCAACTCTCGAGGAGGATTGGTGGCAGGGCGTGTAATGGCCAGGGATTTACGGGTGGCGGGGTCATCATGGCACGCGAAGGATGGGACATGGCAATGAGCGAGGGAGACGCGTCAGGGAGGACACTGAAGTGAACAGCACCAGGGCGTGGGCGTCGGTGCTGGCCAGAGTGGCTGACGGTGAGAGAGCACAGCGTGGAGGCATAAAAAATCACGCCATCAAACAGGCTAATGAATTGTTAACTATAAAGACTAGGAAAATAGAATCGCAAGGCATGCTAAAACAATTATTAGAGCCTAGTACATACTCCGTCCCAACTTATCTCTATTTCTAGGATTCAAACATCATCTCAGCAAAGAATGCAAATGACCATGATACCCATCATTAATACATTTAAAGGACAGAATGTAGTCTCTCAAAATGCTCCAAATTCAATGCCAAAGGAGTAAAAAACTAACATGCTCTGCCAAAAAAATGGCACGGGAGAGAGGTAGGTAGTAATGTGATGTGATATGAGTGGTTGGAAGCTACCGATAGAGTTGGAGTGGGACATTTTTAAGCTCCAAAAGTAAAGTTATGCTGAGATGGAGGGAGTATTTCTTATTTGTATATCTATACCTGTTGTTGGTTCATGCATCATAGTACCAGGGAGCGTAGAATCTCGGGGTTCCTAAACATCATGTGTTGCAATATTCTCTACATACCATGCAAAGGAATTAATGTTTTCTAAAAAAAATTAATTTTGATAGTAAACACATTTATAGTTATACCAGGTGCGTGTTTGTCACGATGAATGCTTGTAGACGACATCACGATTTGCTTTCTTGATCCAAAAGTAAAGAGCATAAGTATATTGTAAGTAGTCATTCGAAATAACAATCATAATGTCAGATTACATGACTGACATAGATTTTGGATTAGACGGTGTCGTTTCTGTAAACTGAGGGTGTTTGTTTGGAACGGAGGAATGAGAAACGAAGGAATAGGAAAAAATGTACGATCGAGAAAGCCACAAGGAAGAAAAAAGTGTAAAAACCGTGGGAACTAAAAATCTTAGAAATACAATTTTTTAACAAAGGAATGAGAGTACAACATTTGAAGTGGTTGACTAGATAACCCGTGCATGATTTACTTCTAAATCCAGAAATTACATACTACCTTAATATTTGTCGTTCCCGGCCAGGAATTTGAATAGAAATGCACTACCGTAATAAGCTGTCGGAGCGACATTTATTTTGGGACAGCTGTAGTGTGTGTGTGTGTGTGTGTATATATATATATATATATATATATATATATATATATATATATATATATAAACTATATTCATGAAACATAAGAGCAAATTTTTTTCTTTGTTAATTTATTTAATCTTCGTATATCAGCATGGATCATGTAGAACTTACATAACACAAAACTGGAGTCTGGGATGTCGCATGGTGGTGTCGGCGATGAAGATGTTCAGTAGAGCCCGACAAACTTGGTCGCCCAGCGTTGTACCCACAAGTCACCACCACCAAGAGCTTTGACGCGTCCCTGCAAGATCCATAGGGGAAAAATTGTAAAAACCATGAAAAATGAAAACATGGGAATTTCTTAAGAATACATGTTTGGAACACAGGACATAGAGTACAACACATTTGGAGTACTGCGAGATCTCGGGAAGGGCAAGGCAGCAGTGTGTCAGGAACGAAGGCCAGTGTTTCCATTTATACTCATCATGGCTGAAATAGGGTTACAATAGGTGGGACTGAAACTGGAGGCGCAAGAAGTGAAAATAGAATTGTAAAAATCTCAATTGTGGCGCGCCAAGAAGAACGAAATATTTTTCTCGGGCGTGGAGAATTTGGCGCTAGTCGTGCCCTTGTGCACGAATGCAATTGTGATTAATTACATGTCATGTCGCATCGATTCCTGCACATGGTGCATGTAGCTAGAGGTGTAGACTTCCTCGCACAACTTGCTCGCTTCTTAATTACAGTATGGCCTAGCTGCTTGCTCGTTGTGCGACCACTAGCTCCCCTTCATCTTTGTTGCCATGCATGGAGATCAAAATCTAAAAGTAGTCATGTGCTAGCTAGTGGGACATTCCAAAAAAATACGACCAAAAATATGAATTGCCAAATGTATGTGTGATAATGCAAACGACATGCAAATACGGAACACCCAAGTCCACAAAAGGACGATAGTAAATCCATGGTATAATAAAAGGTAAACAATGAGCATTCTGTAATATTGATCATGATGAAATGATAACATATAGTATATACTACTAATAAAAATACATTTTCACATGCGCCACAATTTTTTGTCAATGTATGAGCTATAGAAAAAAATAATCTCGTCAATTATGAAATTTTACCAGATTAGTGTTACCTAAGGTTGCCTGAATTTTTACCTGATTTCAGTCTTTCAGACACATGCAATATAAATGGTCCCTTGTTACAAACAAACATGAGATATGTTTTGATACTGCATAGGACACATTGTTCATGAACATAAAAGAAATTTTTCATTAACATAAAAACAACACATAGTACAAACAAGAAATACGAAAACACATAGAAAACAAGAAAAAGAAAAACTACTCCTAATCCTACTCTACTTGGAGGAGGTCTCCTAAACCTACGTCGCCGCCACCGCCTCTTCCTCCTCCTCCAACAACTGAGTCTGAAGCTTCTGGGCAACGGTGTGCAGAAAGTGCCAGCGGCTCTCCACCCTAGCCACCTTCGTGATCATCTCGTGGACGGCGTCGAGATGAGCGGCCACAAAGCTTAACCCAAATCAGTAGTGGCCGGCTCTGCGGAGTCCATGCTGGTGTAGATGGGAATGGTCCCAAGAACCAGACGACGACATGAGCAATTTCTTGAAATCACGTCCTTGAAGAAATCATCGAAATCTTTAGAATTTGATGCATGATAGGGATGTCACACTCCGTGGCTCCACGCGTGGGAGGAAATAACTAAAATTTTATTGTAGACATGCACTGATGAGAACATCGGGAGCCCGATTTGGAGTTCGAACACCAAACTGATAAGTGGCCACCCATCCTTAATGTTGATTCTTGAGTATGTTCTCCATGAACTTTTAGTATTAAGACAGCAGTAATCTTAGCCTTGGTGAAGTTTGATCGCCAAATCAATCACGGGCTAAGATTATGTAAAATCAGTCACCATCGGTATTCTTTTTGGAATGATGACGATAACAATTGCAGTACGTAAACCGTCGACTACAAATAAAAAATTGAGTGAAAGAACACAAAAGAGGAGAAATGCAGCCTCAACCACGCACTCAATGGAGTCCCAACCAAGAATTGTCGATTGTCGCAATACAATGAATTCTTGGCTAGACATTGAACTCCAGTTATCTCGCCCCTTTTCAGAAAGGAGTTGTTTTTCGATACTGCATAGGACACATTGTTCATGAACAGAAAAGACATTTTTCATTAACATAAAAACAAAACATATATTACAAACAAGAACTACGAAAGCACATAGAAAACAAGAAAAAAAAACTACTCCTATTACTACTCTACTGGGAGTCAGAAGAGATCTCCTCCACCTCCTTATCATCCGCCATTGCTACTGCCGCTGCCGCCGCTGCCACCGTTGCTGCCGTCTCCTCCTCTAGCATTTGAGTCTGCAGCTTCCGGGCGACAGTTTGCAGAAGTTGCTGGTGGCCATCCACCCCAGCCACCTTCACGATCGTCTTGTGGAGGATGTGGAGACGACCGGCCACAAAGCTTAACCCGAAGCAGTAGTGGCCGATGGTGTCCATGTTGGTGTAGATGGGAAGTTTCCCAAGACCCAGACGGTCACACGAGCCATATGTATAGGAAAATACATCCTGCTCAAATTTGTCGAGCTTTTTTGCGTGCTCGGCGGTGGCGGACAGGTGCTCTGTGGCCTCCTTGAAGCACCGATCAATTTCTTCGACGCGGTGTTGGAGGAGGCGAACAGTCTCCTGAACCCAAACAGGATGAGGAGGTGCAGGCACCGCGGGCGCAGAAGGGGACGAAGGAGGTGCAGGTGCCGCCTCTAGTTCCACCGGCATTGGCGGCGACGGAAACGGAGAAGAAGGAGGTTCAGAGGACGTCGATGGCCTGGAGCACTTCGGTGCGGGGCTACCCATTTGTTTGGCGATGGCGGTGCAGAGAAAGAGCGAGAGGTGGTCAACGGTGGTGCGGCGGAGAAGCAAGAGGAGAAGTTTGGAGGCTACGATCGATGGAGTGGTGCTGCAGAGACGCAAGAGGATGGTGTGCCGTTATAGCGGGTCGTTGTCTAAGCGCGTGAGTGGAGATGATCGGGCACTTCGAAAACAGTGTTTTCAAACAAATGGGTTGGTCAGAGTTACTCCAAATCGAGATTTGCCTCCTCTAGGTTATCGCAACGGCTCGACGCGTCCCATCTCAGCTTCACAGGCAGTTTTCTAATTTGACACGCAAAGGGTCCAGGGTATGCAATAGCCCGCCTGCCATACTTTGTAGGTCCGTCCCACGCTGTTTCAAATTTTTAGTTCTAGTTTTTAAGTTTGACATGCAAAGGGCCAAGGGTATGCAATGTTCTAGTTTTTCAGTTTGTCACGCAACTGACCTCGATCATGTTTCATGATGTTATGTGTTTTCTATTTTTGTTGAAAGATCATCATATATATAGTTGAAAGATCGTCACAAAACACAAGAAAAAAGTACAAGCAGACACAAGAAAGAAAAAGAACAGAATAAAACCTAAATCCTCCTCCTCCATAGAGACAATACATCACTGAACTTAAAGCACATTCACTTGGTAACTAAATTATTCATTTGTCCAAAAAATAATCAAATCCTGCCTTATCAATTGTCATTCCTGAGGGACACAATAAACACACCACACATTCATTTATTAACACAATATATATATCACAAACCCTCAATCATGTTTTTCAGTTTGACACGCGAAAGACCTCGATCATGCTTGTTCGATGACGTTAGATGTTTTCTCTTTTTGTTGAAAGGTAATAATATATATAGTTTGAGGCTTGTTGATCATATGTTCGGGCGTAGCATGCATGGATAACTGACATGCATATGAGAGAGAACTCGATCATGTATGATGACGTTACGCATATTTTCTCTCTTTTCGTTGAAAGATCATCATGTTTAAGGCTTGTTGATCATGTTTAGGGCGTAGCAAGCATGGACAAGTTACATGCAGACTTGAAAGACCTCAATCATATTTGATGACGACGTTAAGTGTTTTCTCTTTTTGTTGAAAGATCATCATATATAGTTTGAGGCTCGTTGATCATGTTTGGAACGTAGCATATGCATGACAACAAACATGCATGTCAAAATAATGGCGGACTTAGGATATTTAACCGAAGGGTACGTGCTTTGAAAAATATATACAACTTGTTAATAATTTGATAAAAAATATAAAGTTTATAATTTGATACACAAGTAGTAAATAACGTCATAATTTTTTATAATTTTTCATGATTCAGATTGTGCAATCAATTTATTTTATTAGTGTGTTAATTGTCCAAATGTTATTCAAATTGTCCATCACAGCGTTAGCTAGAATATTTTGTCATTTTTTTGCTTCTATAAGGGAATACAATAATATTATGTTAGATATATAAACTAAATCCTTGTTCTATGAATATGAGTTGATTAGCGGAATTCATTTGCGTAGCTACATGAAGCAAGGATTAAATGTGTTGGCTAGCTTTTTTAAGAGAACACATGAGTATATTCAAATAAGGCACATTAATTGAGAAGAAATAATAGTATGTGCTTGAGTTTATAAAATATTTTAGTTCAAGGGAAAATTAGTGCCTAGCTCCTGGTTTGAAATATTTGTCATCGATTAGTTCAAAAATGAACTATCCAGTGAAACTATGTAAAAAGGATCATCCGAGACGTGCCCTAACGAAGAAGGGAGACGAACAAACCGTGCGTCTCCGTCGTCGCTTCTCGCATTACGTTGTCATCAGAGACGTGCTGCTGGCGCGTTGTCGATCATCCAAGTGCTAGACATGCTTAGAGGAAGCGCGTCTCCTTTCTTTGTTTCATAATTGATGTCTTTAAGTGGTCGTTAGAGATGCGTGTCGCGCTAGTCGCCCATCATCATACATGCGCGACAGGCACTAACAAAGCCCATCGCAAATTTATTGGCTGGTCCGAGACGTTCTTTATTGTAGCCCGTCGCAGATTTGTTTATTGATCTGAGACGGGCTTTATGGAAGCTTGTCTCCTTCATGTAGGTAATCCAAGACTTTCTTTGTTGCAGCTCGTCGCGGATTGTTTACAGGCATGATCTCCTATTAGATAGCCCCACCCTTGATTATCCTGATTGTTGGCTGCATCCTAGAGCTAGCCAGGATTTTGCAGCCGCATTGCTAGTGTCAGCAACATACACATACATGAACATATATATAGACAAAAAGATCACACCTTAAATTATATTGATCAATCAAATATTAACAAAGTGTCAATCGTGGTTATCAAGTATACTAATTACACAATGAAGACTGTTCACCCTGATTACAATGTAACTAATTACACACATCATAATTGTCATCATCTAATACTCTATACCGTAATGAAAATTCTGCCGATCAATTGACATTATTAACGATGAGCCTTCATAGCCTCTAATACTTCGAGTGGGACATCCTTGAATTCAATTAAATCACTGAAATCATATAAAACATTATCAAATTGCAGTCACATTTGCTTAACCAGTCACATAAGGTAGCAAATACCTGTTAGTGAATGGAGAACCGAGCTTACTTGTACCACAGGCAGTTGGTGAGCATCTGCAAAGCATCAGCAGAGAAATTGTTCTCGTGGTAAAGGACATCGTAGTGAGCTGGTGTGGATGTCCCCTGAAAAAACAAACAATTTACATTCCACTGATGCATTTATAGCCTGATATCAAAAACTCATGAGAGAAATACCAAGTATCGCATAGGTATACCTTGATTCCAGCATGGCTGCATAGGTAGAAATCAAACTCACTGGGATGGCAAATGCTAGTGTCAACCACAATTACTGCAGTTTCAAGGGTTGGCGAATAAGAATTCATTACATACATTGATAGTTAAAACAAATAAGTTACTTCTGCATTGGACATAAACAAGGAAGATGAATGTATACCGTAATGAAAGTTCTCCATTTGGATCAATGACTTCGTTAACAATGGGCCTTCATTCGACATCCTCAAATTCAATAAAATCACTAAAATGCACGCTCTAAGGGAAGGGTCGAGGCGGCGGCGTGCTCCGGGGACTGGGGACAAGGCGGCATCGTGCTCTGGGACGAGCTGGCGGAGGTACCGGAGTGACGGTTCCTCAAATCTTTGATGACAGCAGACCGGCATGATCCGGGGACAGGGAGAACATTTCCACTTATGTGAAGGTGGCGGCGGGCTCATATCGATTTCTGAGGTTGGGGTTGAGGTGGCGGCGTGATCTGGGGATAGGGGATGAGGTGGTGTGCTCCAGTGTGCTCAACTATCTGATGACAAAGGTCGGGGTTGACAATGGGGTAGGGGTCAACGACGGCAGCATGACAATGACGAAGAGCATGTTCAGAAAGATGGACAGTGGTGGCGTGCTCAGGAGCTGCGGTTTTTAGGTCGAGAGAGTGCGCGAGAGCTAAAAAATTTCGCCAAAGTGTTGGGAGAGAGCGCAAAAATTTTCGCCCGAGCGCGCGCGAGAGCTAAAAAATGGTCAAAATTTAGAGATGAACGTATATAGAGCGTGTCTCGCATTACCTATCAGAGACGCACCAGCATACGGCGCGTCTCGCAATACCTTGGTTGCCGAACGGGCATGCAGCATGCGAAAGATGGTTGTGACACCATCTTTCGCATGTTTGCATGTACAATAGTCAACTGTGCGCAATGCCTTATATGATCGTTGCAACGTGGTGGTGGGACAAAAGATCTTCATCATGAATCGAAGACCCGCCCTGCTAAGGGTTGTCTCTCATGTGCTCATCTCCCTATTGCCACTCGCACGACATCGTGAGCGCCCGTTGCCACTCACCCGCAAAGTTAACATCGTGAGTGTCCATTGCAGGGATACAAACGCAATGACATTGCAATTATGGGATGTAATTGGAATTCAGGTATAAATAAACGCAATGACATTAAATTCAGAGATAATTTCATAGTTCATACACATTGCGTGGCCTCTAAACTATACATTTCGATTCTAAACTTATTACTATGAAGCTCTCATCGATCAATCTAAACTGTATCATCGAGCTTGCTCCTGAACACGTCTCTTATATTCCACTAGATCCTTAAAATATTGACATTCTTTAAATAAACAAATGTCGAATGAGCAATGAATAACCTACAATGCTCACTAACACAAAGTGTCTAATCTTGATAAGTAGATTATAGCAATCATTTTCAACGTCGGGCGCACTTGGCTGATGAAGTAATTTCTGAACTTCAAGTAGTATAGTTTATTGTAAAACCAGTCCACCACTCCTACGAAATATCAGTTTAAGCAGTATAAGAAACCAGTTCAAATAAGTTTGGCAACAATTACTTATTACCTGAGCAAAATAAGTCTATATTACAGTCTCTTGATCAAGAATCCCAATGCAGAGTGCTCCTGAGCAATGAACATTTGGGTGGACGAAACCACATGGAAAGGCACATCTTGGAGGCACCAACAGATAGTCCTTTGAGAAGGAGATTGTCAGGGGGTAGTAACCACCTTACCAGTCAGTCTACAAAGGAAATTCATTAATAAGATGACGATGGTTAAACTCATATGATTGTGCTTGTTCTTCATGACTTACCCCTTCTTTACCGGGGACGATGCACTGCCACTTCAATATATCTCCCAATTCATGCTTCACAGAGAAATCCTACGTAGAGAAATTAAAAATACCAAAAACAAACAAGACAAAAAAAACTACAAATAATTTCATCAGTCCATTGCAAAGCTACATATATACATCCATGTGACCAGTATGTACATACATGGGAATGATTCTTGCGCCATGCGAAGCGCTCCTCTTTCAGTCTGCTACGTGCCAAGCCAATATCTAACCCAACAATGAATAGTGATGATGATGAGGAGGACAACGACGACGATGACGACAGTGATGGCGGACAAATGTGGCGGTCGCGCTAGAGTTGGTTGATTAGTAAAGGAGTGTTGGTCTTAGTAAATGAGGACTAGAGGCGAAGAGACGAGCGAGATAAACGCGAGACGAGTGAGATTGAAGTGAGACGCGCGAGAGTCTAAAGCGAGACATGAGCTACATGAAAGTGTTTCTTCAATTGCTCAAAGAGAGACGCGTGGCACAAGGATTGCAGAGAACTTAATTTCAGCGGCGGTGGTGCAGAGACGCGTGCGACCGGCATGCGCGACCTTTTGTTTCCCCAAGGAGGTATCGATGCATCCCATCGTTGCATCAATGCGAGGAAACCAATCGCTCCATCGTCGACTCCGCGCAAACCTTATTTAAGATGCGCCATCACCCGTTAGTTCACCACAAGCGTGTTGCTTATTTCAAAAACGTTTTTTTTCTTCGTCTTCTCCGCATCGACAACGCACCACCCCCAAGGCCGACCTTCCACCGCCAAGCCTGCCGAGGGAGCCACCATGCAAGATACTATGCTGCAGCACCCCCGGGAGGTTCAACACCGAGCAACGCCTCCTTATGGCACGAGGGGCATACAACAATACGTCTCGCGCCTTGAGTTCCTTTGGTATGGGTACCCTTCCATAGTTTACTGGAATGGGTACCATCGGCCACTACCTCTTGGCTCTCGGGGGTGGCCGATCGTCTCGACATTCTGTTTGAGATGATGGCACAGGTGCTCGGAGCCAAACGCCACAGAAACCTGGTGGAGGTGACGGAGAGCAACCTTGGTCTCAGGGTTGCACCACCGGTGCAGCCAGTGCAATCTGCGCAACCATCCCAGACGCAACCGGAATGGATATATTGTGTTAATGAATGAGATTTATCTTTGACCATCCGGTGTGTTCAACTTTGTGAATGGATATATTACAAAACGTTGGCCGCTGTGTGAGTGAATGAATGTGTGGTATATTCATCATGTCCCTCATGAATCATAAGGAAGGATTTGATCATTTTCTGGATAGGTGAATGATTTAGTCATCAAGTGAATATGCTTTATAAGTTTAGTGATGTGATATATCAACAATGGACCAAAGCAAAATGGGGAAAATCACAAAGCTAAAGGTGACGTGGGGAATCAGAGACACGCTTTTCCTATAAGTGTGTCTCCCTTTCAGCAGAGGAGAGGGAGACGTCAAGCATAGGAGATGCACTTTGCTGATAAGCGCGTCTTCATTATGCTTCTCCACACAGACCTTATATAAGGCACCATTAGTCTCTCCTCTTCTCTTCATTCATCTTCTCCACACAGACACCCCACCGTGGCCAACGTCCTGCCGCCAAGCCTGCCGAGGGAGCCACCCTGCAAGAACCAGTGATGTCACTCCCCCGAGAGGCTCAACAACGAGATGCTCGAGATGTTGTTCGACAGGTTGTTTGACCGATCCAGAGGCTGCTCGAGACGATGACCGAGGTGTTCGAAGCCGAGGGCCGCAAGATCCTGGCGGTGGCAATGACGAGTAACGTCGATCGCGAGGTTGCACTGCCAGATCCGGACCAGCCAGAGCAACCAGCGGAGCAGCCAGAGCAACCGACAGAGTAGCCGCAGCAGCGGGAGGAGGAGGAGTAGGATTTAGGTTTTCTTTAGTTGTTTTTAGTTGATGTTATTTTTATTTTCTTCTGTCTTGTACTTTTTTCTTGTGTTTTGTAACATATTTGTTAATGAATGAATGTGTTATCTGTGTTCATCTATGTGATGAATATTTTGTGTGTTCAACTGTGAATGAATGAATTAATTGTTCGGTGATGAGTTCTTATTTGCCTGTAAGCAAAGACAAAGGAGACTGGCTTTCTATAGAGTACATATCATTTCTTAGGCAAATTGGAGATGCAGTTTGTTGGAAGAGCGTCTACCATTTCATAGAGAAAAGACACCTCTCGGATACCTACTTAACTGAGACGTGCCATATTGTAACGCGTCTCCTTGAACGTTCAGCGGAGCCATGTCAGATCCTCGCTGAAGCGGGCTCGTCTCGCTTAACATTATCAGAGACATTCTCCTTTGAGAATGTCACCCATCTTTGTCTCCTATTTGGGTTTCTTACGTAGTATGACAAATATCTCGAACCAAGAGAGAGTATTAATGAAACAATAAATACTATACAAACTAAATAAATTTCTTGATGAGTGAATAAAATCTAGAGTCTAGGCAAAGGCCTTATCCATTCTATTCTTTATTGTTGTAGTTCCATTCGTTCTTATCCTTGGCTCATCGTCTCTCTCCTCTAACGTGTGCTCCATCAATAGCACTTATTTCCTCAAGTCTGCATAATCACATTATCTTCAAGATGCACTCATGAGTTTGATCTCCCATGTCATGCTCATACTCAAGCCGCGACGTCAAGGGGCGTTTGCCATTTCCAACCACGGAGTTCATGGCAGGTGAGGCTGTAGCTCTCTTTGCATGGTGGCCATTTTTCGACCGAGGGTCACATAGCCGTAGGCAACTCAGCACCACTTATTATTGTTGTGTTGTCCGTGTTAGTGCTAATCGTGACTTGCTGGGCTAATGAACACATGATGAGTTCAGGTTGTGTTCGTGAGTGCATGCACAATAGTGGTCTGGTGCTGATTATTAGTTGCCGTACCAGAAGAGCTTGTTTGGCTCATGGACAAGGAAAATACTCACGTACAAAGTAAGTTGTTTGCCGTTGCCGTTTGTATGCGAAGGTGCGACAAGGTAGTTGCTCTTGCAGGTGTATGCTAATTATGTGAGTGTTTGGCCGGGTCATGTGGTTAGTCCACGATGCACCCTAAACCCGGTGTTGAGGCCGTGTGTATGTGTGTACACTAGTGACATGTGACAAAGTGCTCAGTCAATTGCGTTTGGTTTGACCCTGAAGTTGGATTGGATAGGATCATCCATTTCTTTATGTATTGCATCATCCAAATTAATGTTAAGTTGGATGGACTGGACGATCCAATTTTTTGTTTGGTAGGTTGGATGAAACTTGGACGTATTGAATCATCTAAGTTGATAATTTCATAGTATTAATTATTTATATACTAATTATCATATTACTAGCAAATATTAATGTTAATATCACAACTATAATTATTAATCAACAATAAACAAGTTAATTATCACTAATTACATTACTAAGAAGCATAATTAGATAAGGTGGATGCACTCATCCAACCAAATTTCCTGGACCGTCTCATCCAACATCTACGAGGAATATTCCTCAAACTTGGATGACCCTGCCCGTCTGACCGTGAAACAAATAACACATGAGTGGATCATCCAATCCAAGTCAAGCAACCAAACACATATCTTCTAGGCCGCGTCGTGCTCCTGCGCATGGTGGATCATGCACGCCGCACGCTGCTTTATTTGGGTAGCTGAGAATATTTCAGACATGGAGTTCGTGTGCTCCAAGCCTATAAAAAGTGTTGTACTCATTTGTTGAAATGACAGTATGAATAATATAAAAGTAGTGTTCGTCGCTGGCCTTGTTACCTGTCAACCGAGAGTGTTTCTTGTTTCCTCTGTTATAGTTCGCTCACTTGTTCATCATTAGTTCTAACAATCCATTTTCTTTTTCCATGCATGGGTCACTTCACACATTGAAACGACGTTCATTGATTGTTCGATTGTTGCGTTGTGCCTGTGCGCTTTGCAAGAGTCGGGGCGTTGTCGTACATGGTAATCATCAGGGCAGGATGTCACAATCGTGGGAACTGTGCAGTGCACCCTTGGCTGTATGGCTGTAAGACTCAAAGCGTGAACGTACATGGAAACCATCTGGGCAGGGTCGCACAAAGACGGCTGTGCGGCCCTGCCGTAAAGAACTCAATTGCCGCACCAAGGGGTTAAAGGCAGGCCCGGCTTTGGGCCTAGGCAAGAGGGCCGACTGCCTAGGGACAGGACGGGGAGGGGCTCATGATGTCAGCTATTAAAGAGGAAAGAAATGAAACTAATTAGTATTTACATCATTCGTATGCAATGTACAGTTACACGGTCTAGCTTTTTATTTTCGTAATTTTTTGAAATATAATACTACATCCTAATTTTTTTAATATATGCTAGATATAATATTACTAATGTGTTAATTTTCAATATGTGTTGTTTTTTGATAAAGGAGGAGTTCTTCGTTAATGCATAGGACACATAGTTCATGAACATAAAAGACATTTTCCATTGGTATAAAAACAACACATACATTACAAATAAGAAAAAGAAAAACACATAGAAAACAAAAGAAAAAACTACTACTAATCCTACTCAACTAGGAGGACTTGTGTAGGATCTAAGACAACGTGAAAAGCTACCAGAGGGGGGGGGGGGGGGTGAATGTTATATTTAATACTTTTTCAGTGGAAGCAACAAAGAACCCCTCAGCAGAAAATTGATCTCTTAAAGAAATCATGTGTGCGACTAATCTGAACGTGATCAATTGTGACAAAAACAGTATAGATTGTGGATAATCAAGTCACAAAGATGTCACAACAAGAATCACGAAAATCCGTCAAGAGAAACTCAAGTTACGATTGAAAGATTGAACAAAAGTCAATCTTTTCTACCCGAGAAAAACAGTTCTGGAACACTGCAAAGAAACTCGTGTAGATCATAAACCACAAGTACAATGACCGTGAAATTTTCATAAATGATAGATAATCAAGTTGTCAAGACAATCTAAAAAGAATCACATCAATTGTATCTATAAACCTTGAGTTATGATAAAACCACAGAAGACAGGTAGTGCTGTGCAGAAACTCGACGAGAAAGACATGACGAAAACAAGTCAGACGAACAAGGCACAAGAGTTCCTTTAAAATACGAATTTTATTGATCAAACCACAAGATGAACAGCCCCAATGTTGTGCACCATGAGCTTTGGCCTCCCTTGCTTATATAACTAGCTCTTAGGCCAACCCAATCCTAATTCGGACTCAAATCCTACTCGGATTCAACTGAAACTTTCCATAACCACTCAAGACTCTTCCATATGCAAATAGAAGCAATCTTAAGACTTCAAAAGACCTTAGGAACGTATCTCACATTACTGAAACAACAAAACATTGTGACCCACACAAAATCCTATCATAACCATATAAAATCTTTTCATGTTTGAGTCAAACCCGACTAAGCCGCAGCCTGAGTCCATAACCTAGTCGGATGGACCTTTCTGACCAATTCTTTACATCCACATATCTTCATCACGCCTCGGAACCATGTAGCCATGTCGATGCAGTCCATGCACACGTGCAAACTCCTTAAACAATGTCCGCGATACCTTCATATGCATTGTTCTTGATTCAAACATGCTGCACAACCTCCCGATCAACTCAATCACAATTCCTTCCGAACTTGGTTGTTGAACCTCATCTTCTCCCTAAGAGTAGATCAATGGATCCCGTCACCAGCCATGTCTTGAACTCAAGCAACACCTGCACATGAATAAACAACCAATACTTTCGAGCACAAGTCCTCGACTTGACTCTCGTTAGTTTCGATAACCACAACGCCCTACGGTAGCACCTCACATAAGAAAGTTGCAAACCATATCAAAATGATATCGGACATAACCACCAAAGCACACCAAAAACATAGTAATAGAATATTAAGAAAGCTTTCCATAATCCAAAATGAAAGTTCGGAACATTGTAAGTTAATAGCAGAACCATTGCAATCTAGCACCAGACCTTGCCAAAGCTAACTGGACCTTGAGCTGGAGCTTACCAAAGCTAGCAGGACCTAGAACCGGAGCTTACAAAAGATAGTCGGACCTAGTGCCGGAGCTTACAAAAGCTAGTCAGACCTAGCCACAGCAAGTGGTACCTAACCAAAATAAGTCAGACCTAGACAAAAAAGTCAGACCTAGCAAAATTAAGTCGGACCTATACAAAATAAGACGGACCTTGCAGATATTGCAGGAGGTACACAAAACAAGCCGGATCTATCGTCAGACCTTGTTAAAAAGGTGTTTTGGTAGTATTCAAAACTTTTATCATCAAAGCTAATGCATTCAACATACATAGGTCTCACAATCTCCCCCTTGATGAATGCATTGGCAACACCACTTAAAATCTGAACATTGGCTTATTGACTTGAAAAGTTTTGAAATCAATTTTCTACCCGAAAAATCCCCCCTATGTAAATCGGAAATAATGAGAAGAAAACCAAAAAAATTCTCCCCCTGAGAAGAATCGTGCCAAAACAATTATGAATGTGTGCAATACGTGATCAATTTCTCCCCTTTGACAATGTATTCAACAAGGTTCAAAAGAGGAATTTCAAATGTTATGACCATATTATAACACATACACATAAAAAAAGCTCATCCAAGTCATACTATCAAGTAACTTACACTATCATATCAATGAGATACATAAAGTAGTGTAAGCCATGCTAGAGATCAAGTGTAATTTTCAATTTAAGCAAGTCATGATGTCACAAATTTAACTATTTCAAAACTTGAAAGCAAAACACTTGTTGCTGCATTTTTATTGTTTTTCAAAGCACAAATTTAGATCATATGACTTTTGCAAGATATTATATGCTGCATCTGCCTTATTCTAACCAACCGAGCCAAACCTATGCAATTTTACAATCAGAAGCTTAAGGACATGTTTTAGTCATGCAAAATTCTTCCAAGTTCATATCTAAGTGGAATGATAAGCCATCTCAAAATAATAGGTGCAATGGAAGCATATTCTCTTGATCTTTTCTCATTTTTATTTGATCATAAAAGCTCAACATATGGATAGTTGATTGATTAATTTTTCATTATTAAAAGCACTTGTGAGCATGCAACAAGTTCAAAACAGCAAGAAAGTTCGATCATGACCAGATTTAGTGTAAGTAATTATTCCAATTACTAGTCATGGCAAAAACTACAAAATGTATAACATGAGTAAAGTAGTCAGAACTTTCAGCATGTAAAAGAAATCACAAAGTCATATATATATGAAATATTATGCTCACGTTATTTTAAATTCAGAGTAACACATAAACTTCCCAAGTTTCAAAACTCCCCCTCAATTTGAACAATGAGGATGCATAACCCCTATTTTACTACGAATGAAACAAAAAACAAGTGAAATCCAATGGTTTTGTGAAAATAACAGCCAATTGTTCTTCGATATCTACATGGTGAAGCACATGTTTCCTTTCTCAGCATTATCACAAAGAAAGTGATACCTAATGTCAATGTGCTTAGTTCTCCAATGTTGCACAGGGTGTTTAGCAATGCAAATGGCACTAGTGTTATCACAAAACAGTCGAACATTATCTAGATCAACCCCATAGTCCTTAAGCGTTTGAACATTCCAAATAATTTTTGAGCAAGCGCTAGCAGCAGCTACATATTCAGATTCGGCTGTGGATTGTACAACTGAGTTTTGTTTTCTAGAGGACCAAGAAACAAGAGAATTACAAAGAAAATGACAAGCACTCGATGTACTTTTCCTATAAATCCTACAACCCCCAAAATCAGCATCCGAAAAAGCTTTCAAAGTAATAGTTGAGGAAGAAGGAAGAAAAATGCCATATTCTTGAGGTTCATGTAATGAGAATTCTTTTGATGTCTTTACGATGTGAAGCATGTGGGGAAGATTGAAACCGTGCACAAAGACATACGCTAAATTGTATGTCCGGTCTTGATACCATGAGGTACAAAAGTGATCCAGTCATGCTTCTATATTCTTTTTGATCCACGAGTTCACCATCTTCATCAAGTTCAAGTGTCATTGCTGTACTCATTGGTGTCCGAAGAGGCTTGCTTTTGTCCATGTTGAAGCGCTTATGAAGGCCACTTGTATACTTTGTTTTATGCACGAAGGTACCTTCCTTGGTTTGCTTGATTTGCAGCCCCAAAAAGTACGTGAGTTCTCCCTCATACACATATCAAATTATTAACTCATCATAGCTGAAAACATGGACACAAGATCATGAGAAGCACGACCGATGATAATATCATCCACATACACTTGAACGAATAATGAGTCATTGTCATGCTTAAGCACAAAAAGAGTTCTATCAACCTTGCCCATGGTAAACTCCTTTTCAACTCAGAATGTTTTTAACCTATCATACCATGCTCCGGGGGCTTGTTTGAGACTGTACTAGGCTTTGGATAGTTTGTAAACATGATTACCAAAATATGGATTTTCAAAACCCAGTGGTTGCTTGACATAAACCTCCTCATATATGTATCCATTAAGAAAAGAACATTTAACATCCATTTGATATCACTTGAAACATTTAGATGCAGCAAAAGCTAACAAAATTCTTATGGCTTCTAATCTAGCAACAGGAGCAAAAGTTCATCAAAATATATACCTTCAATTTGTGTGAAACCTTGTGCAACCAGCCTAGCCTTATTCCTAACCATAACCCCATCCCCACTTTGTTTATTTTTGAACACCCATTTGGTTCCAATTAATGTGTGACCTTGAGGTTGAGGTACAAGTTTCCAAACATTATTTCTTTCAAAATTTTCTAACTCTTCTTGCATGGCAATAATCCACCATTCATTAGAGAGTGCGTGTGATATATCTTTGGGTTCAAAAGAAGCAACAAAAGCAGAATGAGTGTGACAGTTTGGATAGCAAAACCTGGACCGTGTGACTCGTTCATGCAAGCTCCCAATGATTTGTTGTGGAGGATGACTTTTGAGGATTCGGAGGGGAGTAGACACTTCACAAGCTACTTGTTCTTCATGTTCATCACAGATCGAAGAACTTGTGGCTTGAGGACGATCTATACCAGCTGCAGTAGTTGTTGGTGCTGGTTGCGGTGCAAAATCAGCAGCGTGATCAACGTCATTTGCTTCTGAATTTTCAGGCAGCAGCACCACTTCTTCGTCGTCTTCGATGAAAATACTCTCCCCCTGAAGATATGGATCTGGACTTACAATATTAGAGCTAGTACCTAGGCTAGATTCATCATAGGAAACCTCACAAGTCTCCACAATTTTGTTAGTGTCAAGTAAAAGCACATGATAGCCTCTAGTATGAGATGGATAACAAAGAAACATGCCATCAATAGATCTAACTTCAAATTTATCAAGATAACCATGTTTCTTAACAAAGCATTTACAACCAAATACCCAAAAGTTTGTGACACTAGGCCTATTTCCAAACCGAAGTTCATATGGTGTTTTTCCTAGCTTAGCACGCAAGAAAACACAATTTGATACATAACAAGCGGTTACAATGGTATCTGCTGAAATTTTTCTAGGAGTTTTATATTCATCAAGCATAGTCCTAGCCATCTCAACTAAGGTTCTGTTATTTCTCTCTACAACACAATTTTGTTGAGGTACATAAGATGAAGAAAATTGATGATCTATTCCATTTTCAACATAAAGGTGTTCAAACGATTGATTCTTAAATTCGGTCCATTATCACTTCTAATCTCTTTTAAAGACCCTGGGTGATCAATTGATAATCTAAAAAATGAAGTTCTAAAGTGACTAAAAGCTTCATTCTTAGATGTCATAAAGTAAACCAAAGAGTATCTAGAAAAATCATCAACAATCACAAGAACATACATTTACCTCTGAAGGATTGAACACGCGAAGGTCCTACGGTGTCAAGGTGCAAAAGTTAACCCAGTTATTTGTCATGGTCATTGTGAGAGGAGCATGTGAACCTGCAATCATCTTAGCATGTGTACAAGAAGAGCACACAATTTCTTTGTCCCCTTTAAGCTTAGGCAACCCACGTATGCGATCAAGAGCACTAACACGCGTTAGATGATCAAAGCCTACATGACCAAGTCTACGATGCCAAAAATATAGGTCCTTTGAATCATTAGCAACTAGACACCTATACTTAGAGGACGACATATCAAAATCAGCTTCAAAAATTCTTCCAAACCAAGAACTATTAAAAATTAGCTCACTATTTGAATCTACAACTTTGCAGCAATTTTTATTGAAAATAATTTCCAAATTTTTATCTAGCAGTTGTGAAACAGAAAGCAAGTTGTATTTCAAATTTTTGACAAGTGCCACATCTTTCAAAGTGTAGTGATCATTTATCATAACCGAACCCTTAGCAATTGAAGAAGTTGAAGAATTATCGTCAAAAGTAACATTCTCTACACGTGACACAACGGAAAGGGAAGGGAACCATTCTTTGTTACCGGTCATGTGTTGTGCGCAATCTGAATCCACAATCCAAATGTTCTCCTTCCTCAAGCGTGTAACCTACATAGAAGCACAATACATCGATGACTCAATACTGGGGTTAGTCAAAAGGCATTTAGGAATCCAGTACATAGTCACACGACGTGCAACAGGAAAAACACGCGAAACCTGAGACAAAACAGCAGGTTTATCAGCCAAAGGTTGAGGATTTTTGTACTTAACTACTGACTTACGAGGTGTTACATGTGTAGAACCAAAAGTAGTAAGTTTTGGAGCAAACTTTCCATGTTTTTGACTCATAACAGCAGGTTGCATGTTCTTGATATCTGGTTTAGCATGTGCAACAAATGTTGCATGGGAGTTAAGAGATCTAGCTTGCATTCTGTCCTTTTTTAATGTTGTTTAGCTAGTCTATAACAAAAATCTATAACATGACCATATTTACCACAGTGGGTACAATTAAATTTAACTTTGTGTTCATGTCTAGATGAGCAAGCAACATGTTTATTAGAAGCTGAATGAGACAACATCCCTGCAGATTTGAAAATCACTTCTTTTTTTTTAGGAGATGTCTGAATCAAACCACATCCTAATGACTTTACAATTTTAGGTGGATGTGCCTCAGCATGAGTATGAGAATCAAAACCTGAACCAGATTTATCATTGCAAGATATAGAAAATTCAGCGCTAAGTTGGGGTTCTTATTTGCATTACAAAACCGATCTAATGTCCTATGCATGTCATCAAGTTTATTGGACAGATCAAGTCAATTTTCACATGAAGTTTTCCTTTTTAATTTGCAATTAGAACAATATTTAACTTCATGAGAATGTAAAGCATTGTTTAATATAGAAATCTCATTACACCATCTTGTAGTTTCTTATCAAGATCATCACAAGTAGAACAATGCAAATCAATGGTAGAACATCTAGCATCTTTCAAGTATTTATCATTAAGTGCAGCAACCTCTCTGTTCCTTCCAATCTCTAACTCAAGTTTATCATGTGTGGAGGTATGTGCACTTCTTAGAGAGGACAATTATTCATATATTAAATCACATGAGGAACAAGAGTCATCACTAGGAATCAAAGATTTCAAACAATTAATTTCAGATTCTAGTGAATCAATTTTAACAGCATTGTCCCTAAGCTTTTTGTCCGTTTTATTAACTATAATAGTGGCACGAGAAATAGCATCACACATTTCTTTGCAAGTAGGACATACCTCTTCATTGTCACTGTTGTGTTCTGCCTCCTCCATACTTGATCTTGACTTGCTCACCATGAAGTGCAGGTTTGCCTAATCATCTTCATCTTTGTCACTTCCGATGTCCACATCCCTCGAGCCAAGTTCTTAAAACTCACCACGAAGTCACCATGAAGTGCAGAGATAAAACTATTTACCAATTGGTGTCTTGTAAAACTGTTATTTTTCTTGTTGTTGTTTGTAGAGGTGTGTTTCGTCCTTGTTTGCTTTTCATCATAGGAAGTTGTACGTGAAAGGTTAGGGCAATCCGTTCGAAAATGACCTGTGTTACCACATTCGAAGCATCGTTGAGGTCCGACACTCCCTCTCCTTCTAGTTCTCACATTTTGCAATGCTTTTGAGAACCAAGTAGAGATGAGTGCAAGTTCTTCCTTTGGAAACTCTTCAATCTGCTCAAGGGTTAGAGAGGACAACAAAGCAAGTATTACACAAGATGAAGATTGGCTGGAGCTAGGCATGTCACGCTGATAAACAAATGCAAGAGACTTATTGGGGTTCTTACGTGAGATTATGTCAATTTCATGAGTTTTCAATTTAGAATATAGAACATCTAAAGTAATTGTACTCACAACAGTAGATTCACGAATAGATGTGACTTTCATCTCCCAAATTGACATGTCTAATGCAATTAGTAATTGCCTAGCATTCTCAGCATCTGAAAAATTAACATTGACGCTGCGCAAGTTGCTGAGAATTTTATTAAAGTGAGCAAAGAGGTCGTCGACGGACTCACCTGGTTGCATCTCAAAGTGCATGTACTCCTTTTTGAACATGTCTTGCCTTACCTCCTTGATCGTGTTGTATCCTTTGTGGTAATCACAAAGAGCTTTCCAAACATCGTACGCAGATCGGAGGTGAGCAACACAGTCGAAGTTGCTTTGAGTTAATCCTTTTATGATCAAGTTCTCTGCATTGTTGTTGTCGACATCTTTCATATTTGTAGCCGTAACTTGATCATTTGACGTCACTTCGTAAGGCTTGTACACCTTTTCCCATATTGCAAAGCCTTGCGCCTAGATGAAGGCTTCCATACATGCCTTCCAAACCTAAAAATCAATACCACTAAAAAAACAAGGTTTCGCGGAGTATTTCTCCCTGATGATTAGTCAAAAACACGGTGCAAATCACAAAGATCAAAGCATTGTGGCTCTGATACAAATTGTAGGATCGAAGAGCACGCGAAAATCTACCAAAAGCGGGGTGAATGGTAGATTTAAAACTTTTTCAGTGGAAGCATAAAAAAATCCCTCGCCAGAAAATTGAACAGTTAATGAAATCGTGTGTGCGACTAATCTGAATGTGATCAATTATGACAAAAACAATATAGATTGTGGATAATCAGGTCAAGAAGATGTCACAACAATAGTCCCTAAAATCCGTCGAGAGAAACTCAAGTTACGATCGAAAGATCGAACAAAAGTCAATCTGGTGTACCAGAGAAAAACAGTTTTGGAACACTGCAAAGAAACTCGTGTAGATTAGAAACCACAAGTCCAATTACTGTGAAATTTTTACATGTGATAGATAATGAAGTTGTCAAGACAACACAGAAAGAAAAACATTAGTTGGATCTATAAAACTCATGTTATGATAAAACCACTGAAGCAAAGCAGTGCTATGCAGAAACTCAACGAGAAAGACTTGACAAAAATAAGTCGGACAAACAAGGCACAAAAGTTCCTTTAAACTATGAATTTTATTGATCAAACCACAAGAGTAACAACCCCAAAGTCGTGCACCATGCGCTCTGGCCTTCCTTGCTTATATAACCCGCCCTTAGGCAAACCAAATCCTAACTAGGACTCAAATCCTACATAGATTCAATCGAAACTTTCCATAACTATTCAAGAGTCTCCCATACGCAAATAGAAGCAATCTTAAGACTTCCAAACACCTTAGGAACATATACCACATTCCTAAAATAACACAACTTTGTGACTCACATGAAAGCTTATCATAACCAACTCAAATCTTTCTATATTTGAGTCAAACTCGACTCAGCCGCAGCCTGAGTCTATAACATAGTCGGTTGGACCTTTCCGACAAATTCTTTACGTCCACATCTCTTCATCATGGTCAGAACTATGTATCCACGTCCATGCACTCCATGCACATGTGCAAACACCTTCCAACGATGTCTACGATACCTTCATATGCATCGTTCTTGATTCAAACATGTTGCACAACCTCCCGATGAACTCAACCACCATTCCTCCTGAACTCGATTGTTGAACCTCATCTTCTCCCTGAGACTAGTTCAATGGATACTATCACCATAAATTTCTTGAACTCAAGCAACACCTACACATGAATAAACAACCAATGCTTCCAAGCACAAGTCCTCGACTTGACTCTCGTTAGTTCCAATAACCACAACACCTTACGTGAGCCCCTCACAAAAGCATGTTGCAAACCATATCAAAATGATATAAGACATAACCACCAAAACACACCAAAAATTTAGTAAAAGAATACTAACGAAGCTTTCCATAATTAAAAAAGCAAGTTCGAAACATTACAAGTTAAAAGCAAAACCATTGCAATCTAGCACCAGACCTTGCCAAAGCTAACCGGACCTTGAGTTGGAGCTTACAAAAGCTAGCAGGACCTAGCACCCGAGCTTACAAAAGCTAGTCGGACCTAGCGCCGGAGCTTACAAAAGCTAGCCATACGGAGCCACAGCAAGTCGGACCCAACCAAAATAAGTCGGACCTAGACAAAGAAGTCAGACCTAGTAAAAGTAAGTCAGACCAAAATAAGTCAGACCCTGTGTTGAACCTTGCAGGAGCTACGCAAAACAAGCCAGAGCTATTGTCAGACCTTGTTAAAAATTTGTTTTGGTAGTATTCAAAACTTTTATTGTCAAAGCCAATGTATTCAGCTTACATAGGTCTCAAAACTTGTCCACCTCCTCTTCCGCTGCCTCCGATTCCGTTGGCGACGCCTCCACCGCAACCGCCAGCGGTGCCTCCTCCAACACCAGACCAAACTTTCGGCCGACGACGTTCACCAATTGCTCGGGAAACTCCTCCCCAGACTCCTCATCGATCGTCTCATAGAGACAAGCGGCCACAAAGCCTAACCCGAAGATGTAGTAGCTGACAAATTTCAGGCTGGTGTGGTGGGGAAGGATCCCAAGACCCAGATGGTGACATGAGCGAGATGTATTTTGAAATACATCCCGAACCATTGTGTCGAGTGCTCTTGCACGCGGGTCAGCAAAAACAGGTCGTTAGTGACCTCCTTATGCCGACCCTCAAGTTTGGCAATGCAGTATTCGAAGAGGCGGACAGTCTCAACACAGTCAGGCTGAGGAGGTGTGGGCGCCGCGGGCGGAGGAGGTTCGGGCACCGCGGGCAAAGACAGGTGCGGAGGAGGTGTGGGCGCCACATCTAGTTTTACCGGCATTGGCAGCGACTGAAATGGAGAAGGAGGTTCGGAGGACGTCGATGGACTGGAGTGCTTGGGTGTAGGGCTACCCATTTGTGCAGCGACAGAGGTGCGGTGAAAGTGCGAGAGGTGGTCGAAGGTGGTGCGGCGAAGAAACAATAGGAGAAGTTTGGAGGCTAAGATCAATGGATAGGTGTTGTGGAGAAGAAGAGGACGGTGTGCCTTTATAGCGGGTCGTCGTCTAAGTGCTCGAGTGGAGATGATGAGATGCTTCAAAAACTCTGCTTTTGAATCGACGGTCGGAGTTACTCTAAACTGCAGTTTGCCTCCTCTTGATTAGCGCAACGGCTCGACACGTCCCGTCAGCCAGTTTTTTAATTTGACACGCAAAGGGCCCTTAATATGCAATGGCCCACCTGGCATACTTTGTAGGTCTGTCCCGCGTTGTTCATAACATTTTGTACAAACTATCTCAACAAAGTGCGGAAGTTTGACATGAACGCGTGTAGCAATCAACCAAGAGTCCATATCTTTTTTTGAAGGATCCGACCATTGCCGATGGAGAGCCCATATCGAACCGATGTTAATTGTCGTGATCATGTATGATGGTGGATAGGCATATAATACATGTGAAAGAGAGCTCGTGGTCAAGCATGTTTGATCATGAGTTGAGGATTTTTGCGCCCCCTTGTCGAGGATCATGTTAATTTAATGATGTTGAGGATCAGATGTGATGTACATGTTTTCGCAAGTGTGTGCATTTGTTCCTAAAATCAAAACACATAGCGGCTAGTGCCTATGGCTGTCGTTTCTGTAAAAGACGAGTACAACACATGATTGTTAGAAAATATACTATATACATGGCAACATGCGATTGATTAATTTGATGAACCACATACGTAGTGAGAGCTGTGTGCTTATTAGATGGTAGTACACATTCTATCCGCGTACCCTCGAGGGAACATCCTTCCTGTCAAACATAATTTGTTATCTTTATTTATGATAGGATAATATTCTTCATTAGTGTGGTAGATAAACTGCCATATAGGTTGAGTGTATATACACATGCATGGTAGAGAGAATATGATAAATATAGAAATATATATCAATACATGGTAGGGAATATTCTATTCTTGGAATACATGTTTAGGGCGTAGCATGCATATGGACATCTAACATCCATGTGAAAGACCACGATCATGTTTGATGACGTTACGTGTTTTCTCTTTTTGTTGAGAGATCGTCATATTTGTTGCTCGTTGATCATGTTTGGGGCGTAACATGCATGGACAACTAACATGCATGTGAAAGACAACGATCGATCATGTGAATAACCTAAATGCATGTGAAATAACATGCATGTTTTGAAAAGCCCTCGCCTCAGCCCGCGTCGCTGATCTAACCAGCGGTGGCGGCACAGGGCCGATGGCAGCGCGCTGAGACAGCGGCACGCCGAGGCGACGGCGAGGCAGAGGCCGGACCGATGGCGCGCGGTGCCGAACTTTTGGCTTGCATTTTGCAGCTTCACGTTTGAATGCAGAGGCAGGGCACGGTCCGCGGTGGCGCGTAGAGCTCGAGGTGGCAGCGCTTGAAGCTCGCAGAGGCGACGCAGCCACCAGCTGACCGACTGGAAGAAGGGTGAAGTAAGTTTCTTACTTATTTGAAATTATTAACATGTACTCACTCCATCTCCCAAATTACTTGTCGCTCTTTAATTAATTAGTTCAATTTTGAACTAAAAAGAGTGACAAATAATTTGGGATGGTGGGAGTAGTTATAATTCCATAGTTGCAAGGACTATGTTAATTTATAATTGCTTAACTTATAAAATTAATGGTTAATGATTCATTACAAAATAATTGACTAATGATAGTAATTATTACCTTCTAATAATATCTTGCCTAAAATTTTCAGAATTTCAGACACGTGACAAATAGACTCCAGCTAATTCTTCCATCACAAAACTATTCTTGTTTTGAACAATCATCACAAAAACTACTCAAACATTAACTTAAATGCCAAGTCAATGGCGATGAAATCCCCTGCCCTGTAGTTATTACTACAGCTGACATGTGGCCCCGCAACGGTGGGGCACACATGTGATATGAACCCAAGATAGTGTTTCCTCAAGAAAAAATAATTTTATGAGATATTGAGCGCACAAGTAGAAAAGCTAGAATTTGAGCGTTGCACCTGCAAATTCCCTGACTGGATGATCGACGACAGTCGATCCACGAACTCGATGGTTAGATCAGTAGTCACCTTAGAGCAGCTTATGGTCGACCTCGAAGGAGACGAAGGCATCGATGCAGGCATAGTTGATCTACTCACCAGAGAGATTGTACACGTCCCAGTGGCTAGTCCTCACCCAGTAAGGCTTCTCCATGTCGGTGCCCATCACGGCGCTCGCGATGTCCTTCAGCCCCATGAGGCGGAGGCTCGAGCGATCCATCTCCTCTGCTGCGAGCTCAGCCAGGTCCACCATTTTGGCCACCTTCGGCTGCTAGTCCTTCCAAAGTCGATGGGTGTCACCCTCAACGCCCATGCCAACAAAGCAGTAGTCGGAATCACCAAGGAAATCTTCCAGCTCGTCGGGGAAGTAGTCAGCATGGATGACCTGGAAGATGAGGCAGCAGCAGCCGATGCAGAGCTGCATAACGGCGACAGGGTTCTGGACTACAGAGTAGCTGGGCGCCACTCGATGTCGAGCCCAACGACAAGCTTGTGAAGGCGCCGAAGTTCAACGGAGAGGACCTCATTGAGCCAGTCCTCCACGGCCTCGGCGCAGGACGTCACAGTGGTGGTGATCACGTCGTCCTCAAACATCATGTTGTACACCTAAGTCCCCGCCATTGGTCATCTACTTGTCCCTACGGTTGCGGTCTGCGGTGGCGCGGTGCAACTTCTCTCTTGTGTAAACCTTCCTCCATCTCTAGTTTGGATTTTGGAAATGGGCGTGGATATATAACTAAGATACAGTTACGATATGAGTGGAGGAGTTTCTGAATTGGACGGTCCCAAGCCTGGAGTAAAGAAAGTAATGAATATTTTTGAATATGATATCTCTTTCTATTTTGTTTTTTAGAAAGCTCTGAGCCACCGTTCAGCCATTATCATAAGCAAGGAATAAAAGGTACAAAGTCAGTGTCATTCAGAAATAGATTGATGCACAAGTTGAGGACCAAAAAGAAAATGAAAGACACCTAAAATGGAACCAAAGAAAAATAGACATTTAAGACACCTCATGAGATCAAAGCAGGGGCTCCCGCAAAAGTCCAAGCATGGGCGGTCTCCTTTATCGCAAAAAATAGTTGTTGTTCAGTATTCTCCTTCCCATCGAAGAAACTCCCTTCGTTTTTGAGTTCTTATCGTTATGACCACAAGTTGCATTGTCTAAACCAAACACCACGTACAACAACAACAACTTTTCTCAGGGGTGCACCCGCTGGGTATGCCGGGTGGGCCACGACATACCCAAGGTCCAGCCACCAGAGAGTAGCTAGTCTTAATTCATGCTGGAGAGATTAGTGGAATTGAGAACTGGACAATGAAGATGGAAGTCAACAGTCTCACGGTTCATGGATCGAAAAGCGCTCCATCCTTTTTGTTCTTCCTTTTTCCTTATATTATTTTCCCACCAATCTTCTAGTCCTCCTTTATTTGAAGTTGTACAGTTGGATTAGGATACGTGGCAAGCGTGGGGCGAGAGCCGTATGTCCAACACCAGGCGGAACGTCGTGGAGAGACATTGCTCCCCTTGTTGAGGATCATGTCAATTTGATGACGTTAAGGATCGGATGTGGCGTACGTGTTTTCACAGGTCTGTTCATTTGTTCCTAAAATCGGAACACATAGCGGCCAGCACCTACAGCTGTCGTTTCTTTGAAAGGATGAGTACAAGATGTTGGAAATTATATTGTACATGGCATGATATTAATTTTATTAACCATGTAGTGAGCTGTGACTAGATGGTACATTCTATCCTCGAACCCTAGAGGGAACATCCTTCATGTCAAACATGCACGCCGAGAGTGAGGACAACGCTCGGTGGACGGTGATGCCGAGGGTGAGGACGACGCTCAGCGCGGCGAGAAGTGAAAATCGCTCCAAAAAATGATCGTGAATGGAGTCAATGCTATTTTGCTATGTTGTTTTTAGGACCTGTGGTCTGTTATGTTTAGCTTTGTTAATCTGAGCTAAAGTTGATACTCCAGAAAATTTTCTAGCGTCTTTTGTAATTTACTACATACTTTGATTAGCTTGATGTAGTAGCCTGTGACTGTTTGATCACTCGTTATGTTGGACCCATGTTGGGTTTCAATATAGAGAGTGGGCACAAGGTGACGGGGAAGGTTCTCCCTGGTGCTGTCAGATGAACTGGGTGTAAGTCACTTTCTAGATCTCCAACTCAGTAGAGTTGGAAGGGAAATATACTCCATTATGAAAAAATAAAAGAGATTAATAGTCCACTAGTTTATCGTTAGAACATCAACATTAGAACTATTTTTGCGCACCAATGAACAGAAAAACAAAATTCATTACCTTAAGACGATATATCACAAAAAAGAAAAAAGAAAAACACAAACTAGAAACAAGAAAAGAAAGACAACACAACTAAAAACAAGAAAAAAACTACTTCTTATTCTTCTCCTCCTCCTCCTCCTCCTCCTTGGGCTCCTGGCCGGGCGGGGGCGGCTCCCGCGGTGGATACGACAAGCCTAGTTTCCTGCACATCACCGCCACCAGGTTGTCACGACCATCTCCTCGACATCGCGTGCCATCTTCTGGAGAGCCCACTCCATGTTCGGGGGGGGGGGGGGGGGGGGGTTCCGATCAGACACACTTCCCCTTGGCATCATTTGGCGGGCTTTGCGGCAGCATTTTCTTGTCAGCCATGGTGTTCTTGGCGTGGTTTTGGGATGAGAGGAAGAGTGGCTGTGCAGATAAGACGATGGCATGCCCGTGTGATCTTATAGCATAGTAGCAACCTGTCAGTTCGTCTCTCGACGCACGCAGTAGTGATGATGGGACGCAAAGAGATTCAAATTGAATTAGATGTGCATGCGCTGCACGCATTTAAGTCACTTTGGTAATTGGCGCGCACGTACGCTCGGTGCGCCTGGTTGCATCAGCCTCTTGTACAAATGGCTACTGCTTCAAGGACCAAACCTTATGCGGCAAACGGCTACATAATAGTAGCTTATGTGGAATGCAAATGTGGATCTCCAACTCAGACTAAGGAAAAAGTGAAACGGTTGTGTGAAGTTGGGACTAAATTGACCCATTTGAAAGTTTAAGGGGCAACTGAGTTTTGATTGAAAGTTTGAGGGTGAAGTTGAGTATTGTGCCAATTCTAAATGAGCTAAGCTTGAGTTTGCGAGCTTGATGAGCTCATGTAAGCTCATTTATTGTTGTCATCTATGATATGTACATAAGATTAACTAAACTATATAATTCTATTAAAAATATTCTATGGGACACAATTTTTATATATGATAGCAACAAATAATGTGCAACATCGTCCACCTTCCTACTCCATTAGTTGTGAACCTAAATTTAGCAGATTCTATTGTATATACATGAATTCTGGGCTCAACTTGAGATCGACTCGGTGTTTTATCAAACTCAAGCATAGAAAGACAGTCTCACTCGAGTTCGACTCATTGACAGCCCTAGATGCAATTAAAGTTTTGGTGCAATCGTGTAACAAATGATTTTCATCCGTTGGATCTACATCTTACAGTTATTACATATTTTCATTTAACCCCTTCCACCACACCGATGAAGCGGTAATCGGAATTGTCGAGGAAATCTTCCAGCTCGTCAGGGAAGATAGTCAGGGTGGATGACCTAGAAGATGAGGCAGCGACGCTCTACGCAGAGCTGCAGAACGGCGATAAGGTTCTGGTCGGCGGAGTAGATGGGGCGCCACTCGACGCCGAGCCCGACGACGAGCTTGTGAAGGTGCCGATGGTGGATGGAGAGGACCTCGTTGAGCCAGTCCTCCACAGCCTCACCGTAGCACATCATGGTGGTGGTGATCATGTCTTCCTCAAACGTCACATTGGACACTGAGTCCCCGCCATTGGGTCCTCTCCATGTCCCTACGGTTGCGGTCTGCGGCGCAACTTCTCTCTTGTGCAAACCTTCGTGTACACCTCTAGTTTGTATTTTGGAAACGGGTGTGGCTATATAACTTATGCAGTTACGATATGAGTGAAGTTTTAAATTTGACGGGCCCAAGCCCCGAGTAAAGAAAGTAATGAAGATTTTTGAATCTGATATAGTCTTTCTATTTTTAATTCTTATCGTTATGACCACAAGTTGCATTGTCTCAACCAAACACCACGTACAACAACATTTCTCAGGGGTGCACCCACTGGGTATGTCGGGTGGGCCATGGCATACCCTGGGTCTAGCCACTGTTGACGGCTGTTATATACCAATTTCATCTGTCAATTTAACTCAATTATGTGAAGGATTTGTCATTTCTTACACACATCACCTTTCTATCTAACCCAATTCCACTTGGACTTGGAGAAATATGTGTATGCAGCATTTTATGCAGGAAATGAGGAAATGTAGAGGGAGCAATCCTACAAAATATCATCCCAGCCAATCAGGCAACAAATACGAGGAGATCCAATGGTGTATCACCCGTATACATCAATTGGACCCACCTAGCAGCCACCTGGAGAAAGCACACGAGAAATGGTGCACTGACCTGGTCGGTCGAACCGGCGGTCGGCCGACCTGGTCTTTCCACCAAACTCGGTCAGCCTCCACGTGTTGGCTCCTCCCGGCTCCCTAGAGTCAATGGTGACTGATTCATGCGCTTTTGGTGGCGGGAACCGACCTCAACACTGTAGGATCGAAGAGCACGTGAAAAGCTACCAGAGGGGGGTGAATGGTAGATTTTAAAAATCTTACACAGCGAAAATAATTAAACCCCAAACCCTCTTGGCAGAAAAACGATATGTTAAAGAAATCGTGTGTGAGACTAATCTAAAGGTGTTTTACCGTGACAAAAGTGATAGATATCAGAGAGAATCATGTCACGAAGATAACACAAAAAGAATCACTCGAATCCGTCGAGAGAAACTCAAGTTATGATCTAACGATCAAACAAAGGTCAATCTGACCTACCCGAGAAAAAACAGTTCTGGAATGCTGCAAAGAAACTCGTGTAGATCATAGACCACAAATCTAATGACCGTGAAATTTTGTCATATGATAGAAAATCAAATGGTGAAGATAACCCAAAAAGAATCACGTCAATTGGATCAGTAAAACTCGAGTTATGATAAAACCACCGATGAAAGGTAGTGCTGTCCAGAAACTCGACAAGTAAAACTTATCTGGAACAAGTCGGACGAACAAGGCACAAAAGTTCCTTCAAACTACGAATTTTATTCAATAGAACACAAGAGGAACAGCCCCAAAGTCGTCTCCCACGATCTTTGGCCTTCCCTCGCTTATATAACCAGCCCTTAGGCCATCCCAATCTCAACTAGGACTCCAATCCTAATCCGATCACAATTGGAACTTCCCATAACTGCTCAAGATTCTTCTATACGCAGATAGAAGCAATCTTAAGACTTCCAAACACCTTAGGAACGTATCCCACATTCCTAAACAACTCAAATTCGTGACACACACGAAATCCTAACATAACCAACTCGATACTTTCCATACCGAGCCATAACCGACTGAGCTAGCAGCTTAAGTCTTCAACCGATACGATCCGATCCTTCCGATCAGATCTTCCTTCCATAATCCGTCTCTAGAAGCATATTGCCACGTCATGCACCTCATGCATACGTGCGAACACCTTCCTTCGACCTTCATATGCACTGCCCTTGATTCAATCATCCTGCGCGACCTCCTGACCCGCTCAACCACAGTTCCTCCCGAACTTGGTTGTTGGAACCTCATCTCCTCCTGAGACTAGTCCAATGGATCCTGTCACCAGCCATGACTTGAACTCAAGCAACACCTGCACATGAACAAATAAACAATCCATACGAGCCCAAGTCCTCGACTTGACTCAAAATTAGTTCCGAACATAACACCTTACGTGAGAACCTCACATAAGCATGTTGCAAATCCACAGTAGAAACAATATAAACCGTATTCAACCAAAACGCACAAAAAATTTAGCAAATGAATACTAAGAAATCTTTCCAACAATGTAAAGCAATTACGAAACATTGCAAACGAAAAGCAGAAGCACTATGGTCAAGTTCCGGACCTTGCCAGAGCAACCCGGAGCTTGAGCCGGAGCTTATCAAAGCTAGAAGAATAAAGCACCCGCCGGAGCTTACCAAAACTAGTAGATCCTAGATCGGAGCTTACCTAAACTAGTCGGAACTAGTCAACCCAAAAACCAGAGCTAGACAAGGTATGTCGGAGCTTAGCAAAAACATGTCGGAGCTATCAAATATATGTCGGAGCTAAAGATAAAACTCACCGGAGCTAACCAAAGCTGGTCGGACCTTACCAAGAAGTCGGACCTAGCTACGAACATAGCCGGAGCTACCCAAAACAAGCCGGACCTACCGTCAGACCTTGATAAAAAGATGTTTTTGTGATATTCAAAACTTTTATCATCAAAGCCAAGTGTATTCACTACAAGCCAATGTATTCAGCACACATAGGTCTTACAATCTCCCCCTTGATGAATGCATTGGCAACACCACTTAATATCCGAACATTGGCTTAATTTCAATAAAAGTTTTGAAAACAATTTCTCCCCCTTTGTAAATCAAAAGTAAAATGAGAAGAAAATCCAAAGAATTATCCTATATTATTTCTCGCCCTTTATTATCTCTCCTTATGCACATATTCTCTTTCTCTTCATGCTTATCTCTCCCCCTTTGACAATGTATTCAGCAAGTCATGAGCATATAAACAATTTATCTCTCCAACTTTTGTTGTTATGAGCATATTATAACATATACATATAAAACAAAGCTCATCCAAGTCATACTATCAAGTAACTTACACTGTCACATCAATGAGATACATAAAGTAGTGTAAGCCATGCTAGAGATCATATGTAATTTTCAATTTAAGCAAGTCATGATCTCACAAACTTAACTATTTCAAAACCTGAAAGCATGACACTAGTTGCTGCATTTTATTATTTTTCAAAGAATAAATTTAGATCATATGATATTTGCAAGAGATTATATGCGCATCTGCCTTATTCTAACCAACCAAGCCAAGCCTATGTCATTTGACAATCAGAAGCTTAAGGACATGGTTTTAGTCATACACAACTTCTTCCAAGTTCATATCTAAGTGCAATGATAAGCCATCTCAAAAGAAGAAGTGCGATGCATGCATATTCTCTTGATCTTTTCTCAATTTATATTTGTTCATAAAAACTCAACATGTGAGTTGATTACTTGATTAATTTTTTATGATTAAAAGCATTTGTGAGCATGCAACAAGTTCAAAACAGCAACAAAGTTCGACCATGACCAGATTTAGTGTAAGTAATTATTCCAATTACTAGACATGGCAAAAACTACAAAATATATAACACGAGTAATGTAGTAAGAACTTTCAGCATGTAAAAGGAATCACAGAGTCATATATGTATGAAATACTATGCTCATATTATTTTAATTTCAGATTCACACATAGACTTCCCAAGTTTCAAAAACTCCCCCTCAATTTAATCCATGAGGATGCATAATCCCTATTTCACTACGAATGTAACAAAAACGAGTGAAATCCAAAGGTTTTGTAAAAATGTCAGCCAATTGATGTTCGGTATCTACATGGTGAAGCACAATGTTTCCTTTTTCAACGTTATCTCGGAGAAAGTGATACCTAATATCAATGTGCTTAGTTCTAGAATGTTGCACAGGGTTTTCGGCAGTGCAAATAGCACTAGTGTTATCACAAAACAGTGGAACACTATCTAGATCAACCCCATAGTCCTTAAGTGTTTGGACAATCCAAAGAATTTGTGAGCAAGCACTAGCAGCAGCTACATATTCAGATTCGGCTGTGGATTGTGCAACTGAACTTTGTTTTCTAGAGGACCAAGTGATGAGTCATGGGGAGCAAAGTGATTTTCTTTCCCTTATGCATGAGAGTATATTTATTGGTTCTACCATGATGAATAGCATCTGTATCAAATTCCCAAGGACGACCCAATAAAAGAGAACAAGCATCCATAGGAACAACATCAAAATCAGCAAAATCATGGTATGAACCAATTGAAAAATGGATTCTCGCTGTTTGTGTTACCCGAACCTTACCGCTGTTGTTGAACCATTGAATGTGGTACGGATGAGGGTGTGCTCTTGTTGTCAAACCGAGTTTCTTGACGACGTCCGTGTTTACCAAGTTATTGCAGCTACCTCCATCAATTATAGTGTGTACACGGCAGTCCTTGACGACGAGAAACATGTGGAAGATGTTGTGTCGTTGTAGCTTGTCATCGGTCTCCACTTTGGAGCTCAAGGCACGCTGCACAATGATGCTCCTATAGTTCTCCGTCGCCGCTGTACCAAGTACCTCTTCTTCGGTGTGTTCGTCATTTGGATCTGTAAAGTCAGTAGCAAGAGAATACTCATCTTCAACATCTGAAGTACTATCATACCCGCCATTGTCGCGTGCTATGTATGCTCGTTTGCTCGGGCAATCTCTCATCATATGACCAAGTCCCTGGCAGCGGTGGTACTTAATGTCGGAAGTACGACCTGTAGAAGGAGTGGACGACGAAGGCTTGAATGATGTCGCCTTGCTGCCATCCGGCACGCGAGAAGGTGGAGCAGCAGGTATAGTTCGTTGGCCGCCAATTGGTGGTGTAGTCGCTGCACGGGGGGCCGAAGATGGTGCTGTTTTGGATGGCGTAGTTGCTGCACGCGGCGTGAAGTTGCTCCTCGTGCGTTGTTGCTGTTGTTGTCGGCCCTGCAATTCTTTTTCTGCCAACATAGCAAGCTGAAACAATCTGTTAACAGTATCATATTCTTTGTAATCAGCAATGTCCTGAATTTCACGCCTCAACCCCCCATAAAAACGAGCTATTTTATCATCCATGTCCTCTACTACCCCACAACGCAGCATACCCTTTTGTAACTCTTGATAATACTCCTCTACGGACATGTTACCTTGGTCTAAACGCTGCAATTTTTTGCGAAGGTCCCGCTGAAAAGATGGAGGAACAAATCGAACACGCATAGCTTCCTTTAATCTATCCCATGTTGCAGGATCAGTTCTAGTTTTAACAAGTTCATTCCACCATATGATAGCAAAGTCCTTAAACTCACTAGTGGCTTGACGAACTCTATGTTGTTCAGGAACAAGATAGGAATTAAATTTTTGCTCTACTGTCATCTCCCAATCAAGATAAGCCTCAGCATCATAAGCACCAGAAAAAGAGGGTATAGTAAATTTCACTTTAGCAAAAGGATCATCAGGAGGGCGGTTATAATTGTTATGATTATTACCTCCCATACCTCGACGATAAAGTGGCAGTCTTGGCTGATTACTGTGATCTTCCAGTTCATCATAAGCATTGTCTTCTTGTCTTCCAGCGAGAGGCAACCGAGCCTCAAAAGTATTCATCCGAAGAGCAAGGTCATCCAGTTTGCGAGTCAAGTTCGCCAATGACTCCCCCGTTGATGCGTTGTATTTGGCGAACATATCACGTAACTCAACATGTTGAACACATTCGTCATTATTTTTTTCTCCTGCCATTGTTAGTAGGAAACAAAAGACAACAAAAAAAAATGTTATCCCTATCAACTACAGTGACAATGTGGAAGGTGGAAGAAAACAATCTCTCTCGCTCAAGCGTCTTACCACGCTCTTACAAGTGTTCTTACCGACACAGCAGGTGGTGTGGATGGTGAGATGAACCAATGAAGCGTGGGGTGATTGCAAAGGTACCTGTTATGCTCAAGAGAAAGGTGGAGCTTGGATGGCACAATATGGTGGCTAATAACCAGAAAATCATTAACAGCTAAACAAAGTTGAATAAGTATTCAATGTAGGAAACTGTTGCTGGTCAACTGAGTGCCCTAGAGCCTAGCACAACAAGGAAGTATCAAGGCAAAAGAAAGACAGAATGATATAACCAAACAAACAGCACCAAGTGGTATAGGCCAATTGCTTTAATATGTGTGCTCTTCACTATTTTTTTTTCTTTTTTGTAATATTTTTTTGATATTTTTTCTTTACTCAGTAGCACAAATATAGGAAGCACACAAATTTGCAGCACAATTGGATCTAATATGCGCCCTATAGAAAATCAAGAAGGTTCTTTAAAATTCGTGCTGAAACTTCGGAGGCCGGATAGCCTATCTTCCGAGGGGAATTTGGGCAATCTAATTTCGCCGAACGCGGCTATGCCGCGGAAAATCAGATGCGAAATTTCGCGTAGATGAACTTGAAAAAAAAATTCACCCGATTTCGAGTTCGTATGCGAAAATTATGGCCGTTTTAAGGTAGGCTGTCCGAGTTACGTTTTTTTGGATGTTGATTCCAACTCGGTTTGAGAACAGAACTCGCAAACGGATACGAAAACGATCGGGAATTTGCACAGCAACTAATGGGGTGGTGTGTGATGATTCAAGGATGAATGGCACAAAGATTTGTCACCTAATCTAGGGCTGGCAATGCGGGAGTTCACGCAAGGCGGCTAGCTAGGGCAAACCGATGAACGTGGCGGATCGGTTTGTTATTTAGGGATTGTGGAATAGGTGTCGAATAGCAAGAAAACAAGGACGAAACACGATAACTAGGACCAAAAAACACAAAGCTAAACCAGCAACAAGACTCAACCACATGAATGCAAACTCAACAATGCAAACTGAAAAACGAAACTGCAGGCACTATAGTCTGGGAAGCGGTAAAAACGATCTATTTTTTTTTTGTGGCTTTTTTGTGGACTCTAGGTACGAAACAAAATCGATCTAATGGAAGGAAGGACAACAAAGATACCTCACGGGCAACCTGGAAATCTGATACCAATTGATGAGTAGGTTTAGGCCCGATCTTCCGAAAGGTATGTCTATTGGGGTGGAGAACTCGACGTTGATGATCTGCGGCACTCGAGCGGTTCGAGTACCCCTGCAATCACTACACCACGGCTCCGTTGGTTATGAACCGTGCTGCACACACTTGATCTCGCCAAGAAGGCTAATCCCTTCAAGTGCAATCGAGAACACGAGCAAGAACGTAGAAGACACAATCGGAAATCGCGAAATTGGGGTCTCACAAACCGTAGAACGGCGATATTATTGATCTAAGCAAAACCCACCGAATATGACCGGCGGCTGCAGTATTTATAGGCTAGGGTTCGACCAAAACACAATTAGACGCGTCCCTAATGGACTCTTACGGGATACAAGGCCCAAAGGCCCGATTCGGTGGCGCAGCACCGGACAGAAATCTGGACTCGATTTGTTTCGACGATTCCCAATGACTCCGGAGGAATTTTGAGGTGGAACCAGAACCATTGGAAAGTTTATCTTCTACTCTTTCCGTGCATATGTAGAACGTCGAAAACGGAGTCCGTATGCCTCCTGTGCGTCTGTTTTAAGGTGGACTGCTCCTGGACTCCGAGTTGAACTCGAGTCCGAGTTGTAAACTGTTTCCATCTACTCGTGGACGTCCCAGGTGGTTCTCCACGCTCCCAAGGCCTCCTTCCTTCACTTGTTGATCTTTTCCATTATTCCTAATAACAATTAAATCATCACATAGCAATCTATTCTCAAACTCACATGCAAAAGAAGTTAAGAACGAATTCACCTGCTGATTTAATAACCATGCCCGTGCTCTTATGATTGGTCCTTGCAATTCAATGCGCGTCTCTGCTGTTGTGATGTCCTCATCACCAAGCAACAAGAGAATTACCAAGAAAATGACAAGCACCGGAAGTACTTTTCCTATCAATCCTACAACCCCCAAAATCAGGATCCGAAAAAGCTTTCAAAGTAACGGTTGAGGAAGAAGGAAGAAAAATGCCAAATTCTTGAGTTCCATTTAAGTACCTGAGAATCCTTTTGACGGCTTGACGATGTGAAACACGTGGGGAAGCTTGAAACCGTGCACAAAGACATACGCTGAATTGTATGTCCGGTCTTGATGTCGTGATGTACAAAAGTGATCCGATCATACTTCTATACTCTTTTTGATCCACGGGTTCACCATCTTCATCAAGTTCAAGTGTTGTTGCTGTTCCCATTGGTGTCCGAAGAGGCTTGCTTTTGTCCATGTTGAAGCGCCTTAGGAGATCTTTGGTATACTTCGTTTGATGCACAAAGGTACCCTCCTTGGTTTGCTTGATTTGCAGCCCCAAAAAGTAAGTGAGTTCACCCATCATACTCATTTCAAATTCAGAACTCATCATAGCTGAAAACTTGGACACAAGATCATGAGAAGCACAACCAAAGATAATATCATCCACATACACTTGAACGAATAATGAGTCATTGCCATGCTTAAGCACAAAAAGAGTTTTATCAACCTTGCCCATGGTAAACCCCTTTTCAAGTAAGAATGTTTTTAACCTATCATACCATGCTCTAGGGGCTTGTTTGAGACCGTATAAGGCTTTGGACAGTTTGTAAACATGATTAGGAAAATCTGGATTTTCAAAACCCGGTGGTTGTTTGACATAAACCTCCTCATCTATGTAGCCATTAAGAAAAGCACTTTTAACATCCATTTGATATAGCTTAAAACCTTTAGATGCTGCAAAAGCTAACAAAATTCTTATGGCTTCTAATCTAGCGACAGGAGCAAAAGTTTCATCAAAATCTAGACCTTCAACTTGAGTGAAACCTTGAGCAACCAACCTAGCCTTATTCCTAACCACAACCCCATCCTCACTTTGTTTATTTTTAAATACCCATTTAGTTTCAATTAAAGTGTGACCTTGAGGTGGAGGTACAAGTTTCCAAACATTATTTCTTTCAAAATTTTCTAACTCTTCTTGCATGGCAATAATCCAAGATTCATTAGTGAGTGCGTGTGATATATCTTTGGGTTCAAAAGAAGCAACAAAAGCAGAATGAGCATGAGAGTTTGGATCGCAAAACCTGGACCGTGTGACTCGTTCGTGCAAGCTTCCAATCATCTGTTGTGGGGGATGATCTTTGTAAAATTGTAGGGGGACAGATGTCTCACAAGCTTCTTCTTCATTAGGTTCATTGTAGATTGATGAGCTTGTGACTTGTGGACGATCAGGATCAGTAGAGGTGATAGCCGGAGCTTGTTCAATGTCCGGAGCTGGACACGTGTCAACTTCGGAACTACCAGGCAGTATCACCGGCTCTTATTCATCTTCGAAAATACCCTCCCCCTGACGATACGGATCTTGTCCTGCAACATCGGAGCTAGTACCTGGGCTACCTTCATCAAAAGACACATCACAAGTCTTCACAATTTTGTTAGTGTCAAGTAAAAGCACACGGTAGCTTCTAGTATGAGATGGATAACCAAGAAACATGCCATCAATGGATCTAGGTTCAAATTTATCAAGATTACCATGTTTCTTAACAAAGCATTTGCAACCAAAGACCCGAAAGTGTGTAACACTAGGCCTATGTCCAAACCGGACCTCATATGGTGTTTTACCTAGCTTAGCACGCAAGAAAACACGATTTGAGACATAACAAGCGGTTGCTAACGCATCAGCCCAATATTTCCTAGGAGTTTGATATTCATCAAGCATAGTCCTAGCCATCTCAACTAAGGTTCTGTTCTTTCTTTCTACAACACCGTTTTGTTGAGGTACATATGGTGAAGAAAATTGATGATCTATTCTATTTTCAGCACAAAAGTGATCAAAAGATTGATTTTTAAATTCAGTTCCATTATCACTTCTAATTGCTTTTAATGATCCTGGGTGATCAATTGATAATCTAAGAAATAAAGTTCTAAAGTGACTAAAAACTTCATTCTTAGACGCCATAAAATACACCCAAGAATATCTTGAATAATCATCAACAATAACAAGAGCATACCATTTACCTCTGAAGGATTGAACACGTGAAGGTTCTACGGTGTCAAGATGCAAAAGTTGACATGGTTCAGTTGTTATGATCATTGTGAGAGGAGTATGTGAACCTGCAACCATCTTAGCATGTCTACAAGAGGAGCATACAATTTCTTTGTCCCCTTTAAGCTTAGGCAGCCCACGTATGCGATCAAGAGCACTAACACGCGTTAGGTGATCAAAGCCTACTTGACCAAGTCTACGATGCCAAAAATATAAGTCCTTTGAATCATTAGCAACTAGACACCTATGCTTAGAGGAAGACATATCAAAATCAACTTTAAAAACTCTTCCAAACCGTGACATGTTAAAAATAAGCTCACTATTTGAACCTACAACTTTGCAGCAGTTTTTATTGAAAATAATTTCTAGATTTTCATCTAGCAATTGTGAAACAGAAAGCAAGTTGTATTTCAAATTTTTGACAAGTGCCACATCCTTCAAAGTGTAGTGATCATTTACTCTAACCGTACCCTTAGCAATTATAGGAGTTGCAGAATTATCGGCAAAAGTTACATTCTCTACACGTGACACAAAAGAGAGGGAGGAGAACCAATCTTTGTTACCGGTCATGTGGCGTGAGCAACCTGAATCCACAATCCAAATGTTCTCCTTCCTCAAACGTGTAACCTACATAGAAGCACAATAGGTCGATAAATCAATAGTGGGGTTAGTCAAAAGGCATTTAGGAATCCAGTACTGAGTCACGCGACGTGCAGCAGGAAAAACACGCGAAATCTGAGACAAAACAGCAGGTTTATGAGTCAAAGATTGAGGTTTTCTGTTCTTAACAATTGATTTAGAAGTTGTTACTTGTTTACAGTGAAAACCAGTAGCTCCGGAGGTAAAAGCAGAAGGTCCGGAGGCAAAAACTGGAGCTCCGGAGGGAACAACAGAAGATTCGGTAGCTCTCAGAGCTATCGGAACTATCGGAGCTGCTTTTGCGGATTTCTTACCAGAAGGTCCGGAAGCTACCTTTTCAAATTTCTGACTCACTATAGCAGGTTGTGTTTTCTAATTGCATGAAAGTTATAAGATCTAGCAATTTTTCTTTCCTTTTTCTGTTGTTTAGCTAGTCTATAACAAAAATCTATGACATGACCATCTCTACCACAGAAGGTACAATGAAATTTGACGTTGTGTTCATGTCTAGATGAGCAAGCAATATTTTTATTTGAAACCGAATGTGGCATCACTCCTGCAGATTTGAAAACCACTCCTTTTTGTTTAGGAACTGTTTGAATCAAACCACTTCCTAATGACTTTTCAATTTTAGGTGGATGAGCCTTAGCATGAGCATGAGAATCAAAACCTAAACCAGTTTTATCATTGCAAGACTTGGAAGAATTCAGCAGTAAGTTTAGGTTCTTATTCCCATTACAAAACCGATCTAATGTCCTATGCATATTATCAAGTTTATTGGTCAGATCGAGGCAATTTTCACATGAAGTTTTTCCTTTCAATTTGCAATTGGAACAAGATTTAACTTCATGAGAACGTAAAACATTGTTCAATATAGAAATTTCATTTATAGCATCTTGTAGTTTCTTATCAAGATCATCACAAGTAGAACAATGCAAGTCAATTGTAGAACAGCTAGCATCTTTCAAGTTTTTATCATTAAGTGCAGCAAGCTCTTTGTTCTTTTTAATTTCTTCATCAAGTCTATCTAGAGTGGAGGAGTGTGCACTTCTTAATGTGGACAATTGTTCATAGATTGAGTCACATGAGGGACATGCATCATCACTAGGAATCAGAGATTTTAAACGGTTAATTTCAGATTCTAGTGATTCAATTTTAGCAGCATTATCCCTAAGCTTTTTGTCCTTTTTCTTGACAATAATAGTTGCACGAGAAATAGCATCACACATTTCATTGCAGGTAGAACATACCTCATCGTCTTCACTGTTGTGTTCTGCATCCTCCTGACTTGATCTTGATCTTGTTTTGCCCGCCATGAAGCATAAGTTGGCCAGATCATCATCATCTTCATCACTTTCAAAGTCTACATCACTCGAACTAAGTTCTTGAAGTGCGGTAATGAAGCTGATAATCATCTTGCGTCCTATAGTACCCTTCTTTTTCTTGTTGGAATTTCTAGAGGAGGTCCGGACCTTGCATTGTTTTTCTTCCCGGGTGGTTGGACCTGAAAGTTTAGGGCATTCTGTATGAAAGTGTCCTGTTTTACCACATTCAAAACAGCGTTGAGGTCTGGAGCTTCCTCTCCTTCTAGTTCTCACATTTTGCAATGCTTTTGAGAATCTAGTAGAGATGAGTGCCAACTCCTCTTCTGGAATTTCTTCGATCTGCTCCAGGGTTAGTGAGGACAACAAAGCAAGAGTATTGCAGGATGATGATTGGCCGGAGCTAGACATATCACGTTGTGAGACAAATGCAATAGACTTGTTTGGGTTCTTACGTGCTAGGATGTCAATTTCATGAGTTTTTAGTTTAGAATAAAGTACATCTAATGTAAGAGAACTCATGACAGTTGATTCACGAATAGATGTTACTTTCATCTCCCAAATCGACATGTCTAATGCACTAAGAAGTTGTCTAGCATTCTCAGCAGCAGAAAAATTTACATTGACACTACGTAAGTTGCTGAGAATTTTATTGAAACGAGCAAAGAGGTCATCGATCGACTCACCTGGTTGCATCTCAAAACGCATATATTCTTTCTTGAACATACTTGTTTTACCTCCTTGATTGTGTTGGAGCCTTCATGATAATCACAGAGAGCTCTCCAGACATCGTATGCTGACCGGAGGTGCGCGACACGATCAAAGCCGCTTTGAGTGAGTCCTTTGATGATCAAGTTTCGGGCTTTGTTGTTGTTGTCGACGTCCCGTAGGTTTGTGGTCGTGACTTGATCATTAGGTGGCACTTCATAAGGTTTATACACCTTCTCCCATAAAGCAAAGCCTTGTGCCTGGATGAAAGCCTCCATGCGTGCCTTCCAAACCTAGAAATCAATGCCAGAAAACACACAAGGTTTGGCGGAGTACTTCTCCATGATGACTAGTCAAAAACACGTGCAAATCACAAAGATTAGAGCGCCGTGGCTCTGATACCAATTGTAGGATCGAAGAGCACGTGAAAAGCTACCAGAGGGGGGTGAATAGTAGATTTTAAAAATCTTACGCAGCGGAGACAATTAAACCCCAAACCCTCTTGGCAGAAAAACGATCTGTTAAAGAAATCGTGTGTGAGACTAATCTAAAGGTGTTTCACCGTGACAAAAGTGATAGATATCATAGAGAATTAATTCACGAAGACAAAACAAAAAGAATCACTCGAATCCGTCGAGAGAAACTCAAGTTATGATCTAACGATCAAACAAAGGTCAATCTGACCTACCCGAGAAAAAACAGTTCTGGAATGCTGCAAAGAAACTCGTGTAGATAATAGACCACAAATCTAATGACCGTGAAATTTTGACATATGATAGAAAATCAAATTTTGAAGATAACCCAAAAAGAATCGCGTCAATTGGATCAGTAAAACTCGAGTTATGATAAAACCACCGACGAAAGGTAGTGCTGTCCAGAAACTCGACGAGTAAAACTTGTCTGGAACAAGTCGGACGAACAAGGCACAAAAGTTCCTTCAAACTACGAATTTTATTCAATAGAACACAAGAGGAACAGCCCCAAAGTCGTCTCCCACGATATTTGGCCTTCTCTCGCTTATATAACCAGCCCTTAGGCCATCCCAATCTCAACTAGGACTCCAATCCTAATCCGATCACAATCGGAACTTCCCATAACTGCTCAAGATTCTTCTATACGCAGATAGAAGCAATCTTAAAACTTCCAAACACCTTAGGAACGTATCCCACATTCCTAAACAACTCAAATTCGTTACACACACGAAATCCTAACATAACCAACTCGATACTTTCCATACCGAGCCATAACCGACTGAGCTAGCAGCTTAAGTCTTCAACTGATACAATCCGATCCTTCCGATCAGATCTTCCTTCCATAATCCGTCTCTAGAAGCATATTGCCACGTCATGCACCTCATGCATACGTGCGAACACCTTCCTTCGACCTTCATATGCACTGCCCTTGATTCAATTATCCCGCGCGACCTCCTGACCCGCTCAACCACAGTTCCTCCCGAACTTGGTTGTTGGAACCTCATCTCCTCCTGAGACTAGTCCAATGGATCCTGTCACCAGCCATGACTTGAACTCAAGCAACACCTGCACATGAACAATAAACAATCCATATGAGCCCAAGTCCTCGACTTGACTCAAAATTAGTTCCGAACACAACACCTTACGTGAGAACCTCACATAAGCATGTTGCAAATCCACAGTAGAAACGATATAAACCGTATTCAACCAAAACGCACAAAAAACTTAGCAAATGAATACTAAGCAATCTTTCCAACAATGTAAAGCAAGTACGAAACATTGCAAACGAAAAGCAGAAGCACTATGGTCAAGTTCCGGACCTTGCTAGAGCAACCTGGAGCTTGAGCTGGAGCTTATCAAAGCTAGAAGAATAAAGCACCCGCCGGAGCTTACCAAAACTAGTAGATCCTAGATCGGAGCTTACCAAAACTAGTCGGAACTAGTCAACCCAAAAACCGGAGCTAGACAAGGTACGTCGGAGCTTAGCAAAAACATGTCGGAGCTATCAAATATATGTCGGAGCTAAAGATAAAACTCACCGGAGCTAACCAAAGCTGGTCGGACCTAGCTACGAACATAACCGGAGCTACCCAAAACAAGCCGGACCTACCGTCGGACCTTGATAAAAAGATGTTTTGGTGATATTCAAAACTTTTATCATCAAAGCCAAGTGTATTCACTACAAGCCAATGTATTCAGCACACATAGGTCTTACAAACACTAGTATAAATAGGACCCCCTACCCCTCACTTCAACACACACCACTTGGGCATCATTCTATTGTATACAATCTTCCATAGTCCTTATAGGAGTTATGATGTAGAGAGGAGAGCCTCTAGTCCCAAGTCCAAATTGGGAAAGGAGTAGAAGGAGTCTCTCTTCCCAATTCCACATTGGGAAAGGTATGGATTATGTATTCCTTCTTGTATTTGTGACTTTGTGCTCAATAAATATATTATCTTTAGTCTTCTTTTATACGTATACTTGGACAAAGTGTTTCTTGTTTGATTGTGGAGTCCATGTATGTGGAAGGTATAGTCTTTATGATTTCACTCTCATGATCACATCTTATGGCCAAAAACACTATAGACCCCGTTATAGTCTATCTAGTTATGATATGATTATGTTAATATGAATGACTTATGCTATGCTTCAACATTGGTTCAACGATGTTTAGGTTAGTCATTGCCTTAGGATGGCTTGTGCCATGACTCCTATGGTATTTGCTTAGTATGCCAACATGGTGCTAGGGTATTTAAGTAGCGTTGGATGTCTCATAGACCCACAAATTGAAGAGGTAGGCAGCAGGTGGTGACAGCCCTATTTGTCCTATGTAATCCTCCACGTTCGGCTATGCCACAGCCTCTTGGCGGGAGTCGCCCTAGTATTGCTAGGGGTAAGCACGAGCCCGATGTGTTGAACAGCATTGCACAGGAATTCATCATTGACATGACCATTAGTATCTACCTTAGGCTATGTATATGTATTAGGAGCATTGTAGGAGAAACTCTCTAACTCTCAATCCAATCTCCCTCTAGGACCCATTTTACCCTTTAGAATAGATTGCCTAGGTGTGTGTCACACTGCCCCTATTATCAACTTACCCCAGTCCGAATAATGGATTAGTATCCCATAGCTTGACCATAAGAGTGGTATATACTTTACTCCATTGCCCTCCTTTGGGATAAATACGATACCCTTGGGAATACTCATGGGTGAAATGCTACAATGGTATCTTCCGTGCGCTTGCGGATCTCATCTCTTTACCAAAGATGATCTGCGGTGTTAAGAAATACCAACAAGCATTTGTGGCGCCGTTGCCGGGGATGATTTTTAGTATATCTTAGGAGCCGTCAACAAGCATTTCTGCCACTATTGCTGGGGAAGGCAAAGGAAGTGAAGGATAGCTATCACTTGTGATTAACCTATAGGTACTAGTAGTTATTAGGCAGGATTTCCCTTGTTTGTTTTCTCCTTTGTGTGAAACAGGGTAGTGTTGACCAACCCATTGTATGGGATGGCCAATGAGGACGCATGTGCTAAACTGCAAGATGATTTATGGCGTACCTCAACAAATGTCCGCTAGGCAACACCATTGCCTTTTGTGGGAGAATTTCAGCTTTCAGTAGGAGCCAAAGTCATCCATACCCAAGCTTGGGGAAGGCTCCAAGATGTTCTTCTTGGTTTTCCTCCACCATGGGGTGGATAGTTGGCTCTTCATCCAACCCTTGTGTCATGGGTTGGCTCCACCAATCCATGACCACCTTCTTGCTGGAGCTGAAGGAGCTCTATTCTCATCCATCATGGATGAGTAGAAGGTCTCCACTCAAGAGGTGGATTGAAGAATGCTCGAGTTCCCATTGCTTGTCATGCACACCACTTCACAAGGTGGATATGCTAGTTATGGAACTACACCTCCCATTGAAGTGTCACGAATATCCAAGTCGTTGGAGATTTGTTTGGATAATCCAAGTCATGCATATTCATATGATTTGTGAAAATCCATGTCATCATGGGACGCGTGGGAATTATTTCCCAAAGACCCATGAGGACCTTTTTCAAACAACAACTCCAATGGCTACCATTCACAAGGAGGTCAAGGGTGGAATTAACATCACCCTTGTATTCAACGAGGCTATGGCTTTCCAAGGGATTTTAGTTCAACTATCCTACCTTGAAGTATCTTGGCCAAGCAGAAATCAAGACAACATTCACATGAAGATCTTAGCCAAGGACAAGAACTCAAGGAGAATTCAAAGTCCAAGATTTCCCACATCACTTGTTGGGATTCCCACACTTCGACCAAACCCATTCAACCTAGGGCTAGTGACATTGTGGATGGAGCGTTTCTTGTTCTATTCTGGAGTCCACATGTCATCATGCACAAGGAAGCCTTTGATCCATGATCAAGGTATGGGTCGATTCAATGTAATTTCAATATGGTCAGAGTGGCACCCCTAAGAAGGACAAATCCTCACCATGCTCATGAAGAAATACATTCAAGAGGGAGAACCCGTCGCTAGAACAACATGTCTATATCAATACAACAGGGAGAGGCTAGGGCCACCACGTGGTCCACATGTCCAAATGACAATCAAATGAGTTTGGCATGTCAAAACAGAAGAAGTCATCCACATCTTCAACTCTGGGATTGGACAACAAATCATCGTGCTAAACAGAATGGAGGTAAGTCCTACTCATCAGACTTCAAAAATTCAGTGAGTCCTTGCCAATAGGTTAATTGGTAGTTATCTCATTTTGTTTTCCAAATTGCATCAACCCTTGCATTTGCATGTTTGAAATTCCACACTTGCATGTTGGAAAGTAAAATTTCCAACCATCATAAAACTAAAAAAATGAATTAAGGGAGAAATTTAATTGTATATGAACTATGGGCATGACCACTTGAATTTATCTTCCTAGTTCAAACCAAAAAGATTTGCTCTGACCCTCATTGCATTTACAAGTTATTTCAAGCTAGGCAAGACAATTTGAAAATTGGGTTCAATTCGTTTTTGTCTTACGTAACCCATTTTCGAGTTGTTTTGTGTGTTCCTGATTAAAGTGCAACTAGGTCAAAATTGTGAAGAGGTGGTTTGGCAAGAAAGTGTAAGGTTTCATCAAGCTCAAGTCCCATTGGGAGGATTTGAGAACACTTCTCTCCTTCAAACTCATTTTGAGTTTGAGGAAGAGAAATGTTCAAGAGGATGACCCAATGGAGGAGCCATAACCAAATCCATTGCCAAACCCAACCTCAACTTGGCATTTGACATCAATCATCAAGCCTATGCCAAAAATCAAGGTTGTGGGTTTCTCACACAAAGATCTTTGTCACCAACTAATCCCCAAATGAGGTATGAGTTTAGAATTTTTCATTGTTTGGTTTGCCATAGAAATTAATGCATTTTCTTGCATTTGTGAGGAAGGTTGACACTTCCTCATCATTCAATTCTCATGCATCCTCACAAGATTAAGCGTGGGTATTGACTTTTGGATCTCCAAAAGGAAATCCCACCTTACTTGGAAAAACCTCAAACAAGTACCTAGAATCCTTTAAGAATTGTTTTGTAAACTTAGTCATTTTTGTCAAGATTTAGATAACAAAACTTTTGGGCATGACTTAATTGGTGAATTGGCATATAGGAACTTGGGCATAGTGACAGCCATAATTTTTAATTGAGCTTCATGCGTAGATGGTGTCACTAGATTACAAACTACTAGGAATAAGTGATATCATTGCTCTGAAATTGAATTGCTTTTTTTAGGAGGAGTCACTAAATTCAAATTCCTAGTGAGGTTCAGGAGGATAAAATTGAGAATCTTGCATGTCATGGTCTAAATGATAAAAATTTGCCCTTGAAAGCTAAGATGGTTAGAAACTTTAAAAGGTGTAGGGATCCATATAGTGAATTTCTATCACATGCATTGCTATGACTAGGAGCTTTAGAAAATATGCAACATGAATTATCCATAAAGCTCCACTCTTATCAATGAATACACATTGATCATAGATACACTTGACATTGGATCCAATGCATATTTGATTTTGTTCTTCCCCGTATGTACAAATGAAAATTCGGTTACCTAACTCGAACGTTCATTTGTACAAGTATTGGGAACTTACCATCCCTCTCTATTCAAGAGAGGGAGTTTGCAGGAGTAATATTACTATGCAGGCATTCATGAAGCTGATTGTTGGGATCCCTATAGGATTCCATTTCAACATCTCTTGGTCAAGGATTAAATTAGGATGGTTTTTATCTATCGGAAATTATGTTCGAAGGTCCATCATAACTATACGAGGCTAGAGATTTGAAATGGGAACCCTCCATGAGCAACCAATGAGCTTCCACGAATGGGTGAGAGCATTGTGCTCTCAACTATTTTAAGCACTCATTCAAGCTCAAGGGATTTGCCACCATCACTGGTTACAAGTTATTCCTATGTGGCTAAGAGTTATGATGTACGATGACCAAGGAATGTCAAGATCAGACCTAATTTAGATTGGGTGCAAGTTGTTCCTATGTGGTTAGAAGGTATGTCATGCCTTAGCCAAGGAACAACAGATCACACTAGACCCATGTTGAGTGCATGTCATTCCATTGTGGTTCTAGGTATGTTGTACCTTACCCAAGGAACAACTGATCATACCCAATGCATGTTGGGCACATGTCACCCCCTTATGGCAAAAAGATATGATACACCTTAGCCAAAGAATGACGAAACATACTTAATGTATGTTGAATGCACATCATTCATTTGGATCTAAAGGTTATCATTATCCTAGCCAAGGAATTACAAATCACACCCAACACATGGAGACCCTGATGTGTGCACGATCAACATCGAAAACACTCTATTCAACCACACTCATGATGTCCACGGGAGGCAACATAACAATCAACACTCAACCCTCCATTGTCGAAGCCATGCTGCAACAAGGATAGGACAACTCATGGCCTACCTCTGTCGTTAGGGTTTTAACCCCTATCATGGACCTTGATCAAGAATAAGCTTAGGGGAGGACCCCCACTTGAGGTACTTGTATCACACCCACTACATTTTTATTTCAAATCTTCCATTGCATATTTATTTTCCATCCATCCATCATCCACCTTGCATTTTAAATAAATAAATATATATATATATATATATATATATATATATATATATTAGATTTGCTTTCATCAAATAAAGATGTGCGGTAAGAATGATTTAAAATTCACATAGATGAAATGATGAATAGTAGCTCTGTTTTATTTTCCTAAGTCTCTAGTTTTCAAGTTGCTACTCTCCGAATATTGCTTTCATTCGTTTGAAATACTTTTATCTTAATTTGGAAGTTGTGGGTAGCAAAAGCTTAATCTAATTCTAGGTTGTTGCAAGACTAGAATTGGTAATAGGGCTGCTAGTCCTAGTTTGAAAGTAAAACTTAGATTTCCGGAGAAATTCTAAAAAGATTTAAGTTTCCCTCAATTGATTGGAAATACCTACCAAAGCCATATGATGTCCATACATACACAAAACCTTATGCATATGCTATTTGCTTTCACATTGAGCCTAGTCAAACTAGTATAGGCCTATGTGAGAAATCATTCAACTCTTTTTGAATTCAAGACTTCACTTGCACATGCTATACTTCTACACTAGAAGGAAGAAAAATTCCATCATATCCACCATTCCACAATAAAAAGAGAAATTCCATGTTATTCATGTTCAGTACTCTCTTCAAAATTCATTACAAAGAAAGGGAGTAGATAACATGGCCACAAAAAAAGGCATGCTTACATCATAAGCATGAGAAAAAAAGAAAGAGAAAGGAAAAGTAGCCATGTTTCATCCCTGCAAAAGAAAGAGAGATTATACCAAAAAGGAGTTATCTCAAGAATCCACATCCACTTCCACTCCATCAAACATGCACTAGTCTTGAATCAAAAAGTTTCGATTTGAATTCTCCTAAGGCTTACTCTTTTGACTTAGCAATATATATGATGCAAATATGCCTACTTATTTTCCTTACCAAGCTCCACATACAAGCCATATTCAATGAGTAGGAATAGTAGAGGCACAATGCTTTGGTGAGGAAATATTTCCACTATCCACAAATGAGTGACTGAGAGAATCAAATTGAGGTACTTAATATCTAAATTGAATTCTCCGGGATTTAAGTGGAACTTGATTTCTAGGTTATGTTTGCTCCATTTGCTATTCTACCTTTCAACTACTCATGAATATGAAAAAGCATAAGCCCCATGATAACTTAAGAAAGGTAGGGTATCATAGCCAATTTCTGCAATACTAGGTAGAGTATCTTGTTGTGCATTAGATACTTTTGAAAATAAGACATTGTAGCAACTCCTGACCATCAACCTAAAGTCTTGACTTTGTTCGGGATGAGCAAAGGATAAGCTTGGGGGAGTTTGTTGACGGCTGTTATATACCAATTTCATCCGTCAATTTAACTAAATTATGTGAAGGATTTGTCATTTCTTGCACACATCACCTTTCTATCTAACCCAATTCCACTTGGACCTGGAGAAATATGTGTATGCAGCATTTTATGCCGGAAATGAGGAAATGTAGAGGGACCAATCCTATAAAATATCATCCCAACTAATCAGGCGACAACACGTGGCATCCCATGGATCAAATGGCCCACAAACAGAAGTATCTGAGGAGATATAACGGTGTATCTCCCATATACATCAATGGCACCCAACTGGCAGCCACCTGGAGAAAGCACACGAGAAATGGTGCAATGACCAGGTCGGCCGAACCAGGGGGTCGGCCGACCTAGTCTTTGCAACAAACTCAGTCAGCCTCCACGTTTTGGCTCCTCTCGGCTCCCTGTTGTCAATGGTGACTGATTCGCGCGCTTTTGGTGGCGGGAACCGACCTCAACACTAGTATAAATGGGACCCCCTACCCCTCACTTCAACACACACCACTTGGGCATCATTCTATTGTATACACTATCTTCCATAGTCCTTAAAGGAGTTAGGATGTAGAGAGGAGAGCCTCTAGTACCAAGTCCAAATTGGGAAAGGAGTAGAAGGAGTCTCTCTTCCTAATTCCACATTGGGAAAGGTATGGCTTATGTATTCCTTCTTGTATTTGTGACTTTGTGCTCATTAAGGATATTATCTTTAGTCTTCTTTTATATGTATACTTGGACAAAACGTTTCTTGTTTGATTGTGGAGTCCATGTATGTGGAAGGTATAGTCTTTATGATTTCACTCTTATGATCACATCTTATTGTCATAAACACTATAGACCCCCACTATAGTCTATGTAGTTATGATATGATTATGTTAATATGAATGACTTATGCTATGCCTCGACATTGGTTCAACGATGTTTAGGTTAGTCATTGCCTTAGGATGGCTTGTGCCATGGCTCCTAAGGTATTTGCTTAGTATTCTAGCATGGTGCTAGGGTATTTAAGTAGTGTTGGATGTCTCGTAGACCCACGGATTGAAGAGGTAGGCAGTAGGTGGTGACAGCCCTATCTGTCCTTTGTAATCCTCCACGTTTGGCTATGCGAGAGGCTCTTGGCGGGAGTCGCCCTAGTATTGCTAGGGGTAAGCCCGTGCCCGATGTGTTGAATAGCATTGCATAGGAATTCATCATTTACATGACCATTAGTATCTACCTTATGCTATGTATATTTATTAGGAGCATTGTAGGAGCAACTCTCTAACTCTCAATCCAATCTCCCTCTAGGACCCATTTTACCCTTTAGAATAGATTGCCTAGGTGTGTGTCACACTACCCCTATTATCAAATTACCCCTGTCTGGATAATGGATTAGTAACCCATAGCTTGACCATAAGAGTAGTATATACTTTACTCCATTGCCTTCCTTTGGGATAAATACGATACCCTTGGGAATACTCATGGTTTAAATGCTACAATGGTATCTTCCGTGCACTTGCGGATCTCATCTCTTTACCGGAGATGATCTGTGGTTTTAAGAAATACCAACAAGCATTTGTGGCGCCGTTGTCGGGGATGATTTGTTAGTATATCTTAGGAGCCGTCAATAGCCACCAGAGAGTAGCTAGTGTGAATGCATGCTGGAGAGATCAGCGGAATCGAGAACTGGCCAATTAAGATTGAAGTCAGTTGTCTCACGGTTCATGGATCAAAACGCGCGCCACCTTTTTTCTTCTTCCTTTTTTCTATCCATGAGCTGTTAGACTGCTGACTTCCGTCTTCATCGGCACATCTACGATCAGGGTGTGTCGGTGTACCTTAACCCCTATTGTGCGTCCTCGCTGGTTGTTGGGAATTGCCTTGAAGGTATGCTCCAATTCCTTTCTCCAACTCCATCTAGGTTTATGATGATGCAGACGGTTCACCACCAGACAAACCAGCAAAGCCTCGGTAATGAGCGGCATGCAAGATTCTCGATGAGAAACTGAGTGCGAGGGCGACCCCTGGCATGCATGTTCGACAGGAAGGATGTTCCCTCGAGAGTTTGAGGATAAAAGGTATACCATCTAGGCAGCCAAATGGAAAATGATGGCATGTGTCTTTATATAATGTCTCCATTGTCTTCTCCGCACGTACTCTAAATACACACCATTGTCTTCGACGTGCATACGGCCATGCATGTGGCCACCTGCAAGGCCATGCATGAGGCATGCCGCAATGGTGCCGTGGGCAAGTGCCTGACGCTGGAGCGGGAGACCCAGAGGATGTGACCTGACCCGAGGCGCTACGAAGCCTCGTGCAGAACCTCACCTTTGTCGGTGACCCTTGTGTGTGCTACATCACCGAGCTGGAGCTCGTCTTTGCGAATGATCGCGCACAGCAGGGCGCCCAGTTTCTCGCCCGGGTGGCCAGGGCTGACCACATTGAGGCGGCCTACGTCCTTGGCCTCCTCTGCTACGACGCCACCGCAGGGCCCGCAATGCCGTCGAGTGTATCCGACAGGTCGAAGGCAAGGTCGACGTCGGTGAGAAAGTGGTCGGGTCTGTCGCCATATTGAGGACCAACAATGAGTGCAGGCGGTGTCAGATTCAAGCCCTGGCTAAAATCGGTAATATTACATGGGCCCATCCGCGCCCGCCTACGAGACCGCCAATTGTGTCGCTTCCCAACAAGGTGGTTAACCCGTGCACAGCCCCCGGCTGTGGGAAGCAAGGGTGGAGCAGCGGCAGTGTCTTCTGTAGTGAAGACTGTATGATTAGGAATGAGCATGTCATATTCTGTCGTGCGGTGTTATCCGGTATGGGCTATGTATAAAGTAGACTTATAAGGCTGTGATGTTGTTTTTTTTGTACCATGATGTCATTTTTCTTTTTTTTTTTTGAAGTAATGTTTTATGTTGATGAACTCAATGTTGTTTGTCTGTTCCATTTGTTATTTTGTTTTGTATCTGTTTATTTAGTGAACTATCTCTTCTATCTGTATTCTTTGTTAGTGAATGACCCTCCACACCGCCGGTAGCCTCTAAAGTTGCATGTACGGTACTTTAGCTGCTGGAGGTGCCAGACGAGATTGCCTATAGCAGGGCCTGCAAAGCGGTTTGTAAAGTAGTATACAATACTAGTACATAGTAACAGGTAGCGACAACTGGAAAGAAAAGTGGAGACAATGAATAGAGAGAAAAGAAAAGAAAAGACGAGAAAAACGTTAGAAAAAGATAGGTAGTGCGTACGAATTAAGGTGAAAGAGCGTGGAGAACCAAACTGTAAAACAGGAATTTTTTGGCGCAGATTACTCCAGTCTTAGGCTATGTTTGGGAACACAGTTTTTCATATCAAAGTTTTGGTAAACCACAATTTTTAAGATGTCATGACAATATCAAAGTATTCCAATACCACAGTTCTGTAGTACCGCCGTTTTGCAATACATATGACTGTTTGGGAGCAATGTAGCAAGCATCAAGAGGAAGGAAGCAGAGAAAAAAAATTTGTTTCGGACCAAAGTTTTCTATACACCAAAAATACCATAGTATAGACAAAACCATAGTTTTAAATACATAGTTTTTGAGTTGGCTGCCAAGCACCATTCTGTAAAAAAACACCATGGTAATCTCATATATCTGAGTGTTGCTCTAAAACTGCAAAAATATTGTGTCCCCAAACAAAGACTTGATGCTGTCAAACATAGTATGTTATATCTATTGATGACACAATATTATTCTCGTGCTGATGATGAAAACAGAGTGGTTCCATTACCTCACGCGTCCCATCAGTGCATGTAGAGAGGTGTGGGTCCCATACATTGTGGTTTTCACATGTCAGCCACCCTTAATGCACCTGCAGTACTGCAAAGGATGTGAATCCACCATCGCGGGAAGCTGAACATTCACTGCGAGCGAACCCCATTAGTATGACTCCATCGTCTTCTCTACGCGTAATCTAAAGACATACCATCGTCTTCTCAGCACGTACTCTAGCTTCCGCTTTGTATCCGCCCCGCGCACCCTCATTGGTTCCCTTTGCAGCACGGTGATGCCGAAGCCAATGGAGTTGCCGTTCATGCATGATATTGCGGTTGAGATCGCTGTTGATGGCTGTTATATACCAATTTCAGCCGTCAATATAACTCAATTATGTGAAGGATTGATCATTTCATGCACACATCACCTTTCTACTTGACCTATTTCCACTTGGTACTTGGAGAAATATGTGTATGCAGATATTTATACAGGAATTGAGGAAAAGTATGGGAAGCAATCCTATAAAATATCGTCCCATCCAATCAGGCGACGACATGTGGCACCACATGGATCAAATGGCCTACAAACAGAAGTATCCGAGGCCATCCAACGGTGTAGCACCAATATCAGTCAATGGGACACACCTAGCAACCACCTGGAGGAAGTACGGGCCGTTTGGAGCCCTGACCAGGTCGGCCGAACCAGGGGGTCGGCCGACCTGGTCCTGGCGCCAAACGAGGTCAACTTCCAGGTGTTGGGTCCTCCTGGATCCTTGGAGTCAATGACGACTGATTCGCGCGCTTTTGGTGGTGGGAACCGGTCTCAACACTAGTATAAATAGGACCCCATACCCCTCACTTCAACACACACCACTTGGGCACCATTCAATTGTATACACTATCTTCCATAGTCATTAGAGGAGTTAGGATGTTGAGAGGAGAGCCTCTAGTCCCTAGTCCAAATTGGTAAAGGAGTAGAAGGAGTCTCTCTTTCCAATTCCACGTTGGGAAAGGTATATCTCATGTATCCCCCCTTGTATTTGTGACTTTGTGCTCAATAAAGATATTATCTTTAGTATTCTTTTATAGGTATACATGGAATAAGCGTTTCTTGTTTGATTGTGGGGACCATGTAAGTGGAAGGTATAGTCTTTATGATTGTACTCTCATGATCAAATCTTATGGTCATAAACACTATAGACCCCCACTATAGTCTATGTAGTTATGATATGATTATGTTAATATGAATAACTATGCTATGCAATCAACATTGGTTCAACGATGATTTAGTTCATTACCTTTGGATGCCTTGTGCTTCAGCTCTTAAGGTATTTGCTTTGTATGCTAGCATGGTGCTAAGGTATTTACGTAGCGTTAGATGTCTTGTAGATCCACGGATTGAAGAGGTAGGCAGTAGGTGGTGACATCCCTATCTGTCCTTTGTAATCCTCCACGTTCGGCTATGCCACAGGCTCTTTGCGAGAGTCGTCCTAGTATTGCTAGGGGTAAACCCGTGCCACATGGGTTGAATAGCATTGCATATGAATTCATCATTGACATGACCATTAGTATCTACCTTAGGCTATGTATATGTATTATGAGAATTGTAGGAGCAACTCTCTAACTCTTAATCCAATCTCCCTCTAGGACCCATTTACCCTTTAGAATAGATTGCCTAGGTGTGTGTCACACTACCCCTATTATCAACTTACCCCCTGTTTGGATAATTGATTAGTATCCCATAGCTTGACCATAAGAGTAGTATATACTTTACTCCATTGTCTTCCTTTGGGATAAATACGATATCTTTGGGAATACTCATGGGTGAAATGCTACAACAGTATCTTCTGTGCGCTTGCAGATCTGATCTCTTTACCGAAGATCATCTATGGTGTTATGAAATACCAACAAGCATTTCTGGCGCTGTTGCAGGGATGATTTGTTAGTATATCGTAGGAGCCGTCAACAAGCATTTCTGGCTCTGTTGACGGGGATGATTTGTTAGTATATCTTAGGAGCCGTCAACAAGCATTTCTACCGTCATTGCCGGGGAAGGCAAAGGAAGTAAAGGATAGCTATCACTTGTGATTAGGCTATAGGTACTAATAGTTATTAGACAAGATTACCCTTGTTTGTTTTCTCCTTTGTGTGAAAACAGGGTAGTGTTGGCCAACCCATTGTATGGGATGGCCAACGAGGACGCAAGTGCTAAACTGCAAGATGATTCATGGCGTACCCAACAAATGTCCGCTAGGCAACACCATTGCCTTTTGCGAGAGAATTTCAGCTTTATGTAGGAGCCAAAGTCATCCATACCCAAGCTTGGGGAAGGCTCCAAGAAGTTCTTCTTGGTTTTCCTCCACCATGGGGTTGATAGTTGGCTCTTCATCCAACACTCGTGTCATGGGTTGGCTCCACCAATCCATAACCACATTCATGCTGGAGCTGAAGGAGTCCTATTCTCATTCATCATGGATGAGAAGAAGGTCTCCACTCAATGGGTGGATTGAAGATTGCTCGAGTTCCCATAGCTTGTCATGCACACCACTTCACAAGGTGATATGCTAGTTATGGAACTACACCTCCCATTGAAGTGTCATGAATATCCATGTCGTTGGAGATTTGTTCGGATAATCCCATGAGGACCTTTTTCAAACAACAATTCCAATGGTTACCATTCACAAGGAGGTCAAGGGTGGAATTAACATCACCCTTGTATTCAAGGAGGCTATGGGTTTCCAAGGGATTTAAGTTCAAGTAGCCTACCTCGAAGTGTCTTGGCCAAGCAGAAATCAAGACAACATTTACATGAATATCTTGGCCAAGGACGGGAACTTAAGGAACATTCAAAGTCCAAGATATCCCACATCACTTGTTGGGATTCCCACACTTCGACCAAACCCATTCAACCTAGGGCAAGTGACATTGTGGATGAAGCATTTCTGGTTTGATTGTGGAGTCCACATGTCATCATGCCCAAGGAAGCCTTTGATCCATGATCAAGGTATGGGTTGATTCAATGGAATATCAATATATTCAGAGTGGCACCCCTAAGAAGGACAAAACCTCACCATGCTCATGAAGGAATACATTCAAGAGGGAGAGCCCGTCGCTACAACAACATGTCTATATCAATACAACGGGGAGAGGCTAGGGCCACCATGTGGTCCAAATGTCCAAATGACAGCCAAATGAGTTTGGCATGTCAAAACAGAAGAAATCGTCCACATCTTCAACTATGGGATCGGACAACAAATCACTACGCTGAACAGAAAGGAGGTAAGTCCTACTCATCGGACATCAAAAATTCGGTGAGTCCTCGCCAATAGGTTAATTGGTAGTTATCTCATATTTGTTTTCCAAATTGCATCAACCCTTGCATTGCATGTTTGAAATTCCACACTTGCATGTTGGAAAGTAAAATTTCCAACCATCATAAACTAAAAATTTGAATTAGGAGAGAAATTTAATTGTATATGAACTACGTGCATGACCACATGAATTTATCTTCCTAGTTCAAACCAAAAAGGTTTGCTTTGACCCTCATTGCATTTACAAGTTCTTTCAAGCTGGGCAAGACAATTTGAAAATTGGGTTCAATTTGCTTTTGGCTAACGTAACCCGTTTTCGAGTTGTTTTGTGTGTTCTTGATTAAAGTGCAGCTAGGTTGAAATTGTAAAGAGGTGGTATGGCAAGAAAGTGGAAGGTTTCATCAAGCTCAAGTCACCATTGGGAGGATTTGAGAACACTTCTCTCCTTCAAACTCATTATGAGTTTGAGGAAGAGAAATGTTCAAGATGATGACCCAATGGAGGAGCCAGAACCAAATCCATTGCCAAATCCAATCTCAACTTGGCATTTGACATCAACCATCAAGCCTACGCAACAGATCATCCCCGGCAACGGCGCCAGAAATGCTTATTGGTATTTCTTAACACCACAGATCATCTTCGGTAAAGAGATGAGATCCTCAAGCGCACGTAAGATTCCGTTGTAGCGTTTCACCCATGAGTATTCCCAAGGGTATCGTATTTATCCCAAAGGAAGGCAATGGAGTAAAGTATATACTACTCTTATGGTTAAGCTATGGGATACTAATCAATTATCTGGACAAGGGGTAAGTTGATAATAGGGGTAGTGTGACACACACCTAGGAAATATATTCTAAAGGGTAAATGGGTCCTAGAAGGAGATTGGATTAAGAGATAGAGAGTTGCTCCTACAATGCTCCTAATACATATACATAGCCTAAGGTAGATACTAATGGTCACGTCAATGATGAATTCCTATTCAATGCTATTCAACACATCGGGCATGGGCTTACCCCTAGCAATACTAGGACGATCCCGCCAAGAGCCTGTGGCATAGCCGAACGTGGAGGATTACAAAGGACAGATAGGACTGTCACCACCTACTGCCTACCTCTTCAATCCGTGGGTCTACAAGACATCCAATGCTCCTTAAATACCCTAGCACCATGCTATCATACTAAGCAAATACCTTAAGAGCTGCAACACAAGCCATCCTAAGGCAATGAACTAAATCATCGTTGAACCAATGTTGATTGCATAGCATATTATTCATATTAACAGAATCATATCATAACTACATAGACTATAGTGAGGGTCTATAGTGTTTATGACCATAAGATGTGACCATGAGAGTATAATCATAAAGACTATACCTTCCACTTACATGGAGTCCACAATCAAACAAGAAACGCTTTGTCCAAGTATATGTATAAAAGAAGACTAAAGATAATATCTTTATTGAGCACAAAGTCACAAATACAAGGGGGAATACATGAGATATACCTTTCCCAATGTGGAATTAGGAAGAGAGACTCCTTCTACTCCTTTACCAATTTGGACATGGGACTAGAGGCTCTCCTCTCTACGTCCTAACTCCTCTATGGACTATGGAAGATAGTGTATACAATAGAATGATGCCAAAGTGGTGTTTGTTGAAGTGAGGGTATGGGGTCCTATTTATACTATTGTTGATGTCGGTTACAGCCACCAAAAGCGCGTGAATCAGTCGTCATTGACTCCAGGGAGCCGGGAGGAGCCAACATGTGGAAGTTGACCGCGTTTGGTGCCAGGACCAAGTCGGCCGACCCCCTGGTTCGGCTGACCAGGTCAGGGCTCCAAACGGCCCATACTTCCTCCAGGTGGCTGCCAGGTGGGTCCCATTGACTGATATTGGTGCTACACCGTTGGATGGTCTCAGATACTTCTGTTTGTGTGCCATTTGATCCATGTGGTGCCACGTGTCATCGCCTGATTGGATGGGATGATATTTTATAGGATTGCTCCCCATACTTTTCATCAATTCCTGTATAAATATCTGCATACACATATTTCTCCAAGTACAAGTTGAAATAGGTCAAGTAGAAAGGTGATGTGTGCAAGAAATGATCAATGCTTCACATAATTGAGTTATATTGACGGCTGAAATTGTTATATAACAGCCGTCAACAATTGCCGGCGCCTCACCGCAAGCTCCCTGCGACCCTTGGACAACCGCTCCAGTCTGCGTGCCACCTACAAGGCCATGCATGCGGCGTGATAGGATGGCACCGTGGGCAGGTGCATGGCGCTGGAGTGGGAGACGCGGAGGATGTGGCGCGACCCGAGGCGCTACGAAGCCCTCGTGGAGAACCTGGCCATTGTCGGCAACCCTCGCGCATGCTACATCACCGGGCTCGAGCTCGTCTTCGCACACGATCGCCCACAGCAGGGCGCCCCATTTCTCTCTCGAGAGGCCGGGGCTAGCTACATGGAGGCGGCCTACGTCATTGGCCTCCCCCGCTACGATGCCGACCGCAGGGCCCACGACGTCATCGAGTATATCCGGTAGGTCGAAGGCGAGGTCAACGTTAGTGCGAAAGCGGTCGGGTCTGTAGCCATCATGAGGACCAACAATGAGTGCAGGCAGTGTCAGATTCAAGCCTGGCTGAAATCGGTAATATGACGTGGGCCCATCTGCGCTGGCCTCCGAGACCGCTGATGGTGTCGGTGCCCAACAGGGAGGTTGACCCGAGCACAGCTGCCGGCCGGTTGGAAGTAAGGGTGGAGCAGCTGTAGGGTCTTCTGTAATAAGGATTGTAGGATTAGGCATGAGCATGTCACATTCTGTGATATAAAATAGACTTATAAGGCTGTGGTGTTGTTTTTCTATATGATTGTTTAGTGAACTATTGTGACATTTAGTTCCGGAAATGAAACAAGCGTAATGCATATGTGTGCCCAGGATGTTTAACACACATACATGAGTGATTCACAAATTATAAAAATACTAACCATGTATAGAAATAATAACACTAATAATAGTACCTTATGATGAACCAAATAGTCTCGGATACAAGCTCTAAACAACTGTAGCAAAAAACACCAAACACAAAGACTCCAAACTCCACAGGCAGGCTTGACGGTAACACGCACGCCTAGAACTCCTCAAAGACCTCCTGGTACTCCACGCTATCGCCTGCGTCAGAATTTGTTGAGAGAATAGCAAGGGTGAGCACATGTCATACTCAGCAAGTGTGGGAAAGTATAAAATGTAGCTTTAAACAAGGAATGATAATGAATAATGGCGAATCGCATAAAAGTACTTTGAAAACAGTACAAATTGCAGTTATAACATTATTAAGTGAGGACCTTCCCAAAATAACCCAAATAACATCAATTTAAACTTAAATAACAAATACCAGCAATAATAATCCATATTCCACTCATAACTGCTCATATGTCTCAATTTCATCAATTCCATATGCCAAAACACGTTAATAAACCATTAGCAATTCCCAATTCAATTCAAGCCATTAAACCATGTTCAAGGTCCATACTTCTAATCATGTGAGGGTCCAGGTTGCTCATAACCGGGAGCACGACTATCGTCATAGTTTTAAACATATTCTGCAAAGGTTGTACCAATTTACCCACAAGTTCGTAATTTCATCACCTTTCGATGACTAAGGAATCTCAATTATGTTGTCTCACACTTCCTTTGGTGTGTGGCCAAGAGATAACAAAATAGCCTTTACAAAGTGATTAATAGCATATTTAGACCCCACTAAGGTTTCACCGGTGATGATGTCTCTAATTGAGCACATCCAACCATGGACCCCCTCTTGAGCCATCGGATCCAAGGGTAGTCCCACCATAAGTACAAACCCATCCGACTACCCTTTCCCTGAGCCTTATTAATTGTCCAAATTGTACTGGCAATACACTAATTAGTCATCTATGCCGCACCCATACTTGGCCCTGTGGTGGCCCTGTAAATCCTAGATGGTCGCTCCTCAAACCAGTCCTTGGATCAAAACAACCAAAATAGTCCAAGCCATTCCACATAACCGGCTTGCTTAGATCCCTAGGCGGCATGTTGCTAAAGGGTCATCATTATCAGTTCTCCCATTAAAGTGTTCAATAGTTCATAATTAAGCGATATGATGGTTTTCCAATCCCAACAGAGTATAGTGAAGCAAAAAGTGTAAAATACCCTTCCCGACTCTCTGCATTGTGTTCAAGCGACAAGGGTGGTCATACAAAACTAGTAAACTCCTACAATTGGGTTTTCCCATCAATTGACACGAGCATGCAATTTTGCAAACAAAACATTTTAAAACCCGAATCAAAATGATCAACGACACTTGCCTTGCTCTTGAGCTTGATTTGGATTAAAGGCTTCGAAGTTCTGGTTCTGCAGGTCCTCAAAAGCACTCTATACGGAGACACCTTCTATTCCTCGTGACAGACATGCAAAACAATCATTACAATCAAATAATGCTCATATATTACTCAATATGCAATGATATGCGTGTTTTGTTTGATTGTGAGGTAAAACTTGTTATTGAGTTGCTATTAATGTTTACTAACTAGTTACAATGGTTTATAACAAATTTGAACAAGAGTTGTATTGATCTAAGTCAAAATGAAATTAATTCAGCTTGAAACAGATTGCAACACCAGACTAGTCCGCCCTGTGCAGGAACTGCAAAAAAGGGTTTTCTATACAGTGCGATCGAGGGGTTAATTGGCGTGGGAAAGTGAATCTAGAAAGTGTACCACATGTTTAGAGATCCAAGGATCAATAATTGGGTGCAACACATGATTCTTAAGGATTAGGGCTTGATGAGAGGTGGTGAGGACAATTTGTTGATGAAGAACATCGATGTCGATAAGTTGATGAAGATTGTGCTTGATTGATCCTCCTCCTTCTTCTCCTCCTTCTCCTCGCTGTTGGGTCTTCACTTGATAACGGCACATGAACAAAGTCAGCAACAAGGGGTTTTCTAAAAGGTTGGAGAGGTCAGGGTATTGGGTTGTTTATATGGGGGTGGAGAGGTAGGGTTTTGGGTGAATTCCAAGTGGATTTCGGTGGGGGGACCCGTAGGGGCCGAGGTGGGCTCCACTTGGATTCCTCGAAGGTTTGGCACGAAGTTCTTGGGCCCAATTAAGGCAATTACCCAATAACCAATCTGTGAGAAAAACAGAACTTGTGTTGAATTCTGAGGGCCAGACGAGTCCGCAATAGGACTGGACAAGTCCGTTTTGGAACAGAGAGGTTTTCGGACAAGCCCAGTATGAAAGGCCGGATATGTTCGGGGTTGCAAAATAAAATGCTTCCTGACCGAAAACTGGACAGAATCGGATTAGTTCGCTTGGACAACAAACAAGTCCGGGCAACATCACAACCATCAATCGGACTAGTTCGTGCATTGTGCCGGAGAAGTCCGTAATCCTGTGGAAACTGAATTTTCTAAACTGAAGAAGGATACAAGACTAGTTCAGGGTTATAGCCGGACAAGTTTTTACCCTGATAGAATTAAATTGCTGATTGAACCTAAATTCGTTTTAAATCTTGTTCCTTTTAAGGTTGCCTTATGTTAAACATGTATGATGATGCATGCAATGCATTATGAATGGAAATGAGGGTGTTACAACTATCTGTTCTATCTGTATTCTCTGTTAATGAATGGCCCTCTAGACCACAAGTAGCATCTAAAGTGATTTGTACGGTACTTTAGCTACAGGAGGTGCCAGAGGAGATCGCCCGTAGCAGGGCATGCAAAGCGGTCTATAAAGTAGTATACTTTACTACTATGTAGTAACAGGAAAACGCAGCAGGTAGCGACAACTGTAAAGAAAAGTGGAGACAATGAACAGAGAGAAAAGAAAATAAAGGATGAGAAAATGTTAGAAAAAGATAGGTAATATTCCAACGTACCACTGGCTCTATGCCCCTATACATGGCCGGAAGTTATTACCACTGCTTTAAGGGAAGTGTTGCAGACTAGATGTGTCAATTAGTTTATTTTGTGTTTATTGGGGATTATGTAATAACTTTTCTGTCGATTAGTATGTTGCATGGAATGGTAAATTGAACACTACTATTTGGTTTCGTTGATGTTTATATCTAGTATTTAATCCATGTTTATATCACTGTGTTGTTGCGGTTCAAGAGATTTTATGTGTATGCTTTACTTTGATCAGAATACCACCCCCATTGCTACATTAACTTATTTAGATAACAAATTGCCAGAGCAAGATGCGCGCCCGTAGATGGGCTCACGCGTGTTGAAGGCTATTATATACCAATTTCACCTGTCAATATAACTCAATTATGTGAACGAAATATCATTTCTTGCACACATCACCTTTCTATTTAACCTATTTCCACTTGTCCTTGGAGAAAGTAGTGCATGCAGGGATTCTATGCATAATTGAAGTGAAAAAGGGGATGGATCCTATAAAATATCACACAAGCCAATCAGGCGATGCCACATGGCACCACATGAATCAAATGGCCCACAAACAGAAGTATCCAAGGCCATCAAATGGTGTAGCACCAATATCAGTCAATGGACCCACCTGGCAGAGATATGTGGTAAGCACACCGCAAAAGGAGCCAAGACCAGGTCGGCCGACCCCCCTAGTCGGCCGACTAGGTTCTGGCCCCAATTGTGGTAAAACCACACGTGTTGGCTCCTCTTGGATTGAAGAGGTCATGGGTGACTGATTCGCGCGATTGTGGTGTTGGGAACCAACCCTTCTCCAAGCTATAAATAGGACCCCTCATTTCAACACACACCACTTGAGTATTCATCCATTGTATCCACTACTCTTCATAGGTTTAGAGGAGGATAGGCTGTAGAGAGGAGAGTCTCTAGTCCATAGTCCATGTAGGAGAGGAGTAGAAGGAGTCTCTTCCCAATTCTAGTTGTGAAAGGTATGGCTATTATATTCCTATTTGTATTTGTGACTTTAATTTTAATAAAGATGTAATCTTTAGTCTTCCATTGTTCATATACTTGGATGAAGCGTTTCTTGTTTGATTGTGGATTCCATGTATGTGGTTGGAAGTAGTATTTACGATTATACTATACCATTATCATTATATCATCATAAACACTATAAAACTTTACTATAGTCTAATTAGCTATGATATGATTATGTTAACATGAATCACTTATGCTATGAATTAACATTGGTTCAATGATGATTTATTTCATTGCCTTAGGATGGCTTGCGGCTAGGCTCTTAGGGTAATTATTTACTATGCTAGCATGGTGCTAGGATACAAAGTAGCGTTGAATGTCTTGTATGCCCACAGATTGAAGAGGTATGCAGTAGGTGGATACAGCCCTATCTGTCCTTTGTAATGCTCTACGTTCGGCTATGCCACAGGCTCTTGGTGGGAGTCATCTTAGTATTGCTAGGGGTAAACCCGTGCCTAATGTGTTAATCCACTTAGCATGAGAATTTATAATTGATATGATCATTAGTAACTAATCTAGGATATGTAAATGTACATTAGAAGCATTGTAGGAGTCTCTACCTAGTTCTTAGCCTGGTCCCTCTTTACCCCATATTATCCACATAGGAAAGAATGCTCTTGTGTGTGTCACACTAACTCAATTACCCTTTATCCATCCTTGCTAGAATCCTACCTAGGCCAACCTAGCCTCTCCACTTGATGATTTTTTTACTTCCATTTAGCATTCCTTCGGAAGAATATAAATGACACCCTTTGGGAATACTCTTATAGGGCAAATGCTACATCAATAGTTTCCATGCGCTTGCGGATCTACATGTATAATCTAAAATCTATTAACAAACATTTCTTACACCACTGCTAGAGATGAATTGTTAGTAGTGCGTAGGAACCGTCAACAAGCATTTCTGGGGCTATTGCCAGGGAAGTCAGCCAAAGTATTACATGATTGAGTGAATAGGATAGGACCCTGGTAGGTTTTAGTAGGATGACCCTTCTCTGTTTTCGCATTTTATGTAAAAATAGGGTAGTGTATGTCTTCTTTCCACTTGAGGAAAACTTTGTTGAAGATCCCGAATCCCTTCTGAGAGATCGACCTCGTGTCATTACTCCTTAGAAGCTTTGAGCGGCAAAGCGAGCCAGCACAACTACACCAACAACCGAAATGCTAATGGCCCAGAAGACCCTTGGTGAGTTTTCATCTCCCCCTGCTAACAATGTGCCTGTTGGGCCCACTGTTAACACGGGGGACGTAAACTTTGAAATCAAGACTGGCCTTATCACTATGGTGCAAACCAACCCATTTTGTCGGAAGGCAAACAAGGATGCATGTGCTCACCTGCAACAGTTCCTAGAGATTTGCAGCACTTTTAAGATCAAGGACGTATCTCCCGATGCTGTCTGTCATAGGTTGTTTCAGTTCTCTATTCCTGGGAGAGCAAAACAGTGGTTCTATGCGAACTGAAATGCTGTAGATACTTGGGAGAAGTGTTCAACGTCACTCCTCGCTAAGGTTTTCTTGTTGGGCAAGATCGATGCCCTACGTGGAAGAATTTCCAGCTTCCAGCAAGATGCCGAGGAATTTTTTCTCGAGGCTTGGGAAAGGCTTTGGGATTACATCCTAGCCTGTCCCCACCATGGGATGGATGACTAGCTCATTATCCAAAACTTCTACAACGGGTTGATCCCTTCCGCCTGTGACCATGTTGATGTTGCTTCTGGAGGTGCCTTCTTCTCATTGACAGTGCCCAAAGCCAAAGATTTGATTGAGAAGATGGTGTCAAACATGGGTTGGAGCGACGAGCGTCTCCATACCCGCCAGCTAGGCATGCACACCTTGAAGGAGGTGGACATGATCGCTGCCATATTGTACCACCTTATGAAGAAGATTAATGGACAAGGCAATGGTGAGGTATGTGGCAATGCCTATGCCTTAGACTCTCACATAACTTGTGAAGTCTGTGGCAACACGGCACATTTGGGCAATGACTGCCCAGAAACTCGTGAGGATTCCTTATACGTAGCCAACAATGGAAACAACAATGGCTATCATCCAGGAGGTCAAGGGTGGGCCAACCACGCCCATTCTTTCACGGAGGGTACAATAATAATGGCAACAATTGAAATTAACCCAACTTGAGAGAATTTGCCATTGGCCAGCTGAAGATCAATGAAGCTGTCAGCCAATGACAAGACCCTAAAGATCATAAATGCCACGATTGAAGGACTATCCTCAATCTTTAAGAATAAATTGAGTTTCAACAAGGTGTTAACTCAGTTGGCTCAATTGGCAGCTGTAGTTCCTACAATGGAGAATGGCAAGATGCCAGGCAGCCCGAACTCGCTGTGGAAAATGCCAACATGATTTCTCTACAAGGAGGCAACTGGCTGAAGGACCCTGGATGTCCTAAAATATCATTCTCAATTGGGGCACACCACTTTGGCAAGGCCCTTTGTGATCTTGGAGCAAGTGTGATTGTGATGCCCAATGTGGTTTTCGACCTGCTGAACTTCACAGAACTTACTCGAACACCAATGTAGCTCCAACTGGCTGATTCTTCAGTCCATTATCGGGTGGTATCAGTGAGGATGTCCTAGTGAAAATCCAAACTACTTCATACCTGTGGATTTCATGGTGCTCGACATGGAGGTCAAGAAGGATACGTCGCTTATTCTTGGGCGCCCGTTCCTAAGCACCACGAAGGCTCGCATAGATGTAGGAGCTGGAGAAATCCGCTTCCATATCAATGGCAAGGAGGAGAAGTTTAACTTCCGCCCAAAGTTGGAGCAATGCTCCATGATCCGTATCAAGTATGGGTCGAATGTTGAACACATTCAAGAGGTCGAAATCACACCTCCAAAGACAGACCCGCTCATTGCATTCATGAGGAAAACCCGTCTTATCGTCCACGTCGACACCCCAAGAAGAAGGAGAAGCACAGGCCTCCCCAAAGGCCCAAGTCCACCAAGCCACCAAAGAAGGTATGGCGGAAGAAGGAAGACAAGCCATCCGAGCCCATCCCTCCGGGTCCGGATGTCAAGAAATGAAGAAGGAGGAATGTCCATCTCGTCGGATGGTGGTGAGACCTAGCCAATAAGTTACATTGGTTGTTATCCTTTTCTTTGTTTCTCTTTTTTTCTTTATTTGGTTTTCCCCATTTATTTTGATTTTCCCCACTGCATATTTGATTTTCTTAGTAAGTTGAGAATCTTATATTCTCAACTATCATTTTCATTTCTTTATTTTTCACAAAAACAAAACTATTGGGTTTTTAAAAAGGAGTTGATATTTGGAAAACAATTTTTGTGAGCTGCAAAAGTGGTCTTCCACCAACGTGCTAATTTCATAGCCATTGGGGAGCCACCTGCCAAAAGGGAGAACAGGGGGACCCACCTGTCAGGTCGGCCGACCCCCCTGTTCGGCTGACTAGGGGAAAGAGCCATTTTTGCTCTCTTTCCTACAACGGCTACATTTGGTTCCCTAGTGACCGTTTAGGATTGCATACTATAAATGGTGGCCGTGAGGAGCTCTTCTCCTCACACTTCACCCCATTTGACACCTCCCCAAAGTCAATCTTTCTCACATTGTTTTCTTGTTCTTCTTTAAAGAACTCTTGATCAAATTCCCAACTCAAAAAAGATTTGCTTTTGCTTGCATTTGCAATTTGCTCTCAAGTCCTTCGAGAGAAAATTCGTTGAGGTTTTGCTTTCACTAACATCACCTCTTTCGTGTTTTTGCCTTGTTGTGTTCTTGTTTGTTGTGGCCATAAAAGGAATAAAGAGGTTGTTTGGAAAGAGGAAGGTGGCTGCAAGCTCAAGCCATGGTGGAGACTCAAGTGCACGCCCCTCTTCCGTTGCTACACCAAGTTCACAAAGGAGTGAAGGAGAGGACACTCCCATGGGTGAGGGGAGCAATCCACACCAACTTCTTCACGATGATGACCTCGACATCCAAAGTGAAGTTGAAGATCAAGCATGCAATCTCCTCCTATGTCGTGAGTTTTCTCATACAAGAGCTTATGATCCGGATTGGATCTCCAAAATAGGTATGGATCCCGAATTCTTTTCCATTTGGCGTGCACTAGGATGGGAAAACTTTGCTCACATAGAGGAGAAAGGTTCATGCCTTCTCTCCATACAATTCTTTTGCACACTCAAAATAGGATTTGATGGTATTACTTTTAAATTATTTCAAAAAGATTACACTATCCTATGGAAAGAAATATGTGAAATCCTAGGCTTCCATAAACGTTGTTTGCTAGATTTAGACACTTTGCCTAAGTTTAAGAAACAAAGTTTTTGGCAAGAATTAACTGGTGAGGTCAGATGTAGTGCACCTAGGAATAGCCACTTGCACAATCCTACTTTATGCTTCATGCATAGATGGGTGGCTATGACTATGTTCCCTGTAGGAGATGTAAGAATAATACATGATGATGAGCTGAAAATTTTATTTGTCATGATTCAAAAGATAAAAGTTGCTCCAGTTATTACCATGATAACACAATGGTTAGATTACATTCCAAGGGTAGGGCTGAATGTACTTTATTGATTACCCGTATTGCTACTAGGGTAGGAGCACTAGAATATTCTTCATTTGAGTATATTGAAAATGAAAGAGAATTAATTATTGAAGATTATTTAGTGCAAGGACATATCCTTAAGCATGATCAAGATGGCTCTTTAATATTTTATTATCCCGGCTCTGTCAATGAAATTCGGTTATCTAACCCAGATTATCATTTGTACAAATGCCAGAGGCTAACCATTGACCTTCTTCCCATTGAGGAAGCCGGAAGAAGAAATGTCTCAAGCAGGGTAACTAGAAACCGTACAAGGAGAGCGGCTATGCCTTCGATAACCTCCACGGTCCACGAGTACAAAGAGGAAGAGAACCAAACGAGTGATGCACCCGGATGGACTCAACCTCCATCGTATGAGACCACAGGTCCGTCTTGGCATGGAAATCCAGGTGCCACATGGGAGCCGCTCCTATCCACTTCAAGCTCTAGCAGCTTGCCTCCATTGTCCATGAGAATACGTCATTCCTCTTCGGCGAGAAGTCATCATGACTATAGCCAAAGAATGACGGATCTCACTAGACGTATGGATCAGCTTGATGTAAGAACAGGTGACATGTACAACACTCTCCAAGGTCACGTCCAAGGTACCCAAGACTGGCAACAAGACATGGATGCTCAATTCATCAACTTGAACTCCACGATACAACAACAACAAGCTGATCTCGTGGCATACTTCCGTCATCAAGGGTTCAACCCTCGACACGGAGGTGAGTGAAGATCAAGCTTGTGGGAGGACCCCCACTTAAGGTAAATTGTATCAACCCCTTTGCATATTTATTTTCCATTCGACCATCATTCACCTTGCATATAATAAAATAATAAATTTTAGGATATATTTGTTTTCAATAAAATAAATGATGTGCGCTAAGAATGGTTTAGAATTCACATAGATGAAATGATGAATAGTTGTTCTGTTTTAATTTTCCTAACTCCCTACTTTACCACTTACTACTCTCCAACATATTGCTCTCATTGGCTAAAATTGCTTTTGCCTTGATTTGGAAATTGTGTGTAGCAAAAGCTTAATCCATTCTAGGTTATTGCTAGATATGATATAGTGATATGGCTGCTATTCCTAGTTTCAATCTTAGATTTCCGGAGAAATTCTGAAAAGATTTAAGTTACTCTCGTTTGATTGGAAATACTTACCAAAGCCGTATAATTCATTACATTGATAGACCTTATGCATATGCCATTTGTCTTCACATTGAGCTTTGTCAAACTAGTATAGACCTATGTGAGATTTCATTTGTTACTTTTTGAATTCAAGACTTCACTTGCACATGCTATACTTCTAAACTAGAAGTAAGCAAAATTCCACCATACCACCATTCCACGATAAAAAGAAACTTCATATCATTCATCCTTAGTACTCTCTCCAAAACTTATAGCATAAAAAGGGAGTAGAAGACATGGCTACAAGAAAAAAAAAGAAAAGAAAAAGAAAAAGAAAAAATGCATGCTTACATCGTAAGCATGAGAAAAAAAAAAGAAAAAAGTAGCCATGTTTCTTCCGTGGAAAATAAGAGACTCCACTCAAAGAGGAGTCATCTCAAGATCCACATCCACTCGATTCTATCACCTGCACAAGTATTGAATCAAATTGTTTTGAATTGATTTCTCCTAAGGCTTACTCTTTTAACTTAGCAATATTATGTGTTGCAAATATGCCTACTATATTCCCTACCAAGCTCCACATACAAAGCCTTATGTAGAGGTAGGATGAATTTAGGCAAAATTCCTTGGTGAGGATATATTTCCACTACACACAAAGGAGGGACTTGAGAGAATCAAATTGAGATACTTAAAATCTAAATTGTACTCTCCAAAATTTGAGTGGAACATGACTTCTAGGGTATATGTGCTGCATTTGTTGTTCTATCTTTCAACCACACATGAATAGGAGATGGCATAAGCCCCATAATGACTTAAGATGGGTGAAGTACCATGTCAATTTTTGCAATACTAGGTAGAGTATTTTGTTGTGCACATGATAATTTTGAAAAATAGAACATAGTAGCAACTCCTAATTATCAATATAAAGTCTTGACTTTGCTCGGGACCAACAAAGGATAAGCTTGTGGGAGTTTTTTGACGGTCGTTATATACCAATTTCACGCGTCAATATAACTCAATTATGTGAAGGAAATATCATTTTTTGCACACATCACCTTCTATTTAACCTATTTCCACTTGTCCTTGGAGAAAATAGTGCATGGAGGGATTTTATGCACAATTGGAGTGAAACAAGGGGATGAATCCTATAAAATATCACACCAGCAAATCAAGCAACACCACGTGGCACCACCTAGATCAAATGACCCACAAACAGAAGTATCCGAGGCCATCCAACGATGTAGCACCAATATCAATCAATGGGACCCACCTGGTAGAGACCTGGAGCAAGCATACCGCAAAAGGAGCCAAGACCAGGTCGGTCGACCTCACCCCCCCTTCCCCCCCACCTAGTCGACCGACTAGGTCCTTGTGCCAAACGTGGTCAAACGCCATGTGTTGGCTCCTTCTAGGTTGAAGAGGTCATGGGTGACTGATTCGTGCGCTTTTGGTGGCGGGAACCAACCCTTCTCCAAGCTATAAATAGGACCCCTCACCCTTCACTTCAACACACACCACTTCAGTATTCATCCATTGTATCCACTAATCTCCATAGGTTTAGAGGAGTATAGGTTGTAGAGAGGAGAGTCTCTAGTCTATAGTCCAAGTAGGAGAGGAGTAGAAGCAGTCTCTTCCCAATTCCTAATTGTGAAAGGTATGGCTCTTATATTCCTATTTGTATTTGTGAGTTTATTCTTAATAAAGATGTTATCTTTAGTCTTCCATTGTTCATATACTTGGATGAAGTATTTCTTGTTTGATTGTGGATTCCATGTATGTGGCAGTAGTAGTATTTATGATTATGCTATACCATTATCCTGATATCATCATTAACACTATAAACCTCCACTATAGTCTAACTAGCTATGATATGATTATGTTAACATGAGTCACTTATGCTATGAATTAACATTGGTTCAACAATGATTTAGTTCAATTGCCTTCAGATGGCTTCTGCCTAGGCTCTTAAGGTAAGTACTTAATATGCTAGCATGGTGCTAGGATAGAGAGTAGCATTGAATGTCTCGTATGCCCAAGGACTGAAGTGGTAGGCAGTAGGTGGTGACACCCATATCTTTCCTTTGTAATCATCCACGTTCAGCTATGCCACAGACTCTTGGTGGGAGTCATCCTTTATTGCTAGGGGTAAACCCGTGTCCGATGTGTTAATCCATTTAGCATGAGAATTCATAATTGACATGATCATTAGTAACTAATCTATGCTATGTATATGTACATTAGAAGCATTGTAGGAGTCTCTACCTACAATGGATAGAATGCTCTGAGTTTGGTCCCTCTTTATCCCATACTATGCCCTTAGGATAGAATGCTCTTGTTCGTGTCACACTACCTCAATTACCCTTTATCCATCCTTGCTAGAACCCTACCTGGGCCAAGCTAGCCTCTCCACTTGATGATTGTTTTACTTCAATATAGCTTTCCTTTGGGAGAATATAAATGACACCCTTTGGGAATACTCTTAGAGGGGAAATGCTACATCGATAGTTTCCATGCGCTTGCGGATTTACATGTATAATCTAAAATCTATTAACAAAAATTTCTAGAACCACTACTATAGATGAATTGTTAATAGTGCATAGGAACCGTCAACAACGCATCATAGGGATGAACACCCAGCTTCCCAATACAGTTTCGGCGCACGAATACAATGTGACTCAACGTAATTTTATCCCACGAGTAACAAGCGGCCCAGCGCAGTGTTGGGCCTACTCTGATAGCTTCACTACGCTTTGTCCTGGCTGCCTGCACGCGGCGATAATTTTTTTCACGCTGAATAAACCAGAAAAATAAGAAATGAAAAGAATTTTTTATTATGGTACCATTCGATCCACCACGGCCCCACTCCCGACTGTACGAAACACGGTTCGAGGAGTATCCTTCGGCCACCACGCTCTTGGAGGTGCATCCGCTAGCCGCCAGGCTCTTGGAGGAGCATCCGCCTGTCGCCACGTTCTTGGAACAGCATCGGCCGGCCACCGCGCTGGAGGAGCATCCGCCGGCCGCCGCACGTGGAGGAGCAAAAGCGCTAGGTACAATTGCTCACATAATGTTATTGTAGATCTATCCTCTTATGGATAGGCTGATTGAATTGTAGGAAGCGATGCTAGAAGATAAGAAATGGATGGGAAAAGACAGGTGTACGAAGCAGTGGCAGGATGGAATGAAGTCATTTTTAAATTTGGCATTCCAGGGCACTCGTGAAGAAGGAACTATGCCTTGACCTTGTACAAAATGTCGTAATATTTTCCACAGGACACGCAAAGAAGTTCATCTTCACATGCTTCATAATGGGATGTCATTGGATTATACTTGTTGGATACACCATGGAGAAAAAACAAGTTGAGAAAAATATTGCTGAGCAATCAGCAAATAATGAGGAGATAACGTCAGATAATGCTGCTATGGAAAATATGGTGTCCAGTCTACTTAGATGCAGTGATCATGGTGGTACTTCGGCAGATGTTGATGATCTAGAAAATGCTATAAACCAGCAAGATCCAACTGGGTGTGCAAATGCATTCTATGACTTATTAAATGATGCCATAAAGGAGTTGTGTCTAGGTTGTGAGAAGGTGACCCAATTATCCTTCATTATCAGGTTGTACCAGATAATGTGTTTAACAGGTTTGAGTAAAAAGCGTGTGAGTTGATCCTTGAACCGTTCTCATATGTGCTTCCAGAGGGCCATTGCATTCCTAATACACTAGATAAAGTTCAAAAGGTTGTTCGTGACCTCAGGATGGACTACCAAAAGATTGATGCATGTGTCAATGACTGTGTGTTATTCCAAAAGGACTATTCTCTGCTGGATCAATACCCAAAATGTGGTGAATTAAGATGGAAAAATAGTACTAGTGGATATGAAAGAGAGGCTTTACCTTTCGGAAAAACCAAGAAGCTTGTAGCACGCAAGATTCTACGATACTTCCCTCTTATTTCCCGTCTTTAAAGATTTTTTATGGCAGAATCAACAACATCAAACATGCGCTGGAACAAAGAAGAACGTATTAATGATGAAATACTATGCCATCCTGCAGATTCGAAAGCATGGAAGCAATTTGATAGCATTAACCCAAATTTCTCATCTGATCCTCGCAACATAAGACTTGGGCTAGAATCTGATGGTTTCAATCCTTTTGAAATAATGAATATTTCTTACAGTACATGGCCTGTGATTCTAATCCCTTATAATCTACCACCTTGGTTGTGTATGAAGAAACCTTATTGGTTGATGTCCATGATAATACCCGGGCCAAAGTCACCTAGAAACAACATTGATGTGCATCTGCGGCCTTTGATTGATGAGCTACTGAAATTATGGCCTGATGGTGTTGAAACGTACGACAATTCAAAGAAAGAGATATTTCACATGCGAGCTTCTATAGTGGACAATTAATGATTTTCCAGCATATGCAATGCTATGCGGATGGATCACAAAAGGTAAGCTAGCATGTCCATGCTACTATATGAACACTTACGCCTTGTGGTTGAAACATGGACGAAAGTATTGCTACATGGGTCATTGTTGTTGCCTACCTCAGAATCACAGGTCGCGTCGAAACAAAGCTTCTTTCAACAACAAGATAGAAAATAGAAATGTTCCAACATCACTCTCTTGTGATGAAGTGCTCCAACAATACAAGAGTTTTGATCAAGTGAGTTTTGGACAGGCGAATAATAAGAAGAAGTGCACTAAGGAAAATAGGTGGCATAGTTGGAAGAAGAAAAGTATATTTTTCCAGCTCCCGTATTGGGAGGTATTGCTAATAAGGTATAAATTGGATGTCATCCACATTGATAAAAAATTTGTGATAGCATATTGGAGACATTGCTTAATATAGATGGTAAAAAAGAATATAGTCTACAATCTCGTCTTGATATGCAGGATATGGGTATACGGCCAAGCAACATCCGGTGGCTATAAATGGGAAGTATGATTTTCCACCAGCATCATATACTTTGCATAAAAATAAGAGGACCACATTGTCAAGTTTTTGGGGATGTGAAGATGCCCGATGGTGATGCCTCAAACATCAAGATATGCGTGGACATACAGGCACATAAGGTATCAGGTCTAAAAACTCATGACTACCATATTATATTTCAGAAGCTCCTTCCTATTGCAATACATGACATATTGCCTGAAAAGATTGTTGCACCTTTAATTGAGTTGAACAGATTCTTTTATGGAATTTGTTCTAAAGAATTGGCGGAACCAGATTTGGATAAGATGATCAAACATCCTTAAACAATTTGTAAGCTTGAGAAGTTGCTTCCTCCCACTATGGTACATCTCCCAACCCATCTTGTCAAAGAAGCTCGCTTGGCTGGACCTGTATCTTACAAATGGATGTATCCAATTAAGAGGTACCTTGGTACACTGAATAGGTATGTACGTAACAGAGCTCACCCAGAGGGTTCTATAGCTGAGGGATATATTATGGATGAGTGTATGACTTTCTGTAGTCAGTTTTTGAATAACATCAACACCAAGCTTAATAGGCCAGAACGTCATGAAGCTACAGCTAGGAATGAACCTTCTCTCAAGTCTAATATATTTACAGAAGTTTATAATTCTGAAAAAAAGTTTAAATGGGGCCAACTTACTATGGTGGAACTACATAAATTCAGGCGTTATATTATTTCTAATGTTGAAGAGGCCGCTCCCCAGATCAACTACGCATAAATTAGATGTTCTATACTATATTGGATCATGCTTATTGTAGATGCAAATTTAATTTTGTACACTTTTTAGTGAGCATTTTGAAGAACTAAAAAAGATTGATTCTCGTGATGTTGAAAAACACCATAGAGATGAGTTTGTTTATTGGTTTCAGAAACAAGTAAGTGCATGCAAGTTTTTACTTTGATTAAATATTGAACAAATATGTGTTCTGAAGTTTGTTTATCGATGACCCCTTTTATACTAATGTGTAAAGATTATGACATTACACAAAGAAGGCAAAGTAACCGATTATTTGTATGAATTATCTAGAGGACCTGATCGTCGGGCACGATTTTTTAGTCGATCATTCATCAACGGCTTCTTCTTTTGAACTACAGAGGTAGAAAAAGATTTACTGACGCAAAACAATAGTGTTGTTGTTTGGGATGGTGATCATGATTGGTTTGGAGTAATCAAATAAATGATCTATGTTGATTTTGAAAAACAATCAAGAGATTCTGTTATTTGAATGTGACTAGTTTGATCGGCCTTTTTCCGTTCAGAACCAAAGTAGAGGCTACAAAATGGATCAATACGGAATGATAGATGTTGACACTAATCTTTCTCGATTTAAGTATGAGCTTTACATTCTAGCCACCAAAGCAGAACAAGTTTTTTACATTCAAAGTGTGAAGCAACCTAAATGGGCTACAGTTGTTAAAATGAAGCCACATAACCTTTTTGCCATGCCCCTGGAGATAGTGAAAATAATGTCACTAAGACGATGGAGGCTGAAATATTTGATGATCGAGTTACTGATATCAATATGCCACACATAAATGAGGATACGCCCACATGGGATAGGAATGACCTTGAGGGAGCAACCGGTGATTCTTCCGCTCTTCAAATGAGAACATGTGATCAGTTTGAGGCAGATGAAGTTCCATCAGAAAATTAAGATGGTGATGACAACGATGATACATATATCAATGATGGTCATGTAGGTCCATTGGGTGGGGGGACAACACTGAAGATGATGATTTTTTATATAAGTACCGTGTGAGCTAGCTGTTAACTATTTGATTCTTTTTTGAAAAGAGAGAAGCCACTCTTCTATTTAGCAACAAGCTAAGAAGCAAGCCTATATTGAATAATCCCACGTCTTTAGAAGATACCAAGAATTTGAAATGACGCTCCTGTAGACATTCCTAATGCAACGAACTAGTGATTCCTGGCAACAGATCCTAATGCAACGAGTGTATTCTGGGGCGATAGATCCTAAGGCCACGAACTAGTACAATGGTGGCAACAGATCCTAAAGCAACGATTGTGTTCGGTGGTGATAGATAACACTTGAACACTTAAAATTATTCATCACACAAATGAACACAAGTAACACATTTATTCATTAACAAATATATTACAAAACACAAAAAAAGTACAAGACATAAGAAAATAAAAACAGCATCAACTAAAAAACAACAAAAGAAAACCTAAATCCTGCTGCTCCTCCTCCCCCTCCTCCTCCTCCTCCGGCTGCTCCGCCGGTTGCTCCATCCACTCCAGCTGCTCAGCTGGTTGCTCCGACTGGTCTGGATCCGGCCGTGCAACCTTGCCACTAAGGTTCCTCGCCATTGTCACCACCAGAATACTACGGCCCTTGGCGCTGAGCACCTCGACCATCGTCTCGAGCAGGCTCTAGAACCAGTCGAACAACATCTTGAGCAGCTCGTTATTGATCCTCTCGGAGGAGTGGCAGCACTATTTATTGCAGGGTGGCTCCCTCAGCGGTCTTTGCGGCAAAACATTGGCCATGGTGGGTAGTCTGCGTGGGGAAGATGAACGAAGAGAAGAGGAGAGACTGGTGGCGCCTTAGTCTGTGCGGAGAAGCAAAATGGAGAGGCACATAGCAGCGAAGTGCGTTTCTTAAATGAAAAGTGCATCTTTCCCACGTCTCATTTAGCTTCGTGATTTTCTCCATTTTGCTTTGGTTCACTGTTGATATCACACACTTGATAACTAAAATCATTCACTTGTCCAGATTATAATCAAATCCTTCCTTATGATTCCTGAGGAACACGATGAACACAACACACATTCATTCGTTCATAGAGTGGCCAACGTTTTGTAATATATCATGAGGCCACCGTCTATGGCCACGAAATAGTACAATTTTTGCAATAGATCCTAATGCAATGATTGTGTTCTATGGCGATAGATTCTAATGCCACGAACTAGTGAATCGTGGCAAAAGTTCCTAATTCAACGATTGTGTTCCGTGGCGATAGATCCTAAGGACACGAACTGGGGAATCGTGGCAAAAGTTCCTAATGCAACGATTGTGTTCCGTGGCGACAGATTCTAACGCTGCGAACTAGTGAATCATGGCAAAAGTTCCTAATGCAACGATTATTTCTGTGGCGATAGATCCTAATGCCACAAATTGGTGAATCATGGCAAAAGTTCCTAATTCAACGATTGTGTTCCATGGTTATAGATCCTAACGCCACGAACTGATGAATCATGCAAAAGTTCCTAATGCAGCGATTGTGTTCCGTGGCGATAGATGCTAACGCCACGAACTGGTGAAAATGGCAAAAGTTTCTACGGCAACGGTTGTGTTCCATGGCAATAGATCCTAACGCCACGAATGAGTTAATCATGGTAAAAGTTCCTAATGCAACAATTGTATTCCGTCGTGATAGATCCTAACACCACGAACTGGTGAATCGTAGCAAATGTTCCTAATGCAACGATCGTGTTTCGCGGTGATAGATACTAATGCCACGGGCTGATGAATCATGGCAAAAGTTCGTAATGCAACGATTGTGTTCTGTGGCGATAGATCCTAACATCACAAACTACTGAATCATGGCAAAAGTTCCCAGTGCAATGATTGTGTTTCGTGGCAATAGATCCTAACGCCATGAATTCGTAAATCGTGGCAATAGATCCTAATGCAATGATTGTGTTCCGTGGGGATAGATCCTAACGTCACAAACTAGTGAATCGTGGAAAAATATCCTAATGCAACAATTGTGTGTCGTGGCTATAGATCCTAATGCCACGAACTAGTGAATCGTGGCAACAGATCCTAATGCAATGATTGTGTTTCGTAGCGATAGACCCTAAGGATACGAACTAGTGAATCGTGGCAACAGATCCTAATGCAACGATTGTGTTCCGTGGCGATAGATCCTAATGCCACAAACTAGCGAATCGTTATAATAGATCCTAATGCAACGATTGTGTTCTATGGCGATAGATGCCAAGGCCACGAACTATTGAATCATGGAAACATATCCTAATGCAATGATTGTGTTCTGTGGTGATAGATCCTAATGCCACAAATTAGTGAATCATGTCAAAAGATCAAGCGTACTGCAATGATTTAGTATTTGTTGCAGTACAATCATTGCAATAGGGCGGAATCCTTGTAGTCACACTTCTGACCAATCAGACACCATCACGTGGTACCCCATGGATGCTAGGTCACTCTCATCAATAGATGAAGGGTCGTGAAATTAAACAAAGTATAAAGTAACAACAATTTCTCTAGCTTTAAACTATAGAGTCAATCATGGCTGAAGACCGCAGTTGGATGTATATTGGTTGGAAGAGCAGAACTGGTGGTCACTCAAATGAGTTGTATGCCAAAATAGAATCTTTTGTAGAACAAGCTTTTTCATTGTCAAATAGCGATAAGGCACGGTGGCCATGTACGAAATGCCGAAACGGGACGTTTTTGGACAAAGTGGAACTTTCGATGCAATTGTGTCAAAACGGTTACGTGTCACGTTATGAGTTGAGGACCTTTCAGGGCGAGACAGCTTCTCAAGCTGTAGAAGAAGTGGAAGCAGACAATGATGATGATACGGGGGTAGATTTGATGGATGATATGTTGGAAGCTATACCACTAGAGCTTATGGAGGATCCTCCTACAGCGGAGGTTAAAAAGTTCTTCGAGCTTCTCAATGATTCAGAACAGCCACTGCATGGACACACTGAAATAACAATCCTCACTTTTCTGACTAGACTTATGGCAATTAAGTCTATGTACTTCTTTTCTAATAACTTTTACAATGACCTCATCAATTTGTTCATCAATGTCATCCCGCATCCTCACAAAGTGCCTAAAGATATGTATAAGTCGAAGAAAATTCTATACGGTCTCGATATGAACTATGAGAAGATTGATGTGTGTCTGGACAATTGCATACTTTTCTGGAGAGATCATGCCAGTGAGAACAAATGTTTAAAATGTGGTCAACCGAGATTTGTCAAAGTTCCTAATAACGATGGTGATACTGTGATGATGGAGGTCGCCCGTAAGCAGCTTTGTTACTTACCCATGAAACCTAGGTTGAAGCGGCTATGCCGTTCCAAAAAACCGTCAGACACATGAGATGGCACAAAGAAATCAGAACAATGGAGTCATGACACACCCTTCAGACGGTGAGACATGGAAGGCTCTAGACCGGTTCGATCTAGATTTTTGCTGTGACGAGAGAAATGTTCGCATCGGGTTTGTGACAGATGGGTTCTCACCTTTCAGCACAAACGCCAAACCATACTCCTGTTGGGCATGTCTTTGTGATTCCGTACAACTTACCATCGGCTTTTTGAACGAATTAGTAGTTGATTTTCCTTTAGCCTCTTTGTACCTGGGCTGAATCATCCTGGGTCATGTCTCAACGTGACATCTCAACCTTCGAGCTGCTTATTTATGGTCCGTACTTGATTTTGTGGCATACAACATGCTTTCTGGATGGAGCACTCACGGTCGGTTGATGTGTCGATATGTGCTTCGAACACTGATTACTTTTGACTTACCCATGGAGGCAAGATATCTTACTTCGATTGTCACAGACGTTAGCTGTCTTCGAATAGCATGTTTAGGCAATAGAGGAATGTGTTTAGAAAGGTCACCCTTGCAACTAAAGGACCACCGAAATGTCTTAATGGGTTAGAAATATCTTATATGTTTGACAAATTGGTGCCAAATGAAGGTCGTTCTGGATATTTTGAAGGTTACGGAGATGAACACAATTGGACTGACATATGTGGACTTTGGGAGCTACCGCATGTGAAGTCATTGATTCTAAGGCACAACATTGACGTCATGCATCAAATGTGTAACATGTTTGAATGTATAATAAGCACATGCATGGACATGACGGGCAAAATGAAAGATAGTTTAAAGGCTTGAAAGGATCTCGCCAAGCTTTGTAACCGTCCAACTCTTGAGCTCTCCAAAAATGGTTGTAAACCATGCGGTTCTTTCTATCTTCAACATAAAGAAAATAAAGAAGTTCTCAAATGGTTGCAAAGTTTGAAATTTCCAGATGGCTATGCAGGTAGTCTGAGACGAGCGATGAATGTGAAGAGTCATGTATATCACATAATCATGGAAAGACTTCTGACTGCTATGTTTTGAGGCTACTTTGACGTAGCAATGTGGAAGGTGTTTGCCGATCTTAGCCACTTCTATAGACAACTCTATGCCAAAGAAATCATGACAGAGATGATAAGTAAGTTGGAGAAGGAGATTACGGTACTATTGTGTAAGATGGAAAAAACTTTTCCTCTAGGGTTCTTCAATACAATGCAACATCTCAGAATTCGTCTTCCATTTGAAGCGAATGTGGGCGGTCATGTGCAATATAGCTGGATGTATCATATTGAAAGAGCACTAAGATATCTAAAACCAATGGTTGGTAACAGGGCAAGGGTTGAAGGGTGCATCGTCAAAGCATTTACTCTTAAGGAAGTAGGATACTTCTCAAGTGTTTACTTTTTAGAGGAATACAATATCAATTCTTCGGCAATGCGGTACAATATGGATGAGCAGCATCCTTGTAGCAATCTCTCCATTTTTGCAACAAGAGGCACTACTGTTGGTACTTACACTTCCTACGACGTTAGCGAAAAAGGAAGGCGTGCTACTTTCTTCTACATGTACGCTAATATGGATGAGATGGGGAAATATTTCAAGTATGTATTTGTCCAACATTTATGCTAATCAGTATATTTTACAACACATCTATTCTAAAAGGTTCTCTTTTTGTACAGTGAGTTCAACAAGCAAAATTGGAGACATAGACATCAACCTACGAGCAAACAAATATCAGGGATGTGACGGGAAGGAATAAACGGAGGACCTAATTTTCTTCCTGGTATCGAGGTCATGTAACGCTTTGTCGTTAACTTATCAGTATTAACAATATTTTCTTATAACTTACTAATATTTAAAAAGTTTTCTAATAACTTCATTTCTTGGACAGTGTAATAAAGATGCCAACGTCCACGAAGATTTGCGACAACTATCTTATGGAGTGGTTAAAGTTAGAAGCTATGGTCGATATGATGTCAACGACTTTCAATCCGTACAACTCAGTTTGAATCCCTTCGTCCTCTCGCGACAACATAAAATATCGGAGTTGATGAGGGCAGTCGGTTCTCAATAAATTGAAACTCATTACTATGGGATTATTAAAAAATCCTTGAATTTGATTTTGTTAGAAATATGGAAATTCAAGCAGTATTCTTTGACTCTGAATGGTTTGGTGCCAGTCATGGAATTCGGGAAAACAAATTTGGCATGGTCAAAGTAATACACAAGGAACGGTTGAAAGGACTCAATTCATTACTTCTTGCACACAATGTGGAGCTAGTGCACTATCTTCCTTATCAATGCAATAAACTCAAATATTGGTGGGTGGTACATAAGGTGAATCCTCGTGAGCGGTTATATGCTCCAGGAGATGATGACTACCATGAGGAAGCTGAGGTTGATGAGGTCTACCAAGAGGAAGAGTTGCCAGACTCATTCTTAGTCGAGCCTTGTGTAGGACTCGATGACATCGTTGGACATGCTCAAAATATCGAGACGGGCATGAAAACAAAAACAGAAACAGAAAATGAACATATCGATGACTTAGTCGAGCATGCTGCTAAGCAGAAACAAAAACGAAATGCAAACGAGACGGTCACATCAGAAGAAGATCAATGGACTGGTTCAAGGAGTAGGGTGCATGACCATGACATTGATGAATTTTGAAATTTATGAAGTAACGTTTTCTTCACTATCTTAACATGAATTTTGTACATTATATTACCATATGAATCAATTATTCCTTACAACAGGATGTCGTCGAAAGGGAAGGGGAAGGGGAAGGCAGTGAGAGGATTTGCGCCAGCACGAGACCCTTTTTCAGGTATCGCGTCAGCTGGGAGCAGAAGTCCCCAGCTGCTGGCGCATGTTCCAGAATTTGCTGTAGAGATCCAATCGGGTGACATGCACACGGAGGTAAATTTTAGTTGACAATCACGTTGCTTTAAATTTCACTTATAAATAATTATTTCTTATCAATCTTTTTATTTTTGTAGTCTGACTCAGAGTACAACTCAATTTGAATTCTATCATCCTCTCGTGACAACATGTAATACAGGAGTTGATGAGGGCAGTCAATTCTCAAGAACTTGAAACTCATTACTATGGGATTATTTAAAAATCCTTGAATTTGATTTTGTCGTAAATAAGGAAATTCAAGCACTATTCTTCGACTTTTAATGGTTTGATGCCAGTCATGGAATTCGACTAAACCAATTTGGCATGGTCGAAGTAAAACTCAAGGAACAGTTGAAAGGATTAGATTCATTACTTCTTGCACACCATGTGGAGCAAGTGCACTATCTTCCTTATACATGCAATAAACTAAAAGCTTGGTGGGTGGTACGTAAGGTAAATCCTCGTGAGCGGTTATATGCTCTAGAAGATGATGATTACCATGAGGAAGCTGAGGTTGATGAGGTCTACAAAGAGGAATTGTTGCCAGACTCATTCTCAGTCGAGCCTTGTGCAGGACTCGATGACTTCGTTGGACATGCTCAAGATATCGAGACGGTCATGGAAACGGAACGGAAACAGAAAATGAAGATATCGATGACTTAGTCGACCATGCTGCTATGTAGAAATAAAAACGAAATGCAATCGAGACGGTCATAGAAGGAGAAGATCAATGGGCTGGTTTAAGGAGTAGGGTGCATGACCGTGATGTTGATGAATTTTTAAATTTATGAAGTAACATTTTTTTTCACGAACTCAACATGAATTCTGTACATTATAGTAGCATATTATTCAATTATTCCTTACAACAGGATGTCGTCAAATTGGAAGGGAAAGGCAGTGAGAGGGTTCGCACCAGCACCAGACCCTCTCTCAGGTACCTCGTCAGCTGGGAGCAGACGTCCCCAGCTGCTGGCGCACGTTCTGAAATTTGCTTCTCAGGTCCAGTCGGGTGACATGCGCACGAAGGTAAATTTCAGATGACAATCATGTTACTTTTAATTGCACTTATAAATAGTTATTTCTTATCAATCTTTTTATTTTTGTTGTCTGACTCAGAGTCATCTGAGTCAGAGTCGGAGGCTAGGGGGCCACCGTAGGACCGGCTAGCCTCCCTTCGGAATCGGCTGGCGTTAGCTTCCCTTCGGATCCGACTAGCCTCCCTTCGGGCTCCGGTGGTGACCAGCCTTCCAGGTCACAGGATGTTGTGGTGCTGCAGAGGCAACAGACGAAGTGAACCCACTTTGCAGCTCCTCCTCTGATTCCTGCTCAGCGGATCACTATTTGTCCTGTCGGAGACAGGTAAAAAATCATATAGTATATTAAATATTAGACATTGTCTTCCGTTACTTAATGAGGTAACATATTTTGTAGATGTTGTTTCGACTTTTCGTTCACGGGGGCCCAGAAACACCACGGGCAGGTTAATGGTGTCTTGGGGCTATAGTTAAGTTGCACTACCCATGTGTCATCGACAGTTTCCCGGCCCTATTGTGGGATGACTACCCTCGTGTCTCTCACGAGGTCCACAACACCCTTCAGGGAGCCATGTGGAATGATTTTATGGTAAGTCTAATTGTTAATTTTTTCAACTCGTTTAAATTGTCAATGCATATCACTTAAATGTTTGTTTGCTTACAGCTAAGGTACCAGGTAGAGGAACCAGGCATGAAGGAGCACACGAGATGCGTGTTCCACTACAATGCTCGAAAGCTCGCAATGACAGAGTTGTCAAACTCCCGAATCCAGGCTGTCGATGCGTACCACAAGCTGCACTCCTGGGAGCAGCAGCAGGAAAAGGGTCCATTTAGGAAGGACTCCAACATGTACTTGACAAAGGAGAAGTACGCGAAGGTTAGTATTTATAGTTAAATATTTACAATACCTACGTATGTTAACTGTATTGATGAAATATGAAATATGTGCAGATTAGTATTTCCTTGTTACAGGGTCGACCCGAGGCGTACGTAGATCTCTGTCGGCACTGGGCTACCGATGCTTTCATCATTGAGTCCATAAAGGCAAGACAGTGCCGCCTGGGGCCCGAGGGCAAGCACAACTACAGCGGCGACGACTACTTGGGTTTGGCTAAACGTATGGTAAGTACATTTTAAGTTCGTTTGTGTTCATAATATATTTGTGTCACTAATACGGCTATACAGGAGCGAGAGACCGGTCAGGAGCTGACCCCGACCCAGGTTTCAAAGAGAGGTCACAAGGGAAGTGACCCTTCCTAGCCAGGTCATGCAGTCAAATCGTGACTGATCGACTGGTAAGTTTTCAAAATTAATCAATTTTATTATAACTAATACTATTATTGACACGCTTACAAAAATTCTTTGTTTTCAAGGAGAAATACATGCAGAAGGTCGCAAAGATACATGACAAAGATTATGATTGGTGTTGACGGTCGTTATATACCAATTTTGGCAGTCAATATAACTCAATTATGTGAAGGAATAAATATCGCTTACACAAAAAATAGTTAGAAATAACCTAGTTCCACTTGTACTCAGAGAAATTGGTGTATGCAGATATTATATACAGATTTGAGGTGAATACATGACCACACGGCAGAAATACACAATTCCAATCAATAAAATGATGCCATGTGGCTCCCCATGGATCCAATGACCCACTTACAGGTGGGTACCCGTAGGTTTTCACACTGATTCATCTAGAAGGTTGAAAAGGGCCCACATATCAGTGTCCAGCAGCAGGTGGGTGCCGGTTAGGGCCATTCCCAGTTTGTCTGAACCACCCGTTCAACCGAACTGGCAATCCCACCAAACTCAGTCCAATTGCACGTGTCAACCCCTAGGGGCTTCCTTGACGCGGGAGTAAGTGAAATCCCAAGGGATTAGTGTGCGAAACTTCCTCCGTGAGTGTATAAATACGGGGAGTGCCTCACCTCACTTCACACACACCACTTGAGCAAGCACTCTCTTGTATACATTTGTTCTCCAAGTCCTTAGTGGAGGTTACGCTATAGAGAGGAGCCTCTAGTTCCCAGTCCAAATTAGAAAAGAAATGGCTCATGTATCTTTTCTTGTATTCGTGACTTTATGCACTATAATAATAGTATTATTATTCTCTATTTATTCATATACTCGGGCAAAGTGTTTCTTGTTTGATTATGGAGTCCATGTATGTGCTAGGTGTAGATGTTGTTATGATCTAGACATAATACCATTATCATGTTATCATAAACATCATTGGTTCAATGATGTTTAGGTTAGTCATTGCCTTAGAATGAATGTTACGTTGCAACTCATAAGATATTTACTTAGCACACAAGTGTGGTCCTTGGATAGTTAAGTAGCATTGGATGCATCATAGTCCACGTGTTGTAGAGGTAGGCGGCAGCTGGTGGCAGTCCTATACGTCCGTTGTAATCCTCCATACGTTGGCTATGACGTAGGCTCTTGGCGGGGGTCACCTGGCAGACCAGGGTAAGCCCGTGCTTGACATGTTGGACCACTAAGCTCTAGTGTTCACCATTATCATATTCATGTGTACTTTATTAGGCTATGTATATGAGTAATTAGAGCACAGTAGGAGTATCTCCATCTCGTAGTCTAACCCTTGTTGGGACAACCATACCCTTAGAGTAGATTGCTTAGTTGTGTGTCACACTACCCATATCATCAACTTACGCCTATCTTGATAATCGATTAGTATCCTATAGCTTGACATAAGAGTAGTGTTTACTTTACTCCATTGCCTTTCCGTAGGATAAAGACGATACCCTTGGTAATACTTTTGGGTGAAATGCTACAACAGTATCTTTCGTGTGCTTGTTGATCTCATCTCTTACTAGAGATGACCTGTGGTGTTAAGAACTGTCAACAAGCATTTTTGACACCGTTGCAGGGGAAGGCAAAGGAAGTGAAGGTTAGCTATCATTTTTTATTAAGCTATAGGTACTAATAGCTCTAAGGCAGGATTACCCTTGCTTGTTTTCTCCTTTTGTGTGAAAACAGGGTAGTGTTGGCTAACACATTTTATGGGATGGCCAACGAGGATGCAAGTGCCCAACTGCAAGATGATTCAAGGAGTACCTCAAAAAATGTCCGCTAGGCAACACTACTGGCTTTCGCGGAAAAATTTCAGCTTCCAATTGGAGTCAAAGTCATCCATCCCCAAGCTTGGGGCACGCTCCAAGAGTTCCTCTTGGTTTTCCTCCATCATGGGGTGGATAGTTGGTCCTTCATCCAACACTTATGTTATGGGTTGGCTACACCAATCGATGACCACACTCGTGCTGGAGCTGAAGGAGTCCTATTCTCATTCATCATAGACGAGAAGATGGTCTCTGCTCAAGAGGTGTATTGAAGAATGCTCTAGTTCCCTTAGCTTGTCATGCACACCATTTGACAAGGTGGACATGCTAGCTATGGAACTACTCCCCCCATTGAAGTATCATCTAGATCAAGCCAATGGAGAGCTGTTTGTGATGATCCAAGTCAAGGATATTCACATGCTATGTAAAAATCCATGTCAACATGCAACACATGGGAATTATTTCCCTAAGACCCTTGAGGATATTTCAAACAACAACTCCAATGGCTATCACCCATAAGGAGGTCAAGGGTGGAGTCAACACCACCCTTATAATCAAGGAGGCTATGGAATTCCAAAGGAATCAGGTTCAACTAGCCTACCTTGAAGTATCTTGTCCATGGCCAAGCAAGAAATCAAGACAACATTCAAATGAAGCTCTTGGCCAAGGACAAGAAATTGAAACAACTTTCAAGATCCAAACTATCCCACAATTACTTGTTGGGATCCTACACTTCAACCAAGCCCGTGCAACCTAGGGCAAGTGACATTGTGGATGAAGTGTTTGTTGTTTGGTTGTCGAGTCCACATGTCATCATGTTGAGGGAAGTCATTGACCAACGATCAAAGTATGGGCCAACTCAAGGATAAAAAAGGTCGAAGTGACACCCCTAAAGAAGGACAAGCCTCACCATGCTCATAAGAGAATATCTTCAACAGGGAAAAGTTGTCGCAACATCAACAAGTCTTCATCAGGACGACAGATAGGCTAGGTGTAACACCCTCAATTTTTGCATCACGCATTTCATACATGTTCATGCATTAAACATTAGTAGAATAAAAGAAAAAATAATAAAACATAAAATATACATATACAAATATGTGTAGCAAAAGAAGAAAAAAGAAACATAAAACATGTAATAGGGAATAAGTATAAAAAATTATAATAAATATATATAAAAAAATATATATAAATAAATATTATATATGATAACAATATATATAAAAAATAATAAATAACAATTAATTAGGAAAAATAAATAAATAATAATGAAAAGAAAATGGAAAAAATATAAGTAAATAAAGAGGAGAAAAAAAGAAAAAAAATGAGGCAACCGCCCGCCCAGCCAGCGCCTCCAGCGCATGTCTGCCCGACTGGCCCCGCCCTGATGCCCCGCGCTCGCCCGCACGCCTGCCGCGCCGGCCCCACCGCCACTGCGCTCGCACTAGCCCCGACCCGCCCGAGCCGCCCGCACCTTGGCCCCACCGCGCGATGCCCCAGCGCGCTCAACCGCGCACCCGACCCGCCCGAGCCGCACCGCGCTCGCCCAGGCCGAGTCGGCCATGGTGCCACGTGCCCTAGCCCTGTGCCAATAAATAGAACTGTAAGCCTCCGTATTATTTTGACAGAAGCGCCACAATGCCGCCGCCAGAGACGCCCAGAAAAAAAGCCCTAGCCGCCGGTAGAAGAAAGAAGAACATAGGTGCCGCCAGGATGAAAAAGAGAGGAAAAAAAGGGAGGAAGAGGAAGAAAAAGAAGAGGGTGCCGTCGTCCGACGGAGATCGTCGTCGTCGTCGTGTCGTCGTGCCGCCGGAGGACTGTTGCACCATTCACTTCGTCTACACGCCGTCATCATCCCGCGATCTTCGAAGCTGAAGCATCTACGCTGGGGTTGATTTTTCTAATGCAAATTTTAGCGACGTATTAGATCTAATAGACGTAAATTTATTTTACTTGCATCGTCTTTTTATTTTCATCGACATTAATCCCCGCTAAAACCTCCGTGAACTCATATACACGTATGAACTAGTCGCATCAAATTAATAAACAACCGTAGTTAATTGATTATTTAACTTTGCATACATGCATGTCATTGCATGTTGATTAATGTGTGTGCATCATGTTGATTTGTATGTATTTTCTTGTATGTGTGATCATGAGTAGAGAGAAGTGCTCAAGAGGTCGTGTAACCAAGACATCGAAGCGCTTGAGCAACCCTATCGTCGGAGCAAGGCAAGTGTCCTTGAAGCATATTGATCCTGTCTTGAAATAAATGTTTTGTTTGCAAAATTGCACGCTTGTGTCAATTTGATGGGAATCGTATGGTAGAAAGTTTACTAGATTTGTTTAACCACCCTTGTCGCCTGGAATTTATAGTAGAGAGTCGGGAAGAGATTTTATCTTTTTGCTTCACTTAATTAATTGGGATGGCAAACCAACACTACACATTTAATTATGCATTAATGATATTATGGTTAATGTGAACTGGTCAATACGGTAAGGTAATGGGTGATCTAAGAAAGCCTAGTATGTGGATGGGTTGGATGTTATGGTGGTTTGCTAGCTTTAGATCTAAGGACCGGTTCATGCGAGAATAGGACATGATTATAGTGCCACCACGAGGCCAAGTATGGGTGCGGTGTACCTGATTAATTAGGGCATTGCTGGTATTGCGCGGATCATTTGGCGCACCAGGGAATGGGAGTCGGATTGGGTTTTGATTTGTGGCAGGGACTCCCTGGGATCCGAATGGCACAAGAGGGGGCCCTTGGTTAAAGATGCACTCTGTAGGAGATGTCGCCATCAGTGAAACCTCAATGGGTCTATACATGCTAGTAGTCCCTTTGTAAAGGCTATTCTGTTATCTCTTGGCCATACACTAAAGGAAGTGTCATTGGCATAAGGGAGGTTCTTTAGTCGCCGACGGGTGATGAAATCACAAACACGTGAGTAAAGTGGTACAAACTCTACGGAGTATTTAAACTATCATGATAGTCGTGCTCCCGGTTATGAGCGCCTGGATGACCTACATGATTAGAGGGAAATTGGGATTTGGGATGGTTATGGTTTGGTATTGGTTATGGCTTGTTATGGATTAATTATGGTATTGGATGTGGTTAATGGTAATGGTGAAACCTAGTTTAATGGTGATGGATATGGATTATGGACTTATATATTCATTGTGGGATATGATGGGTTTACTTCACATACATATGATATATTGCTTTTCAAATGTATTACTGTACTTTTCAGCACTTAGCCATTATTACATTCGTCATTTGAATCAGCCATATGCACACTTGCTGAGTACGACATGTACTCATCCTTGCAATCCCCCCCCCCCACCAACAGTTTCAGGTGATGCTTTGGAGTGTCTTGAGAATAATGCGGAGTTCTAGGCCGTGTCTACTGTCAGCTTTGCCTGTGCTGTTATTGGAGCTGCGCTATCCCTTATGCTTAGTGCTTAGTTGCTTAATTAGTTTATTTACGCTGCATTAGTTGAACTTGTCATTAATATTCACTAGAGCTTGTATTCAAGGATATAATGAATTGTGTAATAAAAGTACTTATTTATTAATCTTTTTCTGTGGTAATTATATGTTTGTCAATTGTTAATCACCTGTGTATGTGTGTTAAACATCCTGGGAACACATACATTGCACTTGGTTCATTTTTTTTGGAACCGGATGTCACTGATTGGTATCAGAGCCAGGTTTGACCGTAGAATACAGCCTAGATAGAATGGACACTTTGGAGCACATAAGAGCACTTAGGAATCGATGTGCTTTGCTTGGAGTGTTGTTTGCTATATATATATATATATATATATATATATATATATATATATATATATATATTGTTTGCTTGTGTGTGCTTAATACAGGATTTTGGGATGCTTTAGCATTGCCATGTCCACCTAGGCTAGTTTAGCTAGTTGTTTAGTTTCATATCCCTTGATACATTTAGTTGGGGACGTTTTTAAATTCTTACCTATTGCTTTCCTTCACATGGTGAGGAATCGCAACCAGAGGAACGATAATGACGAGGAGGAGAACCATAGAGTGCCTCAGAACAACAATGGACAAGGACCTGCTCATGGAGCCATCAATATTGAGCAGCTACTAGCTATGCAGAACCAGCTCATGCAGACCATGATACAAACTATGGGACAACTGCAGGCTGGTAATATCAACAATTAGCCCCACATGCCTCCACCGCTACCCCCACCTCCTCACAACCGTTTGGGAGAGTTCATGAGGACCAGGCCACCTACCTTTGCACAGGCCACAGACCCAATGGAAGCTGATGATTGGCTGAAGTCTGTTGAGAAGAAACTTGCTATTGTCCAGTGCACTGATAATGAGAAGGTTCTCTTTGCATCACATCAACTCGTTGGAGCAGCTGCGGATTGGTGGGATGCTTATTGCAATGCTCATGAGAATGAAGAGGGGATTACTTGAGCTGAATTCAAGGAGAACTTCCATTCTCATTATGTGCCCGACGGAGTTATGATCCTGAAGAGGCAACAATTTGAGAACTTGAGGCAAGGAAGATCGAGCGTGGGTGAATATCTCAACAAATTCATCCAACTCTCAAGATATGCGCTTGAGGATGTTAGTCGGGACAGCCGGAAGCAATACTTGTTCATGAGAGGCTTGAACAATGAGATCCAAGTGCAATTGCTCAACTGTGATTATGCCAATTTTCATAAGCTTGTGGACAAAGCAATTGTGGTTGAGATCAAAGTCCGTGAGATAGAACAAGACAATAAGAGGAAGGCGCCGTACCAAGGACAGCAATAAGGAAGTAATGTGCGCCCTCACTTTGCACCACCCAATGTGCCCTATTTCAGCTCTTCAGCTCCTGTACAGCGCCCTGTATTTGCACCGCATCCAACTCAGTTTCTGCAGCAACGCCCCGTTATGCAAGCACCTAGGCCTCAAATGCCTTATTGGCCCCGTGCTAATTTTCCTAGTGCAAATGTTCAAAATCAAGCCCGTCCTAATAATTCTGGTGGAGTTAAGAAGTGCTATACTTGCCACCTGAGAATCATATGGACGGTGCCGCAATTGGGGAGATTCCAGTGGTGTATAAATTTTTGGATGTTTTTCCGGACGAGTTGCTAGGTATGCCACCTGATCGAGACATTGAGTTTATCATTGATTTGATACCTGGAACTGCACCTATAGCTAAGAGGCCGTATAGGACGCCTTCTATGGAATTAGCGGAGCTCAAGAAACAGATTCAAGAGCAATTAGAGAAGGGTTTTATTCGCCCGAGCTCTTCACCTTGGGGAGCGCCCGTTTTATTTGTGGACAAAAAGGATGGAACACAAAGGATGTGTGTGGATTACCAAGCCCTGAACGAGGTGACCATCAAGAACAAGTACACCTTGCCACGCATAGAAGACTTGTTTGATCAGATGAAAGGTGCTTGTGTGTTTTCCAAGATCGATTTGAGGTCAAGTTACTTTCAAATGAAGATTAGACCATCGGACATACCCAAGACATCTTTTAGGACACGGTATGGATCTTATGAGTACACGGTGATGTCTTTTGGATTGACCAATGCACCTGCCTACTTTATGTATCTCATGAATAAGTTCTTCATGGAGTACTTGGATAAATTTTTCATGGTGTTTATTGATGACATTATGATCTACTCGAAGGATGAGAAGGAACATGAGGAACATTTGAGGCTCACGTTGCAAAAATTGAGGGGGCATCAATTGTATGCCAAGTTCAACAAGTGTCAGTTTTGGTTGAAAGAGGTACCATTTTTGGGTCATATCATCTCAGGAGGAGGAGTATCAGTTGAACCTGGTAAAGTGAGGGACGTGTTGAAGTGGGAACCGCCGCAAAACATAAAGGAAATAAGGAGTTTTCTTGGAATGGCTGGATATTACCGTCGATTCATCAAGGACTTTTCCAAGATAGCCAAGCCCATGACGGAATTGCTAATGGAGGGGAAGGCTTTCCAATGGACTCAAGCTTGTCAAGAGAGTTTTGAGGAGTTAAAGAAAAGGTTAACAACAGCCCTAGTCTTAATATTGCCGGACGTAAGCAAGAGTTTTGACATATATTGTGACGCCTTGAGACAAGGACTTGGATGCATGCTCATGCAATAAGGTCAAGTGGTCGCCTATGCGTCAAGACAATTGAAGAAACATGAGCAGAATTATCCTACACATGATCTTGAACTAGCAGCCGTGGTACATGCATTGATGATTTGGAGACACTATATTCTTGGACATAGGTGTGAAATCTATACGGATCATAAGAGTTTGAAGTATATTTTCACACAAACGGATCTAAATTTGAGGCAGTGGAGATGGTTGGAGCTCATCAAGGATTATGATGTGGGGACCAACTATCATCCAGGAAAGGCCAATGTAGTGGACGATGCCTTGAGTTGGAAAGGAGTAAGTAATCAACTCACGGTTCGAGAATGGCCATTCGAGCTATGTAAGGAATTCGAACGGTTGAACCTCGGATTCATGAATGAGATGGGAATAATGGAGTTAAATCCAACCTTGGAGCAAGAAATTCGAGAAGCACAAACCACAGATGAAGATATCAAGGAAATCAAGGAAAGGACTGAGGAAGGGAGAGAACTCAAATTTGATGAAGACGAACATGGTACCTTATGGCTTGGAAAAAGAATCGTTGTGCCTAATGTAAAGCATATTTGGGAGACAATATTAAAGGAGGCACATGACTCACCGTACTCAATTCATCCGAGTTGTACAAAGATGTACAAGGACTTGAAGACATGCTATTGGTGGGCCAGCATGAAAAAGGACATAGCCGAATATGTTGCATTGTGTGATGTGTGCCGACGAGTTAAAGCTGAACATCAAAGGCCAGTGGGATTATTGCAGCTATTAAAGATTACACAGTGGAAGTGGTAAGAGATTGGTATGGGCTTTATAGTTGGCTTACCATGTACCCAGTCCGGTTATGATTCAATATGGGTTATTGTAGATCTGTTGACAAAATCAGCTCACTTCATTCCTGTCAAGACCACATATACCACCGCAAAGCTAGCAGAACTGTATATGGAGCATATTGTGTGCCGACATGGAGTTCCAAAGAAAATAGTCTCGTACCAAGGTTCTCAGTTAACCTCTAGGTTTTGGCAGAAACTGCATGAAGCTATGGGTGCAAGGTTAAATTTCAGCTCAGCATATCACCTTCAAACGGATGGACAAACTGAGAGGACCAATCAGATTTTGGAAGACATGTTAAGAGCTTGTGCTTTATAGCATGCGAAATGTTGGGACAAGAGCTTGCCATATGCAGATTCATATAACAATAGTTACCAAGCAAGTTTGAAAATGTCACCCTATGAAGCACTATACGGAAGGAAGTGTAGGACACCTTTGTTGTGGAACAAAACAGGAGAGAACCAAGTATTTGGTCCTGATGTGTTACAAGATGCTGAAAGGCAAGTCCAAATGTTACGTGAAAACCTAAGGGCTGCTCAGTCGCGGCAGAACGGTTATGCGGATAATAGGCAAAAAAATCTGGCATTTGAAGTTGGAGATTTTGTATACCTCAAGGTGTCACCTATCCGAGGGCAACGCCGGTTTAACCACAAAGGAAAACTGACACCTCGCTATATAGGGCCATTTAAGATTCTGGGCAAGTGAGGAGAGGTAGCTTATCGACTTGAGCTGCCGGCGTATCTCTCCGATGTACACGACGTGTTTCACGTGTCTTTACTCAAGAAGTGTGTCAGGGTGCCGGAAGAACATGTGCCGATGGACGAGTTAGAACTTCAGGAGGATTTGTCCTATGTCGAGCAACCTATCAAGATCATGGACGTGAAGGAAAGGGTCACGAGGAATAAGAGGGTCCGTTGGTACAAAGTGCAATGGAACCACCATACAGAAGTCGAAGCTATGTGGGAACATGAAGAAGACCTGAAGACGGAATTCCCTCATCTTTTCTCCACGCTGTCGAATCTCGAGGGCGAGATTCACTTTAAGGGGGGTAGGTTTGTAACACCCTCAATTTTTGCATCACGCATTTCATACATGTTCATGCATTAAACATTAGTAGAATAAAATAAAAAATAATAAAACATAAAATATACATATAAAAATATGTGTAGCAAAAGAAGAAAGAAGAAATAATAGCATAAAAGATGTAATAGGGAATAAGTATAAAAATAATAATAAATATATATATATAAATAATATATATGATAATAATATATATAGAAAAATAATAAATAACAATTAATTAGGAAAAATAAATAAATAATAAAGAAAAGAAAATGGAAAAAATATAAGTAAATAAAAAAGAGAAAAAAATAAAACAAATGAGGCAACCGCCGGCCCAGCCAGCGTCTCCCGTGCACGCCTCCCCGATCGGCCCCGCCCCGATGCCCCTCGCTCGCCCGCACGCCTGCCGCGCCGGCCCCACCACGACTGAACCTATGCTAGCCCCGACCCGCCCTAGCCGCCCGCGCCTCGGCCCCATCGACTCCCCAGCGCGCTCGATCACGCGCCCGACCTGCCCGAGCCGCACCACGCTCGCCCAGGCCGAGTCGGCCACGGTGCCGCGTGCCCTAGCCATGTGCCTATAAATAGAACCGTAAGCCTCCGTATTATTTCGATAGAAGCACCACAACGCCGCCGCCAGAGACACCCAGGAAAAAAGCCCTAGCCGCCGGTAGAAGAAAGAAGAACAGAAGTGCCGCCAGGAAGAAAAAGAGAGGAAAAATGGAGGAAGAGGAAGACAAAGAGGAGTGTGTCGTCGTTCGCTGGAGATCGTCGTCGTCGTCGCGTCGTCGTGCCGCCGGAGGACCGTTGCGCCATCCACTTTGTCTACGCGTCGTCATCATCCCGTGATCTTCGAAGCTGTCGCATCTACGGTAGGGTTCATTTTTCTGATGCAGATTTTAGCGACGTATTAGATCTAATAGACATAAATGTATTTTAGTTGCATCGTCTTTTTATTTTCAGCAACATTAATCCCAGCTAAAACCCCCGTGAACTCATATGAACACATATGAACTAGTTGCATCTAATTAATAAACAACCATAGTTAATTGATTATTTAACTTTGCATGCATGCATGTCATCGCATGTTGATTAATGTGTGTGCATCATGTTGATTTGTATGTATTTTCTTGTATGTTTGATCACGAGTAGAGGGAAGTGCTCAAGAGGTCGTGTATGAGGATTTCCAGAACCAAGACTTCGAAGCGCTTGAGCAACCCTATCCGTCGGAGCAAGGCAAGTGTCCTTGAAGCATATTGATCCTGTCTTGAAATAAATGTTTTGTTTGCAAAATTGCATACTTGTGTCAATTTGATGGGAATCCTATGGTAGAAAGTTTACTTGATTTGTTTAACCACCCTTGTCACCTGGAATTTATGGTAGAGAGTCGTGAAGGGCTTTTACCTTTTTGCTTCGCTTAATTAATTGGGATGGGGAACCAACACTACACAATTAATTATGCATTAATGATATTCTGGTTAATGTGAACTGGTCAATACGGTATGGTAATGGGTGATCTAAGCAAGCATGGTACGTGGATGGGTTGGATGTTATGGTGGTTTGCTTGCTTTAGATATAAGGACCAGTCCATGCGAGAATAGGCCAGGATTACGGTGCCACCACGAGGCCATGTATGGGTGCGGCGTAGCTGATTAATTAGGGCATTGCTGGTATTGCACGGATCATTTGGCGCACCGGGGAAGGGGAGTCGGATTGGGTTTGGATTTGTGGCATGGGCTACCAGAGATCCGAATGGCACAAGAGGGGACCCTTGGTTGAAGACGTGCTTTGTAGGAGACGTCGCCACCGGTGAAACCTTAGTGGGTCTGTACATGCTAGTAGTCCCTTTGTAAAGGCTATTTAGTGATCTCTTGTCCATACACTAAAGGAAGTGTCATTGGCATAAGGGAGGTTCTTTAGTCGTCGACGGGTGATGAAATCAAAAACACGTGGGTAAAGTGGTACAAACTCTGCAGAGTATTAAAACTATCACGATAGCCGTGCTCCCGGTTATGAGCGCCTGGATGACCTACATGATTAGACGGAAATTGGGATTTGGGATGGTTATGGTTTGGTATTGGTTATGGATGGTTATGGATTAATTATGGTATTGGATGTGGTTAATGGTAATGGTGAAACCTGGTTTATAGTGATGGATATGGATTATGGACTTATATATTCGTTGTGGGATATGATGGGTTTACTTCACATACATATGATATATTGCTTTTCAAATATTTTACTGTACTTTTCAGAACTTAGCCATTATTACATTCGTCATTTGAATCAGCCACATGTCATACTTTCCACACTTGCTGAGTACGACATGTACTCACCCTTGCAATCCCCCCACCCCCCCCCCCCACCAACAGTTTCTGGTGATGGTTGGGAGTGTCTTGAGGATAAAGCGGAGTTCTAGGCCGTGTCTAACGTCAGCTTTGCCTGTGGTTTTATTGGAGCTGTGCTATCCCTTATGCTTAGTTGCTTAATTAGTTTATTTCCGCTGCATTAGTTGAACTTGTCATTAATATTTACTAGAGCTTGTATTCTAGGATATAATGAGTTGTGTAATAAAAGTACTTATTTATTAATCTTGTTCTGTATTAATTATCTGTTTATCAATTGTAAATCACCTGTGTATGTGTGTTAAATATCCTGGCACACATACGCTGCACTTGGTTCTTTTTTTTGGAACCGGGTGTCACACTAGGGTCATTATGTGGCCCACATGTCCAACTGACATGCCAAATGAGATTTGGCATGTCAAGCAAAAGAAGTTGTCCGCATCTTCAACTCCGAGATTGGACAACAAATAATCATCGCGCAAAACAGGACATTGGTAAGTCCCACTCATCGGACTTCAAAAATTCGAGGAGTCCTTGCCAACAGGTTAATTGGTAGTTATCTCATATTTGATTTCACAATTACAATATTTGGATTTCACATCAATCTTTGCATTTGCATATAGCATGTTTGTATTTTCACACTTGCATGTTGAAAAGTAAAATTTCCAACTATAAAACTAAAATTTTGAATTAGGAAATAAATTTATTTGGATATGAACCTTGGACGTAACAACTTGAATTAATCTTCCTAATTCAAGTCAAAAATATTTCCCTTAATATTCATTGCATTTGACAGTTATTTCAAGTTGGGCAAAATAATTTGACAAAGGGTACAACATGTTTTTGAGCTAATGTAACCGGTTTTTGAGTTGTTTTGTTTGTTCTTGATTTTAGTGCAGACACGACAAAAGTTTGTAAAAATGTTGGAAGGCCTCATCAAGCCCGATTCACCATCACAGAATTCAAGTGCATATCCCTCCACTGATCTCATTTTTAGTTCATGGTGAATGAATGCTCAAGATGGTGGCCTAGTGGAGAAGCAAGATGAAGCTCATTCAACTCCAACCTCAACTTGTGAGAAGAAAATGAAAGAAGAAGGCTACACTAAATCCATCGTGACTCCTGACACAATGACCTTCAACCCAGACTGCTCTTCAATTGAGGTACAAGTTTAAAATTTTCCATGTTTGAATTGCATTAGAATTTAATGATTTTTGCTTACATTGGTGAGGAAGGTTTAAACCTTCTCATCATTCAATTCTTATGCATTCTCACGAGAGTAAGTGCTGGCATTACTGTTTTTGATTCTTAGAAAAGGAATAAAACCTTATTCGGGGATAAATTTAAACAAGTACCTAGAATTTCATGAGCATTGCTAACATTGACTTAGACATTTTCTGCCTAGGTTTAGTAAATAATACTTATGGAATGACTTAATGGTTTAATTGGTATGTAGCAAACTAGGAATAGTGATGTCCACAATTTTGATTTGAACTCATTCAGGCATGGATCACTAAATTTCAAATACCTATGCAAGAAATTAAAAATGTTCAGGAGGATAAATTTGAGAATCTTGTTTGTCATAATCCACATGATAAAATTTGCTCTTGTAAAAAGTAGAGATGGTTAGAAAATTTAAAAGATAAAGGAATAAGTAGAGTGTACATCTATCACTTGCGTTGCTATGAATAGGAGATTTCGAAAATGTGCAAATTGATTAATTTATAAAGATCCACTCCTATATAAATGAACAAGACAATGTTTATAGATGCACTCGAATTTGAACCCGATATATCTTTGATTGATTTTCATCCCCGAATGTACAAATGAAATTTGGTCCCAGAGTTTCAGATGTACAAGTGCCGGGAGGTAACCATCCCTCTCTATCCAAGAGGGGAAGCTTGCAGGAGTAATATTTCTATGTAGGCATACAAGAAGTCGATTTGGAGGTACCATTTCAACATCTCCTGGCCAATGAGTAACCAAGCATGGTTCAAACCTATCGGGATTTGATCCCACGGACCAATCATAGCTTTACGATGCTGGAGGTTTGACATGGAAATCTTCCATGAGCAACTAATGGGCTGCAATGAATAAGTGGGATCTCTATGCTCTTACTATTCTAAGCACCCATTCATGCTCAAGTGAATTTCTGCAATCATTGGGTGCACATTGTTCCTCTGTGGCTAGAGGTTATCATGACCTTTTCCAAGGAATAAAGGATGACACCTGACGTATGGGAGAACTTGAGGCGTGGCATCGACAACACTCTCCTTGACAACACTCATAGAACCCATGGGAGGCAACACAACATCGACACTCAACCCTCCAATGTTGGAGTCATGTTGCAACGAGGTTAGGCCAACCTCATGACCTACCTCCGCCATTAGGGTTTCAACCCTTATCGCGAACCCGACCAAGCACAAGCTTGGGGGAGGACCCCCCCCCCCCCCCCCCCCTTTGAGGTAACTTGCATCACACCCCATTTGCATTCCTAGATTTCTTTCTTTCCACCACTATTTCATCTAAAAAAATTAATAATGTAGTATAGTTTAGGTTAACAAAATAAAATATGTGTGGTAACAATATTTTTACTTTGCGTAACTTGAAATGATGAATAGTTGCTCTGTTTATTTTCTCTAGTCCCCTGCATACAACTTAGTATTCTCCAGTATTGAGTTTATTAGCTTAGAATATTCTTGCCTTAAAACTTGGAATTTGTGGGTAGCAAAAGTTATGTCCAATTCTAGGTGATAAGAGCTGCTAATATCCTAGTTAAAGATGAAAATTAATTTCTTGGAGAAAATTTAAAAATGGGAGTTCCTCATTTGATATAAATTCCTACCAAAGCCATATGATGATTCGAATTAGATAAACCCTATACATATGGCATTTGCCTTCACATTGAGCCTAGTCACACTAGTATAGACCCATGTGAGAATCTTTTCATGCTTTTAAGATCAAGATCCCACTGGCACATGCTAAACTTCTACACTAGAGGTTAGCAAAATTCCAATGTACCGTTCTACCACGAAAAATATACTCCATGATTTTCATGCATAACTCTCTCCAAAATATTAAAAAAAAAGAGGAGTAGGAGACATGGCTACAAAAAAATGATCATGTGCATTAGCATGAGAAAAAAAAGAAGAAGAATAAGTAGCCATGTTTCATACTAACAATAAAGAGAGTGCATAAAAAGGAGTCATCTTCCGCTACCACAAATATTCCACAACACTTGCACAATCTTGATCTAGGGGCATGATTTTTTTTCTCCTAAAGATTACTCTTTTGACTTAACAATATATGTGTTGCAAATATGTCTACTCTTGTTCCCTACCAAGATCCACAAAAAGCCTTATTTAGATGTAGGACATGAAAGGCATTGCCTTGGTGAAGATACAAATACCACTTTCCACATAGGATTGATCGAGTGCATCATCTGAGGAAGTTAAATCCAAACACCATTTGAAATTCTTCGTAAATTTGAGTGAAACTTAAACATTATGAGATGCATGCTCATTTTGTTGTTCTGTCCTTCAACCACACAAAAAAAGGATAAGGCATGAGCACCATAATGACTAAAAAAAGGTTGAGGTACCATAGCCAATTTATTCAATGCAAGGTAGAATATTTTGTTGTGCACTTCGTACTTTTGAAAATAGAACATTGTAGCAACTCCTGATCAACAACCTAAGTCTTTATCTTTGCTTTGCGACGAGCAAAGGGTAAGCTTGGTGGAGTTTGTTGATGGTCGTTATATACCATTTTCAACCATCAATATAACTCAATTATGTGAAGGAGTAATTATTTCTTGCACACATCATAGTTAGAAATAACCTTGTTCCACTTGTACTCGGAGAAATAGGTGTATGCAGGTATTATATACGTATTTGAGGTGAATGCATGCCCACAAGGCAAGAAAACAAACTTCCAACCAATCAGATGATGCCTTGTGGCTTCCCATGGATCCAATGGCCCACTTACAGACGACTACCCTCAGGTTTTCACACAGATTCATCTGGACGGTCCACAAAGGCCCACATATCAGCATCCAAGAGCGAGTAGAGGCCAAGTGGGGCCATCACCAGTTTGGCCGAACCACCTATTCAGCCAAACTGGTGAACCCACCAAACTCGGTCCAATTGCACGTGTCAACTTATGGTGGCTTCCTTGATGTGGGAGTAAGTGAAAGCATAGGAGATTAGCGCGCGAAACTGCTTGAGTGAGTGTATAAACAGGGGAGAGTGCCTCACCTCACCTCACACACACCACTTGAGCATTCTCTCTCTTGTATACATTATTTCTCCAAGTCCTTAGTGGAGGTTAGGCTATAGAGAGGTGCCTCTAGTCCCAAGTCCAAATTGGGAAAGGTATGGTTAATGTGTCTTTTCTTGTATTTGTGACTTCATGCATTATAATAGTAGTATTATTAGTCTTTTCTTTTCATATACTTGGGCAAAACGTTTGTTGTTTGATTGTGGAGTCCATGTATGTGCTAGGTGTAGATGTTGTTATGATTTAGACATAATGCCATTATCATGTTATCATAAGCATCATACACCTTCACTATTGTCTAATTAGGTAATAATATGATTATGTTAATATGAATATGAATATGTTAGTGCTTGGATCCAATATTGGTTCAATGATGTTTAGGTTAGTCATTGCCTTAGGATGAATATTACGTTGCAACTCTTAAAGTATTACTTAGCATGCAAGCTGGTGCTTGGATAAAGTAACATTGGATGCATCGAGTTTAGGAGTTGTAGAGGTAGGCGGTAGGTGGTGACATGTAACACCCTCATTTTCATCCATCATTCATTGCATACATTTTTATACATATTTAATATTGAGCAACTTAAAAATGAACAAGTTTAAAATAAATTAGCAAAACAACATTTAAAAACCTATATAGTTGAGGACAGGTCCGATTTGGACACCGGACTAATCTGGCTTTGCTCTCTATTATCCCCCGGACTTTTCCGCTTTTTGCTGCGGATTAGTCTGAAAATATTTTTGTTGTTGTCCGGACTTGTCACTTGTTGAGGGCAGACAGTCCGTTCCTAGCCACCGAAACTTTTCGGAGTTGTCCGGTGACTCTTCTTTTTGGTCTATTTTTTTTTTTGAAAATTTGAGAAGGCCTCCGGACTTGTCCGGCCTCATACCGGACTTGTCCGTCTTGCTTTATGGACAAGATCGGACTTGTCTGTACTTCAATGGGACTTGTTCGTTCAAGTTTTTGTTCCCGATCGGACTAGTCGGGCCCCTAATGGACTTGTCCGGTGTGTCCGACTCGGATTCAATCTTTTCCTCCACAACATGTTATTGGGTTTTTGTCTTAATTAGCCCCAAGAACATCATGCCCAACTCTTGTGGAGCCCATGTGGGACCCACTGAATGTGGCCTAAAGGGGGGTGAATAGGCCTTTTTGATTTTGTGTCGGAACCTGCAACACATGACAACCATATCAAATCTCGAGATATCGGACTAGTGCGGTTAAGTGCGGACTAGTCCGCTGTGTACCGACTAGGTTAATCAAATTTGATCGATTAGCTTGATCCTAGGATGTAAGCAGCGGAATTATACTTGTAATTTAAGTGTTGCACAACTATAAACTAGGATGTATCACAATTTTATCTTAAACTCAACGTTTCAACGTAAAGTGAGCACAATTGATCGAAACCCTAGATGTGTATATGAAATGTAAGAAGAATGGGCGCAAAGAAAGAACACAATGATTTTATCCCATTGTTCGGTTCCCACAGAGGAAATCTACGTCCACGTTGAGGAGCCCACAAAAGGACCGGGTCATCTCCAACCCAACCCTCGTCGGATCGCCACGGAGGCCAATCCTCTTCACTTATCACAAGGGCCAAATAACCGAATTCAAGGAGCCTTCTCACACGTTGATGGCTCCCCAAGATTACAATATGAACACCACCAAGAACACACTCGAAAGATCACATTGAAAACCACAGGAGTGTGTTAGGAAATCAAACCAAGAGCTCAATGAGTGATGAATCGTGTCTCTCAAATGATCCAAAATATATCCTCAAGGGATTGATCTTTGCTGCACTTGATTTTGTGGAGAGAGGTGTTTTCTAGGCTCTTGGGAGGTGTGACGGCGCTAGGGTTCGAGAGAGATGAAAGATGGGCCGTGTACACCTATTTATATAAGGTTCCCAAAAGTAACCGTTAGGGTTTAGGAATATCGGACTAGTCCGTGGTGGACACCGGACTAGTCCTGTATGCTGTGTGCAGCAAACCCTAGGTGTCCCGAAATATCGGACTAGTCCGGCTAGAAGCAGACTTGTCCGATTTCGGTTCTAGAAGTCTTCGGACTAGTCCGATAGATATCAGACTTGTCCAAAAAAGTGAAACCCTAAGTGAATTTGGTACAAGTCCGCATTTGGAGGACTTGTCCAATTTAGGTCAGATGGTTTTTTCAGACTAGTACGTGCTAATGTCGGACTTGTCCGATTTTGTGCAACTTGTGACGTGTTTGGAGGACTAGTCCGCACTGGGGATTGAATGTGGCCTTTTGGGGGGGGGGTGAATAGGCCTTTTTGAATTTTGTCGGAACCTACAAAACTTAACAACCAGATGAAATCTCGAGATATCGGACTAGTCCGGTCAAGTGCGGACTAGTTCGGTGTGTACCGACTAGGCTAATCAAATTTGATCGATTAACTTGATTCTAGGATGTAAGCAGCGTAATTATACTTGTAATTTAAGTGTTGCACAAATATAAACTAGGATGTATCACAATTTAATCTTAAACTCAATGTTTCAACGTAAAGTGAGCATGATTGATCAAAACCTTAGATGTATATATGAAATGTAAGAACAATGGGCGCAAAGAAAGAACACAATGATTTTATCCCGTGGTTCGGTTCCCACGGAGGCAACCTACGTCCACGTTGAGGAGTCCACGAAAGGACCGGGTCTTCTCCAACCCTACCCTCGTCGGATCGCCATGATTGTCAATCCTCTTCACTTATCACAAAGGGTAAATAACCAAATTAAAGGGGCCTTCTCACACGTTGAGGGCTCCCCAAGATTACAACAAGAACTCCACCAAGAACACACTCAAAAGATTACAATGAAAATCACAAGAGTGTGTTAGGGAATCAAACCAAGAGCTCAATGAGTGATGAACCATGTCTCTCCAATTTTCCAAAGTGTATCCTCAAGGGATTGATCTTTGTTGCTTTTGATTTCGTGGAGAGACTTATTTTTGAGGCTCTTGGGAGGTGTGATAGCGCAGAGGGTCGAGAGGGGTAAAATTTGGGCCGTGCACATCTATTTATATGGGGTTTCTAAAAGTTACCGTTAGGATTTAGGAATATCGGACTAGTCCGTGGTGGACACTAGACTAGTCCAGTGTGCTGTGTGTAGCAAACCCTATGTATCTCAAAATATCGGACTAGTCCGGCTAGAAGCGCACTTGTCCGATTTTGCTTCTGGAAATCTTCAGACTAGTCCGATAATCATCGGACTTGTCCATATCAGTGAAACCCTATGTGAATTGGGTGACAAGTCCACACTTGCAGGACTTGTTCAATTTAGGTCAGAGGGTTTTTGGACTAGTCCGTGCCAATATCGGACTTGTCCGATTTACATCAGAATGATATCTGACTAGTCTGTTGTGTGATCGGACTTGTCCGATTTTGTGCAACATGTGAAGTGTTTTGAGGACTGGTCCACACTGGGGAGGACTAGTCCGATTCTAGTTAGAGAGATATCGGACTAGTCCGTGGTGATATCGGACTTGTCAGATCTTGTGCAAAAAGATATCGGACTAGTCCGGTGTCAATCGGACTTGTCCGGACCTGTATAAACTTGTGCAATGTGTGTCATTATTTGTGCTTGAGCTCTTGGGGTGTGTTTCCTTAACACACTCCATACACAATGATCTACTACACTTGTTCCTTGAGCTCTTTTCCACATTGCTCCTCATTCTCCCTTCTTTTTGGCTCTTTGCTCATTTTCTCCTTAAAACCTGTTCTCATCTCAACAAAGTAGTTAGGATCTCATTTGCTTGTCATAAATCATCCAAAACCCACAAGGGATTCCTAGATGCTTCAATCTCCCCTTTTTCGGTGATTGCTGACAACCAATTGAGATTTGACAAAATATGATAAAAGGTTGAGATTTTCATAAAAGTGTGGACATATGAGTCTAAAATACATCAAGCAATGAAAACATGATCCATATGTGCATTCTTTATGGTGGGATGCAGAACTAAGTGTATAGAAGCAATAATTATGATGATAATGACATAATTGACATTGACACATCAACAATGAGCATAAATGTCATTCTTGAAGCAAAATCACAGGTTTCATCAATTACTTCATAAGTAGTTCAAAACATTGGATCACTGATCCATAAGTATAATAAGAGCGTATTAAATGTTTTACAAACCACAAAATAGACAAAAAGCATAAAAAGAAGCTCTCCTCACATCCTAGAGCTACGACCTAAGACTTAAGACTCCCCCTCAATCTCTCCCCCTATGGCATCAAGACACCAAAAGAAGGAGAGGAGGGACCTAAAGTCATCAAGCATCACTGTCGGTCCTCTCATCGTCTTCATCTTCATCTTCAGGCTGATGACGAGAAGGAGGAGGAACGGAGTCACTCGAGACCCCAATGCCAAAATAGGCAAGCTCGGTGGGAGTCAATGGCCCGAGCTCGGTGTAGTTAGAGTCGGAGTCATCAGAGATTACTGGAGATCCAATGGGCTCGATCTCCAGTTTTTAGCAAATCTGCTTCACATTTTCCTTGACATACTTCATGTCAGCCTTACTTCTCATGTTGAGCTTATGGGCCTTCACCTTGGCCTTTTTGCAGGAGGCAAAAATAGCATTCAGGTACTTGAAGATGCCACTTGCTGATCCCTTTTGAGGAGCTGCCCTAGTGGCAGGGGCAGCCCCGGCATCTCCACTCGCTCTCGCTTGAGCCTCTACACTAGAAGCAGGAGAGGGAGCAGCTTGAACGTTTGCTTGTTGAGGCTTCTGAGGCCTCAATGGTGTGTGCTACACATCTTTGACGAATTCAATGCCTGTGACCTTCTCAATCATGAACATGAGATAGGGGGCATAGCCACATGATCTGTTTGGGGTTCTTGAGATGTTGACCATATCGTTCCAGATATATTCAACCACATCAAACTTGCGGTCCTTGCTTATGACCTTCATCAAGGTCCGGAGATAGCCCTATACACTCCCTGCATCACCATCCTTCGTGGCAATTGTATTCCTCAACACTCTGTTACGCACCACAAAGAAGGGCTTCATGTTCTTTGTGGAGGGAGGATTGAACTTCAGTGACGGGTCATATAGGAACTTCATCTTATACTTTTACAAGACACCAATGTTGTGGATCACCAGTAAGTTGTAGTCAGTGTTCTCCAGGTGGAGACTGGCGAACTCATTGTAGGTAATGGTGTACTTGGACCCGTGAGTCATCCAAGTCACCCGATCCTCCTCGTAACTGGCAAAGTGACAAGTAGCATAGAACTGAGCTATCACTTCGTCATTCCAGTTGTACTTGAAGGCAAAGAGGTCCTTCAAGCCATGTCTCTCAGCTGCCTCGATCACCTCATCAAAGGCGGAGCATCTCTTCCTCTCAAGATGTTCCGAATCAATCCTCTGAATGCGCACCACTGGGGTCTTCATTTGGAATTAGACAGACTTGTAAAAGTCTGCATGGAAGCTGCTCTAGAATCTTCCATATGCAGCCTGCCTGGATTGGTTGTAGCAATCCATATTCCTAAACTTTGCAGTTGAGTCGCTGCCCTTCCCGTTGAACCTTTCCTCTGTGGGATCCTGAGTCCCCTGCTTCGGAGCTGACATCTTTAGACGGACAATCGGGCCCGTTGCGATTCCTTTGCCTTTCCCTTTTGCTTGGCGAGCATTTGCCGAGCTAGGTACACCACAAGCAGAAGCCCTGGAAGCAGGCAACTTGCATCGAGCCACCCTTTTCATAGACTGAGGAGGAGAGGGGGCTAGCTCGGAAGGGTGCTTCTTGTTTTGGCCCGTCAAGGACCAAAGTAGGGCTTCTTGGTCCATCTCAGCTTCGAAGTTAGAAACTTCATCATGAGATTTTGACATGCCCTGAGAATGGATTGCACAAGGTATTGATGAGAATAGATGACAAGGAATTTCACTGAGGGATTAATAAGTTAGGGTTGAGTTTAGAAAAATCGGACAAGTCCGGTGTACAAGCACAGACTAGTCTGGGTGACCGGACTTGTCCGTGTATGGACTGGACTAGTCCGGTATTCATCCTCAAGAACACTAACTATGTGATAAATGGAATTGCTCAATGCAAAACTAGCTGAACACCAATGTAATACATCAATGACAGTAGTATTAGGTGAAAGAAGCTAGGCTATTCGACCAACAATAAAGAAAATGGAGATTTCTAGGGTTTGGGGGAAAATTACCGAAAAATCGCTTGAATCTCAGAGAGGAGGGTGTTGAAGGGCGGACAAGTCCGTGGACTTATATCCCTAAGCGAAGGAGCTTGATTTCCACCCAAACTTGGAGCATTTTGATGGAGGAGTCGCCAAATTGCGTTGGGGAGCTCGAGCGTGGAGAGAGAAATCTTGAGGCAAGTGTGGGGGATGAGGAAATTAGGATTTGGCGGCGGCTAGGGTTATGGTCACGAAAAATCGGACAAGTTCGAAAATGATCGGACTAGCTCGATCTTTTCCAGCGGCTATATCGGAGTAGTTCGTGGTCTGCCGGACTAGTCCGGCCTAACCGGCGCTCTGCGATGGCGGACTAGTCCGGGTAACCAAGGACTAGTCCGTGGTCACCAGGGAAGAAATGCCTAGCCCATTCGTATATATATGAAGGTACTTATTTAGAAAATAGGGAGGCAAATCAAATCAAATAATCTTGATGATTATGATCGGTAAGCATACAACAATAAAGCAATGATCATAATTCACCAAGCTCTAGTAATTGGCATAGTTTTTCAGAGAAAATTGAGAGAGATGATTTTCAGAATCCAATCAACATATTATGAAGAATTCATACAGCTATTCAAATTTTCAAGCTACATTCCTAGCATCAAGGATGTTTAGTTCATTTTGAAGCTCGCAAAAACGTTTTTCAACAAGTGGCTTGGTGAATATGTTGGCTAATTGCTTTTCGTTGTGGACATGGGAAATGGATATATCTCCTTTCATGGAGTGGTCTCTCAAGAAGTGATGCCGGATGTCTATGCGTTTGGTTCTAGAGTGCTCAACTGGATTATGGACAAATTTAATGGCACTCTCATTATCACAAAGGAGTGGAATAGAGTTCATATTGTAACTGTAATTCCTTAGAGTTTGTCGCACCCAAAGGAGTTGTGCACAACAACTCCCAGCTGCAACATACTCTGCTTCGGCTGTAGATAAGGCAATGGAGTTTTGTTTCTTGGAGGACCAGGAAACTAGGGATCTACCTAGAAATTGGCATGTACCGGAGGTACTTTTTCTATCTACTTTGCATCTGGCATAATCTGCATCGGAGTAACCAATGAGATTGAATTTGGAGCCTTTTGGATACCAAAGACTAGGGTTGGATGTATGAACTAAATATCTCAAGATCCTTTTTACGGCTGTCAAGTGACACTCCTTAGGATTGGCTTGAAATCTTGCACAGAAACATACACTCAACATAATGTCCGGCCTATATGCACATAAATAGAGTAGATATCCAATCATGGAGCAATATACCTTTTGATCGACATTTGGTCCATCTTCATTGAGATCCAAGTGGCCATTCGTTGCCATGGGAGTCTTTATGGGCTTCGCCTTGTCCATTCCAAACTTCTTGAGTATGTCTTGAGTGTGCTTAGTTTGGCTTATGAACGTCCCTTCCTTTTGTTGCCTCACTTGGAATCCCTAGAAGTTCTTTAGCTCTCCCATCATAGACATCTCAAACCTACCTTTCATAATTTTACTAAATTCCTCACAAAAATATTTGTTAGTTGAACCAAAGATTATATCATCAACATAGATTTGACAAACAAAGAGATCATTGTCAAGGTTCTTTGTAAACAATTTATAATCTATTTTACTGATCCTAAAGCCATTTTTAATTAAGAAATCTCTAAGACACTCATACCAAGCTCTAGGAGCTTGTTTGAGGCCATAGAGAGCCTTACACAATTTAAATATGTGGTCGAGGAACTCTTCAACTTCAAATCCGGGGGGGGGGGGGGGGGGGGTTGCTCCACATACACCTCCTCCTTGATTGGTCCATTGAGGAAGGCGCTTTTCATATCCATTTGTTTCAGCTTGAAATTATGGTGAGTATCATATGCAAGTAATATTCTAATGGACTCAAGTCTAGCTACAGGAGCAAAGGTTTCATCGAAATCCAAACCTTCGACTTGTGAATACCCTTTGGCCACAAGTCGTGCCTTGTTCCTTGTCACCACCCCGTGTTTGTCTTGTTTTTTGCGGAAGACCCATTTGGTGCCGACAACATTGGACTTGGGTCTTTTGACTAGTTCACACACCTCGTTCCTTTTGAAATTGTTTAGTTCTTCATGCATGGCCACTATCCAATCCGGATCCTTCAATGTGTCCTCAACCCCGCGTGGTTCCAAAAAGGACACAAGGGAGTAATGCTCACAAAAATTAGCCATGCGAGATCTAGTAGTTACTCGCTTTTGGATGTCACCGATGATGTTGTCGATTGGGTGATCCCTTTGGATGCACTGGTGTACTCTTGGGTATGGTACTTGATGTCTTGAATCTTCATGATCATCTTCTTCTCCCCCTATGTGGTTGCCCTCATTGACTTGTTGATCATTTTCGCTTTCTTGAGTTTGATCTTGTATGGAAGCCCCCCCTTGATCATTGGCCTCCTCTTGTGGTTCATTTTCCTCATGCATATGTAGAGGTTGCTCTTGTGGTCAAACTTCACCTAACTCCATTCTTCTCAATGCTTGACACGGAGCTTCTTCTCTATCTAGCACACATGGATCAACTTGCTTCTTTTGAGAGCCATTAGTTTCATCGAACACTATGTCACGTGCTACTTCAACAAGTCCAGAGGTCTTGTTGAAGACACGATAGGTGTAAGTGTTCGAATAATAACCAAGCAAGAAACCTTCATCGGACTTTGAAGTGAACTTTGAAGTCCTAGGCTTCTTGTTCAAAACATAGCATTTGGAATCAAAAACTCAAAAATATGAAATATTAGATTTGTTACCGGTGACTAGCTCATAAGATGTCTTCTTGAGTAGTCGATGAAGATTAAGTCGATTTATGGCGTGGCAAGCGGTGTTGACAGCTTCCGCCCAAAATCGATCCGTGGTCTTGTACTCATCGAGCATTGTTCTCGCCATCTCTATGATAGTTCCGTTCTTTCTTTCGGCAACTCTGTTTTGTTGAGGGGAGTAAGGTGCTGAAGACTCGTGCTCTATGCCTTCTGCATCTAGGTACTCCTCCACTTGTGTGTTCTTGAAGTCTGTTCCATTGTCGCATCGAATGTTCTTTATTGTCAATCAGAATTCATTTTGAGCTCGCTTGAAGAACTTCATGAGTATTTCTTGTGTTCCTGACTTATCATGTAAAAAGAAAACCAAAGTGAAGCGAGAAAAATCATCAACAACTACTAAACCATATTTGTTACCGATGATGCTTGTGTAAGCAATTGGACCAAATAAGTCCATGTGAAGTAGCTCGAGCGGTCTTGTTGTAGTCATGACATTTTTCACGGGATGAGGTGCTCCAACTTGCTTCCCGGCTTGGCACGCGCTATAAGGCATCTCTTTCTCAAAAACAACATCCTTCAAACCTCGGATGTGATCGCCCTTGAGTAGTTTTTGAAGATTCCTCATACCAACATGCGCTAGCTGTCTATGCCACAGCCAACCCATGTTGGTCTTTGCAATCAAGCATGTGTCAAGTTCGGCTTTATCCTTGTTGAAGTCAACAAGATAAAGCTTTCCCTTTAACATACCCTGGAAGGCAATGGAACCATCACTCCTCCTAGAGACGGTCACACCCTCGTTAGTGAACAAGCAATTATAACCTTTGTCACATAATTGAGACATGGACAACAGGTTATAATCTAGGGAATCAACATGTAATACGTGAGAAAGAGTGTGTTTAGATGATATGGCAATTTTACCGATACCGAAAACCTTTCCTTGACTATTGTCTCCAAAATAGATGCCCTCATTTGGATCCTCATTTTCTTCATACTCAACGAACATTCTTCTTTCTCCAGTCATAGTGCAGCCACTGTCTAGCACCCATTTGGATCCACCGGAGGAATAGGCCTGCAAAAACAAATTATGCATTGGTTTTATATACCCAAGCTTGCTTGGGTCCTTTTAGGTTAGTCACAAGGGATTTGGGCACCCACACATGAGATTTGGTGTTCTCATGGCATGGCCCAACATAATGAGCATAAAATTTGCCATAATTACTTCTCATTAAGACATAAGATGCATCGAAAGTTCTAAATAGCAACTGTTGTTGTTTATACACAGGACTAGTCTTGGGGATCGGACTTGTCTGGAGGACCGGACTTGTCCGAATCCCGACCGGACTAGTCCGGTGATCATGCGTGTTGGATTCATTAATTTTGGATTTTCCAGTTTGAGAGGGTCTTCCCTTTACAAAGACATTGCTATCCTTCTTAATCTTATGGCTTCTAGCATGTTGCTTTTCACCATAAGAGTAACCAATGCCATATTTGACATTTGGAGGTCTTGTGACCAAGTATGCACTACGTGCATATTTGATCTTCTCCTTGTCAAATATGCCATTTTGTGAAGGGTGCTTGTCCTTGGTAGAGGTTGACTTGTCTTTCAAGCTGGTGTCAACTTTACCACATGTACAAGTAGAAGCAACTTCAGTTTTAATGGGTTGAGAAGGTGAACTTGAAGAGGATGAAGGGTCACCTTTCTCGAGTGACTCTACTTGCACTTCGAGGATCTTGTTAACCTTGATTAGGTTAGCAAGTTTGTCCTTGATTGTAGCATTTGAGTCACTTAACTCCAAGCAAGCTTCCTTGCTTGAAGCTAACTCAAGCTCCAGTGACTTGCTTTGCTCCTTTTCAAGCTCTAGAAGTTTTTTAAGTTCAACATATTCCTCCTTTTGGGAGATAATCATGTCTTCTTGACGATGTATCAACTTCTCCTTCTCAACAAGTTGATCAAGTAAGAATTTCATTTTTGTGGCTCTTTTCTTATCTAACCCAACGTGCATATCTTCATAATCACTATTAATTTCACTATCACTGGAATAGGAATATAAGGAAGAGGGTTTTGTTATTACCTTGCGTTTACCTTCCTTTGCCGTGAGGCAAGTGTTGTTCCCCTTTCATGCGCCGAGAGTAGGGAAGAGAGTGGACTTCTTGGATGTCTTCTTGAAGGTTATGTTAGCCATCTCTTCTTCTGATGATGATGAGGACTCATCATTTGAGTCCCACTCTCTCCCGATATGCGCTTGTTCGGCTTTTTTCTTCTTCTTGAAGAATTTCTTGGGCTGAGACATTGCTTCTTTGGTCTTCTTCTTGTTCCCTTCATATGGGCAATCAACTATAAAGTGGCTATACTCACGGCAATTATAGCATGCCCGCCTCAACTTTGACTTTGATCTTTCCTTGTACTTTTCTTCACTTAGTTTAGCGCCTTGTCTCTTCTTCATCATCTTCTTGAATTTCTTCATGAATAGTATATGTCATCTTCATCCAAGTCACTGCTTTCATTATCACCGTCTTCTTCTAGTTGAGCTTATCGAGCTTCTTTAGACAAAGGCTTAAGGGTGGACTTTAGAGCGACCCCTTTCTTATTTGCTGAGGTGAGATCGGCAATTTCCTTAACATGTTTGGCTTGTTTTTCCATCATCTCAATGTTGATGATTTTCCCAAGTAGTTCATCTGTGGTCATCTTCTTGTATCCGGGGCTTTCTCGTATCATTGAACACAAGTTGACATTGCGAGGCATGAAGGCTCTAAGGATGAGCTTCACTACCTCGTGGTTGTTCCACTTCTTGCTTCTGTATGCTCGCACCTTGTTGATGAGTGTCTTTAATTGGTTGTACATGTCTTGTGGCAACTCATCTTCTTCGACTGCAAACCTTCCGAGCTCGCCTTCAATCATCCTGATCTTCACTTATCGCACATGACGATCGCCTTCATGTGTGGTTTGCAATGTATCCCATATCTCCTTGGCGATCTCGAGTCCATCCACCTTTGTAAACTCATCATGACTGAGCGATGAAGTGATGACTACAGCAGCTTGGGCGTTTCGATGGATGGCTTGCTCTTGACTAGCTGTGAGCTCCTCATCATCATCCGGGATATCTATTCCTATGCATACTATGTGCAACAAACTTGGATTGAGAGAAATCAAATGTATTTTCATGTTTTGCCACCACATTGAGTAGTCATTGCCATCAAAGTGTGGGGCTTTTACAAGTGGAATAGATAGATAATGATTATTGTTAGAATTTAGGCGATCATAGTTAAAAGGATATCAGGAGTAGTGTGACTATTCCCCTTCTTTTTCTTCTCATCTTCGATTTTCACCTTTCCTTTGGAAAGGGTTTTCTTCCTTAGAAGCGCCTTGAGTTCTAGCGTCTCCTCATCGTCATCCTCCAAGTCTTGAATGGCTTCGAGGAGCTTCTCCATTTTCTGGTTCTTGTCTTCATCAACCTTCTCTTGGTTGTTGCTCTTGTGTACGTCCTTCATGTCTGACATGATCTCTTCGACCGATTAGTCTCCTTCTTGAAGAACCGGTTCTTATACCAATTGAATGTGGCCTAGAGGGGGGGGTGAATATGCCTTTTTGAATTTTGTCGGAACCTGCAACACTTAACAGCCAAATCAAATCTCGAGATATCGGACTAGTCCGGTCAAGTGCGGACTAGTCCGATGTGTACCGACTAGGCTAATCAAATTTGATCGATTAACTTGATTCTAGGATGTAAGCAGCGGAATTATACTTGTAATTTAAGTGTTGCACAAATATAAACTGTGACGCCCGGTTCCAAAAAATGAACCAAGCTAACGCATATGTGTGCCCAGGATGTTCATCACACATACACGAGTGCATCACAAAAGATATACAGATAATTACCACATAACAAGATTAATTAACCAAATTTTATTACACAAACCATATTATCCTCGAATACAAGCTCCAATGTATATTTATGACAAGTTCAACTAATTCACGGAAATTAACTAATTAAGCGACTAAGCAACTAAGCATACGGGATAGCGCAGCTCTAATAACACCACAGGCAAAGCTGACGGTAGACACGGCCTAGAACTCCGCATTCTCACCATTAAACTCCCAATCCTGACCTGCAACTGTTGGGGGGGACTGCAAGAGTGAGTACATATCGTACTCAGCAAGTGTGGAAAGTATGACATGTGGCTGATTCAAATGACGACAATAATAATGGCAAAGTGCTGAAAAGTACATCAAAACATTTGAAAAGCAATATAGTATATGTATGTGAATCAAACCCATCATAATCATAAGTAATATCATAATACCAGTCCATAATTCACCATCTTCATCCATAATTCCAAATTTCACCATTTGCCAATAACTATATTCAATACTAGAAATAAATCCATAACCATTACCAAACCATAACCATCCCAACTACCATGTAAAAAGAAAACCCAAGTGAAGCGAGAAAAATCATCAACAACTACTAAACCATATTTGTTACCGATGATGCTTGTGTAAGCAATTGGACCAAATAAGTCCATGTGAAGTAGCTCGAGCGGTCTTGTTGTAGTCATGACATTCTTCACGGGATGAGGTGCTCCAACTTGCTTCCCGGCTTGGCACGCGCTATAAGGCATCTCTTTCTCAAAAACAACATCCTTCAAACCTCGGATGTGATCGCCCTTGAGTAGTTATTGAAGATTCCTCATACCAACATGCGCTAGCTGTCTATGCCACAGCCAACCCATGTTGGTCTTTGCAATCAAGCATGTGTCAAGTTCGGCTTTATCCTTGTTGAAGTCAACAAGATAAATATTTCCCTTTAACATACCCTTGAAGGCAATGGAACCATCACTCCTCCTAGAGACGGTCACACCCTCGTTAGTGAACAAGCAATTATAACCTTTGTCACATAATTGAGACATGGACAACAGGTTATAATCTAGGGAATCAACATGTAATACGTGAGAAAGAGTGTGTTTAGATGATATGGCAATTTTACCGATACCGAAAACCTTTCCTTGACTATTGTCTCCAAAATAGATGCCCTCGTTTGGATCCTCATTTTCTTCATACTCAACGAACATTCTTCTTTCTCCAGTCATAGTGCAGCCACTGTCTAGCACCCATTTGGATCCACCGGAGGAATAGGCCTGCAAAAACAAATTATGCATTGGTTTTATATACCCAAGCTTGCTTGGGTCCTTTTAGGTTAGTCACAAGGGATTTGGGCACCCACACATGAGATTTGGTGTTCTCATGGCATGGCCCAACATAATGAGCATAAAATTTGCCATAATTACTTCTCATTAAGACATAAGATGCATCGAAAGTTCTAAATAGCAACTGTTGTTGTTTATACACAGGACTAGTCTTGGGGATCGGACTTGTCTGGAGGACCGGACTTGTCCGAATCCCGACCGTACTAGTCCGGTGATCATGCGTGTTGGATTCATTAATTTTGGATTTTCCAGTTTGAGAGGGTCTTCCCTTTACAAAGACATTGCTATCCTTGTTAATCTTATGGCTTCTAGCATGTTGCTTTTCACCATAAGAGTAACCAATGCCGTATTTGACATTTGGAGGTCTTGTGACCAAGTATGCACTACGTGCATATTTGATCTTCTCCTTGTCAAATATGCCATTTTGTGAAGGGTGCTTGTCCTTGGTAGAGGTTGACTTGTCTTTCAAGCTGGTGTCAACTTTACCACATGTACAAGTAGAAGCAACTTCAGTTTTAATGGGTTGAGAAGGTGAACATGAAGAGGATGAAGGGTCACCTTGCTCGAGTGACTCTACTTGCACTTCGAGGATCTTGTTAACCTTGATTAGGTTAGCAAGTTTGTCCTTGATTGTAGCATTTGAGTCACTTAACTCCAAGCAAGCTTCCTTGCTTGAAGCTAACTCAAGCTCCAGTGACTTGCTTTGCTCCTTTTCAAGCTCTAGAAGTTTGTCAAGTTCAACATATTCCTCCTTTTGGGAGATAATCATGTCTTCTTGACGATGTATCAACTTCTCCTTCTCAACAAGTTGATCAAGTAAGAATTTCATTTTTGTGGCTCTTTTCTTATCTAACCCAACGTGCATATCTTCATAATCACTATTAATTTCACTATCACTGGAATAGGAATATAAGGAAGAGGGTTTTGTTATTACCTTGCGTTTACCTTCCTTTGCCATGAGGCAAGTGTTGTTCCCCTTTCATGCGCCGAGAGTAGGGAAGAGAGTGGACTTCTTGGATGTCTTCTTGAAGGTTATGTTAGCCATCTCTTCTTCTGATGATGATGAGGACTCATCATTTGAGTCCCACTCTCTCCCGATATGCGCTTGTTCGGCTTGTTTCTTCTTCTTGAAGAATTTCTTGGGCTGAGACATTGCTTCTTTGGTCTTCTTCTTGTTCCCTTCATATGGGCAATCAACTATAAAGTGGCTATACTCACGACAATTATAGCATGCCCGCCTCAACTTTGACTTTGATCTTTCCTTGTACTTTTCTTCACTTGGTTTAGCGCCTTGTCTCTTCTTCATCATCTTCTTGAATTTCTTCATGAATAGTATATGTCATCTTCATCCAAGTCACTGCTTTCATTATCACCGTCTTCTTCTAGTTGAGATTATCGAGCTTCTTTAGACAAAGGCTTAAGGGTGGACTTTAGAGCGACCCCTTTCTTATTTGCTGAGGTGAGATCGGCAATTTCCTTAACATGTTTGGCTTGTTTTTCCATCATCTCAATGTTGATGATTTTCCCAAGTAGTTCATCTGTGGTCATCTTCTTGTATCCGGGGCTTTCTCGTATCATTGAACACAAGTTGACATTGCGAGGCATGAAGGCTCTAAGGATGAGCTTCACTACCTCGTGGTTGTTCCACTTCTTGCTTCTGTATGCTCACACCTTGTTGATGAGTGTCTTTAATTGGTTGTACATGTCTTGTGGCAACTCATCTTCTTCGACTGCAAACCTTCCGAGCTCGCCTTCAATCATCTTGATCTTCACTTCTCGCACATGACGATCGCCTTCATGTGTGGTTTGCAATGTATCCCATATCTCCTTGGCGATCTCGAGTCCATCCACCTTTGTAAACTCATCATGACTGAGCGATGAAGTGATGACTACAGCAGCTTGGGCGTTTTGATGGATGGCTTGCTCTTGACTAGGTGTGAGCTCCTCATCATCATCCGGGATATCTATTCCTATGTGAATGTAGGCCTAGAGGGGGGGTGAATAGGACTTCTTGAATTTTCTCGGTTCCTGTAGCACTTCAACAACAAGGTCAAAACCAGATATATCGGACTAGTCCGGTAAAGTGCGGACTAGTCCGGATTTCACGGACTAGGTTGATCAAGTTAGGTCAATTTGATTGTTTCGTTGACGTTTGCAGCGGAATTATAAACTTCAATAACAGTTCAATGATTGTATGTCAAGTTCTATTGCAAGTATGATTCTTGTTCAACTATTTAACTTAAATTCAACAAGATGAATCAAACCCTAGATAATGTTAATCAACTAGAATGATGAACACAAACGAACAAGACACAAGATTTATCCCGTGGTTCGGTTACCACGAAGGCAACCTACGTCCACGTTGAGGAGCCCACAAAAGGACCGGGTCTTCACCAACCCTTCCCTCGTCGGATCGCCACGAAGGCCAATCCTCTTCCACTAAACACACAGGGGTAAATCACCAAGTTGAAGGGGCGATCTCACAAGTTGAGAGCTCCCTTGATTACAAGTTTCAAGACCACCAATAACACACTTCGAAATATACAAATTGAGATGCAAGAGTGTGTTAGAGATTCAAACCAAGAGCTCAATCGTGTGCCAAGTGCCTCTCCAATGATCTACAAGTGATCTTCAATGGATTGATTGATTTTGCACTTAATTTCGTGGAGAGAGATGGTTTTTGAGTCTCTTGGGAGGTGTGACGGCGCTAGGGTTCGAGAGCTGGTGAAAGTGGGTCGTGCACCTCTATTTATATGGGGTTTCTAGAAGTTACCGTTAGGGTTCAGAAAGATCGGACTAGTCCGAGGTGGTGACCGGACTAGTCCGGTGTGCTGTGTGAAGCAAACCCTAAGTGTCCAGGAATCTCGGACTAGTCCGGTTCAAAACGGACTTGTCCGATTTTGCTACTGGAAAGCTTCGGACTAGTCCGATTGTCATCGGACTTGTCCGGACACATGAAACCCTAAGTGTTTAGGATGACAAGTCCGCACTTGGAGGACTTGTCCGATTTAGATCAGGGTGTATATCGGACTAGTCCGTGTAAACATCGGACTTGTCCGAAGTGGATCAGAAAGTATATCGGACTAGTCCGGGTCACAACGGACTTGTCCGATTTTGTGAGACTTGTGCATTGTTTTGAGGACTAGTCCGCACTGGGGAGGACTAGTCCGAAGTGGAACAGAAAGATATCGGACTAGTCCGGTGTTGACCGGACTTGTCCGATCTGGTGCAGAATGGGATATCGGACTAGCCCGGCTGATATCGGACTAGTCCGGTCCTGTATAGCTTTGTGCATTGTGTGTGTGTGATTAAATGAGATTGAGCTCTTGGGTGTGTTTCCTTAACACACTCCATGCATACTAAACTACTAATTTCTTCTCCTTGAGCTCAAATTCATTTTCCTTCTCAATTTCCCTCTTTTCGGTACTTTACTCATTTTTCATCATTTTCCTGCATTCATCTCAACAAAAGGATTAGGATCCCAATTGCTTGTCATAAATCATCCAAAACCCACAAGGGAGTCCTAGATGCACTTTCAATCTCCCTCTTTTTGGTGATTGATGACAACCAATTGAGATTTCACAGAATGAGGTATAAAATGACATTCTCATAAAGTATGCACATATGACTCAAAAATTTATCAAGCAACAAGATAATTATTCATATGTGCATTCTTTATGGTGGGATGCATACTAACAGCATGAATGCATTAAGAATGACAGAATTTGCATTGATCAACTAATATCAAGTGAATATGGCATTTCAGGGACAAAAATTCAGATTTCATCACACACTTGCAAATTATTTGAGCAATTCATAACAGGACCAAACATGATATGAAAAGAGAGTTAAGCAAATGCAATTACAATTAAAAAGAAAGAGAGCTCTCTCTCCTCGCATCCTATGCAGCTAAAGCTAAGACTAGAGACCCCCCCTCAATCTCTCCCCCTTTGGCATCAAGACACCAAAAAGAGAGAGAGGAAGGTCCTAGGGCTTCACTCTTCGCTGTCAGTCCTCTCGTCGTCTTCATCGTCTTCCTCGCTTTCCGCTTGACGAGGTTGAGAGGTAGGAGGAGGAGCGGAGCTGCTCGAGCCCCCAATGCCAAAATAGGCAAGCTCGGAGGGAGTCAAGGGGCTGAGCTCGGTGATGTCCGGATCAGAATCTTCAGAAAGTACTGGAGATCCAATTGGGTTGATCTCCAGCTTCTCACTCAGCTGCTTCACATTGGCCTTTATGTATCTCATGTTCTCCTTCCTCTTCTGATTTAGCTTGTGAAGCTTCACTTCAGTTTTCTTGCAAGAGGAGAAAATTGCAGCCAAGTACTTGAGGATCCCACTGGCGGATCCTTTCTGAGGGGCTTCCCTGGAGTGGGGAGTAGCCCTAGCAGCTTCTTCTTGCCTTGCCGGTGCCTCAGGGCTTGAGGCCGGCGATGGAGCAGCCTGGACACTCACTGACTGAGGCTTCTGAGGCCTCAGTGGAGTGTGCTCCACATCCTTCACAAACTCGATTCCTGTGACTTTCTCAATCATGAACATCAAGTAAGGGGCATAGCCACAGGATCGGTTGGGGGTAATTGAGATATTGACCATATCATTCCAAATATAGTCTGCAACATCGAATTGCCTCTTCTTGCTAATGACCCTCATCAGGGTCTGGAGGTAGCCTTGCACACTCCCTGCATCCCCATCCTTGGGGGCAATCGTCTTCCTGAGGACTCTGTTGAGGACCACAAAGAAAGGCTTCATATTCTTTGTGGAGGAGAGACATACTTGGAGGTGGGCTCATACATGAACTTCATTCCATCCCTCTTAATGACCCCAATGTTGTGGATAATGAGTTGGTCCTGTCCTTCAGAGTCAAGGTGCAGCAGGCGGGCAAACTCTTCCTGAGTAATGGAATACTTGGATCCATGAGTCATCCAAGTCACACTTTCTTCGTCTTCACTTGAGAAGTGGCACGTTGCATAGAATTGTGCAATCACTTCATCGTTCCAATTATATCTGAAGGCAAACAGATCCTTCAGCCCATGTCTCTCTGCAGCTGCTATCACTTCATCAAAAGCTGCACATTTCCTCTTCTCAAGGTGAGCCCAGTCAATCCATTGACTGCGTACCACCGGGGTCTTCATCGGCAAATAGACCAGCTTGTAGAAATCAACATGGAAATTTGACCAAAACCTGCAATCTGCTGCTTGCTTGGGCCTTGCATAGCAATCAACACTTCTCAACTTCATAGCCACATCGCTGCCCTTGCCATTGAATCTTTCCTCATTGGGGTCCCGGACCCCTTCTCTGGGAGTATGCAGCTTTAGGGGCCCAACAGGCCCTGTGGCAACCCCCTTGCCCTTCCCTTTAGTTTGGCGAAGGCCACTTGAAGGAGGAGCAGCCTTCGAGGCGGCCTTCTTGACACACACCTTCCTCCGAACCTAGGGAGGAGAGGGAGCAGGCTCGGAGGGTCTCTCTTGGCGTTTCTTGCCAAGACCCGCCGAGGACCGAGGTGCCACCTCGTGGTCCAACTCGGCCTCGAAATTGGAGATTTCGTTGTCGGAGCTCGACATGATCTGAGAATGAGTGATCAAGAGAAAGGACAAGTTATACAAGGTATTGGTGAGGTAAGATGGCAATGGAATGCATTAGGGAATTAAAGAATTAGGTTTTGGTTCAGAAACAACGGACTTGTCCGGTGCACAGGCACGGACTAGTCCGGGGGACCGGACTTGTCCGTACCTGGACCGTACTAGTCCGGTGTTCATCCGCAAAAACCTATCAGACTGGACAAAAATTGATCCCTAAGGTAAATCTAGTCTAGCATACACATAGTACATCAACTAGACATGTAACTAGTGAAGAATGCTAGGCCAAACGATAAGCAATAGAGAAATTTGTGATTTCTTAGGGTTTTGAAGAGTATTTACCAAGAAATCAAAGGAAGCTTGAGATTTTGGGGGTTGGAGGCCGGACTTGTCCGCTAACTTCAATCCCCGAGTCTTCAAGCTTGATCTCCGCCCAAGATTGAGGCTTTTCGACGGAGGAATCAAGGATTCGCCTTGGGAGCTCGAGCGCAAGAGAGAGAAAGCTTGGGGGTGAGTGTGGGGTGAAGGGTTTAGGGTTTAGTGGCGGCTAGGGTTATGGACACGAAAAATCGGACAAGTCCGGACATGACCGGACTAGTCCGAAGTCCTCCAGAGACCTAAGTCGGACTAGTCCGTGGTCTGTCGGACTAGTCCGGCCTAACCGGCACACTGCGGACTAGTCTGCAATGGCGGACTAGTCCGGGTAACCACGGACTTGTTCGTGGTCACCAGGAGAGAATTGCATAGCCCATTCATATATATTTGAAGGTCCAATAATTGAGAGTAGAGAGGCAAAACAATTCAAATAATCTTGATGAATTTGACCAGGAAGCAAACAACAATCATACTATGATCAAAAATTCATCAAGATCTAATAATTGACATAGTTTTTCGAGAGAAAAATGGGGGGGGGGGGGGGTTAATTTTCACAATTCAATCAATATTTTGAAGCAATCATACAGGTATGCAACTTTTCAAGCCACACTCCGAGAATCAAGAATGTTTAGCTCATTTCGGAGTTCGCAAAAATGTTTTTCATCAAGTGGCTTGGTGAATATGTCGGCCAATTGTTTTTGGGTGTTGACATGAGAGATGGATATGTCTCCTTTCATGGAATGGTCTCTCAAGAAATGGTGTCTTATGTCAATGTGTTTAGTTCTAGAGTGCTCAACTGGATTATGGGCTATTTTAATGGCACTCTCATTATCACAAAGAAGAGGAATACGGTTCATATTGTAACCGTAATCCCTTAGAGTTTGTCGCATCCAAAGGAGTTGTGCACAACAACTCCCGGCTGCAACATACTCTGCTTCGGCTGTGGATAATGCAATGGAATTCTGTTTCTTGGATGACCAAGAAACTAAGGATCTTCCTAGGAATTGGCAAGTGTCGGAGGTGCTTTTTCTATCAACTTTGCACCCGGCATAATCTGCATCGGAATACCCAATGAGATTGAATTTTGAGCCTTTTGGGTACCAAAGACCAAGATTGGGTGTATGAACTAAATATCTTAGGATTCTCTTTACGGCTGTCAAATGACATTCCTTAGGGTTGGCTTGAAATCTTGCACACAAACATACACTCAACATAATATCTGGCCTAGATGCACATAAGTAAAGTAAAGATCCAATCATGGAGCGATATACCTTTTGGTCGACGCTCGGTCCATCTTCATTGAGATCCAAGTGACCATTCGTTGCCATGGGAGTCTTTATGGGCTTTGCCTTGTCCATGCCAAACTTCTTGAGGATGTCCTGCGTGTACTTGGTTTGGCTTATGAATGTTCCTTCCCTTTGTTGCCGCACTTGGAATCCCAAGAAGTACTTCAATTCACCCATCATTGACATTTCAAATCTGTCTGTCATAATTTTACTAAACTCTTCACAGAAAGATTGGTTAGTTGATCCAAAAATTATATCATCAACATAGATTTGGCAAATAAAAAGATCATTATCCAGATTTTTCGTGAATAGTGTATAATCTACTTTGCCAATTTGAAGGCCATTATCAATTAAAAAATCTCTAAGACACTCATACCAAGCTCTAGGAGCTTGTTTGAGGCCATAGAGAGCCTTACGCAGTTTATACACGTGGTCGGGGAACTCTTCGTCTTCAAATCCGGGTGGTTGCTCCACGTACACCTCTTCCTTGATCGGTCCGTTGAGGAAGGCGCTTTTCACGTCCATTTGATACAGCTTGAAATCATGGTGAGTAGCATATGCAAGTAATATTCTAATTGATTCAAGCCTAGCTACTGGAGCAAAGGTTTCATCGAAATCCAAACCTTCGACTTGTGAGTAACCTTTGGCCACAAGTCGTGCCTTGTTTCTTGTTACCACTCCGTGTTCGTCTTGCTTGTTGGGGAAGACCCACTTGGTGCCCACAATATTTGCATTGGGTCTTTCCACAAGTTCCCAAACCTCGTTTCTCTTGAAATTGTTTAACTCTTCTTGCATTGCCACCACCCAGTCCGGATCCTTCAATGCATCCTCAGTCCTGCGGGGTTCCAAAAAGGAGACAAACGAGTAATGTTCACAAAAATTTGCTATACGAGATCTAGTGGTTACTCCCTTTTGGATGTCGCCGATGATGTTGTCGATTGGATGATCCCTTTGAATGCATTGGTGTACTCTTGGGTGTGGCACTTGGGGGGTCGTATGTTGGTGATCATCTTCTTCTCCCCCTGAGTTGTTGTCCTCGTTGATTTGTTGATCATGTTCATATTCCTGTGATTTGTCTTGTATCGAGGCTCCCCCTGAATTGTTGATCTCCTCTTGTGGTTCACTTACCTCTTGTATTTGTGACGATGACTCTTGTGGTCGTACTTCGCCTAGAGCCATCCTCTTCAATGCTTGATAGGGAGCTTCCTCTTTTTCTAATTCACATTGATCAACTTGCTCCTTTTGGGAGCCATTAGTTTCATCAAACACTACGTCACGTGCCACTTCAACAAGTCTGGAGGCCTTGTTGAAAACACGATAGGCGTAAGTGTTCGAATCATAACCAAGCAAGAAACCTTCATCGGACTTCGAAGCGAACTTTGAAGTCCTGGGCTTCTTGTTCAAAATATAGCAAGGAGAACCGAAAACTCGAAAATATGAAATGTTCGGTTTGTTACCGGTGAGTAGCTCATAGGGAGTCTTCTTTAGTAGTCGATGAAGGTAGAGTCGATTTGTGGCATGACAAGCGGTGTTGATTGCTTCTGCCCAAAATCGATCCGAAGTTTTGTATTCATCGAGCATTGTTCTTGCCATCTCTATGAGCGTTCGGTTCTTCCTTTCGGCAACTCCGTTTTGTTGTGGAGAGTATGGTGCTGAGAATTCATGCTTGATTCCTTCCTCATCAAGGTATTCCTCCACTTGTATGTTCTTGAACTCCGTGCCGTTGTCGCTCCGAATACTCTTGATTGATAGTGAGAACTCGTTTTGCGCTCGCTTGAAGAATTTCTTGAGTGTTCCTTGTGTTTCTGACTTGTCATGCAAAAAGAACACCCAAGTGAACCGGGAAAAATCATCAATAACAACTAAACCGTATTTGTTACCGCCGATGCTTATGTAAGCAATTGGACCAAACAAGTCCATATGAAGTAGTTCGAGCGGTCTTGTCGTGGTCATGATGTTCTTCGCAGGATGTTGTGCTCCAACTTGCTTTCCTGCTTGGCACGCGCTACAAGGCCTATCTTTCTCAAACACAACATCTTTCAAACCTCGAATGTGATCACCCTTGAGGAGTTTTTGAAGGTTCCTCATACCAACATGTGCTAGCCGTCTATGCCACAGCCAACCCATGTTGGTTTTTGCAATCAAGCATGTGTCGAGTTCGGCTTTATCCTTGTTGAAGTCAACAAGGTAAAGCTTTCCCTTTAACATACCCTTGAATGCAACAGAACCATCACTTCTCCTTGAGACGGTCACACCCTCGTTAGTAAACAGGCAATTATAACCTTTGTCACATAACTGAGATATGGACAGCAGGTTATAATCTAAAGATTCAACGTGTAAAACATGCGAAAGAGTATGTTCAGAGGATATTGCTATTTTACCGGTACCGAGGACCCTTCCTTGACTGTTATCCCCAAAGTAGATGCCTTCGTTTGGGTCCTGGTTCACTTCATACTCCACAAACATCCTCCTTTCTCCGGTCATGTGGTTGGTGCATCCACTGTCTAGCACCCATTTGGATCCACCGGAGGAGTAGGCCTGCAAAACTAAATTACGCCTTGGTTTTAGGTACCCATGCTTGCTTGGGTCCTTGGAGGTTAGTAACAATACATTTGGGCACCCACACATGGGATTTTGTGTTCCCATGGCGTGGCCCAGCATAATAAGCATACACTTTACCAACATTATTTCTCATTAATACATAAGAAGCATCAAAGGTTTTAAACAAGAGTTGCTGTTGATTATGGGTCGGACTAGTCTGTGTGACCGGACTTGTCCGGATGACCGGACTTGTCCGGACCACAACCGGACTAGTCCGGTTTCCATGGGAGTTCAGATTTTTAGTTTTCGAGTTACCAGGTTGTGAGGGTCCTCCCTTCACAAAGGTAATCCTTCCCTTGTTATTTTTATGATTTCCAGCTCTTTGCTTTCCATCATGAGAGTAACCAATGCCGTACTTGACATTTGGAGGTCTTTGGACCAAATATGCACTGCGTGCATAGTTGATCCTCTCCTTGTCAAATATTACACATTGGGTAGGATTTTTGTCCTTTGTGGAGGTAGAATTTTCCTTCAACCTGGTGTTAATTTTATCACATTTGCAAATATGAGCGATATTAGTTGAAGTGGGTTGAGAAGGTAGGGTTGAAGAGGAGGAAGGTTCACTAAGCTTGAGTGACTCAACCTGCACTTCAAGGATCTTGTTGACCTTGATTAAGTCATCAAGTTGATCCTTGATTGCAGCATTTGAGTTGGTTAACTCCAAGCAAGTTTTCTTGCTTGAAGCTAGCTTAAGCTCTAGTGAGTGGTTTCTCTCCTTTTCAAGAGCTAGTAGATTGTCAAGTTCGACATGCTTCTCCTTTTGGGAGATAATCATGTCTTCTTGACGATCAATTAGCTCTTCCTTCTCAACAAGTTGGTTAAGTAAGAATTTCATTTTAGCAGCAGTTTTTCTATCTAAACCAATTAGCATATCTTCATTATCACTATCTAGATCATCATCACTCGAGTAAGAATGCAAGGAAGGAGTTTTGATGTTTACCTTGCGTTTACCTTCCTTAGCCATGAGGCAAGTTCCACTTGCTTTCTTTGCAACGAGCGTGGGGAAGAGTGTGGGTTTCTTGGACATGCTTTCAATGGCTATGCTAGCCATTTCTTCTTCATCGGACGATGAGGACTCATCGTTTGAGTCCCACTCCTTTCCGATGTGTGCTTGTTCAGCTTGTTTCTTCTTCTTAAAGAATTTCTTCGGTTGAGGCTTGGACTCTTTACTCTTCTTCTTGTTGTCCTCATATGGGCAATCAACTATAAAGTGATTGTACTCACCACAATTATAGCATGCCCGCCTCATCTTCGGCTTTGTCTTCTCCTTGTATTTTCCTTCACTCGATTTTGTTCCTTGTCTTTTCTTCATAATTCTTTTGAACTTCTTCATGAACAAAATCATATCTTCTTTGTCCAGCTCGCTGCTTTCATCATCGCTGTCCTCCTCAAGTTGTGCTTCTTTTGCTTCTTTGGATAGAGGCTTGAGTGAGGACTTTAAGGCAACTCCCTTCTTCTTGGCCGATGTGAGGTCAGCTATTTCTTTGACGTGCTTGGCTTGCTTCTCCGGCTATTTCTTTGACGTGCTTGGCTTGCTTCTCCATCATCTCAAAGTTGATGATTTTGCCAAGCAGTTCATCTGGAGTCATTTTCTTGTACCCGGGACTTTCTCGGATCATAGAGCAAAGTGTGACGTTGCGAGGCATAAAGGCTCTAAGTATGAGCTTTACAACCTCGTGGTCATTCCACTTTTTGCTACCATATGATCGAACCTTGTTCACAAGAGTCTTCAGTCTGTTGTACATGTCCTGGGGAGACTCATCTTCCTCAATCGCGAACCTTCCCAGTTCGCCTTCAATCATCTCAATCTTTGCCTCCCGCACATGCCTGTCACCTTCATGTGCTGTCTGTAGTGTGTCCCAGATTTCTTTGGCAATCTCCAATCCGTCCACCTTTGTGAATTCATCTCTAATTATAGATGAGGTGATAACGGCTGCGGCTTGGGCATTCCTGTGGATGGCTTGCTCTTGACTTGGTGTGAGTTCTTCATCGTCATCAGGGATGTTTATTCCTGTGCACACAATATGCCATAAACTTGGGTTAAGGGAAATCAAGTGCATCTTCATATTTTGCCTCCACATGGAGTAATCACTCCCATCGAAGTGTGGGGCTTTTTCGACAGGAATAGATAGGTAATGACTGCTGTTAGAATTTAAACGGTCATAATTAAAAGGATATCGGGAGTAGTCGGTGTGACTACTCCCCTTCTTCTTTTCTTCAACTTTAGCTTTCCCTTTGGAAAGTGCTTTCTTTCGGAGCAGTGCTTTCAGCTCCAATGTCTCCTCATCATCATCATCGAAGTCTTGAATGGCTTCGAGATACTTTTCAAGCTTTTGGTGCTTGTCATTGTTCATTTCTTCCTGGTTGTTGATTTTCTGGACTTCCTTCATGTCCGACATGATCTCTTCGAGTGGTTGCACTCTTTCCTGAAGAACCCGCTCTGATACCAATTGAATGTAGGCCTAGAGGGGGGGTGAATAGGCCTTCTTGAATTTTCTCGGTTCCTGTAGCACTTCAACAACAAGGTCAAAACCAGATATATCGGACTAGTCCGGTAAAGTGCGGACTAGTCCGGATTTCACGGACTAGGTTGATCAAGTTAGGTCAATTTGATTGTTTCGTTGACGTTTGCAGCGGAATTATAAATTTTAATAACAGTTCAATGATTGTATGTCAAGTTCTATTGCAAGTATGATTCTTGTTCAACTATTTAACTTAAATTCAACAAGATGAATCAAACCCTAGATAATGTTGATCAACTAGAATGATGAACACAAACGAACAAGACACAAGATTTATCCCGTGGTTCGGTTACCACGAAGGCAACCTACGTCCACGTTGAGGAGCCCACAAAAGGACCGGGTCTTCACCAACCCTTCCCTCGTCGGATCGCCACGAAGGCCAATCCTCTTCCACTAAACACACAGGGGTAAATCACCAAGTTGAAGGGGCGATCTCACAAGTTGAGAGCTCCCTTGATTACAAGTTTCAAGACCACCAATAACACACTTCGAAATATACAAATTGAGATGCAAGAGTGTGTTAGATATTCAAACCAAGAGCTCAATCGTGTGCCAAGTGCCTCTCCAATGATCTACAAGTGATCTTCAATGGATTGATTGATTTTGCACTTAATTTCGTGGAGAGAGATGGTTTTTGAGTCTCTTGGGAGGTGTGACGGCGCTAGGGTTCGAGAGCTGGTGAAAGTGGGCCGTGCACCTCATTTATATGGGGTTTCTAGAAGTTACCATTAGGGTTTAGAAAGATCGGACTAGTCCGAGGTGGTGACCGGACTAGTCCGGTGTGCTGTGTGAAGCAAACCCTAAGTGTCCAGGAATCTCGGACTAGTCCGGTTCAAAACGGACTTGTCCGATTTCGCTACTGGAAAGCTTCGGACTAGTCCGATTGTCATCGGACTTGTCCGGACACATGAAACCCTAAGTGTTTAAGATGACAAGTCCGCACTTGGAGGACTTGTCCGATTTAGATCAGGGTGTATATCGGGCTAGTCCGTGTAAACATCGGACTTGTCCGAAGTGGATCAGAAAGTATATCGGACTAGTCTGGGTCACAACGGACTTGTCCGATTTTGTGAGACTTGTGCATTGTTTTGAGGACTAGTCCGCACTGGGGAGGACTAGTCCGAAGTGGAACAGAAAGATATCGGACTAGTCCGGTGTTGACCGGACTTGTCCGATCTGGTGCAGAATGGGATATCGGACTAGTCCGGCTGATATCGAACTAGTCCGGTCCTGTATAGCTTTGTGCATTGTGTGTGTGTGATTAAATGAGATTGAGCTCTTGGGTGTGTTTCCTTAACACACTCCATGCATACTAAACTACTAATTTCTTCTCCTTGAGCTCAAATTCATTTTCCTTCTCAATTTCCCTCTTTTCGGTACTTTACTCATTTTTCATCATTTTCCTGCATTCATCTCAACAAAAGGATTAGGATCCCAATTGCTTGTCATAAATCATCCAAAACCCACAAGGGAGTCCTAGATGCACTTTCACTATGCATACTATGTGCCACAAACTTGGATTGAGAGAAATCAAATGTATTTTCATGTTTTGCCACCACATTGAGTAGTCATTGCCATCAAAGTGTGGGGCTTTTACAAGTGGAATCGATAGATAATGATTATTGTTAGAATTTAGGCGATCATAGTTAAAAGGATATCAGGAGTAGTGTGACTATTCCCCTTCTTTTTCTTCTCATCTTCGATTTTCACCTTTCCTTTGGAAAGGGTTTTCTTCCTTAGAAGCGCCTTGAGTTCTAGCGTCTCCTCATCGTCATCCTCCAAGTCTTGAATGGCTTCGAGGAGCTTCTCCATTTTCTGGTTCTTGTCTTCATCAACCTTCTCTTGGTTGTTGCTCTTGTGTACGTCCTTCATGTCTGACATGATCTCTTCGACCGATTAGTCTCCTTCTTGAAGAACCGGTTCTTATACCAATTGAATGTGGCCTAGAGGGGGGGGGGGGGTGAATAGGCCTTTTTGAATTTTGTCGGAACCCGCAACACTTAACAGCCAAATCAAATCTCGAGATATCGAACTAGTCCGGTCAAGTGCGGACTAGTCCGGTGTGTACCGACTAGGCTAATCAAATTTGATCGATTAACTTGATTCTAGGATGTAAGCAGCGGAATTATACTTGTAATTTAAGTGTTGCACAAATATAAACTGTGACGCCCGGTTCCAAAAAATGAACCAAGCTAACGCATATGTGTGCCCAGGATGTTCATCACACATACACGAGTGCATCACAAAAGATATACAGATAATTACCACATAACAAGATTAATTAACCAAATTTTATTACACAAACCATATTATCCTCGAATACAAGCTCCAATGTATATTTATGACAAGTTCAACTAATTCAGCGGAAATTAACTAATTAAGCGACTAAGCAACTAAGCATACGGGATAGCGCAGCTCTAATAACACCACAGGCAAAGCTGACGGTAGACACGGCCTAGAACTCCGCATTCTCACCATTAAACTCCCAATCCTGACCTGCAACTGTTGGGGGCGATTGCAAGAGTGAGTACATATCGTACTCAGCAAGTGTGGAAAGTATGACATGTGGCTGATTCAAATGACGACAATAATAATGGCAAAGTGCTGAAAAGTACATCAAAACATTTGAAAAGCAATATAGTATATGTATGTGAATCAAACCCATCATAATCATAAGTAATATCATAATACCAGTCCATAATTCACCATCTTCATCCATAATTCCAAATTTCACCATTTGCCAATACTATATTCAATACTAGAAATAAATCCATAACCATTACTAAACCATAACCATCCCAAATACCATACCAATACCGAGTTCCCTCTAATCATGGAAGTTGTCCAGGTGCTCATAATCGGGAGCACGACTATCATGATAGTTTTATTTAACTCTGCAGAGTTTGTACCACTTTACTCACGTGTTTGTGATTTCATCACCCGTCGGCGACTAAAGAAACCTTTCTTATGCCGATTACACTTCCTTTGGCGTATGGCCAAGAGATCACAAAATAGCCTTTACAAAGGGATTACTAGTCTATTTAGACCCCACTGAGGTTTCACTGGTGGCGATGTCTCCCTCAGAGCACATCTTCAACCAAGGGCCCCCTCTTGAGCCATTTGGATCCCAGGGTAGTCCCCCCAATCATCAACAAACCCAATCCGACTACCCCTTCCCCGAGCATCCACAATGGTCCAAACAGCACAAGCAAAGCCCTAATTAATCAGCTACGCCGCACCCATACTTGGCCTCGTGGTGGCACTATAGTCCTGGCTTATTCTCGCATGAACCGGTCCTTAGATCTAAAGCAAGCAAACCACCATAACATCCAACCCATCCACATACCAGGCTTGCTTAGATCACCCATTACCATACCGTATCGACCAGTTCTCATTAACCAGAATATCATTAATACATAATTAAATGTATAGTGTTGTTTTCCCATCCCAATCAATTAAGCGAAGTAAAAAGGTAAAAACCCTTCCCGACTCTCTATCATATATCCCAGGTGACAAGGGTGGTCAAACAACGCTAGTAAACTTCCTACCATATGATTCCCATAAAATTGACACGAGCATGCAGTTTTCCAAACAAAACATTTATTTTCAAAACAGGATCAATATGCTTCAAGGACACTTGCCTTGCTCTTGTTGTTGATTAGGGTCAAAGCCTTCAAGCTATTGTGTACGTCCTTCATGTCCGACATGATCTCTTCGAGCGGTTAGTCTCATTTTGAAGAACCTTGCTCTAATACCAATTGAATGTGGCCTAGAGGGGGTGAATAGGCCTTTTTGATTTTTTGTCGGAACCTGCAACACTTGACAACCAGATCAAATCTCGAGATATCGGACTAGTCCGGTTAAGTGCGGACTAGTCCCGTGTGTGCCGACTAGGTTAATCAAATTTGATCGGTTGACTTGATCCTAGGATGTAAGCAGCAGAATTATACTTGTAATTTAAGTGTTGCACAACTATAAACTAGGATGTATCACAATTTAATCTTTAACTCAAAGTTTCAACGTAAAGTGAGCACAATTGACCGAAACCTTAGATATGTATATGAAATGTAAGAACAATGGGCGCAAAGAAAGAACACAATGATCTTATCCCATGGTTTGGTTCCCACAAAGGCAACCTACGTCCACGTTGAGGAGTCCACAAAAGAACTGGGTCTTCTCCAACCCTACCCTCGTCGGATTGCTACGGAGGCCAATCCTCTTCACTTATCACAAGGGGCAAATAATAGAATTCAAGAGGCCTTCTAACACGTTGAGGGCTCCCGAAGCTTACAATATGAACACCACCAAGAACACACTCGAAAGATCACAATGAAACCACGGGAGTGTGTTAGGGAATCAAACCAAGAGCTCAATGAGTGATGAATCGTGTCTCTCAAATGATCCAAAATGTATCCTCAAGGTATTGATCTTTGTTGCACTTGATTTTGTTGAGAGAGGTGTTTTCTGGGCTCTTGGGAGGTGTGACGGCGCTAGGGTTCGCGAGAGATGAAAGATGGGCCGTGTACACCTATTTATATGGGGTTCCCAAAAGTAACCATTAGGGTTTAGGAATATCGGACTAGTGCATGGTGGATACTGGACTAGTCCAGTGTGCTTTGTGTAGCAAACCCTAGGTGTCCCGAAATATCGGAGTAGTCCGACTAGAAGCGGACTTGTCCGATTTCGGTTCTGGAAGTCTTCGGACTAGTCTGATAGATATCGGACTTGTCCAGAAAAGTGAAACCCTAAGTGAATTGGGGATAAGTCCGTACTTGGAGGACTTGTCCGATTTAGGTCAGTGGGTTTTTCGGACTAGTCCGTGCTAATATCGGACTTGTCCGATTTAGTGCAACTTGTGACGTGTTTGGAGGACTAGTCTGCACTGGAGAGGACTAGTCCGATTCTAGTCAGAGAGATATTGGACTAGTCCGTGGTGATATCGGACTTGTCCAAACTTGTGCAGAAAGAAATTGGACTAGTCCGGGGTCAATCGGACTAGTCCGGTCCTGTATAAATATGTGCAATGTGTGTGATTATTTGTGCTTCAGCTCTTGGGGTGTGTCTCCTTAACACACTCCATACACAATGATCTACTACACTTGTTTCTTGAGCTCTTTTCCGCATTCCTCATTCTCCTTTCTTTTTAGCACTTTGCTCATTTTCTCATTGAAACATGTGCTTATCTCAACGGGGTGGTTAGGATCTTATTTGCTTGTCATAAATCATCAAAAACCCATAAGGGATTCCTACATGCTCTTTCACCCACCCCGGCCTTTACCGCCTTAAACCCGAGATGCATCAAACTCTTACCGCCTCCACCTCTATATAAATGCCCCGCCATCCCATCTTTTCATCCCTTTGTCACAATTGAGGATGCCCCAACCCTACATCGTGAGGGGCGCCGTCAAGAAGACTCCATCACGGGGAGAGGAAAGAGAAGGATCAAGCAAGATCGATCTTTGTCAAATCATCGACAACATCAATTCGCCATCAATTCTTCATCCTCTTTGGATCTAGACGTCAAGATCTCGAGTTTCATCGAATTCTCGACCCTTGAGTTGTTGAATTCACGGTAATTACCTTAGATCATCTTTCTATGTCAATCCTGGTCCCAAAATTCAACTCAAACTACGTTCTAATTGAAAACTTGCTAAAAACCTTAGCCAGCGGACTTGTACGGCCCGATAGCGGACTAGTCCGATTTCCTACCTATACCATAATGGACTTGTCCAGTCCAAGTGCAGACAAGTCTTGTCTTCCTGTTTTGAATATTCCTTGAACATCATAATTATCTTCCAAAATGACTTGGAACTTCTTCTAGCATGTAATACATAATTGTAACTAGTTAGTAAAAATTTATAGCAACTCATTAACAAGTGTTACCACATAATTGCATTAGTCATGCATGTTGTGGCATATTGAGTAATATATGAGGCATTTATTGATTGTAATGCTTGTTTTGTATGTCTTTTGCGCGGAATAGAAGGTGTTGCGCTAGAGGGTGCCGTCGAGGACCTCCAGCACCAGAACATTGATGCCTTCGATCCAAATCATTCTTAAGAGCAAGGCAAGTGTCCTTGATCATTTTGATCTTGTTTTTAAATGTTTTGTTTGCAAAACTGCATGCTTGTGTCAAATTGATGGGAAACCCAATATAGGTGTCTACTAGACTTGTTTGACCACCCTTGTTGCTTGGGTTACATTATAAAGAGTCGAGAAGGGTATTTTTACCTCTTTGCTTCGCTCTAATTAATTGGGTTGGGAACAAAATCAAAATACTTAATTATGAATTAATGAACTTGTGGATGATGTCAATTGATGAACACAATTAATTGGTAATATGGTACTTGGGAGATCTAAGCAAGCATGGTTTGTGGATTGGGTTGGATGTTATGGCGGTTTGCTTGCCTTAGATCTAAGGACCGGTTCAAGCGAGAATATGCCAAGACAACAATGCCATCACAAGGCCAAGTATGGGTGCGGCTTAGCTGGCTAATTAGGTGTATTGCCAGCATTGTTCGAAACAATTTGGGGAGCGAGGAATGGGAGTCTGTTGGGTTTGCAATAGTGGCAGGACAGCCCTGGGATCGGAACGGCACAAGAGGAGGCCTTTGATTCGATGTGCTCAGTTGGAGGCATCACCACCTGTGAAACCTTAGTGGGTCGAAACATGTTGATAGTCCCTTTGTAAAGACTATTTTGTGATCTCCCAGCCACACACCGACAGAAGTGTGTAATGTGACCGACGGGTTACGGGCATAATAGAGGTTACTTAGTCACCGAAAGAGGACAAAAATCACAAACTTGTGGGTAAAGCGGTACAACGTCTATAGAGTGTTAAAAAATATCATGATAGTTGTGCTCCCAGTTAAGAGCACCTGGATGACATACATGATTAGAGTGAAACTGGGTTTTTGGTATGGTTGGTATGGTTATTGTTTCGTTATGGTTATGGATTGGATGGTGATGAATGGTTATGGTTAATGATGATGGTAAGAATATGGAATATGGATGGATAATGAACGTTGGATATGTGTTATGGTAATTATTTGGGATATTATGGGATCAATCCACATAGACATTTTATGATGCTTTTTACATATTTTAAATGTACTTTTCACCTAATAGCCATTATTTTTTATCGTTCCTTGTTTAAGCTAGATGTCATTATTTCCCACACTTATTGAGTACGACATGTGCTCACCCTTGCAATTCCCCCACCAATAGTTTTAGGTAATGGTTGGGAGTACCCTGAGGATAATGCGGAGGACTAGGTTGTGTGCTACCATCGACTTGCCTGTGGTGTTGCTTGGAGCTGCGCTACCCCATATGCTTAGTTTGCTCAGTTTAGATTATTTCTGTTGCATTAGTTTTTCATATTTTATTAATAATGATCATTCGAGTCTGTAATTTGAGGACTATTTGAATATTGTAATAAAAGTACTTGTTTAATTAATTTGTGCTATGGTAATTTTCTGTATATCATTTGTGATGCACTCGGGTATGTGTGTTGAACATCCTAGGCACACATATGCGTAGCACTTTGTTCATTGTCGGAACCGGGTGTCACAAATTGGTATCAGAGCTACGGGTTGACCATAGGATGCAACCTAGATAGAATGGACACTTTAGAGCACATAGGAACTGTAAGGGATCATTTTTGTTTGTTGGTGTGGTGATTGCTATGTAATACTTGCTTGTGTTCTTAGTAGAGGATCGTGGGTTGCTGTAGCGCTTGTCACATCCATATAGGCTTGTATAGGTAGTTGCTTAATTTCATATACCTTGATGCATATAGTTGGGGATTCATTCTATCTCTCTTTCATATCCCGCTCAACCTCTACTTCAATGGAAGGTGGACACAACTACAATATTCACTGTCTTAGACGAAGCTGTACGGAATATGAGAACAAAGATAGTATTTCCAAGAGTAAGTGTTAAAATAAGGGGAGTAGAATTCCTCACTAACCTCATTGATTTGGATTCATAAGGATTGGACAAGAGAGGTTGTTCCTGGCTTGAGAGTTGGATGACGTAGACGTTGGTGTTCAAAGGGTGGTGGATTGGCTACATAAGCACGATGGAGTAGTTCAGTGTGCCACCAAGGCCGTGCAATTGACAAATGATGAGGGGTCAACCTTCAAATTAATGCATCACAGCAAACATCGAAGGACATAAAGCAATATATTCAGCAACGTGTTCAGCAATGTGTTCAAGAACTTGCTTTGTGCGATGTGTGCCAACGAGTCAAGCCGAACATTAAAGGCCAGCTAGACTATTGCAGCCATTGAGGACTTCGGAGTGGAAGTGGGAATAAATCGGTATGGACTTCATAGTTGGATTACCGCGAACCCAATCCGGCTATGACTCCATATGGGTTATTGTGGATCGGTTGACCAAATCAACTCATTTCATTCCTGTCAAGACCACATATACCATAGCAAAGCAAGCAAAATTGTATGTGGAGCATATTGTGTGCCGACATAGAGTTCTCAAGAAAATAGTCTCAGACCCAGGTTCTCAATTCACATCTAGGGTCTGGCAGAAACTACATGAAGCTATGGGTACAAGGCTAAATTTCAGCTCATCATATCATCCACAGACCAATGGGCAAACCGAGAGGACCAACCAAATATTAGAAGACATGTTGAGAGCTTGCGCCTTGAAGCACGGACACAGCTATGACAAAAGCTTGCCATATGTTGAATTCTCATATAACAATAGTTACCAAGCCAGTTTGAATATGTCGCCATATGAAGCACTATATGGAAGGAAATGTAGGACACCCTTGTTTTGGAATGGGATAGGAGAAAACCAAATATTTGGACCTGATGTGTTGCAAGAAGCTGAAAAACAAGTTTAGATAATCTGCGAGAGTTTGAGGGCCGCTCAAACAAGACAGAAAGGCTATGCGCATAATAGGCGGAGAACATAGCCTTTAAAGTGGGAGACTTCATATACCTCAAATTGTCACGTATGCGAGGTCATAAGCGGTTAATGTTAGAGGAAAGTTGACACCTCGCTATATTGGACCATTTAAGATTCTACCCAAATGTGAAGAAGTGGCATATAAGTTGGAGATGCCAACAAATATTTCTTATGTTCATGATTTGTTTCACGTTTCCCAGCTCAGGAAGTGTTTAAGGGTACTAGAAGAACAAGTGCCAATGGAAGAATTGCAATTAGAGGCAGATCTGACTTATGCTGAGCAACCGGTCAAAATTTTTGTAACTAAGGAGAGAGTCACAAGAAACAAGGTGATTCGATAGTGCAAAGTATAATGGAAGCATCATGCAGAATCGGAAGAAACTTATGAGCTGGAAGAAGATCTCAAGAGAGAATTTCCCTATGTCATCTCTTCTATGTCGAATCTAGAGAGCGAGATTCATTTTAAGGGGGGTACGTTTGTAACACCCTCATTTTCATCCATCATGCATTGCATACATTCTTACACATGTTTAATATTAAGCAACTTAAAACGGAACAAGTTTAAAATGACTTAGAAGAAAAACAACGTTTAAAAACCTGTATAGTTGCGGACTTGTCCGATTTGGATCCCGGACTAGTCCGGTTTTTCTCTCTGTTGTCCCACGAACTTTTCCGCTTTTTGCTGCAGATTAGTCCAAAAATGTTTCTGTTGTTGTTCGGACTTGTCTGTTGTTGAGGGCAGACTAGTCCGTTCCTAGCCAACGGAACTTTTCGGAGTTCCCCGGTGACTCTTCTTTTTGGTCCGATTTTTTGAAAATTTGAGAAGACCTCCAGACTTGTCCAGACTCATATCGAACTTGTCCATTTTGCTTTCTAGACAAGATAGGACTTGTCCAGACTTCAACCGTACTTGTCCATCCAAGTCTCTGTTTCCGATCGGAATAGTTCGGCCCCTAGCGGACTTGTTCGGTGTGCCTGACTCGGATTCAATCTTTTTCTCCACGACATGTTATTGGATTTTTGCCTTAATTGGGCCCAAGAACGTCATTCCCAACCCCTGTGGAACCTATGTGGGACCCCACCCCGGGCTCCATCGCCTTAAACCCGAGATACATCAAATCCAACCACCTTCGTCTCTATATAAACATTCCACCACCCAAACTTTTCATCCCTTTGTCACAATTGAGGAAGCCCCAACCCTAGTTCGTGAGGGCCACCGTCAAGAATACTCCACCGCAGGGAGAGGGAGGAGAAGGATCAAGCAAGATCGATCTTTGTCAACTCATCAACAACATCGTCAATTCTACACCAATTCTTCATCTTCTTTGGATTTAGACATCAAGATCTCGAATTTCGTCAAAATCTCGACCCTTGAGTTGTTGAATTCACAGTAATTACCTTAGATCATCTTTCTACGTCAATCTTGGTCCCAAAAATCAACTCAAACTATGCTCTAATTGAAAACTCGCCAAAAACCCTAGCCAGCGAACTTGTCCGGCCCGATAGCGGACAAGTCCGATTTCCTCCCTATACCAGAACGGACTTGTCCGAGCCAAGTGCGGACTAGTCCGGTCTTCCTGTTTTAAATATTCCCGGAACTTCTTAATTATCATCGAAATGACTTGGAACTTGTTCTAACATGTAATACTTAATTGTAAATAGTTAGTAAACATTTATAGCAACTCATTAACAAGTGTTACCATAAAATTGCATTAGTCATGCATGTCATGGCATATTGAGTAATACATGAGCATTTATTGATTGTAATGCTTGTTTTGTATGTCTTTTGCGCGGAATAGAAGGTGTTGCTCTAGAGGGTGCTGTCGAGGACCTCCCCCAGCAACAGAAGATTGAAGCCTTCAATCCAAATCAATCTCAAGAGCAAGGCAAGTGTCCTTGATCATTTTCATCCTATTTTTAAATATTTTGTTTGTAAAATTGCATGCCTGTGTCAAATTGATGGGAAACCCAATATAGGTGTCTACTAGAGTTATTTGACCATCCTTGTTGCTTGGGTTATATTATAGATAGTCGGGGAGGGTATTTTTACCTTTTTTCTTCGCTCTAATTAATTGGGATGGAAAAAAGACCATAATACATAATTACAAATTAAGGAACTTGTGGATAATGCAAATTGATCAACACGATTAATTGGTAATATGGGACTTGGGAGATCTAAGCAAGCATGGTTTGTGGATTGGGTTGGATGTTATGATGGTTTTCTTTCCTTAGATCTAAGGACCAGTTCATGCAAGAATATGCTAGGACAACAGTGCACCCACAAGGCCAAGTATGGGTGCGGCTTAGCTTATTAATTAGGTGTATTGCCAGCATTGTTGAGATTATTTGGGGGAGCGGGGAATGGGAGTCGGTTGGGTTTGCAATAGTGGCAGGACTGCCTTGGGATCCAAAAGGCACAAGAGGGGGCCCTTGGTTGGATGCGCTTAGTTGGAGGCATCACCACTGGTGAAACCTTTGTAGGTCTGAGTATGCTGATAGTCTCTTTGTAAAGGCTATTTTGTGATCTCCTAGCCACACACTGATAGAAGTGTGTAATGTGACCGACGGTCATGGGCATAATGGAGGTTCCTTAGTCACCAAAATGGGGTGAAATCATGAACTTGTGTGTAAAGATGTACAACCTCTGCAGAGTGTTAAAAACTATCATGATAGCTGTGCTCCTGATTAAGAGCACCTGGATGACCTACATGATTAGAGTGAAACTGGGTTTTTGGGATGGTTTGGAATGGTTATGGTCTGGTATTGTTATGGTTTGGTTATGGTTATGGATTGGATTGTGATGAATATTCATGGTTAATGATGATGGTAAGAATATGGAATATGGATGGATAATAAACGAAGGATATGTGTTATGATAATTATTTGGGACATGATGGTCCACATAGACATTTTAGAATGCTTTTTACATGTTTTAAATGTACTTATATGCAAATATTCATAATTCATTATTGTTCCTTGTTTAAGCTACATGTCATTATTTCCCACACTTGCTGAGTACGATATGTGCTCACCCTTGCAATTCCCCCACCAATAGTTTCAGGTAATGTTTGGGAGTACCCTGAGGATAATCCAGAGTACTAGGTTGTTTGCTACCGTCGACTTGCCTGTGATGTTGCCTGGAGTCGCGCTACCCCATATGCTTAGTTTGCTGAGTTTAGATCATTTCTACTACATTAGTTTTTTAGATTTCATTTATAATGATCATTATAGTATTTAATTTGAGGATTGTTTGAATATTATAATAAAAGTACTTGATTAATTTATTTGTGTTGTGGTAATTTTCTTTATATCGTTTGTATGTGTGTTGAACGTCCTGGGTACATATATGCGTCGCACTTGGTTCATTTTCGGAACCGGGTGTCCATGACAGTCCTATATGTCCGTTGTAATCCTCCATGTTTGGCTACGACGTAGGCTCTTGGCAGAAGTCGCATGGCAGACCAGGGTAAGCCCGTGCTTGACATGTTGGACCACTAAACCCTAGTATTCACCATTAGCATATTCAAGTGTACTTTATTAGTCTATGTATATGAGTAATTAGAGCACAGTAGGAGTAACTCCATCTCGTAGTCTAACCATCGCTAGGATAACATTACCCTTAGATTACATTGCTTAGGTGTGTGTCGCACTACCCATATCATCAACTTACCCCTGTCTTGAAAATTTATTAGTATCCCATAGCTTGACCATAAGAGTAGTGTTTACTTTACTCCATTGCCTTCCTGTGGGGTAAATACGATACCCTTGGGAATACTCTTGGGTGAAATGCTACAACGGTATCTTTCAGGCACTTGCGGTTCTCATCTCTTACAGGAGATGGCATGTGGTGTTAAGAACCGTAAAAAACTGGGAAAACGCCGCGATTGACCACCAAGCCGTGTACACGAGCTGAGTCGGGAAGGCCCATGGACGGTGATTTGGTCATTTGTTTCATTTCTTTTTCAATCTATCTTCTTCTACTTAGTATTTTTCATTCTTTCGCAGGTTTGCCATTTTGGATGGAGTTGTCGACTCGAGATCGGCATGACCTTCGAGAGGCGCTTCATCGACGCAGGCCTCATCCATTGGGTCGTCAAGTGATCGTCTCTCGCAGACCTTGTTAGTGCTTGTTGACAGTTCATAAGAAACACCAACAATTCATCCCCGGTAACAGCGTCAGAAATGCTTGTTCACCTTTCTTACATCACAGATCATCTCTCAAAAGAGATGAGGTCCGCAAGCACATGGAAGCTGCCTGTAGCATTTTACACAAGAGTATTCCCAAGGGTATTGTATTTATCCCAAAGGAAGGCAACGGAGTAAAGTAAACAGTACTCTTATGATCAAGCTATGAGATACTTATCAATTATCAAAACAGGGGTAATTTGATAATATATGTGTAATATGACACACACCTAAGCAATCTATTCTGAAGGGTAGATGGGTCCTAACAGAGATTGGACTAATTGTTGTGGAGTTGTCCCTACAATACTTCTAGCATACATATACATAGCCTAGGTTACATACTAATGAGCATGTCAATGGTGAATCCTTATGATAAGTTGTTCAGCACGTCGGGCACAAGTTTACCCCTAGCACTACTAGGACAACTCCCGACAAGAGCATTTGGCATAGTCGAACATGGAGGATTACAAAGAACATATAGGGTTGTCACCACCTACTGCCTACCTCTTCAATCTGTGGGTATATGAGACATCCAATGCTACTTACTATGCTAGCACCATGCTAGCATACTAAGTAAATACCTTAGAGGCTCGAGTACAAGTACCTCTCTAAGGAAATGACTAACCTAAACATCGTTGAACCAATATTGAGACATAGCATAAGTTATTCAAATCAACCTGATCACATCATAACTGTAACACCCTCATTTTCATCCATCATGCGTTGCATTCATCTTATACATGTCTGACATGATACAACAAAAAAGGAACATGATTAAAAATAATTAGAGCCAAAATAGAAATTAAAACCTGGCTTAGTACGGACTTGTCTGGATTGGACCCCGGACTAGTCCTATTTAGCCACTGTTGTCCCCCGAACTTATTCGTTAACCGCTACAGATTAGTATAAAATCAGTTCTGGAGTTCTGTGGACTAGTCTCGTGGAGTAATCCATATATGTTTTTGTTCCCGTCCAGACTTATCCATTGTGTATACGGACTAGTCTGATGATGTCTATTGGAAACTCCAAAAGTCTTGGTCTAGATTTGATACTAGACAATCTCGAACTTGTCCGGCTTGACACCAGACTTGTTCGCTTCACATTTTGATCTTAAACGGACTTGTCTTGTATTGCACCGGACTTCTCTGTTGAACTCTTTGTACCCGATCGGACTTGTCCGACCTTTCTACGGACTAGTCTAGTGTATAGGATTTCGACTCAGATTCTATTTTTTTCCTCCATGATGAGTTATTGGGTAAATGCCTTAATTGGGCCCAAGAACGTTGTGCCTCACCCCTGAGAAGCCCAAGTGGTACCCCACCAAGGTCTCTACCTGTTCCCACTGACTTTGATTTGGATTCTACCTATCCCTACCAGCTTTCCTCCTATATAAAAACCCCACCATCCACCCTTTACCCCTTTGCCGCATTAGACAAAATCTAGTGCCTTCTCTCTTCATAGCCGCCACTCTTGAAGGGAGAAGAAGGAAGAGAAAGAGGAGGAGAAGGAAGAAGGAGGATCAATCGAGATCGTCGCCGCTGCTGCAATCTTCTTCGTCAATTCTTGGACGTCAATTTTCTTCTCCGTCAATTCTTTGTCTTCATTGGATCTAGACTTCAACTTATTGTGTTTCATTGTATCTTCAGCCATTTAACACTCGGATTCACAGTAAATACCTTAGATTCATCATTCTTACACAAATTATGGTTCCATATTTAAATCAAACTATACACTAGTTGGATATTCGCTAAAATCCTAGTCGTAGCAGACTTGTCCGGTCTGCTGCGAACTAGTATGTTGAACTTTCTTGTGTAGTGCGGACACATCCAGCCCATGGTGCAGACTAGTCCGGTCTACCAATTCTGGAATTCCAGGAACTTCTATAGTTTTTTTCTGAAAAGACTCAAAGCTTGCTCTAACATGTAAAACTTAATTGTAACTAGTTAGTAAGGAGTGATAGCAACCTAGTAACATGTATGTCATGGCATATTGAGTACTATGTGCGCATTTATTGATTGTAATGTTGTTTTGCATATTTGTTGCATGGAATAGAAGGTAATGCTCTAGAAGGTGCTTATGAGGACCTTCAACACCAGAACTTCGAAGCTTCTGATCCAAACCATCCTCAAGAGCAAGGCAAGTGTCCTTTAACATTTTGATCCTGTTTTTAAATGTTTTGTTTTTGAAACTGCATGCTTGTGTCATATCGGTGGAAAACCCATGATAGGTGTTTACTAGACTTGTGTGATTGTCGCTCGGGATAAAATGTAGAGAGTCGGGAAGGATATTTTCTGGTTTTGCTCCACTTTGCTGAATTGAGATTGGGAAAAACTACATGACTTATGAACTATTGAACATATGAGTTATGTGAATTTGTAATAATGAATTTGTAGCAACAAGGGACCTAGGGATCTAAGCAAGCTGGTTCTATGGAATGGGTTGCAAAAATTTTGTGGTTTTGCTTGCTTTAGATCTAAGGACGGGTTCGTGGAGTGACCACCCAGGATTTATAGTGTCGCCACGGGGCCGCGTATGTATGTGGCTTAGCTGATTAATTAGTGTATTGCCAGTATCATTCAGATCATATGGAAGGCTCAGGGAATGGGATTCGGTTGGGTTTGCATTAGTGGTGGGACTACCCTGGGATCCGAACGGCACAAGAAGGGGCCCTTGGATGGATGTGCTCAGTTGGATACATCACCTCTAGTAAAACCTCAATGGGTCCGCACATGCTGGTAATCACTTTGTAAAGGCTATTTTGTGATATCTTGGCCATACAACTATGGTGGTGTATTGGCATAATGGAGGTCTTCTGTAGTCATCGACGGGTGACAAAATCATGAACTTGTAGGTAAAGCTGTACAATCTCTGCATAGTGTTAAAAACTATCATGATAACCGTGCTCCCGGTTTAAGCAACCTGAACCCTCACATGATTAGAGTTATGGACCTGAATATGGATTAGTGGTTGAAATTGAACAGGAATCGAAATTGGGATATGGGTTTGGTGATAATGATTCGGTGGAATGGTTATGAGTTGAATACGGATGGTTATTGACTATTATGGATGGTTATGGTTACTTATGCTGGAATAATGGTGTTGGGCATGGTATTATTGGTAATTGGGTTATGATGGGATTGACCTGACTTAATAATCATATTATTGCATTTCAACAGTTTTGAATGTACTTTTATGCAATTAGCCATTTATTATCATTCCTTGTTTAAGCTACATGTCATATTTTCCCACACTTGTTGAGTACGACATGTGCTCACCCTTGCAATTCCCCCACCAACAGTTTCAGGTGACGTTTGGGAGTACCATGAGGATAATGCGGAGTACTAGTTTTTGTGCTACCGTCGACTTGCCTGTGGAGTGGAGTCGCACTGCTTAGTCTAGTTTATTTTCCACTGCCAAAAAAATAGTTATAGCTTTGTAATTTGTGAACCATTTGATATTATAATAAGGTACCTATTTATTATTTGTGACATGGTGTTTTCTATATTTCGTTTGTGATGCACTCTTGTATGTGCGTTAAACATCCTGGGCACATATATGTGTTGCACTTGGTTCATTTTTGGAGTCGGGTGTCACAAATTGGTATCAGAGCTACTGTTGACGGCTGTTATATACCAATTTCACCCGTCAATATAACTCAATTATGTGAAGGAATTATCATTTCTTGCACATATCACCTTTCTATTTAACCTATTTCCACTTGTCCTTGGTAAAATAGTGCACGCGGGGAATTATTGCAGAAAATAAGGTAAAAGATGGGGAGCAATCCTATAAAATACCATCCCAGCCAATCAAGAGACGACTTGTGGTGCCACATGGATCAAATGGCCTACAAACAAAAGTATTCGAGGCCATGCAAAGGTGTAGCACCTATATTAAGGGATGGGACCCACCTGGTAGTGACCTAGAGAAAGCACACGTGAAACGATGCAAAGACCAATTCGGCTGACCCCCCTAGTTCGCCGACCAAGTCCGGGCGCCAAGATCGGTCAATCTCCACGTGTTGTCTTCTCCCGGCTTCAAGAAGTGAGTGGCGACTTATTTGTGCACTTTTTGTGGCGGGAACCAACCCTTTCTCCACATATAAATAGACCCCCTACCCTCACTTCACACAAAACACTTGAATATTCATCATTTGTATCCACTACTCTCCATAGGTTTAGAGGAGTTTAGGCTGTAGAGAGGAGAGCCTCTAGTTCATAGTCCAAGTAGGAGAGGAGTAGAAGGAGTCTCTTCCCAACTCTTAATTGGGAAAGTTATGGCTCTCGTATTTCTATTTGTATTTGTGACTTTGTTCTTCATATAGATGTTATCTTTAGTCTTCTATTGTTCATATACTTGGATGAAGCATTTCTTGTTTGATTGTGGATTCCATATATGTGGTAGGAGTAGTATTTATGATTATGCTATACCATTCTCATTATATCATCATAAACACTACAAAGTCCCACTATAGTCTAATTAGCTATGACATGATTATGTTAATATGAATCGCTTATGCTATGTATTAACACTGGTTCAACAACGATTTAGTTCATTGCCTTAGGATGGCTTGTGCCTAGGCTCTTAAGGTTATTACTTAATATGCTAGAGTGGTGCTAGGATAGACGAGTAGCGTTGAATGTCGTGTAGACCCACAGATTGAAAAGGTAGGCAGTAGGTGATGATAGCCCTATTTGTCCTTTGTAATCCTTCACGTTCGGCTATGCCACAGGCTCTTAGCAGAAGTCGTACTAGTATTGCTAGGAGTAAACCCGTGCACGATGTGTTAATCCACTTAGCTTGAGAATTCATAAATAATATGATCATTAGTAACTAACTTAGGCTATATATATGTACATTAGAAGCATAGTAGGAGTATCTACCTAATTCTTAGACTATTCCCTCTTTACCTCATTTAACCGTGTAGGATCGGAGAGCACGTGAAAAGCTACCATAGGGGGGGGGGTGAATGAAAGATTTAAAACTTTTTCAGCGGAAGCAATGAAAACCCCTCGATAGAAAATAATATGTTAAAGAAATTGTGTGTGAGACTAATCTAACCGCGTTTCGCCATGACAAAAGTGATAGATATCAGATAGAATCGATTCACGAAGACGGCACAACAAGAATTACTAAAATCTGTCGAGAGAAACTCAAGTTACGATCAAAAGATCGAACAAAGGTCAATATGTTCTACCGAGTAAAAAACAGGTCTGCAATATTGAAAAGTAACTCATGTAGATCAAAAATAACAAATCCAATGACCATGAAATTTGTATAGATGATAGATAATAAATTTTTGAAGACAACCCAAATATAATCATGTCAATTGGATCTGTAAAACTCGAGTTATGATAAAACCACCAAAGAAAGGTAGTGTTGTGCAGAAAACTCGACGAGAAAAACTTGTCTCGAACAAGTCGGAGGAACAAGGCACAAAAGTTCGTTTAAACTATGATCTTTATTCAATAGAACACAAGAGGAACAAATCAAAAGTCGTGCACCATGAGCTGTGGCCTCCCTTGCTTATATTACCAGCCCTTAGGCCAACCCAAACCTAACTAGGACTCTAATCCTACTCAAATCACGAATCATAACTTTCCATAACTGCTCAAGACTCTTCTATACGCAGATAGAAGCAATCTTAAGACTTCCAAACACCTTAGGAACGTATCTCACATTCGTACAACAACTCAAATTCGTGACCCACACGAAAGCCTATCATAACCAACTCAAAACTTTCCATATTTGAGTCAAACACGACTTAGCCGCAGCCCGAGTCCATAACCTAGTCGGTTGGACCTATCCAACCAATTTTTACGTCAACGTCTCTTCATCACGCCTCAGAACCATGTTGCCACGTCCATGCACTCCTTGCACATGTGCCAACATCTTCCGATGACATCCACGATACTTTAATATGCATTGTTCTTGATTCATACATGCTGCATGACCTCCCGATCAACTCAACCACAATTCCTCCCGAACTTGGTTATTGAACCTCATCTTTTCCCTAAGACTAGTTCAATGGATCCCGTCACCAGCCATGTTTTGAACCCAAGCAACACCTACACATGAACAAACAACCAATACTTCCGAGCACAAGTGCTCGACTTGACTCACGTTAGTTCCGAAACTACAACATCTTACGTCAGCACCTCACATAAGAAAGTCTCAAAACCACAGTAAAACGATATCAGCCATATCAACCAAAACGCACCAAAAACATAGCAAATGAATACTCTGCAATCTTTCCAACAACGTAAAACACGTTCGAAACATTTCATAGTAAAAGCAGGAATATTGCGATCAAGCTTCAAACCTTGCCAAAGCTAACCGAAGCTTGAGCCAGAGCTTACCAAAGCTAGTAGAACCTAGCGCCGGAGCTTTACAAAGCTAGTACGATCCAGTGCTGGAGCTTACCAAAGATAGTATAACCTAGCGTCAGAGCTAGAAAAACATGTCGAAGCTAACCAACATAAGTCTAACCTAGCAAAACATATAGGAGCTTAACAAAGACATGCCAGAGCTATCAATGACATGCCAAAGCTAAAGACAAAGCTCACTGAAGCTATCCAAAAACATGTGTGACCTTGACAAAGCTAGTCGGACCTATTGTCGGACTTTGCAGAAGCTCAGAGCTAGAGTTGGACCTTGCTAAAAAGGATGTTTTGGCAGAATTTATAACTTATATTATCAAAGCCAATGTATCCAGTACAAGCCAATGTATTCGGTACACATAGGTCTCACAATCTCCCCCTTGATGAATGCATTGGCAATACCACTTCAAATCCGAACATTGGCTTATTCACATTAAAAATTTTGAAAACAATTTCTCCCCCTTTGGCAACACCACATAAACAATTTTTTCTTTTGAGAAAAAACGTGCCAAAAAACACTTGTGAATATGTGCAATGTATAATTAATTTCTTCCCCATGCATACTTCTCTTAAAGAAATCACATATTTTCTCTTACCCTTTGACAATGTATTCAACAAGGTACAAAAGAGAAATTATAATTTTCATGAGCATATTATAACATATACATATAAAACAAAGCTCATCCAAGTCATACTATCAAGTAACTTACACTATCACATCAATGAAATACATAAAGTAGTTTAAGCCATGCTAGAGATCAAGTGTAATTTTTCAATTTAAGCAAGTCATGATCTCACAAACTTAACTGTTTAAAAAATTGAAAGCATGACACTTGTTGCCGCATTTTATTATTTTTCAAAGCACGGATTTTAATCATATGACATTTGCATGAGATTATATGCGCATCTGCCTTATTCTAAACAACCAAGCCAAGTCTATGTCATTTGACAATTAGAAGCTTAAGGACATGGTTTTAGTCGTACACAACTTCTTCCAAGTTCATATCTACGTGCAATGATAAGCCATCTCAAAAGAAGAAGTGCGATGCATGCATATTCTCTTGATCTTTTCTCAATTTATATTTGATCATAAAACTCAATATGTTAGTTGATTACTTGATAAATTCTTTATGATGAAAAGCACTTGTGAGCATGCAACAAGTTCAAAATAGCAAGAAAGTTCGATCATGACTAGATTTAGTGTGAGTAATTATTCTAATTACTAGTCATGGCGACAACTACAAAATGTATAACATGAGTAATGTAGTAAGAACTTTTAGCATGTAACAAGATTCACAAAGTCATATATGTATGAAATACTATACACATATTATTTTAATTTTAGATTCACACATAGACTTCTCAAGTTTCAAAACTCCCCCTCAACGTAAGCCATGAGGGTGCATAACCCCTATTTCACTACGAATGTAACAAAAACGAGTGAAATCCAAAGGTTTTGTAAAAATGTCAGCCAATTGTTATTCGATATCTACATGGTGAAGCACAATGTTTCCTTTTTCAACATTATCGTTGAGAAAGTGATACCTAATGTCAATGTGCTTAGTTCTAGAATGTTGCACGGGGTTTTTAGCAATGCAAATGGCACTAGTGTTATCACAAAATAGATTAACACTACCTATATCAACCCCATAGTCCTTAAGTGTTTGAACAATCCAAAGAATTTGTGAGCAAGCACTAGCATCAACTACATATTCAGATTCAGCTTGGGTTGTGCAACTGAGTTTTGTTTTCTAGAGGACCATGCAACAATTGAATTACCAAGAAAATGACAAGCACCAGAAGTACTTTTCCTATCAATTATACAATCTCCAAAATCAGCATCAGAAAAAGCTTTCAAAGTAACGTTTAAGTAAGAAGGAAGGAAAATGCCAAATTCTTGTGTTCCATGTAAGTACCTGAGAATCTTTGTGAGGGCTTGACGATGTGAAGCACATGGGGAGGCTTGAAACCGTGCACAAAGACATACGTTGAATTTTATGTCCGGTCTTGATGCCGTGAGGTACAAAAGTGGTCCGATCATGCTTCTATATTCTTTTTGATCCACGGGTTCACCATCTTCATCAAGTTCAAGTGTTGTTGCTGTTCCCATTGGTGTCCGATGAGGCTTGCTTTTTTCCATGTTGAAGCGCCTTAGGAGGTCTTTTGTATACTTTGTTTGATGCACAAAGGTACTTTCCTTGGTTTGCTTGATTTGGACACAAGATCATGAGAAGCACAACCAAAGATAATATTATCCACATACACTTGAACAAATAATGAGTCATTTCCATGCTTAAGCACAAAAAGAGTTTTATCAACCTTGCTCATGGTAAACCCCTTTTCAAGTAAGAATGTTTTTAACCTATCATACCATGCTCTAGGGGCTTGTTTGAGGCCGTACAAGGCTTTGGACAGTTTGTAAACATGATTAGTAAAATTTGGATTTTCAAAACCCGGTAGTTGTTTGACATAAACCTCCTCATCTATGTAGACATTAAGAAAAATACTTTTAACATCCATTTGATATAGCTTAAAACATTTAGATGCTGCGAAGGCTAACAAAATTCTTATGGCTTCTAATCTAACAACAGGAGTAAAAGTTTCATCAAAATCTAGACCTTCAACTTGATTGAAACCTTGAGCTACCAACCTAGCCTTATTCCTAACCACAACCCCATACTCACTTTTTTTATTTCTAAACACCCATTTAGTTCCAATTAAAGTGTGACCTTGAGGTGGAGGTACAAGTTTCCAAACATTATTTCTTTCAAAATTTTATAACTCTTCTTGCATGGCAATAATCCAAGATTCATTAGTGAGTGTGTGTGATATATCTTTGGGTTCAAAAGAAGCAACAAAAGCAGAATGAGCATGAGAGTTTGGATCGCAAAACCTGGACCGTGTGACTTGTTCGTGCAAGCTTCCAAGAATTTGTTGTGGAGGATGACTTTTGAAAACACGGAGGGTTGTGGACACTTCACAAGATTCTTCTTCTTCATATTCATCACAAACCGATGATCTTGTGACTTGAGGAGGATCTGGACCAGCAATGGTGGTCGTCGGTGCTGGCTGTGAATCAAAATCAGGAGCTGGAACAATGTCATTAGCTGCTGAATTTTCGGGCAGCAACACCACTTCTTCCTCATCTCCAACGAAAATGCTCTCCCCCTGCAGATATGGATCCAGACCCTCAATGTTTGAGCTAGTACCTATGCTAGCTTCATCAAAAGACACTTCACAAGTTTCCACAATTTTGTTAGTGTCAAGTAAAAGCACACGGTAGCCTCTAGTATGAGATGAATAACCAAGAAACATGTCATCAATGGATCTAGGTTCAAATTTATCAAGATTACCATGTTTCTTAACAAAGCATTTGCAACCAAAGACCCAAAAATGTGTAACACTAGGCCTGTGTCCAAACCGGAGCTCATATGGTGTTTTACTTAGCTTAGTGCGCAAGAAAACACGATTTGAGACATAACAAGCGGTTGCAATTGCATCAGCCCAAAATTTTCTAGGAGTTTGATATTCATCAAGCGTAGTCCTACCCATCTCAACTAAGGTTCTGTTCTTTCTTTCTTTCTACAACACCGTTTTGTTGAGGTACATATAGTGATGAAAATCGATGATCTATTCCATTTTCATCACAAAAGTGATAAAAAATTGGTTTTTAAATTCAGTTCCGTTATCACTTCTAATTGCTTTTAAAGATCCTGAGTGATCAATTGATAATCTAAGAAATAAAGTTCTAAAGTGACTAAAAGCTTCATTCTTAGATTCCATAAAGTAAACCCAAGACTATCTAGAATAATCATCAACAATCACAAGAACATACCATTTACCTCCGAAGGATTGAACACGTGAAGGTCCTACGGTGCCAAGGTGCAAAAGTTGACCCAGTTCAGTTGTCATGATCATTGTGCGAGGAGTATGTGAACCTGCAACCATCTTAGCCTGTCTACAAGAAGAGCACACAATTTCTTTGTTCCCTTTAAGCTTAGGCACCAACCGTATGCGATCAAGAGCACTAAGACATGTGAGATGATCAAAGCCTACGTGACCAAGTATACGATGCCAAAAATATATGTCTTTGGAATCATTAGCATCTAGACACCTATGCTCAGAGGAAGACATATCAAAATCAGCTTTAAAAACTCTTCCAAACTGTGACATGTTAAAAATAAGCTCACTGTTTGAATTTACAACTTTGCAGCAATTTTTAGTGAAAATAATTTCCAGATTTTCATCTAGCAGTTGTGAAACAGAAAACAAGTTGTATTTCAAATTTTTAACAAGTGCCACATCCTTCAAAGTGTAGTGATCATTTACTCTAACCGAACCCTTAGCAATTATAGGAGTTGAAGAATTATCGACAAAAGTAACATTCTCTACACGTGACACAAAAAAGAGGGAGGAGAACCATTCTTTGTTACCGGTCATGTGGTGTGAGCAACCTGATTCCACAATCCAAATGTTCTCCTTCCTCAAGCGTGTAACCTACATAGAAGCACAATATGTCGATGACTCAATACTGGGGTTAGTCAAAAGGAACTTAGGAATCCAGTACTGAGTCACACGACGTCCAGCAGAAATTACACACGAAAGCTGAGGTAAAACAGTAGGTTCATGAGCCAAAGCTTGAGGATTTTTGTACCCAACTACTGTCCTACGAGATGTTACATGTGTAGCACAAAAAACAGTAGGCTTGGAAGCAAACTTTGCATGTTTTTGACTCATTACAGCAGATTGCATGTTCCTATCATTCGGTTTAGCAAGTGCAGCAAATTTTGCATGAAAGTTATGAGATCTAGCAATCATTCTTTCCTTTTTCTATTTTTTAGCTAGTCTATAAAAAAAAATCTATGACATGACCATCTCTACCACAGTAGGTACAATGAAATTTAACTCTGTGTTCATGTCTAGATGAGCAAGCAACATTTTTATTTGAAACCAAATAAGACAACACTCCCACGGATTTGAAAACCACTTCTTTATGTTTAGGAACTATTTGAATCAAACCACTTCTTAATGACTTTACAATTTTAGGTGGATGTGCCTTAGCATGAGCATGAGAATCAAAACCTAAACCAGTTCTATCATTGCAAGACTTGGAAGAATTCAGCAGCAAGTTTAGATTCTTATTCCCATTACAAAACCGATCTAATGTCCTAAGGATGTCATCAAGTTTATCGGACATATCCAGGTAATTTTCACATGAAGTTTTTCCTTTTAACTTACAATTGGAACAATATTTAACTTCATGGGAACGTAAATCATTATTCAATATAGAAATTTCATTCATAGCATCATGTAGTTTTTTATCAAGATCATTGCAAGTAGAACAATGAAAATCAATTGTAGAACATCTAGCATCTTTCGAGTTTTTATCATTAAGTGCAGCGGGCTCTCTGTTCTTTTCAATTTCTAACTCAAGTTTATCAAGTGTGGAGGTGTGCGCACTTCTTAATGAGGACAATTGTTCATATATTAAATCACATGAGGAATAGGAATCATCACTAAGAATCAAGGATTTCAAATGATTAATTTAAGATTCTAGTGACTCAATTTTAAAAGCATTGCCCCTAATCTTTCTGTCCTTTTTCTTAACTATAACAGTGGCACGAGAAATAGCATCACACATTTCTTCACAAGTAGGACATACCTCTTCATTGTCGCTGTTGTGTTCAGCCTCCTCCATTCTTGATCTTGACGTACCCGCCATGAAGAACAAGTTTGCCAAATCATCTTCATCTTCGTCACTTCCAATGTCCACATCGCTCGTGCTAAGTTCTTTAAGTGCAGAGATAAAACTGCTCACCAATTGACGTCCTATAAAACCCTTCTTGTTCTTTGTATCTTTTGCAGAGGAGTGCTATGTCTTTGTTTGCTTTTCATCCCGAGAAGTAGGACCTGAAAGGTTAGTGCAATATGAACAAAAATGTTCCGTCTTACCACAGTAGGAACATCGTTGAGGTCCGGAGCTTCCTCTCCTTCCCGTTCTCACATTTTGCAATGCTTTTGAGAACCTAGTAGAGAGAAGTACTAGCTCCTCCTCTGGAAACTCCTCAATATGTTCAAGGGTTAGAAAGGACAACAAAGCAAGTGTACCACAGGATGAAGATTGTCCGGAACTAGGCCTATCACGTTAAGAAACAAATGCAAGAGACTTTTTGGGGTTCTTATGTGAGATTATGTCAATTTCATGAGTTTTCAATTTAGAATAAAGAACATCTAATGTAAGTGTACTCATGACAGTAGATTCACAAATGGATGTGACTTTCATCTCACAAATTGACATGTCTAATGCACTTATTAATTGCCTAGCATTTTCAGCATCTGAAAAATTAACATTGATGCTATGCAAGTTGCTGAGAATTCTATTAAAGTGAGCAAAGAGGTCATCAATGGACTCACCAGGTTGCATCTGAAAATGCATGTATTCCTTTTTGAACATATCTTTTTTTACCTTCTTGATCGTGTTAGATTCTTCATGGTAGTGGCAAAGTGCTTTCTACACATCATATGCAGATCTTAGGTGTGCAACACGGTCGAATTCGCTTTGAGTTAATCCTTGTATGATCAAGTTCCGATCCTTGTTGTTGTTGTCGACATCTCCCAGATTTGTAGCTGTAACATGATCGTTTGACGGCACTTCGTAAGGCTTGTACATCTTTTCCCATATTGCGAAGCCTTGAGCATGGATGAAGGCTTCCATTCGTGCATTCCAAACCTGAAAATCAATACCACTAAAGACACAAGGTTTTGCGGAGTATTTCTCCATGATGATTAGTCAAAACACGTGCAAATCACAAAGATTAGAGCACCGTGGCTCTGATACCAATTGTAGGATCGGAGAGCACATGAAAAGCTACCATAGAGGGGGTGAATGGTAGATTTAAAACATTTTCAACAAAAGCAATGAAAACCCCTCGGTAGAAAATGATCAGTTAAAGAAATTGTGTGTGAGACTAATCTAAACGTGTCTCGCCATGACAAAAGTGATAGATATCAGACAGAATCAATTCACAAAGAGGACACAACCAGAATCACTCAAATCCGTTGAGAGAAACTCAAGTTACGATCGAAAGATCGAACAAAGGTCAATCTGTTCTACCGAGTAAAAAAACAGATCTGCAATACTGAAAGGAAACACGTGTAGATCAAAACTCACAAATCCAATGATCGTGAAATTTTGACAGATGGTTGATAATCTAGTTGTGAAGACAACCCAACAAGAATCATGTCAATTGGAATTGTAAAACTCGAGACATCATAAAACAATCGAAGAAAGGTAGTGCTATGCAGAAAACTCGACGAGAAAAACATGTCTGGAACAAGTTGGACGAACAAGGCACAGAAGTACCTTTAAACAATGATATTACTCAATATAACACAAGAGGAACAACCCAAAAGTCGTACACCATGAGCTCTGGCCTCTGTTGCTTATATAACCATCCCTTAGGCCAACCCAAACCTAAGTAGGACTCTAATCATACTCAAATCACGAATCATAACTTTACATAACTGCTCAAGACTCTTCTATACGTAGATAGAAGCAATCTTAAATTTTTCAAACACCTTAGGAACGTATCTCACATTCCTAAAACAACTCAAATTCGTGACCCACACGAAATCCTGTCATAACCAACTCAAAACTTTCCATATTTGAGTAAAATACAACTCAACCGCAGCCTGAGTCCATAACCTAGTCGGTTGGACCTATCCGACCAATTTTTTACGTCCACATCTCTTCATCACGCCTCAGAACCATGTAGCCACATTCTTGCACTCCTTGCACATGTGCAAACATCTTCCGGTGACGTCCACGATACCTTCATATGCATTGTTCTTGATTCATACATGCTGCGCGACCTCCCAATCAACTCAACCACAATTCCTCCCAAACTTGGTTGTTGAACCTCATCTTTTCCCTAAGACTAGTTAAATGGATCTCGTCACCGGCCATGTCTTAAACTCAAGCAATACCTGCACATGAAAAAACAGCCAATACTTCCGAGTACAAGTCCTCGACTTGACTAACGTTAGTTCTGAAACTATAACATCTTACGTGAGCAACTCACATAAGCATGTTGCAAAACCACAGTAAAAACGATATCAGCCATATCAACCAAAACGCACCAAAAACTTAGCAAATGAATACTAAGCAATCTTTCCAACAATGTAAAGCGAGTTTGAAACATTTCACAGTAAAAGCAGGAACATTGCGATCAAGCTCCAAACCTCACCAAAGCTAACTGGAGCTTGAGACGGAGCTTACCAAAGCTAGTACAACCTAGCGCTGGAGCTTTCCAAAGCTAGTACAACCTAGCGCCGGAGATTACCAAAGCTAGTACAACCTAGCGCCAGAGCTAGAAAAATATGTCGGAGCTAACTAACATAAGTCTGACCTAGCAAAACATATTAGAGCTTAACAAAGACATGCCAGAGCTATCAAATACATACCGAAGCTAAAGACAAAGCTCACCGAAGCTACCCAAAAACATGTTGGACCTTGATAAAGGTAGTCGGACCTATTGGCGGACCATGCAGAAGCTCAGAGCTAGTGTCGTACCATGATAAAAAGGATGTTTTGACAGAATTTTTAGAACTTATATTATTAAAGCCAATGTATTCAGTACAAGCCAATGTATTCAACACACATAGGTCTCACAAACCGCCTTGGATAGAATGCTCCTGTCTGTGTCACAGTACCTCCAAACAATCAATTACCCATCCTTGCTAGAAACCTACCTAGACCAACCTAGCCTCTCCATTTGATGATTGCTTTGCTTCCACCTAGACTTGCTTTGGAAGAATTTAAATTACACCCTTTGGGAATACTCTAAAAAGGTGAAATGCTACATCGATAGATTCCGTGCGCTTGCAGACTTATAATTGTGATCTAAAAACTATTAACAAGCATTTCTGGCACCCTTGCTAGGAATGAATTGTTAGTAGTGCATAAAAAATATCAACAAGAATTTCGAGCACTGTTGCCAGGGAAGGTAGACGAAGCATTGCATGATTGAGTGAATAGGATAGGACCCTGGTAGGTTTTAGTAGGATAACCCTTCTTTGTTTTCGCATTTTATGTGAAAACGGGGTAGTGTATGTCTGGTTTCCGCTTGCCGAGCAACTTTATTGAAGATCCGGAATCCCTTCTGAGAGATCGACCTCGTGTTGTTACTTCTCAAAAGCTTCGAGCGGCAAAGCAAGCCAGCATAACTGCACCAACAATCAAAATGCCAATGGCCCATAAGACCCTTTGTGAGTTTGCGGCTCCCTCTACTAACAATGTACCGGTTGGGCCCATTGATAACACGGGAGATGTGAACCTAGAAATCAAGACTGGCCTGATCACTATGGTGCAAGTCAACCCATTTTGTGAGAAGGCTAATGAGAATCCATGTGCTCACATGCAAGAGTTCCTTGAGATCCGCAACACTTTTAAGATCAAGGACTATCTCCTGATGTTGTCTGTCTTAGGCTGTTCCCGTTCTCTCTTCTGGGGAGAGCGAAACACCAAAGTGCTATAGATACTTGGGATAACTGTTCTACGGCATTCCTCTCCATTTTTTCCCGTTGGGCAAGACCAATGCCCTACGTGGAAAATTTCCAGCTTCTAGCAAGATGCCAAGGAATCTATTCCTGAGGCTTGGGAAAGGCTTTAGTAGTATATCCTAGCCTGTCCCCACCATGGGATGGATGATTGGCTCATAATCCAAAACTTCTACAATGGGTTGATCCCTTCCGCCCGTGACGATGTTGATGCTGCTGCTGGAGTTAACTTCTTCTCATTGACGGTGCCCAAAGCCAAAGATTTGATTGAGAAGATGTGGTCAAACATGGGTTGGAGCGACGAGCGTCTCCATACCCGCCAGTGAGGCATGCACACCTTGAAGGAGGTGGTTATGGTCGTTGCAAAATTGGACCTCCTTATGAAGAAGATTGATGGACAAGGCAATGGTGCGGTATGTGGCAATGCCTATGCCTTAGAATCTCACATCACTTGTGGAGTTTGTGGCAACAAGGGCCATTTGGGCAATGACTGCCCAGAAACGCGTAAGGATGCCCTATACGTAGCCAACAATGGAAACAACAATGGCTATCGTCCAGGAGGTCAAGGGTGGGGCCAACCACGCCCATTCTTTCTAGGAGGGTACAACGACGATGGGAAACAATGGAAATCAACCCAACTCGAGAGAACTTGCCATTGGCCAGCTGAAAATCAATGATGCTCTACCCAAGAAGTTGTCAGCTAATGACAAGACTCTAGAAAGCATTAATGCCAAGATTGAAGGACTATCCTCAGCCTTCAAGAATCAATTGAGTTTCAAGAAGATGTTGGAAATTCAGTTGGCTCAACTGGCAGTTGTTGTTCCTCCAATAAAGAATGGCAAGATGCAAGGATAGCCTGAGTATGATGCCCAAGGTGGTTTTCGACCAGCTAAACTTCATGGAGCTTACTTCAACACCAATGTAGCTCCAACTAGTACTGCAAGGATTCCGGTTTATCGCAACGAAAAAATTCGTCGCCATAGGTTGTTTTTCATCGCAATAGGTCATCGTTGCAACAAAAAAGAGCGTGGCGATAGTTTTTACGAATAGTCTTAATAATTCCCGCAGCGATATGTTATTTGCGATGCCTTGGCATTTGTGGCGAATAGTATGGATTGCAACGATTTTACATCGGTGGCAAATAGGACGCTATTGCAATGGTTTCATATATTGCGACAATTTAATGTATCGCAACGAATTGTACGGTATTGCAACGGGTTCACGATCGTGGCAAATAGTTTGGTATTGCAACGATTTCATATTCGCGGAAAATAGTATGTTGTTACAACGACTTAGCGTATTGCGACGATTTAACGTATTGCAACAAACATCATGGTATTGCAACGATTTCACATTCGTGGTAATTGTATGTGGTTGCAATGATTTCACAGACGTGGCAATAGTACGGTATTGTAACGATTTCACATTCGTGGCAAATAGTATGTTATTGCAACGGTTTAGCGTATTGTGACGATTTAACGTATTGCAATGAATAGCATTGTATTGCAACGATTTCGCAGGCGTGGCAATAGTACGGTATTGTAACGATTTCACATTCGTGGCAAATAGTATGTTATTGTAACGGTTTACCGTATTGCGATGATTTAATGTATTGTAGCGATTAGCATTGTATTGCAATGATTTCGCGTTCGTGGTAATAGTACGTGATTGCAACAATTTTCACATTTGTCGAAAATACTACAGTATTGCAACGATTTTAACAACCGTGGCAAATAGTGACATATTGCAACGAGTTATGGTGTAGCGATGATTCACCATATTGCAACGAATATCATGGTATTGCAACGATTTCACATCCGTGGCAAATAGTATGATACTGCGACGGTTTAACGTTCGTGGCAAATAGTAGGTTAGTGCAATGAGTCAACAAACGTGGTGAATAGTACCGTATTGCAACGATTTCAGATCCGTGGGAACTAGTCTGGTACTGCAATGATTTCGTATCCGTGGCGAATAGTTGGGTATTGCAACGAGTCCGCAAACGTGGCGAATAGTACCATATTGCAACGATTTCAGATCCGTTGGAACTAGTATGGTACCACAACAATTTTGCATCCGTGGCGAATAGTTTGGTGTTGCAACGATTTCTTATCTGTGGCAATAGTGTTTTAGTGCAACGTTTTTTGAGTCGTTGCCAAATGTTTATATTGCAACGTTTTGTCATTCTATTGCCATGTTTTATCATCTGTATTGGCAATAGCTTCCTATTGCAACAATTTATCATTCATGACAAGAAATTTGTAATGCCACATTTTATAATTAGCAGCAGTAGAACTCGAATGCACTAGGTTTGAAAATTAGTGGCAACAGAATCACGGGTTTAACAATAAACATCCATCAATTTTACAACACGCATAACAACACTCAAGGATTACTTAAGCGATGTGTTTGCATGCTAAGAGTTTTCCTAAGCTGACTGGGACTAATTGTTGGAGCAGGTGGCTTTTGGCGGTTCCTTATTTGTTACACCTTTTGTGGAGTGGTCACCGTCATCATTTTGTGCATTTCAGCTAATGAGGCGCGCATGTCCTGCATTTCCATAGCTGTCTGTTCACGATCAGTTACTATCTGACCTTGTAAGTTTTGGACTACAACGATTAACTCTTCATTCTTCTGGTTTATGCAGTCCATCTAGTTGTTTAAGCTATCATTTCTTCCTTCCAAGTCCTGCACTATTTCATTGAGGACTGCATTTCTAACTTCTAAGTTTCGAACTTGGTCGTTGAGGTGTTCAGACATCTGGATACGCATACATTCACGTTCGGGACCAGTTGAGTTAGCCATATAACCACGCCCCCCAACCTGTGATCCTGCACAACCGATTGAGGATATATAACAATGCTGGAAGATGTGGTTTCTCTCCTCATTTGGAATTGGGCCTCCCTGCTCAGCTTCCATGTCGTCCACTTGGGCATGTGCCTAGATCTATATACGAAAAGAGAAGTCACAGGTAATTTGCAAATATTTATTTAATTGGGGATTGTTTGAAGTGTTACTCACATGTACAGCTTCTGCCAGCTTGTTTGTCCAGTTACCGTTCAACAAATGGCTTGCCTCCCACAGTTGTATATCATCAGGTTCCTCTCCGGTCTCTTGTTCTCGCTACATAAAATACAAGTGAACTTCAACATGTCAGTATACATGTTGTTTGCAGCGCAAAGTAAAAGCGTGATTTATTTTTCATACCTTCTCATAACTAAGTTGGGCGTAGGATTTCGAGCCAAGCAAGTGACACGCCTTTTGTCTTCTTCGATTTTGAGAATTGGTCCTGCTTATTGACTGCAATAATTTTAAGAATTAATTCCACGAATGAAAGTAAATGAAATATTTTTTTATGATGCGAAGCCATTAAAAAGTTAGCTGACCTGGAATTGCTTAGACCCAAAATATTCTATTAGGTGCAACCACTCGAGCATCATTACGTCAGCAGGCTGGTTTCGTATACGTTCTTCATCGGTAGAATAACTCTTATAGGTGGCATGCAAAGTCGAGCGCCACCCCTTGTAGCGCTTACCAGCAATTTTCAAAATTTTTCTTGCGCTCTCCGGTGTGTCCTCCATGTCCCAGGAATCTTGTACATTGTATAACAAGCTGCTGTAAACATATAGGATGGAGATTGCAAGAAAAAAAATACTTGTGTGGGGGTGTGACAACACTAACCAGAATGTCTCGTACTACATCTCTCTTGTTGCTATGGCCAACCTCTTCCCACTTCGTTGCACCAGTGAGGGATGCATGTATTTTTGTAAACATAACCACATCATCGACAAAGTGCCGCTGATTAATACCAACCGCAGCACCCAACCTAGTGGATAACTGAATTGGTAGTTTCACATGATGCGTTCTACTAACTTGGGATGCATAGCATATTCTGGCAACCTTAAGTCCTTTAGCCACACTTCTTCCTAGCTTCCTTTCTTCTATTACATTGATTCAAACGGTAAATGATTAAAGCAAATTACCGCCTGAACAAGTTTAGTATCATGTACAAATAATGTGAAAAGAAGAAAAGTATGATGTTCATACCATCTTCATGACGAGTGCAGTAGATACAAGCGTGGGAGGACCGCGTCGTGCCAACACCATTTTGTTTTGTATACTCCCTCCTGGTTTATATTAATTGTCGCCCACAAATGAATTAAAAATGAACTACTACAGTAGTTAGGACTGTCCTAACGACACCTATTTTGATGGGGGAGGGGGGGTTACATTATTGACTTCTTTGTTGCTGTTCATACCCTAAAATGAGCCATCAGGTACACATGTTAGTGGCGGTACACACTCGTAGTACTGCAGAGGATTTTCAGTCCATGAGCGAAGTAGGCAAGACTGTGAGGGGGCATGCAGCTGGCAACGCTAGACTAGACAAAGATAGGGTTCGCTGGTTCGGACTGACTGATATCAGTCGGAGCGCGTCTCGAAGAGAATCATTAGTTGCAGGGCAGGTAATGAACGCCAGCGGTAGCAGGTGGCGAATGCAAGGCAGATAAGGCAGGCAGCTTGCGGGATTGAAATCCTCCGCAGTAGTGCACCTGCATTAGCTGCCACTAACATGTGGGACCATGAGACATCGGGTCTACTTGTCAGTGGCGGCTACTGCAGGTGCAGTACTGCATAGTGCCAGCTTGCGACACTCAACAAAGAGAGGGTTCGGTCTCGCCAAAACTCTCGAGGAGGATTGGTGGCAGGGCGAGTAATGGCCATGGATTTGCGGGCCGTGGGGTAATCATGGAACGCGAAGGATGGGATGTGGCGATGGGCGAGGGAGACGCATCGGGGAGGACACTAATGTGACTAGCAGCAGGGCATGGGTGTGGGCACCGGTGCCGGCAGCAGTGGGCGGCGGCGAGAGAGCACAGCGTGGAGGCATAAAAAAATCACGCCATCACACAGGTTGACGAACTGTTAACTATAAAGACTAAGTACTAATAAGAAAGTAAAATCGCAAAGCATGCTAAAACAATTAGTAGAGCCTAGGAAAGAATGCAAATGACCATGATACACCCATCACCAATACATCTAAAGGATAGAACGTAGTCTTTCAAATTGCTCCAAATTCAATGCCAAAGGAGTAGAGTAAAAAACTAACACACTCTGGCAAAACAAATGGCACGGTAGAGAGGCAAGTAGTAATGTGATGTGATATGGGTAGTTGGAAGCTACTACCGAGGATAGAGTTGGAGTGGGACATTTTTTAAGCTCCAAAAGTAAAATTACGCTGGGGCGGAAGGAGTATTTTTGGTTTGTATATCTATACCTGCTGTTGGTTCATGCATCATAGTAGTATTAGGGAGTGAAGAACCTCGGGGTTCCTGAACATCATGTGCTGCACTATTCTCTGCGTACCATGCAAACTATTTAATGTTGTCTAAATTTGTTTAATTTTGATAGTAAACATATTTATAGTTATACCAGGTGCTTGTTGGCCACCATGAATGCTTGTAGACGACATCACGGTTCGATGTCTTGTTCCTAATGTAAAGAGCATTGTAAGTAGTCATTCCAGATAACAGTGATAATGTCATATTACATGACCGACGTAGATTTTGGATCGGACGGTGTGCTTTCTATAAACTGCAGTGTTTGTTACAAACGGAGGAATTAGAAAAGAAATAATAGAAAAAAATGTATGATCCGAGAAAGCCACAAGAAAGAAAAAAGTGAAAACCATGGGAACTAAAAATCTTAGGAATACAAATTTGTAAAACAAGAATGAGAGTACAACATTTGGAGTAATTGATCAGATAACCCGTGCGTCATTTACTTCTAAATCCAGAAATTACATACTACTACCTCTAGTTTTTAGTATTTGTCGTTCCCGGCCAGGAATTGAACTAGAAATACACTACTGTAATAAGCTGTCAGAGCAACATTTATTTAGGGACAGATGTAGTGTATATATATATATATATATATATACATACATAACTAAATTCGTGAAACAGAAGACCACATTTCTTCTTTGTTAATTTATTTAATCTTCATATATCTGGATGAGTCATGTATAACTTAACTAGGCCAAAACTGCATGGATCGTGTAGAACCAAGAAAATATAGATCTATAAAAGACGACATGGATCGTGTAGTTTACCTAGCATAAAACTGGAGTCCGAGATGCAATGTCGCAGGTATGTGTCGGCGACGAAGAGGTTCGGTAGAGCCCGTCAAACTTGGTCGCCTGGTGTTGTACCCAGGAGTCAACACCACCAAGAGCTTTGATGCGTCACTGCAAGATCCATGGGGGAAAAATTGTAAAAACCGTGGGAAACGAAAACACGAAAATTTCTCAGGAATACAAGTATGGAACACAGGACAGATAGACAACACATTTGGAGTACTGCGATATCACCGGAAGGGCAGGGCAGTGGTGTGTCGGGAACGGAGGCTAGTGTTTCCATTTATACTCATCGTGGCTGAAATAGGGTTACAATAATAGGCGGGACTGAAATTGGAGGTGCAGGTAGTGAAAATTGAATTGTCAAAATCTTAAATGTCGCGCGCCAAGTAGAACGATAAAATTTTCGTCGTAGTGGAGAATTTGACGCAAGCTGTGCCCTTGTGCATGCATCCAATCGTGATTAATTACATCTCATGTCGCGTCGATTCCTGCACATGGCTGGTGCGTGTAGCTAGAGGGTTAGACTTCGTCTTAGGACAACTTGCTCGCTTCTTAATTCATCTTTGTTGCCATGCATGGAGATCAAAATCTAAAAGCAGTCATCTGCTAGCTAGTGAGACATTCCAAAAAAATACGAAAAAAAATATGAATCGCCAAATGTATACGTATGTGCTAATGCAAACGATATGCAAATACAGCCATGTGCATGAAACGATGGTAAACAATCAGCATTTTGTAAAATTAATCACAATGAAACGATAATATGTAGTATATACTATTACATACTAAAAAAATTTTTCCCATGCACCGACTACAAATGAAAAAATTGAGTGAAAGAACACAAAAGAGGAGAAACGCAGCCTCAACCACGATCTCAATGGAGTTTCAACCAAGAGTCGTTGATTGTCGCAACACGACGAATTCTTGGCTATACATTGAAAAACAGTTATCTCGCCCCTTTTTCAGAAAGGAGTTGTTTTTCGATACTGCATAGGACGCATTGTTCATGAACAGAAAAGACATTTATCATTTAAATAGAAACAACACGTATATTACAAACAAGAACTACGAAAGCACACAGAAGACAAGAAAAAGAAAAACTACAAATACTACTCTACTCGGAGTCGGAGAAGATCTCCTCCACCTCCTCCTACGCCGCTGCTGCCGCCGCCGCTGCCGCCGCCGCCTCCTCCGCTGCCGCCACTGCTGCCGCCTCCTCCGGCAATTGAGTCCGATGCTTCCAGGCCACGGTCCGCATAAGATGCTGGCGGCCCTCCACCCCAACCACCTCCCCAATCGTCTCGTAGAGGACGTTGAGACGACCGGCCACAAACCCTAACCTGAAGCAGTAGTGGCCGGTGGTGTCCATGCTGGTGCAGACGGGAAGTTTCCCAAGACCCAGACGCTCACACGAGCGAGATGTGTCGAAAAATACATCCCGCGCCAATATGTCGAGCTTTTTTGCTCGCCCGACGGTGGCGGAAAGGTGCTCGATGGCCTCCTTCAGGCGCCGATCGAGTTCATCGAAGCGGTGTTCGACGAGGTAGACAATCTCCTGAACCCAAACGAGACGAGGAGGTGCGGGCGCCATGGGAGGAGAAGGGGACGGAGGAGGTGCAGGCACCACCTCCAGTTCCACCGGCATTGGCTGCGACAGAAAAGGAGAAGAAGGAGGTTTGGAGGACGTTGACGGCCTGGAGCGCTTCAACGCAGGGCTACCCATTTGTGCAGCAACGGAGTTGCGGAGAAAGAGCGAGAGGTGGTCGGCGATGGTGCGGCGATGAAGGAAGAGAAGTTTGGAAGCTACGATCGATGGAGATGGAGTGGTGTGGCAGAGACGCAAGAGGTAGGGTGTGCCTCTATAGCAGGTCCTCGTCTCGTGCGAGTGGAGATGATCGGACGCTTCAAAAACTGCGCTTTCGAATTAATCCAAACCGCGGTTGGCTTCCATCTCCGCTTCACACACAGTTTTTTAATTTGACATGCAAAGGGTCCAGGGTATGCAATGGCCCACCTGACATACTTTGTAGGTCCGTCCAGCGGTGTTTCATTTTGTCAGTTCCAATTTTTAATTTTGACACGCAAAGGGCCCACCGGCCCAAGGTATATTCAATGTTATAGTTTTTTTCAGTTTGTCATGCAAAATACCTCGATCATTTTTCATGACGTTACGGGTTTTCTCTTATTTTTTGAAAGATCGTCATATAATATATATATATATATATATATATATATATATATATATATATATATATATATATAGTTGAAAGATCGTCAGAAAACACAAGAAAAAACTACAATACTATGAACACACCACACATTCATGCATTTATTAACACACACACACACACACACACACACACACACACACATATATATATATATATGTGTGTGTGTGTGTGTGTGTGTGTGTGTATAACATGTTAGTTGTCACACCCCAAACATGATCAAAAGCCTCAAACTATATATGACGATGTTTCAACTATATATATATATATATATATATATATATATATATATATATATATATATATATATAGTTTGGCTCATTGATCCTATGTTTGGGGCGTAGGGTAGCATGCATGAAAAACTATAACATGCATGTGAGAGAGATGTCGATGATCATATGTACTCCCCCCGTCTCCATGAACTTGTCGCTTTGTCGTAGTTCATTTCATAACTACAAAAGCTGCATCAGAAAAGCTTGTTTATTGGCTCATGGACAAGGAAAATTATTTGTACCTAGTACAAAAAGTATAAGTTGGTCGGCGTTGCCATTCGTACGCGAAGGATGCGGCCAGGCAGTTGCTCTTGCAGGTGCATGGTAATTACGTGAGTGTTTGGTCGGGTCATGTGATTAGTCCAGGATGCACCCTAAACCCGGTGTTGAGGCCATGCATTTGTCATTTGTGCGTACACTCTAGTGACATGTGACAAAGTGCCCATTCATCAATTGCTTTTGGTTTGACGTCGAAGTTCGATTGGAGATAGATCATCCATTTCTTTATGTAATGGATCATCCGAATTAACGTTTGGTTGGATGGACTGGACGATCCAATTTTTTGTTGGTAGGTTGGATGAAACTTGATTGGATTATTGAATCATCAAAGTTGATAATTTCATAATATTATTCGTGCGCATGATGATGGATCATGCACGCCGAGCGTCGAGTTATTCGGATCGCTGAGCAAAGTTCGGACGTGGAGTTCGTGTGTGCCCGTGCGTGCTGGAAGATTCGGTGCGCTCGTGTACGTGGCAATCATCAGGGCACGGTGGTACAGTCGCGAGAACCGTGCAGTGCGCCCTTGGCTCTAAGATTTGGAGCGTGAACGTAGGTGGCAACCAACTAGGCTGGGTTGGAGTTTTAGACCATCCGTAGCGGTTTCCTCTAAAACTTACTCTATATCCCATTATACTTCAAGTATATTCTCTATACTTCCAACATTTCACTCTGGAGACTAACTCTATACTTCTAGTAATCTACTCTATATTTCTAGTCCAGTAAGCTTTACAGTGAACCACTGCGGATGGTCTTAGAGCAATTAGCAATACCATGGTATTTGAGATTACTATGGTATTTTTTACAGAATGGTGTTTGTCAACCAAACAGTCCTATATATTGCAAAATCGTGGTATTACAAAACTGTGTTATTGAAATACGTACTTTGGTATTGCCATGTCATTTTAAAGATTGTGGTTTCCAAAACTTTAGTATTGAAAAACTGTGCTCCCAAACACAGCCTAAAGCTTTACCATGAACACTGCGTATGGTCTTAAAGGCAGGCCCGACTCTAGGCCAAGGAGGGTGGAAATAAGTTTTCCGCGGCCCTGCCACACAACGTCACCTGCCGCGGCCCCGCTGCTGCACCCCCGGCTCTGTCGCCAGCCCGCCGCCCCTGCGCCCCCACCGCCAACCCACCCCCGACTCGAGAACGGATCGAGGGGAAGGCTCATCGCCCATAGAGGCTGTTCCGTCCCCTTGATTCGTTGGCGATGAGCCTTCTCCTCATCCGTTCTAGAGTTCGCTGTGGCCACAGCGCCGCTTCGACCCTGCTTCTGGACAGACGACGCTGATGATCTCCAACATACTTTTAAATCTGCGCGTTCGTATTCTCCCCCGCATATTTGTTGATGCGTTAATACCTGATGTTTTACATTGTTTTCCACAGGAGGCAAAAAGTAATGAACATCATTGATCAGCACTGCGCCGAGGAGAACGCAAAAATTGCAGTGGGCCGCGTCAAGTCGGTTTTACGATTTTATTCACGTTCCATTTGACTTCAAGTACCACGCCTATGCTTTGAAATATATGATTATACTAATCAAGCTCCAGTCTTTTACTGATTGATACTTAACCTCGTTTATTGCATTTGCCAAGGTCCGAGGCCGACAAGGGCTACTGCTTTGTCAATGTCACATCGCCAGATGCAGTGTTCTAGCTGTGGACGAAGCACCTGCATGGCTTCTGTTGGAAGGTGAATGACTCGCGGAAGATGTGCGAGGTCGACTACGCCAACATCTAGGTATGTCGCTGTCCACTGCTACCGTTTTCCATAGCACCGCCGCTGCATGGTGTTCACCTGCAGCTGCTCGTCATCTTTTCACAGGGTCGGGATGCGTTGGTGGCCCATATCTCCAAGTCATGCTTTGACTGCGAAATCGAGGAGTTCCTGCTAGTGTGGTTCAGCTCGCTGCAGAAGGTGAATGACTCGCGGAAGATGTGCGAGGTCAACTACACCAACATCCAGGTACGTCATCGTTCGCTGCCACCATTTTCCATTGCGCCGCCGCTACAACGTGTTCACCTTCCACTGCTCGTCATCCTTTCGTAGGGTCGGGATGCGTTGGTGGATGCGGCCAGATGGTTGCTCTTGCAGGTGTATGGTAATTACGTGAGTGTTTGGTCAGGTCATGTGGTTAGTCCACGATGCACCCTAAACCCAGTGTTGAGGCCGTGTATTTGTCATTTGTGCGTACACTCTAGTGACATGTGACAAAGTGCTCAGTCATTTGACGTCGAAGTTCGATTGGAGATAGATCATCCATTTCTTTATGTCTTGGATCATCCAAAATAACGTTTGGTTGGATGGACTGGACGATCCAATTTTTTGTTGGTAGGTTGGATGAAACTTGATTGAATTATTGAATCATCAAAGTTGATAATTTCATAATATTATTCGTGCACATGATGATGGATCGTGCACGCCGAGCGCCGAGCTATTCAGATCGCTAAGCAAAGTTCAAATGTGGATTTCGTGTGCCCGTGCGCGCTTCAAGATTCGGTGCACTCGCGTACGTGGCAATCATCAGGGCCGGGTGGTATAGTCGCAGGAACCGTGCAGTGCGCCCTTGGCTGTATGATTTGTAGCGTGAACATACATGACAACCATCTGGGCAGGGTCGCACAGAGACGGCTGTGCGGAAGGGCCGCAGAGAATTCGATTTTGGTGTTTGGAAACACAGTATTTTTGGAGTTTTAGAGCAATTAGCAATACCATGGTATTTGAGATTACTATGGTATTTTTTATAGAATGTTGTTTGTCAACCAAGCGGTCCTATGTATTGCAAAATCATGGTATTACAATACAGTGTTATCGAAATATGTACTTTGGTATTGCCATGTCATTTTCAAAACTGTGGTTTCCAAAACTTTAGTATTGAAAAACTGTGCTCCCAAACACAGCCTAAAGCTTTACCGTGAACCACTGCGGACGGTCTTAAGGCAGGCCCGGCTCTGGGCCTAGTTGGGCGGAAATAAATTTTCTGCAGCCCTGCAGCACAACTTCCCGCGTGCGCCCCCGCCCCGCACGCCGTCCCATGGAAATCCCAATGAGATCCTTCGCTTCACGTTGGGTTTGTTGTCTGGACACCGAAAGATGGAAATCCCGCTTGTCCCGCTCCCACGATTATGCGATTTTGATCGGACGGCGTGCGAAGCGGGGGCGCACGCGCGATGCTGTGTGGCAGGGTCGCAGAAAATTTGTGGGCTACTGCCTAGGGCCAGGCCGGTTGGTGGGGGTGGTCATGTCCTACTAATGTTAGTTCAATGCTTTGTCCTAAACGTCAAATAAAAGAATAAGGAGGGAGTATTTATTAGATACAGTATAATATTACTAATGTGTTAATTTTCCATATGCGATGTTTCTCGATAAAAGGAGGATTTTTTGGTTAGTGCATGTACTCGAGTAGGACACATTGTTCACGAACATAAAATAAAATACATTTTTCATTAACATAAAAACAACACATATATTACAAACAAGAAAAGAACACATAGAAAACAAAAGAAAAAACTACTACTCATCCTACTCTACTCGGAGGAGGGCTTGTCCACCTCCGCCGCCGCCTCCGCCGGTGGCGCCTCCACCTCCGCATCCGCCGGCGGCATCTCCGCCTCTGCCTCCGCCACAACCGCCGGTGGAGCATCCTCCAACACCAGATCAAACTTCTTCTGGCTGACGGCCTTCATGAGTTGCTCACGAAACCCCTCCCTGGCCTCCTCATCGATCGTTTCATAGAGGCAGTCGAGACGAGCAGCAACAAAGCCTAACCCGAAGATGTAGTAGCCGGCGGAGTCCATGCTGGCGTGGTGGGGAAGGACACCAAGTCCCAGTCGACGACAAGAGTGAGATGTATTGTGAAATACATCCTGCACCATTTTGTCAAGCGCTTTTGCTTGCACGTTGGCGGCGAACATGCTGCCGGTGACCTCCTTAAGCTTGTCGCCGAGTTTGTCGATGCTTTCCTCCATGAGGCGGACAGTCTCATCATAGTCGGATGGAAAAGGTGCGGGCGCCGCAGGCGGAGACAGGAGTGAAGGAGGTGCGGGCGCTGCCTCCAGTTCCACCAGCCTTGGCGGCGACGGAAACGGAGAAGGAGGTTCGGAGGATGTCAAGGACCTGCAGTGCTTCGGTGCGGGGCTACCCATTTGTGCGGCAAAGGAGGTGCGAACAAAGAGAGAGAGAGGTGGTCAACGGTGGTGCGGTGGAGAATCAAGAGGAGAAGTTTGGATGCTAAAATCGATCGAGAGGTGCAGCGGAGAAGAAGAGGAAGGTGTGCCTTTATAGCGGGTCGTCGTCTAAGCGCGTGAGTGGAGATGATCGGACGCTTCAAAAATTGTGCTTTTGAATCGTCGGTCAGAGTTAATCCAAACTGCGGTTCGCCTCCTCTCGGTTATCGCAACGGCTCAACACGTCCCATTGGCCAGTTTTTTAATTTGACACACAAAGGTGCGTAGATTGACATGAACGTGCGTGGCAATCGACCGAGAGTCCATATCTTTTTTTTTTAAGGATCCGACTGTTGCCAACCGAGAGTCCATATCGAACTGATAATTGTCGTGATCATGGATGATGGTGGACATGAATGTAATGCATGTGAAAGAGACTCGCGATCAAGCATGTTTGGTCACGTGTTGAGGATTTTTGTGCCCCCTTGTTGAGGAACATGTTAATTGGATGATGTTGAGGATCGGATGTGGCATACGTGTTTTCACAAGTGTGTTCATTTGTTCCTAAAATCAGAACACGTAGAGGCTAGCACCTACGCCTGTTGTTTCTTCAAAAGACGAGTACAGCTATACATAATTGCAGCATGCGATCGATTAATTTGATGAACCTCGTACGTACGTAGTGAGAGTTGTGTGATTATTAGAGATGGTAGTCCACATGCTATCCTCGTACCATCGAGGGAACATCCTTGTGTCAAATTTGTTATCTCTATTGATGACAGGATAATATTCTTCATTAGTGTGGTAGTTAAACTGCCATAAACTGTAGGTTGAGAGCATACACACATGCATGATAGAGAATATGATAAATATATAAATATATATACATGGTAGGAAATATTATTCTATTCTTGGAATACATGTTTGGGACGTAGCATATGTACGTCTAACATACATGTGAAGGACCTCGATCATGTTTGCTGACGTTACGTGTTCTCTTTTTTGTTGAGAGATCATCATGTTTGAGGCTCGTTGATCATGTTTGGGACGTAGCATGCATGGACAACTAACATGCATTTGAAAGACTTCGATGCATGTGAAATAACATGCATCTTTTTAAAAGCAAGATATAGTGTTTCCTCAAGAAAAAATAATTTAATGAGAGACTGGGCGCACAAGCACAAAAGCTAGAACTTGAGGGATGCACCTACGAATTCCATATGCTGGGATGATCAACAGCAGCCGCTCCGCAAACTCGGTGGTAAGATCAGTAGTCGCTAAAGAGCAGCTTGCGGCCGACCTCGGAGGAGACGAAGACGTCAATGCACGCATAGCTGATCTGCTCACCATAGAGATTGTACGCATCCCTGTTGCTCGTCCTCACCCCGTAAGGCTTCTCCATGTCGGCGCCCATCACGGCGCTCGCGATGCCCTTCAACCCCGCACGGCAGAGGCTTGGGCGATCCATCTCCTCCGCCGTGAGCTCGGCCAGGTCCATTGTTTTGGCCACCTTCAGCTGCCAGTCCTTCCAAAGTCTGTCTGCGTCACCCTCCACGCCGACGCCAACGAAGCGGTAGTCGGAATCACCGAGGAAATATTCCTGCTCGTCGGGGAAGTAGTCAGCATGGATGACCTGGAAGATGAAGCAGCAACGACCGACGTAGAGCTGCAGAACGACGACGGGGTTCTGGTTGGTGGAGTAGCTGGGGCATCACTCGACGTCGAGCCCGACGACGAGCTTGTGAAGGCGCCGACGGTGGACGGAGAGGACCTCGTCGAGCATGTCCTCCACGGCCTTGCCGGAGTACGTCATGGTGGTGGTGATCACATCTTCCTCGAACGTCACGTTGTACACCTGAGTCCCCACCATTTGGGTCTCTCTCCTTGTCGTCCCTACGGTTGCCGTCTGCGACGGCGCGGCGCAACTCTCTCTCTAGTGCAAAACCTTCATCTACACCTTTAGTTTGATTTTAATTGGAGACGGTTCTGGATATATAACTGATGCAGCTACGATATGACCGGAGGAGTTTCTGAATTTGACGGGCCCGAGCCCGGAGTAAAGAGAGTAATGAAGATTTTTGAATCTTATATACTCTTTCTAATTTTTAATTCTTATCGTTATGACCACAAGTTGCATTGTCTCGACCTAACACCACGTACAACAACATTTCTCAGGAGCCCACTCACTGGATATGCCGGGTGGGCCACGGGATACCCTGGGTCCAGTCACCAGAGAGTAGCTAGTGTGAATACATGCTGGAGAGATCAACTACATCGGGAACTGGCCAATGAAGATGGATGTCAGCAGTGTCACGGTTCATGTATCGAAACACGCGCCATCCTTTTTCTTCTTCTCGTTTTCTTATAAGTTCGTACTATTTTCCACAAATCTTCTAAGAGCATCTCCAACCCGTTTGCAATTTTTAGTTTGCTATTCTTTCAAATAGAAAATATGGTATCCACATTTAGCATCTCATTCTATGAACATCTCCAACCCGTTCCCTATATGATGTGCTATATTAAAAAATTTCATATTTTATTAATATGTAATAATTATTTTAAAATTCAAATAACATTGTTGCAATGGCTATATTGTGACGTTTGTATTTCTAACAGCTATTTTTCAATGGTTATATTTGTAATGACTATTTTTCAACGGTTGTATTTCCAACGGTTAATTTTCATCAACTATTTTGCAATAGAAACGACAATAATGTTGCAGAAATTGGGGAGAGCAAACCGTATACCATTTGCAACTAGTAGCACACCGAGAGCTCCATATAGCAAATGGCTAAAAGTAGCAATCCTAATAGCAAACCGGTTGGAGATTATTTTTGCTCTAAATTTGCTAAGTAATAGGATATCACACCATATAGGTAATGGCTAAAAGAGCATCTCAAACCCATTAGCTATATGATGTGCTATCCTATTATTTAGCAAATCTAGAGCAGTAATCATCTCCAACCGGTTTGCTGTTAGGATTGCTACTTTTAGCCATTTTCTATATGAGCTCTCGGTGTGCTACTAGTAGCAAATGCTATCCGGTTTGCTATTCCTGATTTCTAGTACATTATCGTCGTTCCATTACAAAATGGCTACGGCTTGAACGAATGACCAAACCTTCTGCGCCAAACAGCAACGTATAATACTTCCTGTGCACCAACTCAACTCTATTTCTGTTTTGGTCAAACTAATTACCTTTGACCAATGATTTATATGTAATTTATTAACTTCAATAACATGTAGTACTAGATTGTATATTATGGAAATATTTTCATGGTGAATTTAAAAGTACAATTCTGGTATTGTTAAAACAGATCAAAATTGCGTAAATCTCAGAGATAGATTTGACGAAACCTAAGACTTCCCTTTAAAAAAGTTTTATAGTTTACATTAGTTTTACATATGTAATATGCACAGAGGATATATCACTAAATAGTTTTGCAAAAAAAGATGGAGGAGAAATATGTATATCCCATATGCTACTACTACGTAAATTGGGGGTGGGCAAGTAAACCGAGACCAAAAAGCCGAAACCGATAAAACCGAGACCGGAACCGAAAAGTCCGAAATATCGGGTATCGGGTACTTTTCGGGTAGCAAATATTAATAACGGAAAAATAAATGTCGGGTTCGGGTACCACTCTCGGGTAACTGAAATAACCGAATAGTCGGTCCATCAAATAATAAGTTAAATTTTGCGTGCTAAACTATGAACAATTCAAATTTAGATATTTATTTTCAAGTTGTGATGTGTGAAGTTGTTGGATTTAAACGTTTATTTTTTATTTTTCATTTGTCAATTTATAATAAATGACCTCATGGGATTAAATTTATCAGTCTTATTAAATTTGTGCAAACATGATATGGATATAATGTATAATTTGGATATATCGGGTAGGAACGAAGACCGAACCGGAATTTTGGTAACCAAAATGTTCGGGTACCTAATATTATTACAATAATTCGGGTAGTGATTTCAAGAAACCGAATTTTGAAAAAGACCAAAATACCCGAACCAAAATATCGGGTAGAGCGAATACACACCCCTTAACGTAAATAAGTCAGAAATAATTAGCTAGTTTGAGGATGGACGAAGTTGAGTTTGCGAGCTTGATGAGCACCGTCATTGTTTTGAGCAGCGATTAATTTATGGCATCATCAAATCTGGAGTAATTTTTCTAGATCATTTGGGGCCGAAAAATTAGTTAACACGCTATATATGAGGAGAAAGATTAGGATATGCTACCTATTGCTTGTGTTGAATAACCCTGCGCTGTGGACAACATATATCCGACACTTCATTCTGGTCGCCAGGATCATTTCCGATGCGATTACCATTTTCGACAATTTTCAAAATTTTCGAATAATCCCGAACCGTCCGACACTGTTTTCGAAAATTTCCGATGCGATTACCATTTTCGACAATTTCTGAAATTTTCGATTTGATTACCATTTTTATCGGACATTGAAATTTGGTATACGGAATGGAAACGGTTTAGACTGATTTCTGACCGAATTGTTGGAATACCATATTTTAATGGAAAATTTCCGAACAATGACCGAACACTTTCCAAATAGTAGGTTGGGTCTAATGGGCTAACATGTACTCTATCCGTCCCTTGGAATAGAGGAATTCATTCCTACATTGTGCTTATGTTACAGGTGTTTGGAACACAGAAATCATATTTCGTTTCCTGTAGAAAGACTTCCTTTCCTATGTAAAATGGAGGAATGAAATAATCCTGTCCAAGTTCTTTGTGGTCTGCTGGTTGGCTATGGAGGGAATATATAGGGTGCTAAAAGTCAAATTAACTAACCTAATGATTTGCATGGAATTATTTTTTTTTGAAACAAGGGAATAATTATTTCTGAGCTACTGCAATGCAATAGACGTTTTGATGTTAGAAATATATGAATGAAGTTGTTTATGAAGCAAACTGGTAGTTCATTTTGGCAAGAATTTATGACTTTGATTTATGTATTACAAATAATGATAGTTAAGATTCTAAAGAATTCTGTTTATAGTTGCTCACTTTCTTCGTTCCTGCATTTTGTCTATTCCTATGTTTTTTCCAATTCCTGTGATTTGGATTCCTACGTTCCAAACGGGGTCGTACGAAATATCGCTTTGTAGTTTAATTTTGAACTACAAAGCGACAAGTATTTAGAGACGGAGGGAGTAATAAGATCAATTCTTTAAATTTTTTATTCAGACACCAGTTTGAATAAGGAGTTGACAAAGGTAATAAGCTCAATTCCGTCCGTTTTCATCCCTATTTTGCCCGAAGTCACCTGGGGCAACAGGCGCAGGACCTTGATGATCAGGATAAGTACCAGGCAAGAAATCATTGGTCAAAGGTAAGTTTTACCAAAGCTAAAAATAGAGTTTACTTGGGGCGGAGGGAGGAGTACTTTTTACAGACCGCTTTGCAGGACCCGCTGCGGGCGATCTCCTGCCTGCTGACAACTCCAGCGGCTAAAGTAGCGTACAGTTGCACTTCAGAAGCTGTAACCCCAGTTTTGCAAGTAGCATTCCAAACGGTGCACTTTAGAAGCCATAACCATCACTGCGCGCGTCTCATCGTCTTCTCCGCGCGTACTAATAAAGACACACCATCCTCTTCTCCGCAACACACACATGCCATCCTCTTCTCCGCGCGTACTCTTCCTCTTTGTCTCCGTCGTGCGCGCCCTCACTGGTTCCCTTCGAAGCCCATGGAGTCCCCCTTGCAGCACGATATTGCGGTCCTGATCGCAGGGTGGGTCGCCGCAACCTCCCTGCAGCCCATGGACGACCTCTCCAGTCTACGCGCCACATGCAAGGCCATGCACGTGGCGTGCTAGGATCGCACCGTGGGCAGGCGTGTGGCGCTATAGCGGGTGAGCATCTGGAAGTATAACCGGAGCTACGACCGCCTCGTAGAGCGCCTGTCAATTGTTGACAACCCTCATGCGTGCTATGTCACCGGGTTCGACATCATCTTCCTGCACGGTCGCGCGTAGCCGCGCACACAGTTCCTTGCTCGGGCGGCCGTGAATGGCCACATGGTGGCGGCCTACATCCTCGCCATGCTCTGGTATGACGCCGACCGTGGGGCCCGTGATGCCTTCGAGTATATCCGGAAGGTCGAAGGTGAGGCCCACGTCGGCTACAACGCGGTCGGGTCCGTCGCCATGATGTGGACCAACAAGGAGTGCTGCCGGTGTCGGCGTGAAGCCATGAACAGTATCGATCGTGTTGCCTGGAGGTTCCTGGGTAGGCCTCGTCTAGAAGCGCCGCCGGTGGCAGTGCCCAACATTGATGATGACACTTAGGGCTACTCAATAGGGGGGAACCAGGGAACTGCCTGCTGCGGCAAGCCTACATGGGAGAAGTCGACAGTCTTCTATACAAAGAACTGTAGGATTAAGCACGAGCATGACCTATTATATCGTATGGCGTTGTACTATATGGGTTATATTCCCACCATTCCCATTTGGATGCACCGCTAGTTCTCCCAACGCCAATTAAAAGAGAACAAAGGGAGTATATAAAATAGACTTGTACTAGTATATGTGTTTCCCCTATGCCCGCTCGTCTCCGATGAATGTTGCACTTGTTGTGTTTCCCCTATGCGCGCTCGTCTTATGTTTAGCCCTGTTTGCATCAAAGGAAACTCACGGGATAGTTTAAACAAATGGATTCTTCCGGAAATGAATACATTCAATCATACAGTAGTTTGTAAAGAAGGAAAGGTAACGACTGTTGTGCAATCTGGGCTCCTGTGCAAGCGTGCAATCCGCGAATCTCAGCTGTGTGATGGACATCCAAGGGTGTCGTACTTTTTGCACATAGATCCATCCACCTTCTTGCGCACTTTTTACACATTTATATGTAAAAGGTGCAGCCACCTTTCGATGTCCATCAAACGGATAAGATTCGCAGATTGCACGCTTACACAGAAGTCCATATTTCACAGCAGTCGGTGCCCGAAGGAAATCAGTGTTCCCTTATCTCTATTAATTGTCTCCACTTTTCATTCCAGTCATCGCTTATCGACAGAACTAGCTGTTACATAATCCCCAATAAACACAAAATAAACTAATCGGCACATCTAGTATGTAGCACTTCACTTGAAGCAGTGGTAATAACTTCTGGCCGCGTATAGGAGTAGTGGTAATGATTACACCGCGTATAGGGGCATAGGGCCAGTGGTATGTTGGAGTTCTACCTATCTTTTTCTAACATTTTTCTCGTCCTTTCTTTTCTTTTCTCTCTGTTGATTGTCTCCACTTTTCTTTCCAGTCGTCGCTACGTGTTAGTACTGTATACTACTTTACAGACCGCTTTGCAGGCCCCGCTGCGGATGATCTCCTGGCACATCTAGCGGCTAAAGTATCGTACAGGCAACTTTACAAATGTGCTTACTCGAACTTTTCGATCTTGAGCTCATCAAGCTAGCAATACTCAACTTCATCCTAAAACTTTCAATCAAAACTAAGTTTGGTCCTTCAACTTTCAAATGGGTCAATTATTTAGTCCATCAACTTTAAAAAACCATTTCACTTTAATCCTTACTTTGAGTTGGACATCCACACATTGGCATGCCACATAAGATAGTTAATGTGTTTTTAATCCTGTTAATTTGTGATAGATGTTTGTTTTATTTAAATGTTTAAAGTATGGATCATTATATGCATGTAAACTCTTGCTCATGTTGAAGCAAGCAGGCAAGAGTTTAAAAAACGATTTGAATGGACCCCTTAGTTGGATAGCTAGGAAGTACAACCGTCGGATCAAAACAAACGGTGGATGCAGCCTTTACTGCACGCATGCAGCAAAATGTCGCTATGTCAGGCGATCCTGGTCAAGGCAGGTATGCTTCGATTCCTATCCTACAACTCCATCTAGGCTTCCGATGACGCAGGGGGTTCACCACAAGACTGTATAGGATAAGCACGCACACATGTAATAGTCATTGTTGACTGCGTTGGTCTAACGTCATTGTCTGACTGCGTAGGCCTACGTTGAGTCATTAACTCTAGCTTTTGAATCTGTGTAGTGCGAAAGGGTGTTGTTTTGGTTTCACACTACTCTAGCGAGCCTATATAAAGTGTATATGTGTTCCCTGATGAATACACAACAAACATTCTCCATACAGAATGAAACTTGCATGCCGCTTTCTTCTGCTGGAGGTTCGAAGGAAACTACACGGCTGGCCGGGTACACGTACGGTACGGGTGTGCCGGTGTACCTTACCCCCCGTATGTCGTCTGTCCCTGGTGGTTGTTGGGAAGAGCCTCACAGGTATGCTCTGATTCCAGAGCTCTTACTCCATCTCTAGGTTTCTGATGACACAGATGGTTCACCACCAGGCAAACCGAAAAAGGTTGAGCGGCATGCAAGTTTTTTGATGAAAAACTGACTACAGCCCGCTGACTGCGGCCTGCTGATGCAACAATCTCTAGTTTTTTGATGACACTCTCGCTGACGTGTCATCATATTATTTTTTGTGAAGGTATGGTAGTTAAACTAAGCATTAATAAAGGGACCATTAACATATTGACACATCAGCGGGATGATGCATGGGAGGACAGAACGGCAGGGACACGGCTTGTAGCCAGTTTGTCATCAATAAATTTGCATGTCGCTCTCATCACCGAGGCTTTGCTGGTTTGTCTGGTGGTGAACCGCATGCGTCATCGGAAGCCTAGATGTAGTTAGAGGACAGGAATCAGAACATACCTACAGGGGTCTTCCAACCACCACCGGGGACGCACGACGGGAGTTAAGGTACACACCGGCACACCCGGACCGTGCATATGTACCGGTGAAGATGAACGACGTTCCGGCTGTGGAAGCACCTGCATGGCTTCCGTTGGAAGGTGACCAACTCGTAGAAGATGTGCGAGGTCGACTACGCCAACATTATTTGTTGTGAAGGTATGGTAGTTAAACTAATCATTAATAATGGGACCAATAACATTTTGACACATCAGCGGGATGATGCATGGGAGGACAGAACGGGAGGGACACGACTTGTATACTCCTATTCAGTGCTTCCATGCGTTCTCCTACTTAAGTGTCATTATTTTATTGGCCCTTTCATTTACCTAACATAATGCCTGATTTAACTTCAACCAATTAGATGATGACACATAAGCAGGAGTACGCATGGAAGCACAAACGGGAGCAGCAAAGTTGCATCTGAACGGGAGGACACGACTTGTATACTCTCATTCAGTGCTTCCATGCGTGCTCCTACTTAAGTGTCATGATTTTATTGGCCCTTTCATTTACCAAACATAATGCATGATTTAACTTCAACCAATTAGATGATGGCACATAAGAGGGAGTACGCATGGAATCACAAATGGGAGCACCGAAGTTGCATCCGAAAGGGAGGCCCCCGCGGCCAGTTTGTCATCAAGAAATTTGCATGCCGCTCATCACCGAGGCTTTGCTGGTTTGTCTGGTGGTGAACCGCATGCGTCAACGGAAACCTAGATGTAGTTAGAGGACAGGAATTAGAACATACCTGCAGGGGTCTTCCAACCACCACCGGGGACGCACGAGGGGGGTTAAGGTACACACCAGCACACCCTAACCGTACATATGTGCCGGTGAAGATGGAACTCAATAGTGGTGGCCAGTTCCCGATTCTGCTAAGTCATTGTTGTTGTACGTGGTGTTTGGTTGAGGCAATGCAACTTGTGGTCATAAAGATAAGAATTAAAAAGAGGAGTATATCAGATTAAAAAATCTTCATTATGCCAGGTTGTATGATGGCCGGACACTCTCCAATCCACTTAGATTGAAGTGGAACCACTCCTACCCAAACGAGGAAAAAAAATTTTTGGATACGGTATGCATATCCGAGGCTGTGCATACCGTTCCACATTTGTGACATGTGTCCACATGAATGGACGCGTGCAGTAGTGGTGATGGGACGCGGAGCGGTTCCAATTGAATTCAAAGATGCGCATGCGCTGCATGCGTTTAAGGCTCCTCGGTGACTGGCGCACACGTAAGCTCGGTGCGCCCGGTCGCATCAGCCGCCCGTACAAATGGCCACGGCTTGAATGAAGTACCAAACCTTCTACGGCAAACAGCAACGTATAATACTTCCTCCGCACCAACACAACTCTATTTCTATTTTGGTCGAACTAATTACCTTTGACCAATGATTTATATGGAATTTATTAACTTCTATAACATGTAGTACTAGATTATATATTATGGAAATATTTTCATGGTGAATCTAAAAGTACAATTCTTGTATTGTTAAAACAGATCAAAATTGTATAAATCTCAAAGATAGATTTGACGAAACCTAAGACTTCCCTTTGAAAAAGTTTTATACTTTACATTAGTTTTACATATGTAATATGCACATAGGATATATCACTAAATAGTTTTTCAAAAAAACATGGAGGAGAAATATGTATATCCCATATGCTACTACTACGTAAATTGGGGGTGGGCAAGTAAACCGAGACCGAAAAACCGAAACCAATAAAACCGAGACCGGAACCGAAAAGTCCGAAATATTGGGTATCGGGTACTTTTTGGGTATCAAATATAAATAACTGAAAAATAAATGTCAGGTTCGGGTACCACACTCGGGTAACTGAAATATCTGAATAGTCGGTCCATCAAATAATAAGTTAAATTCTGCGTGCTAAACTATGAACAATTCAAATTTAGATATTTTATTTTCATGTTGTGGTGTGTGAAGTTGTTGGATTTAAACATTTATTTTTTATTTTTCATTTGTCAATTTATAATAAATGACCTTATGGGATTAAATTTATCAGTCATATTAAATTTGTGCAAACATGATATGGATATAATGTATAATTCGGATATATCGGGTAGGACCGAAGACCGAACCGGAATTTTGGTACCCAAAATGTTCGGGTACCTAATATTATTACAACAATTCGGGTAGTGATTTCAAGAAACCGAATTTTGAAAAAGCCCGAAATACCCGAACCATAATATCGGGTAGACCGTATGCACACCCCTTAACGTAAATCCATCCAAAATAATTAGCTAGTTTGAGGATGAATGAAGTTGAGCTTGCGAGCTTGATGAGCACCGTCATTGTTTTGAGGAGCGATTAATTTATGGCATCATCAAATCTGGAGTAATTTTTCTAGATCATTTGGGGCCAAAAAATTAGTTAACAAGCTATATATGAGGAGAAAGATTAGGATATGCTACCTATTGCTTGTGTTGAATAACCCTGCGCCGTGGACAACATATATCCGACACTTCATTCTGGTCGCCAGGATCATTTCCGATACGATTACCATTTTCGAAAATTTTCGAAATTTTCAAAAATTTGCGAACCCTCCGACGCTGTTTTCGAAAATTTCTGATGCGATTACCATTTTTGACAATTTCCGAAATTTTCGATCAGATTACCAATTTTATCGGACATTGAAATTTGTTAAACGGAATGGAAACGATTTAGACTGATTTTCGACCGAATTGTCGGAATACCATATTTTAATGGAAAATTTCTGAACAATGACCGAACACTTTGCAAATAGTAGGTTGGGTCTAATGGGCTGACATGTACTCTCTCCGTCCCTTGGAATAGAGGATTTTTAAAGGAAACTTCAAAGGAATTCATTCCTACATTGTGCTTATGTCACAGGTGTTTGGAACACAGGAATCATATTACGTTTCCTGTAGAAAGACTTCCTTTCCTATGTAAAATGGAGGAATGAAATAAACCAGTCCATGTTCTTTGTGGTCTGCTGGTTGGCCGTGGAGGGAATATATAGGGTGCTAAAAGTCAAATTAACTAACCTAATGATTTGCATGGAATTATTTCTTTTTTTGAATCAAGGGAATAATTATTTCTGAGCTACTGTAATGCAATAGACGTTTTGATGTTATAAATATATGAATGAAGTTGTTTATGAAGCAAACTGGTAGTTCATTTTGGCAAGAATTTATGACTTTGATTTATGTATTACAAATAATGATAGTTAAGATTCTAAAGAATTTTGTTTATAGTTGCTCACTTTCTTTGTTCCTGCATTTTGTCTATTCCTATGTTTTTTTCCAATTCCTGTGATTTGGATTCCTACGTTCCAAACGGGGCCGTAGGAAATATCGCTTTGTAGTTTATTTTTGAACTACAAAGCGACAAGTATTTAGAGACGGAGGGAGTAATAAGCTCAATTCTGTAAATTTGTTTATTCAGACACCAATTTGAATAAGGAGTTATCAAATGTAATAAGCTCAATTCCGACCGTTTTCATCCCTGTTCTGCCCCAAGTCACCTGGGGCAGCAGGCGGAGGACCTTGATGATCAGGATAAGGACCAGGCAAGAAATCATTGGTCAAAGGTAAGTTTGACCAAAGCTAAAAATAGAGTTGACTTGGGGCGGAGGGAGGAGTACCTTTTATAGACCGCTTTGCAGGCCCCGCTGCGGGCGGTCTCCTGCCTGCTGACAACTCTAGCGGCTAAAGTAGCGTACAATTGCACTTTAGAAGTCGTAACCCCAGTTTCACAAGTAGCATTCCAATTGGTGCACTTTAGAAGCCATAACCATCACTCCGCTCATCTCATCGTCTTCTCCGCGCGTACTAATAAATACACACCATCCTCTTCTCCGCAACACACACATGCCATCCTCTTCTACGCGTGTACTCTTCCTCTTCGTCTGCGTCGCACGCGCCCTCATTGGTTCCCTTCGAAGCCCATGGAGTCCCCCTTGCCGCATGATATTGCGGTCCTAATCGCGGGGTGGGTCGCCGCAAACTCCCTGCAGCCCATGGACGACCTCTACAGTCTACGCGCCACCTGCAAGGCCATGCATGCGGCGTGCTGGGATCGCACCGTGGGCAGGCGCGTGGCGCTAGAGCGGGTGAGCATCTGGAAGTATAACCGGAGCTACGACCGCCTCGTGGAGGCATGTCAATCGTCAGCAACCCTCATGCGTGCTACGTCACCGGGTTCGACCTCGTCTTCCTGCACGGTTGCGCGTAGCCAGGCACCTAGTTCCTTGCTCGGGCGGCCACGAATGGCAACATGGTGGCGGCCTACGTCCTCGCCATGCTTCAATACGACGCCAACTGTGGGGCCCGCGATGCCTTTGAGTATATCCGGCAGGTCGAAGGTGAGCCCCATGTCGGCTACAACGCGGTCGGGTCCATCGCCATGAAGTGGACCAACACGGAGTGATGCCGGTGTCGGTGTGAAGCCATGAATAGTATCGATCGTGTCGCCTGGAGGTTCCTAGGCAAGCCTCGTCTAGAAGCACCGCCGGTGGTGGTGCCCAACATTGATGATGACGCTAGGGCTGCTCAATGGGGGGGAACCAGGGAACTGCCTGCTGCGGCAGGCCTACGTGGGAGAAGTCGACAGTCTTCTGTACAAAGAACTATAGGATTAAGCACGAGCATGACCTGTTCTGTCGTCTGGCGTTGTACTATATGGGTTATATTCCCTCCATTCCAGTTTGGATGCACCACTAGTTCTCCCAACGCCAATTGAAAGAGAACAAATGGAGTATATAAAATAGACTTGTACTAGTATATGTGTTTCCCCTATGCCCGCTAGTCTCTGATGAATGTTGCACTTGTTGTGTTTCCCCTATGCGCGCTCATCTTATGTTTAAACCCGTTTGCATCAAAGGAAACTCACGGGACAGTTTAAAGAAATTGATTCTTCCAGAAATGAATACATTCAATCATACAGTAGTTTGTAACGAAGGAAAAGCAACGACTGCTGTGCAATCCGGGCTCCCGTGCAAGCGTGCAATCCGCGAATCTCAGCTGTGTGATGGACATCCATGGGTGTTGTACTTTTTGCACATATATCCATCCACCTGCTTGCGCACTTTTTACACATTTATATCTAAAAGGTGCAGCCACCCTTGGATGTCCATCAAACGGCTAAGATTCGCAGATTGCACGCTTACACAGAAGTCCATATTTCACAGCAGTCGGTGCCCGAAGGAAATGAGTGTTCCCTTCTCTATTCATTGTCTCCACTTTTCATTCCAGTCATCGCTAATCGACAAAACTAGCTGTTACATAATCCCCAATAAACACAAAATAAACTAATCGGCACATCTAGTCCGTAGCACTTCCCTTGAAGCAGTGGTAATAACTTCTGGTCGCGTATAGGAGTAGTGTTAATGATTACACCGCGTATAGGGGCATAGGGCCAGTGGTACGTTGGAGTTTTACCTATCTTTTTCTAACATTTTTCTCGTACTTTCTTTTCTTTTCTCTCCGTTGATTGTCTCCACTTTTCTTTCTAGTCGTCGCTACTTGTTAGTACTGTATATTACTTTACAGACCACTTTGCAGGCCCCGCTGTGGGTGATCTCCTGGCACATCTAGCGGCTAAAGTATCGTACCGGAAACTTTACAAATGAGATTACACAAACTTTTCGAGCTTGAGCTCATCAAACTTGCAATACTCAACTTCATCCTAAAACTTTCAATCAAAACTAAGTTTGGTCCTTCAACTTTCAAATTGGTCAATTATTTAGTCCATCAACATTAAAAAACCGTTTCACTTTCATCCTTACTCTGAGTTGGACATCCACACATTGGCATGCCACATAAGATAGTTAATGTGTTTTTAATCATGTTAATTTGTGATAGAAGTTTGTTTTATTTAAATGTTTAAAGTATGCATCATTATATGCATGTAAACTCTTTCTCATGTTGAAGCAAGCAGACAAGGGTTTAAGAAATGATTTGAATGGACCCCTTAGTTGGATAGCTAGGAACTACAACCATAGAATCAAAACAAACGGTCGATGCAGCCTTTACTGCACGCATGCAGCAAAATGTCGCTACGTCAGGCCATCCTGGTCCAGGCAGGTATGCTTTGATTCCTGTCCTCCAACTCCATCTAGGCTTACGATGATGCAGGCGGTTCACGACCAGACTGTAGAAAGGATAAGCACGCACACATGTAATAGTCATTGTTGACTGCGTTGGTCTAACATCATTGTTTGACTGCATAGGCCTACGTTTAGTCATTAACTCTAGCTTTTGAATCTGTGTAGTGCCAAAGGGTGTTGTTTCGGTTTCACACTACACTAGCTAGCCTATATAAAGTGTATCTGTGTTCCCTAATGAATACACAACAAACATTCTCCATACAGAATGAAACTTGCATGCCGCTTTCTTTTGCCGGATGTTCGAAGGAAACTACACGGCTAGCCAGGTACAGGTACGGTATGAGTGTGCCGGTGTACCTTAACCCCCCATATGTCGTCCGTCCCTGGTGGTTGTTGGGAAGAGCCTTACAGGTATGCTCTGATTCCAGACCTCTTACTCCATCTCTAGGTTTCTAATGACGCAGACGGTTCACCACCAGGCAAACCAAAAAAGGTTGAGCAGCATGAAAGTTTTTTGATGAAAAACTAACTACGGCCTGCTGACTGCAGCCTGCTAATGCACCCATCTCTATTTTTTTGATGACACTCTCACTGACATGTCATCATATTATTTGTTGTGAAGGTATGGTAGTTAAACTATGCATTAATAAAGGGACCAATAACATATTGACACATTAGCGGGATGACACATGGGAGGACAGAACAGAAGGGACACGGCTTGTAGCTAGTTTGTCATCAAGAAATTTGCATGTCGCTCTCATCACTGAGGCTTTGCTGGTTTGTCTGGTGGTGAACTGCATGCGTCGTCGGAAGCCTAGATGTAGTTAGAGGACAGGAATCAGAACATACCTGCAGGGGTCTTCCAACCACCACCGGGGACGCATGATGGGGGTTAAGGTACACAACGGCACACCCGGTCCGTACATATGTGCCGGTGATGATGAACGGCGTTCCCGCTGTGGAAGCACCTGCATGGCTTCCGTAGGAAGGTGACCGACTCGCGGAAGATGTGCGAGGTCGACTACGCCAACATTATTTGTTGTGAAGGTATGGTAGTTAAACTAAGCATTAATAAAGGGACAAATAACATTTTGACACATCAGCGGGATGATGCATGGGAGGACAGAACGGGAGGGACACGACTTGTATACTCCTATTCAGTGCTTCCATGCGTGCTCCTACTTAAGTGTCATTATTTTATTGGCCCTTTCATTTACCTAACATAATGCCTGATTTAACATCAACCAATTAGATGATGACACATAAGCGGGAGTACGCATGGAAGCACAATCGGGAGCAGCGAAGTTGCATCCGAACGGGAGGACACAGATTGTATACTGCCATTCAGTGCTTCCATGCATGCTCCTACTTAAGTGTCATGATTTTATTGGCCCTTTCATTTACCTAATATAATGCCTGATTTAACTTCAAGCAATTAGATGATGACACATAAGCGGGAGTACGCACGGAAGCACAAACGGGAGCACCGAAGTTGCATCTGAACGGGAGGACACGAATTGTATACTCCCATTCAGTGCTTCCATGCGTGCTCCTACTTAAGTGTCATGATTTTATTGGCCCTTTCATTTACCTAACATAATGCCTAATTTAACTTCAACCAATTAGATGATGACACATAAGAGGGAGTACGCATGGAAGCACAAATGGGAGCACCGAAGTTGCATCCGAAAGGGAGGCCCCCGCGGCTAGTTTGTCAGCAAGAAATTTGCATGCCGCTCATCAACGAGGCTTTGCTGGTTTGTCTGGTGGTGAACCGCACGCGTCATCAGAAACCTAGATGTAGATAGAGGACAGGAATCAGAACATACCTGCAGGGGTCTTCCAACCACCACCGGAGACACACGAGGGGGGTTAAGGTACACACCGGCACACCCGAACCGTACATATGTGCTGGTGAAGATGGAACTCAACAGTGGTGGCCAGTTCCCGATTCCGCTAAGTCATTGTTGTTGTATGTGGTGTTTGGTTGAGACAATGCAACTTGTGGTCATAACGATAAGAATTAAAAAGAGGAGTATATCAGATTAAAAAATCTTCATTACGCCATGTCGTATGATGGCCGGACACTCTCCAATCCACTTAGATTGAAGTGGAACCACTCCTAACCAAACGAGGGAAAAAAATTTATGGATACGGTATGCATATCCAAGGTTGTGCATACCGTTCCACATTTGTGACATGTGTCCACATGAACGGACGCGCGCAGTAGTGGTGATGGGACGCGGAGCGGTGCCAATTGAATTCAAAGATGCGCATGCGCTGCACACGTTTAAGGCTCCTCGGTGACTGGCGCGCACGTAAGCTCGGTGTGCCTGGTCGCATCAGCCGCCTGTACAAATGGCCACGTCTTGAATGAAGGAACAAACCTTATACGGCAAACAGCAACGTATAATACTTCCTCCGCACCAACACAACTCTATTTATGTTTTGGTCGAACTAATTACCTTTGACCAATGATTTATATGGAATTTTTAACTTCAATAACATGTAGTACTAGATTGTATATTATGGAATATTTTCATGGTGAATCTAAAATTACAATTCTTGTATTGTTAAAACAGATCAAAATTGTGTAAATCCCAAAGATAGATTTGACGAAACCTAAGACTTCTCTTTGAAAAAGTTTTATACTTTACATTAGTTTTACATATGTAATATGCACATAGGATATATCACTAAATAGTTTTGCAAAAAAACATGGAGGAGAAATGTGTATATCCCATATGCTACTACTACGTAAATTAGGGGTGGGAAAATAAACTGAGACCAGAAAACCGAAACCGATAAAACCGAGTTCGATACCAAAAACCGAAATATCGGGTATCGGGTACTTTTCCGAGAGCAAATATAAATAACTGAAAAATTAATGTCGGGTTCGGACGGATGAAGTAGTTCCACATCTGTGTCATGTGTCCACATGAACGGACGGATGAAGCAGTTGCATGACTGTGACCTGTGTGCACATGAACGAACGAGGTTTTATGATGGCCGGACATGACAGGGATAATGCCAAGGAATCGTATCCTTTTAAAGCATAATTTTTCCTTGCATACGATGGGCCCTTCGCGTGTCAAATTAAAAATTTTCTCCTTTTATCAAAAAACAGTTCCTTTAATGACGCCAAATTTCGGTACATGGGCTCACGCGTACATGGGGACGAACACCAAGTGTTCCAGCGAAGTTTCGGCCCAGGAATAAAAAGTGACTCAGCGCAGTTTCAGCTCACGAATAACAAGTGGCCCAGCGTAGTGTTTGGCCTACTCTGATAGCTTCACGTACGCTTTGTCCTGGCTGCCTCCCCGCTGGACCCTTCGATCCACAACGGCCCCCTCTCCTGATTGCACGAAACACGCCTGGAGGAGCATCCGCTGGCCGCCACGCTCTTGGAGGAGCATCCACCGGCCGCCACGCTATTGGAGGAGCATCTGTCGTCCACCACGCTCTTGGAAGAGCATCTGCCGTCCACCGGCGTGGAGGAGCATCCGCCGGCCACCGCACGTGGAGGAGCAACAACGCTAGGTACAATTGCTCACATAATGATATTGTAGTTCAATCCTCTTACGGATACGCTGATTGAATTGTAGGAAGCGATGTCAGAAGATAAGTCATGGATGGGAAAAGACAGGCGTACGAAGGAGTGGCAGGATGGAATGAAGTCATTTTTAAATTTAGCATTCCAGGGCACTCGTGAAGAATAAACTAAGCCTTGTCCTTGCACGAGATGTCGTAATATTTGCCACGGGAGACGAAAGGAAGTTCATCTTCACTTGCTTCGTAATGGGATGTCATTTGATTATACTTGTTGGGTACACCATGGAGAAAAACGAGTTGAGAAAAAATTGTTGAGCAATTAGCAAATAATGAGGAGATAATTTCTGATGATGCTGCTATGGAAAATATGTTGTCCAGCCTTCTTAGAGGCACTGGTGATCATGGTGGTACTTCAGCAGGTGTTGATGATCCAGAAAATGCTATAAACCAGCAGGAGCCAACTTGGTGTGCAAAGGCATTCTATGACTTATTAAATGATGCCAAAAAGGAGTTGTATCCAGGTTGTGAGAAGGTGACCCAATTATCCTTCATTGTTAGGTTGTACCAGATAAAGTGTTTAACTGGTTTGAGCAAAATGGCGTGTGAGTTCATCCTTGAACTATTCTAATATGTGCTTCCAGAGGGCCATTGCATTCCTAATACACTTGATAAAGTTCAGAAGGTTGTTCGTGACCACAGGCTGAGCTACAAAAAGATCGATGCATGTGTCAATGATTGTGTGTTATTCCGGAAGGACTATTCTCTGCTAGATCGATGCCCAAAATGTGGTGAATTAAGATGGAAAAATAGTACTTGTGGGGATGCCAGAGAGGCTTTACCTTGTGGAAAATCCAAGAAGCTTGCAGCACGCAAGATTATACGATACTTCCCTCTTATTCACTGTCTTCAACGGTTTTATATGGCAGAATATACAGCATCAAACATGCGCTAGCACAAAGAAGAACGTATTGATGATGGAATATTATGCCACCCTGCAGATTCGAAAGCATGGAAGCATTTTGATAGCATTCATCCAAATTTCTCATCTGATCCTCGCAACATAAGACTTGGGCTAGCATCTGATGGTTTCAATCCATTTGGAGTAATGAATGTTTCTCATAGTACATGGCCTGTGATTCTAATCCCTTATAATCTACCACCTTGGTTGTGTATGAAGCAGCCTTATTGGTTGATGTCAATGATAATTCCTGGGCCAAAGTCACCTGGAAACAACATTGATGTGTATCTACAGCCTCTAATTGATGAGCTACTGAAATTATGGTCTGATGGTGTTGAAACATACGACAGTTCAAAGAAAGAGACATTTCTCATTCGAGCTTCTATATTGTGAACAATAAATGATTTTCTAGCATATGCAATGCTATGTAGATGGAGTACAAAAGGTAGGCTAGCATGCCCATACTGCCATGTAAACACTGACGCCTTGTTGTTGAAACATGGGCGAAAGTATTGCTACATGGGTCATCGTCGTTTCCTACCTCAGGATCACCGGTGGCGTCGGGACAAAGCTTCTTTCAACAACAAAATAGAGAATAGAGATGCTCCAACATCACTCTCTGGTCACGAAGTACTCCAACAATACGAGACTTTTGATCAAGTGAGTTTTAGAAAGACGAATAATAAGAGAAAGCGCACTGAGGAAGATAGGTGGCATAGTTGGAAGAAGAAAAGTATATTTTTTCAGCTCCCGTATTAGAAGACATTGATAATAAGGCATAACTTGGATGTCATGCGCATTAATAAAAATATTTGTGATAGCATATTGGGTACATTGCTTAATATGGATGGTAAAACAAAAGATAGTCTACAAGCTCATTTTGATATGCAGGAAATGGGTATGCGGCCAAAGCAACATCCGGTGGGTATGAAAGGGAAGTATGATTGTCCATCAGCATCATAAACTTTTGCAAAAAGATAAGAAGACCACATTGTGCAAGTTTTTGGTGGATGTGAAGATGCCCGATGGTTATGCCTCAAACATCAAGAGAAGTGTGGACATAACAGCACTTAAGGTATCAGGTCTAAAAACTCATGACTGCCATATTATATTTCAGAAGCTCCTTCCTACTGCAATACATGACATATTGCCTGAAAAGGTTGTTGAACCTTTAATTGAGTTTAGCAGATTATTTTCTGGGATTTGTTCTAAAGAATTGGCGGAACCATACTTGGATAAGATGATCGAACAATTTCTTGAAACAATTTGTAAGCTATAGGTGTTGCTTCCTCCCGCTTTCTTTGATATCATGGTACATCTTCCAATCCATCTTGGTGAAGAAGCTCGCTTGGTGGACCTGTTTCTTACAGATGGATGTATCCAATTGAGAGGTACCTTTGTACATTGAAGAGGTATGTACGTAACAGAGCTCACCTGGAGGGTTCTATAGCTGAGGGATATATTATGGAAGAGTGTATGACTTTTTGTAGCAAGTTTTTGGATAACATCAGCACCAAGCTTAATAGGCCAGAACGTCATGAGGCTGCAGCTAGGAATGAACCTTCTGTCAAGTCTAATATATTTACAGAAGTTGATAATTCTAAAAAAGGGTTTAAATGGGGCGAACATACTATGGTGGAACTACATAACATCAGACATTATATTATTTCTAATGTTGAATAGGCCGCTCCATGGATCAAGTACGTATAACACTCAGATGTTCTATACTATATTAATGGATCATGCTTATTGTAGATGGCTAATTTAATTTTGTACCCTTTTCAGTGAGCATTTTGAAGAGCTGAAAATGATTCATTCTCGTGATGTTGAAAAATGCCATAGAGATGAGTTTGTTTATTGGTTTCAGAAACGAGTAAGTACATGCAACTTTATACTTTGATGAAATATTGAAGGAATATATTTTCTGAAGTTGGTTTATCGATGACCCCTTTTATACTAATTAATGTGTACAAATTATGACATTACACAAAGAAGGCAAAGTAACCGATTATTTGTATGCATTATCTAGAGGACCTGATCGTCGGGCACGTTTTTTTAGTCGATCATTCATAAATGGCTTCTTCTTTCGAACAGCAGAGGTGGAAAGAGGTTTACGAATGCAAAACAGTGGTGTTGTTGTTCGGGATGGTGACCATGAGTGGTATGCAGTAATCAAGAAAATGATTTTTGTTGATTTCAAAAAAAATCAAGAGGTTCTGTTATTTGAATGTGAATGGTTTGATCGGCCTCGTTTCGGTCAGAGCAAAAGCAGAGGCTACAAAATAGATCAATACGGAATGATAGATGTGGACACTACTATTTCTCAATTTAAGTATGAGCCTTACATTCTAGCCACCCAAGCAGAACAAGTTTTTTATGTTAGAAGTGTGAAGCAACCTAAATGGGCTACAATTGTTAAAATGATGCCATGAAACCTTTTTGCCATGCCCCTCGGAGATAGTGAAAATAATGTCGCTGAGACGATGGAGGCTAAGACATTATTTGATGATTGATGACTTACTGATATAAATGAGGATATGACCACATGGGATAGGAATGACATTGACGCAGCAACCGGTGATGCCTCCGCTCTTTCAAATGAAGATGACGACGACGACCACGACGATGATGATACATATATCAATGGTGGTATTGTACCTCCAATATTGAGGGAGGTCAGTGAAGATGATGATTTTTTTATATAGGTACTGTGTGAGCTAGTTGTACGTGAACACTATATGTAATGCAATATATCTTAACGCCACCAACCGATATTTCGTGGCAACGGATCCTAATACAACGATTGTGTTTCGTGGAGATAGATACTATCGCCACGAACTTGTGAATCATGGCATAAGTTCCTAATGCAACGTTTGTGTTTTTTGGCGATAGATCCTAACGCCACGAACTGGTGAATCGTGGTAAAAGTTCCTAATTCAACGATTGTGTTCCATGGCGATAGATGCTAACGCCACGAACTATTGAATCATGGCAACATATCCTAATGCAATGATCGCATTCCGTGGCGATAGATACTAATACCACGAACTAGTGAATCGTGGCAACGAATTATAATGCAACGATTGTGTTCTGTGGCGATAGATGCTAACGCCACGAACTATTGAATCGTGGCAACAGATCCTAATGCAATGATCTTGTTCTGTGGCGATAGATACTAATGCCACGAACTAGTAAATTATGGCAATAGATTCTAATGCAATGATCGGGTTCCATGGCGATAGATGCTAACACCACGAACTATTGAATCGTAACAACAAATCCTAATGCAACAATCGGGTTCCGTGGCGATAGATGCTAATGCCATGAACTATTGAATCGTAGCAACAGATCCTCATGCCACGATCCGGTTCTGTGGCGATAGATGCTAATGCCACGAACTAGTGAATCGTGGCAACAGATTTGTGGCGATAGATCCTAAGGCCACGAACTAGTGAATCGTGGCAACAGATCCTAGTGCAACGATCATGTAACGTAGCGATAGATGCTAATGCCATGAACTAGTGAATCGTGTCAATAGATTCATGGCGATAGATGCTAATGCCACGAACTAGTGAATCGTGGCAAAAGATTCTAATGCAACGATCGGGTTCCATGGCGATAGATGCTAATGCCACGAACTAGTGAATTGTGGCAACAGATTCTGGCGATAGATGCTAAGGCCACAAACTAGTGAATCGTGGCAACAGATCCAAGTGCAACGATCAGGTTCCGCGGCGATAGATGCTAATGCCACGAACTAGTGAATCGTGGCAACAGATTCATGGCGATAGATCCTAATGCCACGAACTAGTGAATCGTAGCAACAGTTCCTAATGCAACGGTCGTGTTCCGTGGCGATAGATGCTAATGCCACGAACTAGTGAATCGTGGCAACAGATTCGTGGGGATAGATCCTAATGCCACGAACTATTGAATCATGGCAACAGATCCTAATGCAACGGTTGTGTTCCATGGCGATAGATGCTAATGCCACGAACTAGTGAATCATGGCAACAGATTTGTGGCGATAGATCCTAATGCCACGAACTAGTGAATCGTGGCAATAGATCCTAATGCAACGATCGTGTTCCGTGGCGATAGATACTAATGCCACGAACTAGTGAATTGTGGAAAAAGACCAAGCTTACTGCAACGATTTAGTATTCATTGCAGTACAATCGTTGCAACAGGGTGGAATCCTTGTAGTGTAGGTGATTCTTCTGTCCGTTATCCGACAGGTAACGCTTAAGACGTTACGGTGAAAATTCAGAATTGCTTCATAGCTGTGGATTTCGTGGTACTCGACATGGAGGTCGAGAAGGATATGCCGCTCATCATTGGGACCTGTTCCTTAGCACCATGAAGGCTCGCATAGATGTGGGAGCTAGAGAAATCCACTTACATATCAATGGCAAGGAGGAGAAGTTAAACTATCACCCAAAGTTGGAGCAATGCTCCATGATTTGTATCAAGTATGGGCCCAATATTGAAAACATTCAAGAGATCAAAATCACACCTCCAAAGGCAGACCCGCTCATTGCATTCATGAGGAATTCAATCTATGCGGAGAACCTATCTTATCGTCCATGCCAACACCGTAAGAAGACGGAGAAGATTGGGTCTCCCCAAAGACCCGAGTCCACCAAGCCGCCAAAGAAGGAATGGAGAAAGAAGCAAGACAAGCCATCTGAGCCTATCCCTTGGGGATTGGATGTCAAGAAATGAAGAAGGAGGAATGTCCATCTCATCGAACGGTGGTGAGACCTATCAAATAGGTTAAAATTGTAGTTATCCGTTTCTTTAATTCTTCTTTTGTCTTCATTTTATTTTCCCCATATAGTTTGATTTTTCCCCACTGCATATTTAGTTTTTTGTAGCAAGTTGAGAATCTTATATTCGCAACTATTATTTTTATTTCATTATTTTTTACAAAAAGAAAATTGTTTGATTTTGAAAAAAGAGTTTTTATTCGAAAAACAATTTTTCTGACCTGCAAAAGTGGTAATTCACTAACATGCTAATTCTATAGCCGCTGGGGTGCCACATGCCAAAAGGGATAATAGGGGGGCCACTTGTCAGTTTGGCCGACCCCCCTGTTCGGCCGACATGGGAAAGGCTCATTTTGGCTCTCTCTCTCCTCCAGCGGCTACATTTGGTTCCCTAGCGTCCGTCGGGGAGTCCACACTATAAATGGTGCCAGTGAGGAGCATTCCTCCTCACACTTCACCTCGTTTCATACCTCCCTAAAGTCACTCTTACTCGCATTGTTTTTGTTGCTCTTCATTGAAGTACTCTTGCTCAAAATCTAATTCAAAAAGATTTGATTTTGTTTGCATTGGCAATTTGCTCTCAAGTTCTTCAAAGGAAAATTCGTCGGGGGTTTTGCTTTTGATCCGGATTTGATCTCCAAAATAGGTATGGATTCTGAATTCTTTTCCATTTGGCGTGCACTAGGATGGGAAAACTTTGCTCACATAAAGGAGACAGGCTCACACCTTCCCTCAATGCAATTTCTTTGCACACTCAAAATAGGATTTGATGGTATTACTTTTAGATTATTTCAATAACAATACAACATCCTATGGAAAGAATTAAGTGAAATCCTAGGCTTCCATAAATGTTGTTTGCTAGATTTAGACGCTTTGACTAAGTTTAACAAACATAGTTTTTAGCAAGATTTAACTAGTGAGGTCAGATGTAGTGCACCTAGGAATATCCACTTACACAACCCTACTTTACGCTTCATGCATAGATGGGTGGCTATGACCATGTTCCCTCGATTAGATGTAAGGGTAATGCGTGAAGATGGGCTAAAAATTTTATTTGCCATGATTAAAATGACACAATGGTTAGATTACATTCCAAAAACAGGGCCAATTCAATGCACTTCATTGATTACTCGTATTGCTACTAGGGTAGGAGCACTAGAATATTCTTCATTTCAGTATATTGAAAATGAAAGAGAATTGATTAATGAATATTATTTAGTGCAAGGACATACCCTGAAACATGATCAAGATGGATTTTTGTTATTTTATTATCATGGCTTTGTCAATGAAATTTGGTTACCTAACCCAGATTATCATTTGTACAAATGTCGAAGGCTAACCATTAATCTTCTTCCCATCAAGGAAGCCCGAAGAAGTAATGTCTCTGGCAGGGTAACAAGAAGTTGTACAAGGAGAGCGGCCATGCCCCCGACAACCTCCACGGTCCTTGAGTACGAAGAGGAAGAGAACCCAAAGGGTGATGCACCCGGATGGACTCAACCTCCATCGTATGAGACCAAAGGTCTGTCTTGGCATGGATGGTCGGGTGCCACATGGGAGCCACCCTTATCCACTTCAAGCTCTAGCACCTTGCCTCCAACGTCCATGAGAAGATGTCATTCCTCTTCTGCTAGAAGTCATTGTGACTATAGACAAGGAATGACTGATCTCACTAGACATATGGAACAACTTGAAGTGAGAACGGGTGACATCTACAACATTCCAAGGGCATGTACAAGGTACCCAAGAATGGCAACAACACATGTGTAACACCCTCATTTTCATGAATAATGCATTGCATACATCTTCATACATGTTTAACATAAAGCAACCTTAAAAGGAACAATATTAAAATGAATTAGGTTTAATCAGGAATTTAAGTCTGTCACGGTACGGACTTGTCCGGCCTCCAACCCGGACTAGTCCAGTATTCCCCTTCTGTTCAGAAAATTCAATTTTCTTAAGGCCCGGACTTGTCCGGTGCACTGCACGGACTAGTCCGTTTGAGGTTTCTGATGTTTTTCTGGACTTGTCCAATTTTGAACGGACTAGTCCGATCTTGTCAAATTTTTAGTCTGGAAGACTTTTGTTTAGCAATCCCAAACTTGTCGGGCCCGGTACACCAGACTTGTCCGAAATAGTTTATGTTCCAAAACGGACTTGTTTGGTCCCTATTGCGGGTTAGTCCGGCCTGCATAATTCAATTCAGATTCTATTATTCTTCCACAATTACTTATTGGGAAATTGCCTTAATTGGGCCCAAAATCTTCGTGCCCAACCTCAAAGGAACCCATGTGGACCCCACCTCAGCCCCTACACGTCCCCCACAAAAATCCACTTGGAATTCACTCCAAAATCCTACCTCTCCATCCCTATTAAGCAACTCAATCACCCCCAACTCTGCATCACGATTGAAAACCCTTGTGGCCACCTTTTGCTTTGCGCCAACGTCAAGAGGAAGTGCAGAAGCAAGGAGGAGGAGGAGAAGATGGAGCAGGATCAATCAAGATCGATCTTCATCAACTTTTGACAATTGACATTCTTCATCGCCAAATCTTCATCAACTCATCTCCACGAACCCTAGATTGTCATGAATCAAGTGTCACACCCAATTCTTTATCTTTGGATCTCTAAATATATGGTACACCCTCTACATCCACTTTTCCATGTGAAATGAACCCCCAATTCTAGCTGATCAGTCGCAGTTCTGATACCGGACTTGTCCGATGTCTGAATCTATGTTGTTCTGAATTGAATCCAAATTGCCTCAAATCAATTCCAAACTTGTTCAAACTTGTTAGAAACCATAGTAACTAGTTAGTAAACATTAATAGCAACTCATTAGCAAGGTTTACCTCACAATTGCATTAATCATGCATATCATGGCATATTGAGTAATATATGAGCATTTATTGATTGTAAAGTTTGTTTTGCATGGTTGTGGAATAGAAGGTCTCGCTGTAGGGAGTGCTTTCAAGGAAATGCAGAACCATAACTTTAAAGCCTTATATCCAAACCAAGCTAAAGAGCATGGCAAGTGCCCTTGATCATTTTGATCCAGGTTTTTAAATATCTTGTTTGCAAATTGCATGATTGTGTGAAATTGATGGGAAATCCCAATTATAGGAGTTTACTAGTTTTGTATGACCACCCTTGTCTCTTGAACATAAAGTAGAGAGTCGGGAAGGGTATTTTACACATTTTGCTTCGCTATACTCAATTGGATTTGGGAGGCCATCATATTACTTAATTATGAACTAATGGACACATGAATGATCATAATTGATATTAATGACCCTTTAGCAACAAGGTGCCTAGGGATCTGAGCAAGTCAGCTACGTGGAATGGGTTGGACTTTTTTGGTGGTTTTGCTTGCTTTAGTTCTAAGGACCGGTTTGTGGATCGACCATCCAGGATTTATAGTGCCACCGCAGAGCCAAGTATGGGTGTGGCTTAGCTGACTAATTAGTGTTTTGCCACTACTATTCGGATCGTTAGGGATGCTCAGGAAAGGGGTAGTCTGATGGGTTTGTAGTGATGGTTGGACTACCCTGGGATCCGAATGGCTCAAGAGGGGGCCCTTGGTTGGATGTGCTCAGTTGGAGACATCACTACCGGTGAAACCTCAGTGGGGTCTAAATATGCAAGTAATCACTTTGTAAAGACTATTTTGTGATCTCTTGGCCAAACACTTAAGGAAGTGTGAGACAACATGAAAGTGCATCTAGGTTCCCCGTGGGTTTTGGATGATTGATGACAACAATTAAGTCGCTAATGAGCTCATGTGATCTTAGCACAGGTGTGGACTCGATCGGAGACGCAAACCCTCAAAAAGGAAAAGGAAGGAAACGGAGTTGACTCGAAGCATAGAAACTAGGGTTTCTAGCGTGTTGAGTTAGACTAGCCGTAGAAATAGGAGGGTATGTGCGTAAAGTGCAAAGAGATCAAAGTAGGAGCTCAAGAGTGGTGGTTGAGGTAGAAATCCTATTTAAAGTTGAAGTTAGAGTAGTCTGGCAGGAGTGGCCGGACTAGTCCGCCTTAGGGCCGGACTAGTCCACTCCTGGCCAGACTAGTCCGTTTTCACACGGACCAGAAGGTCCTGTGTGACTTCGGACTAGTCCGTAGTGGGACTGACTAGTCCGGGGTACCCCTTAGAGTGGAGTTTCGAGACTAAGTCCTAGAGAGCGGACATGTCTGTTTTGGGGCGGACCAAAAGGTCCTGAGTGAGATCGGACTAGTCTGTCCGTGGGCCGGACTAGTCCGTGTTGCCTAGTGTAGAGTGGTTTTGCGACTAAGTCTGGGAAGGCCGGACTAGTTCGCCCTTGGGGCCGGACTAGTCCGTGGTCTCCAGACTAGTCTGTTTTCACACGGAACAAAAGGTTTTGTGTGAGATCGGACTAGTCCGGTGGGGGCCGGACTAGTCCGTTGTTGAAGTTACCATTTGAATTTGAAGTTTGGCGGGTAGCGTGACGATTGCCGCGCAGTGCGACAGTTGTCAGAGGGGTCAGTGGTCCCCTAGGCCGGACTAGTCCGGGCCTGAGGCCGGACTAGTCCGCCATTTTGCTGAGGTCAGCAGTTTGGGCTCGGGACCCCTATAAAAAGGGGACCCCCGGCCTCATTTCAAACACTCTTGAACCCTAGCGCCGCCACAGCCAACTTGGAGCACTCTTAAGCCTCTTTCTTGCCTACTTTCCCTCTAAATCTAATTCTTGAGTGGATTAGGGTTTAGTGAGGTGGAGAAGAGGAAGAACATCGCGCTTGTGCTCCCGGTTTGATCTCTTGCACTCATTGAGTCTTTGTGAGCTGTGTGTTGAGTGTGTTTCGTTGGGTTGATCATGTTTGTGGTGTGGGAGCCTCAGATTGTGAGAATCCCCAACGAATCTTGTATTCACACTTTGAGATAGTGGAGAACCAAGTTAGGCCCGTGCGGTAAACTTGGTGAGGGAAGGGTTGTTGAACCCGGTTCTTTGTGGACTCCTCAACGGGGACGTAGATTCTTGTGTGGAATCGAACCTCGGGATAAAATCCTTGTGTCTCCGTGTTCTTCGCATTTTGTTTATCGCATACTTCGCTCTAGGGTTGCTAGTCTTGTCGTGTGCTTCACATTGCTATAACCTAGTTAAAACTTGACTTACTCTTTTGTTGGTAGTTTCTAAACTTGTCATAAACATACCCTCACTTGTAGCCTCGAGAAAATCCCCTTAAAACTGGCTAGAAACTCTTTTTAGGGTTCTTCACGCAGACTGACCGGACTAGTCCGCACCCTGTGATTTAACCTCATTTTATTAAGTCATTTGCAGGTCGATTAGCCTATTCACCCCCCCTCTAGGCAACTTTCAATTGGTATCAGAGCCTGACTCTCCACAAAGAGTCTAACAACTTGGAGAGATGGCCGGAGTGGTGTTTGAAGAGGTGTCGACCAATGATTCTCAACCGACACGTGAGGAGACAATGGCTTATCAAGACAAGCCAACGGATGATGAGGAGACTCGCCAGCTCAAGGCGAAGCTCCGGGAGAAGTTAAAGATTGCTGTAGTTGAGCCGTCAAGCTCATCAAGTGGTGGCGGCGGGGTCAACTACAACCGACAAGGGTTCAACTATGAACGCCTTGCCGCCAACAACCACTATCTCTCCATCCCATTGGGGAAACCTCCTCAATTCGATGGAACCGACTACGGGATGTGGAAACACAACATGAAGATCCACCTCGTGTCACTCATTCCGGCATTGTGGCAAATTATCATGACCGGGGTGGAGGTCCCAAAGGATGAGGACAACATCACGCAAGAACAAGCCATCCTCATCCACCGCAACGCTCAAGCTGCGGGTGTGATCATCTCATCCCTCTCAAGAAGTGAGTTCAACCGCATCGATGGTCTTGAGGTGGCCAAAGACATATGGGACACCCTCAAGACGGCGCATGAGGGAAATCGGGTGGTCAAGGAGGCCAAGATCGAGCTCATCGAAGGAGAGCTTGGGAGGTTTGCCATCATGGATGGTGAATCCCCCCAAGACATGTACAACCGATTGAAGATACTCATCAACAAGAGCCGATCATATGGCTGCACCAAGTGGACCGACCACGAAGTGGTGAAGAGGATGATCCGGGCATTCATGCCTAGGAACGTCGCTCTTTGCTCCATGATTCGAGAGAGCCCGGGGTTCACTCAAATGACCCCGGAGGAGGTCCTTGGTAGGATCATCAACCACGAGATCATGGAGAAGGAGGCGCTCTTCTACAATGAACTTCAAAAGTTCACCGCCTCCAAGATGAAGAATGTTGCACTTAAGGCAACACCCTCTTCAAAGGAGCAAGAGGAAAGCGATGAGGAGAGCCTCGACACCGATGAGGAAGAGGCCTTCTTCATCAACAAATTCAAGAGGATGATGAGGAGGAAGAAAGGCGGATACAACCATGATGGCAAGGGGAAGGAAAGAGCGAGGCCCAAATCAAAAAGGGCTTGCTACAATTGTGGCGAGTACGGCCACTTCATCGCTGATTGTCCCCATGAAGAAGTGAAGAAAAAGAAGGAGGGCAAGCCTCAAGAGAAGAAATTCTTCAGGAAGAAGAGGCCCTCCGGACAAGCACACTTGGGCAAGGAGTGGGACTCTAACGATGAGTCCTCCTCTGAAGAAGAAGAGGAGAAGATGGCTACCATAGCCATCGGGAGGAGCTCCAAGGGAAGCAAGCTCTTCCCCAACCTCAACAACGACTACAAACCAACTTGCCTTATGGCAAAGGAGGGAAGGAGAAAGGTAACATCTCACTCCTCCTCCTCCATTTCCTCTCATGATGAATTTGATAGCGCTAGTGAAAATGAGGACATGTTTAAGGACATAAGCAAAAGCACCCTGCGTAGGATGAAGTTGCTTATGGATGAGATCTTTGAGAAGGAGGATCTCATCAACAGACAAGAGGACATGCTCATACTTGAAAAGGAGAGATGTCAAGAGCTTAATGAGCTCCTTGAGCTTGAAAGAGAGAAGAGCAAGGCATTGGAACACAAACTTGCTCTAAGTAAGAAAACGTGTTCAAGTCTTGAGGAGAAATCAATTGAGCTCAAGGATGAACTTGGGAACTTGTCAAAAGTTAACAAGATCCTTGAGACTCAAATTGAGTCCCTTAAGAACAATGTAGCCTCTTCCTCCAAGAGCTCAACCTCCTCAAAGGCCTCATCCAATGCAACACCGCCTTGCAAGTGCTCTAACTTAATCCTTAAGCTTAAGGATGAACTCAACTTAGCGCAAGGCAAGCAAGCACCTAAGGGTGCCATCTTTGACAAGGAGAAGGTGGCGTATGCACGAAGTGCATACACCAGTACAAGATCTCCCCATGTCAAGGATGGTCTTGGCTATACTAGAGGTGGAAGGCATAACGCCAAAACCTCCAAGTATGGCAAAGACATGATTGTCTTTGTTAAGGGGAGTTCATCCACAACTAAAATTGAAAAGAACTCACCCTCTAGCAACAAAATGCCTAAATCTGAACCGCATCCTCTATTCCATGATTTTGATGCATCTTATGTGCTTATGAGGAACAAACATGGCAAAGTGTTTGCTAGATATGTTGGGCCACTCCGCAAGAGCCCCAAGCCTTGTGTGTGGGTGCCCAAATGCCTAAGCACTAACGTGAAAGGACCCAACTCCGCTTGGGTACCTAAAAGGAAGGCATAAATTTGTTTTGTAGGCTTACTCCTCCGACGGATCGAAATGGGTGTTGGATAGTGGATGTACCAACCACATGACCGGAGAGAGGAGCATGTTCATAGAGTATGAGGAGAACGAGGACCCAAGTGAAGGAATTTTTTTTGGGGATAATAGCCAAGAGAAAATCCTTGGCTCCGGTAAAATTGCTATCTCCTCTTCACATACTCTATCTAATGTCTTGCATGTTGATTCCCTAGACTATAATCTCCTATCCATATCACAGCTGTGTGATAGAGGATATAAGTGTGTTTTTACTACTGAGGGTGTGAACGTTCTTAGAGAGGGTAATGACTCGATAGCCTTTAAGGGAGTGCTCAAGGGAAAGCTCTATCTCGTGGACTTCACCACGGATAAGGCTCAACTTGACACATGCTTAATGGCGAAAGCCAACATGGGATGGCTTTGGCATAGAAGGCTAGCCCATGTTGGAATGAGGAACCTTCAAAAGCTCCTTGAAGGAGAGCACGTTCGTGGCCTAAAGGATGTGGTATTTGAAAAGGATAGGCCATGTAGTGCGTGCCAAGCGGGAAAGCAAGTAGGAGCTCAACACCCCTCTAAGAATGTCATGACGACAACTAGACCTTTGGAGTTACTCCATATGGATCTTTTTGGCCCCATTGCTTATATCAGTATTGGTGGCAACAAGTATGGTCTAGTCATCGTTGATGACTTCTCTAGATATACTTGGGTGTTCTTCTTGCATGATAAGAGTGAAACCCCCGGTGTCCTCAAGAAATTTCTAAGGAGAGCTCAAAATGAGTTCACCTTAAGGATAAAGGCTATAAGGAGTGACAATGGCACCGAATTCAAGAACATGCAAGTAGAAGAGTTCCTAGATGAGGAGGGCATCAAGCATGAGTTTTCCGCTCCCTATTCTCCTCAACAAAATGGTATTGCCGAAAGATAGAATAGGACGCTTATTGAGATGTCAAGGACGATGCTACATGAGTACAAAACATCGGACCGGTTTTGGGCGGAAGCGGTTAACACCGCTTGCCATGCCGTAAACCGATTGTACCTTCATCGCCTCCTCAAGAAGACTCCTTATGAGCTTCTTGTTGGTAAGAAGCCCAATGTTTCTTACTTTCGTGTCTTTGGTAGCAAGTGTTATATCCTCAACAAGAAGCCTAGGACTTCAAAGTTTGCTTCAAAGTCCAATGAGGGTTTCTTGCTTGGATATGACTCAAACACTCATGCGTACCGCGTGTTCAAAAAATCCTCCGGAATTGTTGAAATAGCACGTGACGTGGTGTTTGATGAAACCAATGGCTCTCAAGTGGAGCAAGTTGATCAACATGCCATTGATAAAGAGGAACCTCCACTAGAAGCTCTAAGGAGAATGGCACTTGGAGATGTTCGCCCACAAGAACCATCTCAAAGCCCAAGTGACCATCATCACTATGAAGTAGGTCAAACCCCCATTGGACAAGTTGGAGATCCACTAGATGCTCCCCAAAGTGATAATGGGAATGAAGATCAAGGGGGAGGCATGTATTTAGGGGGAGACCAAAGTGAAGAAGATGAAGCAAGTGGTTCAAGAGCTCAACCTCCGCATCCTCGTGTTCATCAAAGTGTTCAACGGGATCATCCCGTTGACAACATTCTAGGAGATATCACAAAAGGAGTAACAACACGTTCACGTGTTGCAAACTTTTGTGAGCACTTCTCCTTTGTCTCATCCTTGGAACCTCATAAGGTTGAAGATGCCTTAAGAGATCCGGATTGGGTAGTTGCCATGCAAGAGGAGCTCAATAACTTTGAAAGGAACAAAGTTTGGGAGCTTGTGAAGCGCCCACAAGCTAATGTTGTTGGAACCAAGTGGGTGTTCCGCAACAAACAAGATGAACATGGCGTGGTAACTAGGAACAAGGCACGACTTGTGGCAAAAGGGTACTCACAAGTTGAAGGATTGCATTTTGATGAGACATTTGCCCCGTAGCTAGGCTTGAGTCAATTCGGATATTACCAGCTTTTGCTACTCATCATGACTTCAAGCTCTACCAAATGGATGTTAAGAGTGCATTCCTTAATGGCCCAATCAAGGAATAAGTTTATGTAGAGCAACCTCCAGGGTTTGAAGACCAACACTATCCTAACCATGTTTACAAATTGCGAAAGGCTCTTTATGGCCTCAAGCAAGCTCCTAGAGCTTGGTATGAGTGCCTAAGAGACTTTCTAGTTGAAAATGGTTTTAGGATAGGCAAAGCGGATTATACCCTTTTCACAAAGCACTTCAACGAGGATCTTTTTGTGTGCCAAATATATGTGGATGACATCATATTTGGTTCCACAAATAAGGTGTTTTGTGATGAGTTCTCCAAGATAATGACGGAGGGGTTTGAAATGTCCATGATGGGTGAATTGAAGTTCTTTCTAGGATTTCAAGTAAAACAACTCAAAGAAGGGACGTTCATAAGTCAAACTAAGTATACACAAGATATTCTAAGGAAGTTTGACATGGATAAGGCAAAACCCATCAAAACCCCTATGGGGACAAATGGACACCTAGACCTAAATGAGGATGGTCCAAGTGTGGATCAAAAGTTATATAGGTCTATGATTGGTTCACTTCTCTATCTTTGTGCATCTAGGCCCGATATCATGCTAAGTGTGTGTATGTGTGCACGCTTTCAAGAGGCACCTAAGGCTTGTCATTTGACCGCCGTTAAAAGGACCTTGAGATATCTAGTACACACACCTTCCCTAGGACTTTGGTACCCCAAAGGATCTAAGTTTAACCTCATTGGATATTCGAATGCGGACTATGCGGGGTGCAAAGTTGATAGGAAGAGCACTTCGGGTACATGCCAATTCTTGGGTCGATCTCTAGTGTCTTGGTCCTCCAAAAAGCAAAACTCTATTGCTCTCTCCATCGCCGAAGCGGAATATGTTGCAGCCGGAAGTTGTTGTGCACAACTGCTTTGGATGCGACAGACCCTTAGGGATTATGGGATTAACTTGCGCAACATTCCACTCTTGTGTGACAACGAGAGTGCCATAAAGATAGCCCATAATCCGGTGGATCACTCTAGGACCAAGCACATAGACATACGACATCACTTCTTGAGAGACCACTCAATGAAGGGAGATATTGTGATTTATCATGTGAGGACGGAACATCAACTTGCGGATATCTTCACCAAGCCTCTTGATGAGAAGCGTTTCTGTGAGCTAAGAAGTGAGCTCAACATTTTGGATCCTAGGAATGTGGCTTAAACCACATTCCTCATATATTTTGAGCTATATTTCGCAAAACTCTTCTCTATCTTGATTTCTCTTCAAAAACTCCTTAAGAAAACTTTTCTTAGAAATTGATCATGCATTTATCATACTTTTCCTCATTAATCATGTTTGTATTGCTTGTTGTCCAAAAGGACCAATAGTTTGTGGGCAAAGCTCAAAACATTGTTTTTCAGACCAGTCGGACCGGACTAGTTCGCCCCTGTGGACGGACAAGTCTGGGTCCAGACTAGTCCACGGCTGGTCCGCACACCGGACTAGTCCGCCCCGACACCGGACTAGTCCGGCCCTTGGGGACTTAAACCCCAGGGGCGGCCAAAACCCTTCCTCTCCCCTCTCACTCCCGCCTCTCACTCTCACGCGCGCTAGAAACCGCCTTCTTCGGCGATTTTTCGTTCCAACCACCAAATCCCGATTCCAATCCGTGCATTGGAGTCTTTGGGAGTGAGGGATTGTTTCCCCATGCTTCACCTTCGCAATCCATCATCGATTTCGTTGATTCTCGAGGATTTGAGAAGGTATTCCCTCTTTTTCAAAAACTTTCCCCATTCTTGATTCTTGAGGTTTTTGATAGGAACACCTTCATTGATGTTGCTCCATATACCCTTGTGATCATAGCCTAGGAGTATTGCGCGCCGATTTGAAGATTTTTCGATGAATCAATTAGGGTTAGGGTTTATCCTGCGCAACCCGGACTAGTGCGGCCCCTGGCGGACAAGTCCGGCCCCTGGCGGATAAGTCCGGTTTGCACAGAGCAAACCCTAGTCCTAGTCTTCTCTCGAGACTTCTTCCGCAACACTCCCTCTCCTTAGACTCATACCTTCCTTTCTCTGTATTTTCCGCAGTATGTCGAACTCGGAGCGTTCCCCTTCTCGTCTCAACCCCGCGGGCGAGGAAGAACGACCTGAGACCTATCAGGGCCGCACCGAGGAGAGAGGTGCTGAAGTGCCTCGGGAGGGCCGCACCAAGGCTCAGATCGTCGTAGCAAGGACGATGGCTGCCCTCATTAAGGTGCAGAAAGAAAAGGAAGAAAGGCGGCTGAAGGCACTTGAAGCCTCCAAAGTAGCTGCAACCATCTACAATGAAGAAGAAGCCATGGCACAAGCAACTGCAAAATCCCTTAATGAGCTAAGGAAGAAGAAGAGGCAAGATAGGGAGGCTCACAACTCCAGGGCCGCTGAGGCCCATGCCCCCAAAAGGAAGAAACTCGTCACTTTTGGTGAGAAGGCGAAGGGCAAGGAGCAAGCCCAGAGGGAAGATGAGCCTAGGGTCGAGCGTGACCCTAAGAAAGGAAAGGCTCCGGCTCCAGTCGAGCCAAAGAAGAAAAAGCCCTCTGTCAAGGTGCTAGCCAAGAAGGCACCCGGAGGAGTTATGATCCGTGAAAAAGGGAAGGCCCAGGCTGTTGGCCCTCTCGTGATGCACAGTCCAGCACGCAACCCAAACCGTCAGCCCAACCTCTCAGCCAACACATTCAAATGAAAAGGAGCTGAGAAGGCCAGGAGACTCAGGGACGAGAATTACTATAGGTATGAGAGGTCCACCGCCGACCCTCGGTTCTGGTGTGACTTCCATTGCGATTACTATCGCACAGTCTACCAGACCATGAAGAAGCCAGTGATCCAGGCTCAATGGGTGGACTGGACCTATATGGCTAAGAAGAAACATGAGGCGTTTGATGCAGTGATTGAGGCAGCTGAGCGCCACGGGATCAAGGACATTCTTGGATTCAAGTATGACTGGAATGAGGAGGTCATAGACAGTTCTATACCACAGTTCACTTCCACTCTCGTGGTGACCATGCCATCACTTGGATGACCAACGGTGAGCAGTACTATGCCACCTTCGAGGTCTTTTCTCAGGCTCTGGGTCTGGAGAGTCACCTGGACCATGAGATCATTATCTCCAATCTCAAGGCCATGGACAGGGATGACATGAGCTATATGTACCCTCCTCACGTCCGCTGTGAAGCTGGATTGGCCAGGAACATCCTCCCGTTCTACAGCATCCTTAACCAGATTCTCAAGAGGACAGTGGCTCCGAAAGAAGGGGATGCAGGGATCATCCAGGGTCACCTCAAGCACCTGTTGGCTCTCATTGATGGACATGAGATGTTCAACCTTGTAGATTACATCTTCGATGATATCTACAACATCTCACACACACCCAACTGTGCCTGTGGCTATGACCCTTACATTATGAGTCTGATCGAGAAGGTGTCCGGGCTCGTGTTTGTGAAGGACACCACTCACTAGCCTCTTCGACCCCAGATGCCACCTGCTGTCCCGATTCCTCCGCGCCGGAAGAACGCGGATCCTCCCTCTCAGCCGGAGGAACCTCGTGGTGGAGCCTCTCGCCGTGCCTCTCACTCACCTAGTGGCTCCTCTAGCAGCGGAGTCCTCAAGTTTCTTCGGTCCATCTTCACCTCGTGTCGCAAAGCCGAGGTGCGAGCTCAGCGGACTGAGCACTACGTGAGGAAGCTCTGCGACAAGATGGAGATCCCGATGAGTCCTGAGGCCTCCAATGACGAGCTCACTCCATACCCCCTTCTCACCCCCGATGAGTTGGCACTCTTGGGTGAGACGGAGGGTATCTCTGCACCAGGCTCTGACGACGACGACGACGACGACGACGATCATGAGGAAGACGTCGAGGACCAGGAGGCCACGGAGAGCGATTCCCGCGACGGCGATAGTGATGAGGACGAGGACTAGCTTTTGGGTCCTTGTCCCCCTTATTTTCCTTTTTGGTGCCTTGATGCCAAAGGGGGAGAGTTAGGGGGAGTTAGTCCTTTATGTGGAGTTGGGGGAGGTAGTATCTTTTGTGTGGTGTGTTTTTGGCATTTGGACTTAATTTGTAAGTTATTCATGCTACTTGGATGTTTAGATTTGTGCAAGACCTGTTAATGTTGATCAATTTCAATATAATGTTCTTATTGTCAATCTTTCGATTATATTGATGCTCTTTATGTCTTGTCACAATTGTTGAGCACATCACGTAGGCACCCCACCATAACGTGTGTGGGTATGAAAGAGCTCCTCCACCTCTTTTACATGCTGCATACATTGAGGGGGAGTCATTCATACGCACACAAGTTATGAAAACCAAAATTTATACTCTTATTTGTGAAGGACTTGATGTGTTGTCATCAATCACCAAAAAGGGGGAGATTGAAAGTGCATCTAGGTTCCCCGTGGGTTTTGGATGATTGATGACGACAATTAAGTCGCCAATGAGCTCATGTGATCTTAGCACAGGTGTGGACTCGATCGAAGATGCAAACCCTCAAAAAGGAAAAGGAAGGAAACGGAGTCGACTCGAAGCATAGAAACTAGGTTTTCTAGCGTGTTGAGTTAGACTAGCCGTAGAAATAGGAGGGTGTGTGCGTAAATTTCAAAGAGATCAAAGTAGGAGCTCAAGAGTGGTGGTTGAGGTAGAAATCCTATTTAAAGTTGAAGTTAGAGTAGTCTGGCAGGAGTGGCCAGACTAGTCCGCCTTAGGGCTAGACTAGTCCGCTCCTGGCTAGACTAGTCCGTTTTCACACGGACCAGAAGGTCCTGTGTGACTTCGGACTAGTCCGTAGTGGGACGGACTAGTCCGGGGTACCCCTTAGAGTGGAGTTTCGGGACTAAGTCCTAGAGAGCGGACTTGTCCGTTTTGGGGCGGACCAAAAGGTCCTGAGTGAGATCAGACTAGTCCGTCCGTGGGCCGGACTAGTCCGTGTTGCCTAGTGCAGAGTGGTTTTGCGACTAAGCCTGGGAAGGCCGGACTAGTCCGTGGTCTCCAGACTAGTCCGTTTTCACATGGAACAAAAGGTTCTGTGTGAGATCGGACTAGTCCGGTGGGGGCCGGACTAGTCCGTTGTTGAAGTTACCGTTTGAATTTGAAGTTTGGCGGGTAGCGTGACGAGTGTCGCGCAGTGCGACAGTTGTCAGAGGGGTCAGTGGTCCCCTAGGCCGGACTAGTCCGCCCTTTTGCTGAGGTCAGCAGTTTGGGCTCGGGACCCCTATAAAAAGGGGACCCCCGGCCTCATTTCAAACACTCTTGAACCCTAGCGCCGCCACAGCCAACTTGGAGCACTCTTAAGCCTCTTTCTTGCCTACTTTCCCTCTAAAACTAATTCTTGAGTGGATTAGGGTTTAGTGAGGTGGAGAAGAGGAAGAACATCGCGCTTGTGCTCCCGGTTTGATCTCTTGCACTCATTGAGTCTTTGTGAGCTGTGTGTTGAGTGTGTTTCGTTGTGTTGATCATCTTTGTGGTGTGGGAGCCTCATATTGCGAGAAGCCCCAACGAATCTTGTATTCACACTTTGAGATAGTGGAGAACCAAGTTAGGCCCGTGCGGTAAACTTGGTGAGGGAAGGGTTGTTGAACCCGATCCTTTGTGGACTCCTCAACAGGGACGTAGATTCTTGTGTGGAATCGAACCTCGGGATAAAATCCTTGTGTCTCCATGTTCTTCGCATTTTGTTTATCGCATACTTCGCTCTAGGGTTGCTAGTCTTGTCGTGTGCTTCACATTGCTATAACCTAGTTGAAACTTGACTTACTCTTGTGTTGGTAGTTTCTAAACTTGTCATAAACATACCCTCACTTGTAGCCTCGAGAAAATACCCTTAAAACTTGCTAGAAACACTTTTTAGGGTTCTTCACGTAGATTGACCGGACTAGTCCGCCCCCTGTGATTTAACCTCGTTTTATTAAGTCATTTGCAGGTCGATTAGCCTATTCACCCCCCTGTAGGCAACTTTCACAACATAATTGAGATTCCTTAGTCATCGAAAGGTGATGAAATCACAAACTTTTGGGTAAAGTAGTACAACCTCTGCATAGTGTGTCAAAAACTAGCATGATAGCCGTGCTCGCGGTTATGAGCAACCAGGACCCTCACATGATTAGAGTTATGTACTGTCAAAGTGTGTGATCGACACTTCCCCCGGTACTACTAGATCGTAGCACGCGGAGGTTTGTGATTGGTTGGGGCCCGCGTGAGATTATGAACAAGACAGTGGCACGATAATTTTGAACGTGGTTTGGGCCGCCTGAGCGTAATACTCTGCTCCACGGGATGTGTGTTGATGTCTGAGTATGTGGTGTCTTGTGTGCGTATGAACTTAGTTGTCTCTGTACCGTGCGGTGCAACCCTTTTATATTCCATGGACTGGCTGTTACATTGGCTGCCTGGCCCGACATGTGGCCCCGATGGTGTTTAATTACCTAATACACGATCTGTATGTATTAAGTACATTTAACAATGATAACGCGCCTTAATGGCGGCGTTGCCGGTACTAAAGGCTATCTGATCATATGTCATTAGTATGGCATTAATTACACGTAATCGGGTCTTGTAACGGTAGCTTTAACTGTGACTTGAATGTCTGCACAATTGGAGAACTGTCTATCTTCCCATTGCAAGTTTAGGTCCAGCGGCTCAACACATTGCAACTCTAGAGCTTCCCTCTGTGGGGAGGCAGGTCCGAAGCCACTCTACACGTGGCAGCACTGGAGCTTCCCTCTACTGGGGGCACTGGGCACGTGGCACGACCGGAGCTTTCCTATACAAGGAGTTAGGTCCGACCCTGCTTTACTCTTTGCAGCGCTGGAGCTACCCTAATAAGGGAGGCGGGTCCGGTGCTGCAAGACACATGGAGCCTTAGGAGGTCTTCAACTCTGAGAGTGTGACACCCGATTCCGAAAATGAACCAAGTGAACGCATATGTGTGCCCAAGATGTTCAACACACATACACGAGTGCATTCACAAAAGATTATACAAAAAATTACCACAGAACAAGATTAATTATACACTTTTATTACACAATTCATAATATTCTCAAATACATGCTCTAATAAATACTAATGAGAAGTTTGAACTAATGCAGCGGAAATAACTAAACTGAGAAAACTAAGCAACTAAGCATAAGGGATAGCGCAGCTCCAACACTCCACAAGCAAAGTCGACGGTAGAAACGGCCAAGAACTCCGCATTATCATCTTAAACTCCCAATCCTGACCTGCAACTGTTGGTTGGGCAATTGCAAGGGTGAGTACATGTCGTACTCAGCAAGTGCGGAAAGTATGACATATAGCTGATTCAAATGACGAATATAATGTGTTTAAAAGTGTTTAAAAGTACATTAAAACATTTCAAAAGCAATATATTATATGTATGTGAAGTAAACCTATCATAAACGATAATTAATATCATAGTACCAGTCCATATTTCATTACCATCATCCATATACCAGATTTCTCATTACCAATAATCATATACAATATCATAAACCATAATACCATCCATAACTAGTACCAAACCATAACCATAACCGTTACCAAACCATCCCAATACCAAGTTTCTCCTAATCATGTGAGGGTCCAGGTTGCTCATAATTGGGAGCGCGGCTATCATGATAGTTTTAAGACAGTCTGCAGAGGTTGTACCGCTTTACCCACGTGTTTGTGATTTCATCACCTTGCAGTGACTAGAACCTCTATTATGCCATCTCACACTTCCGTCGCTGTGTGGCCAGGAGATCACAAAATAGCCTTTACAAATGGATTACTAGCCTATTTAGACCCCACTGAGGTTTCACCGGTGGCGATGCCTCCAACCAAGCACATCTTCAACCAGGGCCCCCTATCGAGCCATTCGGATCCCAGGGTAGTCCCACCAATCATCAACAAACCCAATCCGACTACCCCTTCCCCGAGCATCCTTAATGGTCCAAATAGCACTGGCAAAGCCCTAATTAATCAGCTACGCTACACCCATACTTGGCCTCATGGTGGCACTGTAAATCCTGGATGATCGCTCCACGAACCGGACCTTAGATATAAAGCAAGCGGAACCACCATAACATCCAACCCATCCACTTACCATGCTTTCTTAGATCACTTATTACCATATCATACTAACTAGTTCATATTTATCATAATCTCATAAATGCATAATTAAGCTAAGTGGCATAGTTGTCTTCCATCCCTATTAATTAAGCGAAGCAAAAAGGTAAAAAGCCCTTCCCGACTCTCTACCATGTATTCTAGGTGACAAGGGTGGTCAAAAAATCTAGTAAACTTCCAATCATAGGGTTTCCCATCAAATTGACACAAGCATGCAGTTTTGCAAACAAAACATTTACTTTAAAACAGGATCAATATGCTTCAAGGACACTTGCCTTGCTCTTGGGATTGGTTTGGGTCAAATCCTTAAAACTCTTGGTGTTGGAGATCCTCTGTGGCACTCTCTAGCGCAAAACCGTCTAGTCCGAACAATAAACATACAAGACAAAAAATTCAATGAAGGAGTGCACAAACATTACTCAATATGATATGACATGCATGGTTAATGCAAATGCAAGGTGGAACTTATTAATGAGTTACTTTTAATGATCACTAACTAGTTATAATAGCTTTTAACAAGTTTATACAGGTTTGGAGTTGATTCGATTTAATATTGGAATTAGTTCAACACAATTTAACCAGGAAAATCGGACTAGTCCGCTATGGACCGAACAAGTCCTCACTTTGCAAGAATAGTAGATTAGGGTTCTCTAGATCAACATGAATTTTGAGATTTGGGGTTGAATTCACGTAAGGAAAACAGAATAGAAGGTATACCAGGTGTTTGGGACTCCAATAAATCAAGGATCTTGGAGGCAACACTTGCATCTTGATGATCTAGGGTTGATGAAGAACTTGATGGTGAATTGTTGACGAAGAACGCAAAGTTGATGGAGACCTTGATCCTCTTTCATTTCCTCCTCTTCTTCTTGTTGTTCTAGATCTCTTTCTGCTTCCTCGGTGGCGGATATCCACAAGCTAGGGTTTGGGTGTGGTGGAAAAGTGGCAAATAGATGTCAACCCAGGGGGTGGGGTTGTTTATATAAAGGTGGAGGCTGATGTTAGATGGATTTCGAGTTTGAGATGAGTAGAGGTCGGTTTGGAGTCCCACATGGGCTCTAAAAGAGTTAGGCATGACGTCCCTAGCCCACATAAGGTAAAACCCGCAAACAAGTCGTGAAACAAAAGATCAACTCGGAGTCACGATTTATCGGACAAGTCCGAAAATGACCGGACTAGTCCGAAGTTGGACAGAGAGATATCGAACAAGTCTGGACTGGACATCAGACAAGTCTGAACTTATCCAGAGGGGAAAAACAGACAAGTCTAGCAAAAAATCGGACAAGTCTGACTTTAGTCAGAGGGAAAAACAGACAAGTCCGGTGGAACACCGGACAAGTCTGGACATGTCCAGGGACTTAGCAAAATTTCCAAGGAATTGAAACATCGTACTAGTCCGCACAAGACCGGACAAATTCGAAAGCATCCACGGGGAAAAAAAGTCTAGTCCACAAAAAGACGGACATGTCCGAGTGGGTTCAGAGAGAAATCGGACTAGTCTGCACCAAAATCAAACTAGTCCGCACTTTCTCGAATTCTTAAGTGCAGTTTTGCTATCAATTCGTTTTTAACTTGTTCCTTTTTATGTGTATTAATGTTAAACATATTTAATGATGGATGCAGGGCATGATGCATGAAAATGAGGGTGTTACAAACCTACCCCCCTTAAAATGAATCTCGCCCTCGAGATTCGACGCGAAAGAAAAAACATAGGGAAATTCCTTCTTGAGATCGTCCTCCAACTCCCATGTTGCTTCTGATCCTGTATGATGTTTCCATTGCACTTTACACCGTCTAATAACCTTGTTCCTTATGACCCTTTCCTTGGTTTCCAAGATTTTGATCAGTTGCTCGGCATAATTCAAATCGTCCTCTAGCTTCAATTCTTCGATTGGAACTTGTTCTTCCAATACTCTCAAACACTTCTTGAGCTGGGAAAAATGAGACACATCATGGACATCCGAAAGATGAGTTGGCATCTCCAATTTATATACTACCTCTCCCCTTTTGTCCAAAATCTTGAATGGCCCAATGTATCGAGGTGCTAGCTTGCCTCTTATGTTAAACCTCTTATGACCTCTCATTGGTGACACCTTGAGGTAAAAAAAAATCTCCTATTTGAAAAGCTAGTTTCCTTCCCCTATTATCCGCATAGCCTTTTGCTTTGATTGAGCAGCCTTCAAGTTCTCACGGATGATCTGAACTTGTTTCTTAGCTTCTAGCAACACAATTGGACCAAATACTTGAGTTTCTCCTGTCTCATTCCAGAAAAAAGGTGTCCTATACTTCCTTCCATATAGTGCTTCATAAGGTGCCATTTTCAAACTTGCTTGGTAACTATTGTTGAATGAAAATTCTGCATATGGCAAGCTCCCGTCCCAACTTCTCCCATGCTTCAAAGCACAAGCTCTCAACATATCCTCTAAAATATGATTGGTCCTCTCAGTGTGTCCATCCGTTTGAGGGTGATATGCTAAGCTGAAATTCAACCTTGTTCCCAATGCTTCATGCATTTTCTGCCAAAACCTGGAGGTAAATTGAGAACCTCTATCCGACACGATCCCCTTTGGAACTCCATGCAAACATATTATTCTTCCCATATACAGTTCAGCTAATTTCTCACCATTAAAGGTGGTCTTGACGGGAATAAAGTGAGCTGACTTGGTTAACCGATCCACAATTACCCAAATTGAGTCATAACCGGATTGAGTACGTGGCAATCCAACGATAAAGTCCATGCTGATTTCTTCCCACTTCCATTCCGGAATCTTCAATGGTTGCAATAGTCCAGCTGGCCTTTCATGTTCCGCCTTGACCCGTTGGCACACATCAAACAATGCTACATATTCAGCTATGTCCTTTTTCATGCTAGCCCACCGATAACATGTCTTCAAGTCCTTGTACATCTTTGTACAACCGGGGTGAATCATGTAGGGCGATTCATGTGCCTCCTCTAGTATTGTATCCCGAATATGCTTCACATTCGGCACGACAATCCTTTTTCGAAGCCATAGCGTACCATGTTCATCCTCATCAAATCTGAATTATCTCCCTTCTTGGGTTCTTTCCTTGATCTCTTGGACTTCCTCATGCTTTGCTTGGCCCTCTCGAATTTCTCGCTCCAAAGTCGGATTTAACTCCATAGCCCCCATGTAATTTACAAATACAAGGTTCAACCGTTCAAACTCATAACATAACTCAAATGGTAGCTCTCGAACTGTGAGTTGATGACTTACTCCTTTCCGGCTCAAGGCATCGGCCACTACATTAGCCTTCACTGCATGATAATTGATTCCCACATCATAATCCTTAATGAGGTTCAACCATCTTTTTTGCCTCAAATTCGGATCCATTTGTGTGAATATGTACTTGAGACTCTTATGATCCGTGTAAATTTTTCACCTATGTCCAAGGATATAATGTCTCCAAATCTATAATGTGTGTACCACGGCTGCAAGTTCCAAATCATGGGTTGGATAGTTCTCCTCATGTTTCTTCAATTGTCTTGATGCATATGCATCCACTTGACCTTCTTGCATCAATACACATCAGAGTCCTTGTCTTGATGCATCACAATAAATCTCCAAGCTCTTGCTTACATCCGACAAAACCAAAATCGGGGCTGTTGTTAACCTCTTCTTCAGTTCCTCAAAACTCTCTTGACAAGCTTGGGTCCATTGAAATGCTTTCCCCTTCATTAGCAATTCCGTCATTGGCTTGGCTATATTGGAAAAGTCTTTGATGAATCGACTGTAATACCCAACCATCACAAGAAAACTCCTTATTTCCTTTACATTTTGCGGTGGCTCCCACTTCAACACATCTCTCACCTTTCTAGGGTCGACCGATACTCCTCCTCCTGAGATGATATGACCTAAAAACGACACCTCTTTCAACCAAAACTGGCACTTGCTGAACTTTGCATACAATTGATGCTCCCTCAATTTCTGCGATGGAAGCCTCAAGTGTTCCTCATGTTCCTTCTCATCCTTCCAGTAGATCATAATGTTATCAATGAACACCAAAACGAACTTATCCAAATACTCCATGAAGACCTTATTCATTAGGTACATATAGTATGCAGGTGCATAGGTCGATCCAAAGGACATCACAGTGTGCTCGTAAGATCCATACCGTGTCCTAAAAGCTGTCTTGGGTATGTCCGATTAATCATTATTGAAAGTATCCTGATCTCAAATAAATCTTGGAGAAAACACAAGCACCCTTCATTTGATCAAACACATCCTCTATGCGTGGCAAGGTGTGCTTGTTCTTGATGGTCACCTCATTGAGAGTTCGGTAGTCCACACACATCCTTTGCGATACATCCTTCTTGTCTACAAATAGAATGGGCGCTCCCCAAGGTGAAGAATTGGGGCGAATAAAACCCTTCTCTAGTTGTTCTTGAATCTACTTCTTAAGCTCCACTAATTCCTTAAGAGGCATCCTATACGACCTCTTAGTTAGAGGTGCAGTTCCAGGTATTAAATCCATAACAAACCCAATGTCTCAGTTAGGTGGCATACCTGGCAACTCATCCGGGAACACATCCACAAATTCACACACCACTGGAATCTCCTCAATTGCAGCACCGTCCAGGTGATTCAACTCCAATTGCTTCGGTGTGTCTTGAGATGCTTCAAACACTACGGTGATCCCTTCCTCATTGGTCAACTTCACCGTATTCATGGCACACTCAATAACTCTATTGTGCTTCCTCAACCAGTCCATACCAAGTATAATGTCCAATCCTTGAGAATCCAGAACAATGAGCTTGGCAGACAAATCTACCCCCTTTATTCTAAGGCTTACCTTTGGACATACTATATTTGTACTCATCCCTCCTCCAAGAGGCATAACCAATAAAGTAAACTTCATACGAGAGATAGGAAAACTATACTTGGCAACATATTTTGATGCAATGAATGAATGTGATGCTCCAGAATCAAATAAAATAGTCACCAGGTTGGAGTTTGCGAGAAACATACCAATCACCACGTCATTTGCTTGTTGAGCACCCTTCTTAGAGACATAGTTCACGTTGCCACGAGCGAAATTTTGCTTTCCACAATTTCCTTGCGGCTGTCATCCATTGGGTCTTGGGTTTTACTTCGGCGCATTGCTTCCTTGACCAAGGACTGACTTAGTACATTGATGTGCAAAGTGTCCAGCTTCTCCACAAGTATAGCACTTCTTTGCTGCACCAGAATTTGGACAGACTTGATTTTGAACATTTGCACCAAGAAAGTTGGCACGAGGTGCATAAGGCATTGGAGGACTAGGTGCTTGCATGATAGGGCGCTGTTGCACAAACTGAGTCGGGCGCAGTGCATATCTAGGGCGATGAGCAGGCGTAGAGGAGCTGAAATAAGGCGCATTTGGCAGTGCAAAGCGAGGGCACACATTACTTCCTTGTTGTTGTCCTTGATATGGCGCCTTCCTCTTGTTGTCTTGCTCCATCTCAGGGACCTTGTTCGCCACAACAATTGCTTTTTCCACAAGCTTTTGAAAGTTGGCATAGTCACAATTGAGCAATTGCACATGGATCTCATTGTTCAAGCCTCTGATGAACAAATATTGCTTCCGGCTGTCACGGCTAACATCCTCAAGCGCATACCTTGAAAGTTGAGTGAATTTATTGAGATATTTACCCATGCTCGATCTTCCTTGCCTCAAGTTTTCAAATTCTTGTCTCTTCAGAATCATAACACCTTCAGGCACATAATGAAAACAGAAACTTCCCTTTAATTCGGCCCAAGTAATCCTTTCTTGGTTCTCATGAGCATTGCAATAAGCATCCCATGAATCCGCAGCTGCTCCAACTAGTTGATGAGACGCAAATAGCACCTTCTCCTGGTCACTGCATTGGAATATTGCAAGCTTCTTCTCCACGGACTTGAGCCTATTATCAGCATCCATAGGGTCAGCAACTTGAGCCAAGGTTGGCGGCCTAGTTCTCATAAACTCTCCCAACCGGTTGTGAGGAGGCGGTGGTGGCAGTTGAGGCATGTGGGGCTGATTGTTGATGTTACCAGCTTGCAGCTGTCCCATAGCATGTATCATGGTCTGCATGAGCTGGTTTTGCATAGCCAAAAGCTGCTTAATATTGGTAGATCCATGAGAAGGTCCTTGTCCATTGTTGTTATAGATGATCCATTATTCTCCTCCTCATCTTTACCATCCCTCTGGTTGTGTGTCCTCACCATCTGAAGAAAAGCAAGAGACAAGAATTTAGAAACGTCCCCAACTATATGCATCAAGGGATATGAAACTAAGCAACTACCTATACTAGCCTACGTGGACATGGCAATGCTAATACATCCCAAAATAATTTATTACGAACACAAACAACAATATATAGCAAGCAGCACACCAAGCAAAAACACATCGATTCTTGAGTGTTCCTATGTGCTCTAAAGTGTCTATTCTATCTAGGCTATGTCTTACGGTCAACATGTGGCTCTGATACCAATTTGTGACACCCGGCTCAGAAAATTAACCAAGTGAACGCATATGTGTGCCCAAGATGTTCAACACACATACACGAGTGCATTCACAAAAGAGTATACACAAAATTACCACAGAACAAGATTAATTAAGCCCTTTCATTACAGAATTCTTAATATCCTCGTATACAAGCTCTAGTGAATATTAATAACAAGTTTGAACTAATGCAGCGGAAATAAACTAAACTGAGCAAACTAAGCAACTAAGCATAATGGATATCGTAGCTCCAACACTCCACAGGCAAAGCCGATGGTAGACACTGACTAGAACTCCGCATTATCATTGTTAAACTCCCGATCCTGACCCGCAACTGTTGGTGGGAGAATTGCAAGGGTATGTACATGTTGTACTCAGCAAGTGTGGAATGTATGACACGTAGCTGATTCAAATGATGAATATAATAATGGCGAAGTGCTGAAAAGTACATTAAAACATTTGAAAAGCAATATATTATATGTATGTGAAGTAAACCCATCATAAACCATAATTAAAAGTACCAGTCTATATTTCATTACCATCATCCATATACCAGATTTCTCATTACCAATAATCATATCCAATATCATAAACCATATTACACTCCACAACCAGTACAAAACCATAATCATAACCTTTACCAAACCATCCCAATACCAAGTTTCCCCTAATCATGTGAGGGTCCAGGTTGCTCATAACCGGGAGCACGGCTATCGTGATAGTTTTAAGACACACTTTGAAGAGGTTGTACTGCTTTGCCCACGTGTTTGTGATTTCATCACCTTGCAGTGACTAGAACCTCTATTCTACCGTCTCACACTTCCATCACTGTGTGGCCAAGAGACCACAAAATAGCCTTTACAAAGGGATTACTAGCCTATTTAGACCCCACTGAGGTTTCACCGGTGGCGATGCCTCCAACTGAGCACATCTTCAACCAAGGGCCTCCTCTTGAGCCATTCGGATCCTAGGGTAGTCCCACCAATCATCAACAAACCCAATCTAACTACCCCTTCCTCGAGCATCCTTAATGGTCCATATAGCACTGGCAAAGCCCTAATTAATCAGCTACGCCGCACCCATACTTGGCCTCGTGGTGGCACTGTAAATCCTGGATGATCACTCCACGAACCGGTCTTTAGGTCTAAAGCAAGCGAAACCACCATAACATCCAACCCATCCACAAACCATGCTTGATTAGGTCACCCATTACCATATCATACTAACCAGTTCATATTAATCATAATCTCATAAATGCATAATTAAGCTAAGTGGTATAGTTGTCTTCCATCCCAATTAATTAAGCGAAGCAAAAAGGTAAAAAGTCCTTCCTGACTCTCTGCCATGTATTCCAGGTGATAAGGGTGGTCAACAAATCTAGTAAACTTCCTATCATATGGTTTCCCATCAAATTGACACAAGCATGTAGTTTTGCGAACTAAACATTTACTTTAAAAAAAGGATCAGTATGCTTCAGGGACACTTGCCTTGCTCTTGGGAATATTTCGGGTCAAACCCTTCAAACTCTTGGTGCTGGAGATTCTCCGCGGCACTCTCTAGCGCAAAATCGTCTAATCCGAACAATAAACATACAGGACAAGAAACTCAATTAAAGAGTGCACAAGCATTACTCAATATGACATGACATGCATGGTTAATGCAAATGCAAGGTGGAACTTATTAATGAGTTGCTTTTAATGATCACTAACTAGTTCTAATAGCTTTTAACAAGTTTATACAGGTTTGGAGTTGATTTGATCTAATATTGGAATTAGTTCAACACAATTTAACCAGTAAAATCGGACTAGTGTGCTAGGGACCAGACAAGTCCGCACTTTGCAAGAACAACATATTAGGGTTTTCTAGATCGACCTGAATTTGGAGATTTGGGGTTGAATTCTCGTATGGAAAAGAGAATAGAATTTATATCAGGTGTTTAGGACTCCAATAAATCAAGGATCTTGGAGCCAACACTTGGACCTTGATGATCTAGGGTTGATGAAGAACTTGATGGTGAATTATTGACGATGAACGCAAAGTTTATGGATGTCTTGATACTCTTTTGTTTCCTTCTCTTCTTCTTCTTGTTCTAGATCTTTTTCTCCTTCCTTGGTGGCGGATATCCACGAGCTAGGGTCTGGGTGCAGTGGAAAAGTGGCAAATAGATGTCAAACCAAGGGGTGGGGTTGTTTATATAGAGGTGGAGGCTAGGGCTAGATGGATTTTGAGTTTGAGATGAGTAGAGGTCGATTCGGAGTCCAAATTGGGCTCTAAAAGAGTTAGGCACGATGTCCCAAGAGCCACTTAATTTAAAACCCAAACACAAGTCATGAAACAAAAGATAAACTCGGAGTCGTAATTATTAGACAAGTCCGAAAAGGGTCGGACTAGTCCGAAGTTGGACAGAGAGATATCGCACAAGTACGGATTGTACATCAGACAAGTCGAAACTTATCCAGAGGGGAAAAAGAGACAAGTCTGGCAAAAATCAGACAATTCCAACTTTAGTCAGATGGGAAAACGGACAAGTCCGGACATGTCCAGGGACTTAGCGAAATTTCCAAGGAATTGGAACATTGGACTAGTCTGCACAGGACCGGACAAGTTCGTAAGTGTCCAAGGGGAAAACAGACTAGTTCGCAAAAAAACAGACAAGTTCCAGCGGGATCAGAGAGAAATCGGACTAGTCCGCACCAAAATCGGACTAGTCTGCACTTTCCAGAGTTCTTATGTGCGTTTTTGCTATCAATTCGTTTTTAACTTGTTCCTTTTTATGTGGATTAATGTTAAACATATTTAATGATGGATGCAGGGAATGATGCATGAAAATGAGGGTGTTACAGACAGGTGGAACTCCGTGGCTTTTCTTGCGGTGTCGTGGGGTACCCGTACGCAGGGTACCGACAGTGGCCCCCGGGCCCACCCTTGGAAGAAACCCTTTGGTTTATGTTATTCTACCAGAGGTGGGGCCATCTTCGATTCTCGCGCTGCAACATCAAAGGTCTTTTTGTGGGCCATTGGGGCGATGGTCCGTAGTTAATCACCGCCGCGTGGCGCTTCTTGATGCGGCGGGCGAGATCTGGGCGTGCGGATTTTACGCAATTGAAGGTCGCCGATTCCAAATACCAAAATCGTATCGGTTCTGAGCACCCTGTGAGACCGCCGCCCTCAGGCTTCCAACTTCCCATCATGACAACGGTCCGCCTGGGGTATTAACTTCTACTTTTCAGCTGAAATGGACCCATGCCCATTTGTCATTGACAGGGTATGTTTCTGAAGTGTGATCTTGATCCCACAACGGTTTCCATCCAAGCATCGCGGAGGCTTACTTAAGAAGGAAAGCCCGCACGGTTTGAGGACTCTTTACACATTCATTCGAACTTGCGCTCAGAGCCTCCCAAGCTTTGCATAGCACTTCCAACTTTCGCTCTCCTTTGCCGCGATGGAGTTGGGTCTTCCCTGCAGCAAGATCACTCACGATGAAGATCCAAAGAGGGTCCGAACCTATAGGGGGTTGTCCAGCGACAACTTCAACAATGACATCCACTTCAGCAAACTCCCCTTCAAGGAGCGCACTGGAGCGATGGTGTACTTCTCGGCGTAGGCCATGGTGGGTTTGATCCCACCTTTCTCAAGCTTTCTCTTGATGCTGCTGGATTTCTATGGCCTCCAGCTTCATCACCTCAGCCCCCACTCCTTCTTGCTAGTGGTGACCTTCATCCACTTCTGTGAGATGTGGGTGGGTGTGCTGATTGTGGCCTAGAGGGGGGTCAATAGGGCTTTTTGAATTTTAGTCGGAACCTGCAACACTCAACAACTTGATCAAATACCAATAAATCGGACTAGTCTGGTAGTGTGCCGACTAGTCTAGTGCTTGCGGACTAGATCAATCAATTTTCATCGATGATCTCGATCCAAGTACTCTACACAGCGGAAATTAAGATGTAACTATAGTATGTTGCTTCAATTAAACTGAGGATAGCACAAGTTAACCTTAGTTTCATGTTTTGACATATTTTGACTAAGACCAATTAAGCCCTAGATGCAATGAACCATAAGCACAAAGTGAAGACACAAGATTTTTGTCTCATGGTACGGTTCCCATGAAGGCAACCTATGTCCATGTTGACGAGCCCATGAAAGTACTAGGTCTTCACCAACCCTACCCTCGTCGAATTGCCACGGAGGCCGATTCTCTTCCACTAATCACAAAGGTGTATGAATAAGCGTGTTCATGGGTCCTTCTCACAAGTTGAGGGCTCCCCAAGATTTACATTTGAAGACAACACCAACACACTCGAATTATATGCAATAAGGAACATGAGTGTATGAGAGAATCAAACCCAAGAGTTGAAAACATGAAGAATCGTGTCTCTCCTTTGATCTAACACTAATCCTCAAGGATTTGTTCTTTCTTTCATTGGATTGTGTGGAGAGACGTGTTTTCTAGGCTCTTGGAGGGTGTGACTGCGCAAGGGGTCGAGAGAGTTCATAGTTGGGTTGTGGACATCCATTTATACTAGGGTTTACAAGGGTTACCGTTAGGGTTTTCAAAGTCTAGACTAGTCCATGGTGGTCTCCGGACTAGTCCGGTGTGCGGCATGTGGGAAACCCTAAGTGCCCCGAATTATCAGACTTGTCCGGCCACGGGCGGACTAGTCCGGTTTTTTCTATGGAAATGTTCGGACTAGTCCAACACATATCATACTAGTCTGGTAGTGGTGAAACCCTTAGTGAATTGGGGACAAGTCCGCACTTGGAGGACTTGTCCGATTTCGTCAGAAGATTTTTCGGACTAATCTGGGCAGATATCAGACTTGTCCGATTTGGGTCAAAAGGATATCGGACTAGTCCGTGTTGATATCGGACTTGTTCGATTTCGTGCAAAACTGTGAAGTGTTGAGGACTAGTTTGCACTAGGGAGGACTAGTCTGGTGTTAGTAGAAAGATATCGGTCCAGTCCGTGGTGATATCGTACTAATCCGGTTTGTGTAAACCTGGACTGTGCAGACAAAACCGCACTGGGAAGACTTGTCACGATTCTGAATAGAGGGATTATAGGACTAGTCTGGGATATATTGGACTAGTCCGAACCTGTATGAGTTTGTGCAATGAGAGTGATTAACATTTTCTTGAGCTCTTGGGGTGTAACTCTCCAACAAACTCCATACACAAAGATTATTCTTTTTATTTCTTGAGCTCTTTCCAACTTGATTTCTCACTCTCCATTCTTTTGCGCTTTCTCCATGTTTTTATTAAAACCTGCGTTCATCTCAACAATTTGGTGAGGATCTCATTTGTTTGTCATAAATCAACGAAAACCCACAAGAGATGCCTAGATGCACTTTCAATCTCCCCCTTTTTCGTGATTGATGACAACCAATTGAGATTTCACAAATATGATTAAAAATGCAGAATTTTCATAAGGTGTGCACATATGAGTTTGGTACAAATTAAGCAATGAAAACATAAGGCACATGTGCACTCTTTATGGTGGGATGCAAACTAAGTGTGTGTGAGCAATAATTGTGATGATAATGAAACAATTGACATAATTACCTCAACATCAAGCATATATGTCAATTTCAGATCATAAGCACATTTTATAGCAAATCATCATCACATATTTCATAAATATAACTTAGAGGCATAAGCATAGTCATAGCACCACATCACATGTCCAGTAGCATAAGAGAGCATAGAGTTTTACAACCCAAAATAAACACGAATAGAACCAAAAATAAACAAGAATAGAGCTCTCCTCTGGCAACCTACAGCTAGGATCTAGTGACTCCCCCTCAATCTCTCCCCCTTTGGCATCAAGGCAGCAAAAATAAGGAGAGGAGAGATCTATATGACTCATTCCTTGTTGTCGGTCCTCGCATCATCTTCATCTTCGAGCTGCGGAGGAGGAGGAGGAGCGGATCCACTCGAAGTGCCCCCAATACCAAAGTAAGCAAGCTCAGAGGGAGTCAAAGGTCCAAGCTCAGTTAAGTCTGATGCAGAGTCATCTGAGATAATTGGAGATCCGATGTGCTCAAACTCCATCTTCTAACAGATTTGCTTGACATTTTGCTTTATGTATCTCATGTCACCCTTCCTTGCCTTGTTCAGCTTATGGATTTTCACTTCAGCTTTCTTGCATGAGCCAAAGATGGCGGCCAAGTATTTCAAGATTCCACTAGGAGACCCTTTTTGAGGAGGGGCCCTAGCAGTGGGAGTAGTCCTAACATCTTCTTGAGCTCTCCTTGGAGCCTCTTCACTAGACATTGGAGATGGAGCAGCTGAGAGAGTGGCTTGGGTATGCTTCTGAGGCCTCAAGGGAGTGTGCTCCACATCCTTCACGAACTCGATTCCTGTGACTTTCTCTATCATAAACATGAGGTAGGGCGCATAGCCACAGGATCTGTTCGGTTTGCAGGAGATGTTCACCATGTCATTCCAAATGTAGTCAAAAACATCAAACTTCCTGCTTCTGCTTATCACCTTCATCAGTGTCCTTAAGTATCCTTGGAATCTTCCGGCATCTCCATCTTTTGGAGCTGTGGTCTTTCTCAACACCCTGTTGAGAACCATGAAGAAGGGCTTCATGTTCTTGGTCGATGGAGGGTTGTACTTCAGGCTAGTATCATAAAGGAAGTCCATCTTATACTTTCCCAAGACACCAATGATGTGGATAGTTATCTCATTATTACCAGTGTCTTCTAGGTGAAATAGTCTTGCAAAGTCATCATAAGTAATAGTGTACTTGGATCCATGCGTCATGCAAGTCACCCTCTCCTCTTCATCACTAGCAAAATAGCATGTGGCATAGAATTGAGCAATGATCTGATCGTTCCAGTTGTACCTGAAGGCAAACATATCCTTTGTTCCATGCCTTGCTACAGCCTCCACCACTTCATTAAAAGCACCACAGTCTTCCTTTTAAATTGATTCCAGTCAATCCACTAGCTGCGGACAACCGGTTTCTTCATTGTGAGGTACACAGGGCTATAGTAATCCGCGTGAAAGTTACTCCAGAATCTGGAATTGGGTTCCTTCTTGGATCTGTTGTAACAATCCACCATTCTAAGCTTGGAAGCTATATCTCTTCCCTTGCCATTGAACATCTTGTCAGAGGGGTCCCTGCTCCCCTGTCTTGGTGCATTCATCTTGAGAGGGCCAATTGGGCCTGAGGAAATTATCTTTCCCTTTCCCTTAGCTTGGCGAGGAGCTGCCGAGCTAGAGCCAGCTGCATCCTTGACTTTGGACGCAGGCTTCTTGGCCAGAACCTTGCACCGCACCTGAGGTGGAGAAGGTGCCGGCTCGGAGGGACGCTCTTTGCGCTTCTTCCCTTGGCCCATCGAGGACTGAAGCAAGGAGTCTTGGTCGATCTTGGCCTCATAATCGGAAATCTCATCATTGGATCTCGACATTGTCCTGAGAAGGAATTATACAATGTATGGATGTGAATTGATGGCAAGGAAGTGCATTGAGTAGTTGGAGATTATGGTTGAGTTCAGTTGAAAATTGTACTTGTCCGATGTTCAGGTACGGACTTGTCCGGGGGACCGTACTTTTCCATACAGGAATCAGATTGGTCCGGTGTTCATGACCTCAAACCCTAACTAGACGATCAATGGTGATTCCCAATGCAAAAATAGCTTAAGATAGATTCTTTGATTCTATCTTAAGATGGTGATTCTAGACGATCAATGGTGATTCTAAGATAGTTTCTAGGGTTTGGGAGGAAAATTACTAAGATTCTTTGATTCTTGAAGATGGAGCAGTTGGGGGTACGGATAAGTCCGTGGTCTTTAATACCCTCACAATGGAGATAGATTTCCACCCAATCATGAAGGGAGTTGATGGAAAAATCACCAAATCTCCTTGGGGGACCTCGAGTGAAGAGAGAGAATGTGAGGTGAGTTGTGAGGGTTAAGTAGATTAGGTTTTGGCGGTGCCTAGGGTTATGGAGTCGAAAAATCGGACTTGTCCGGGGTATACTGGACTAGTCCGCTCTACCGGAGACTCTGCGGACTAGTCCAGGTAACCACGGACTAATCTTTGGTCACCAGAACAGATATAATTGGCCCGTTTGTATATATTCGAAGGTTCTTATAGAGAAAAATATGGGGCAAAACACACAGATAATCTGATGAATATGATCAGTAAACATCCAACAATCAAGCTATGATCATAATTCAGCAAGATCAAGTAATTGAAATAGTTTTTCGGAGAAAATTCAGGGAGATGATTCTAATAACACAATCAAAGGATTTTGAATAAGCATACAGGTATGCAACCATTCAAGCCACATTCCGAGCATCAAGGATATTCAATTCATTTCAAAGCTCACAAAAACATTTTCATCAATTTGCTTTGTGAATATGTCAGCTAGTTGTTTTCGGTGTTAACATGGGAAATGGCTATGTCTCCTTTTATTGAGTGGTCTCTCCAAAAGTGATGCCTGCTGTCTATGTGTTTGGTCCTAGAGTGCTCAACAGGATTATGGGCAATTTTAATGGCACTCTCATTATCACAAAGAAGTGGAATACGACTCATATTGTAACCGTAGTCCCTTAGAGTTTGTAGCATCTAAAAGAGTTGTGCACAACAACTCCCGACAGCAACATACTCCACTTCGACTATTGATAAGGCAATGAAATTTTGTTTCTTGGAAGACCAAAAAACTAGGGATCTACCTAGGAATTGGCATGTACCGGAGGTACTTTTTCTATCTACTTTGCATCCGGCATAATCTGCATCGGAGTATCCAATGAGATTGAAATTGGAACCTTTAGGATACCAAAGGCCTAGGTTGGGTGTATGAACTAAATATCGCAAGATTCTCTTGACGGCTGTCAAATGACACTCCTTAGGATTGGCTTGAAATCTTGCACACAAGCACACACTCAACATAATATCACGCCTAAATGCACATAAGTAAAGTAGGGCTCCAATCATGGAGCGATATACCTTTTGATCCACGCTTGGTCCGTCTTCATTTAGATCCAAGTGCCCATTTGTTGCCATGGGAGTCTTTATAGGCTTCGCCTTGTCCATTCCAAACTTCTTAAGTATGTATTGAATATACTAGGTTTGTCTTATGAATGTCCCTTCCTTTTGTTGCCTCACTTGGAATCCCAAGAAGTATTTCAGCTCCCCCATCATGGACTTCTCGAACCTATCTGTCATAATCTTACTTAATTCTTCACAAAAGGATTTGTTAGTTGAACCAAAGATAATGTCATCAACATAAATTTGACAAATTAAAAGATCACTGTCAAGGTGCTTCGTAAACAACGTATAATCTGCTTTACCAATTTTAAAACCATTCTCAATTAAAAAATCTCTAAGGCACTCATACCAAGCTCTAGGAGCTTATTTGAGGCCGTAGAGAGCCTTACGCAGTTTGAACACATGGTCGGGGAACTCTTGATCTTCGAATCCGGGGGGTTGCTCCACGTACACCTCCTCCTTGATTGGTCCATTGAGGAAGGCGCTTTTCAAATCCATTTGATAGAGCTTGATATCATGGTGAGTAGCATATGCAAGTAATATTCTAATTGATTCAAGCCTAGCTACAGGAGCAAAGGTTTAGTCAAAATCCAAACCTTCGACTTTTGAATACGCTTTGGCCACAAGTCGTTCCTTGTTCCTTGTCACCACCCCGTGTTCATCTTGCTTGTTGCGGAAGACCCATTTGGTGCCGACGATGTTGAACTTGGGTCTTCCGACTAGTTCCCACACCTCATTCCATTTAAAGTTGTTCAATTCTTCTTGCACTGCCACCACCCAATCCAGATCTTTCAATTAATCCTCAATACTGCGCGGTTCCAAAAAGGATACATAAGAGTAATGCTCACAAAACTTAGCTCTACGAGATCTAGTGGTTACTCCCTTTTTTATGTCACCGATTATGTCGTCGATTAGGTGATCTCTTTGGACGCATTGGTGTACTCTTGGGTGCAGCACTTGCGGTCTTGTATCTCCGAGATCGTCTTCTTCTCCCCATGGATGGTTGCCTTCATTGGTGTGTTGACCATTTTTGTCTTCTTGAGGTTTATCTTGTGTAGAAGCTCCCCCTTGATCCATTACCTCCACTTGTGGTTCATCTTCTTTATTTTTATTTGGAGGTGGAACTTGTGGTCAAACATCACCCAACGCCATTTGTCTCAATGCTTGGCAAGGAGCTTCTTCTCTATCTAGCACACATTGATCAACTTGCTCTTCTTGAGAGCTGTTAGTTTCATCGAACACTACGTTACGTGCTACTTCAACAAGTCCGGAGACCTTGTTGAAGACACGATAGGCGTAAGAGCTCGAATCATAACCAAGCAAGAAACCTTCATCAGACTTCGAAGCGAACATTGAAGTCCTAGGCTTCTTGATCAAAATATAACACTTAGAACCAATAACTCAAAAATAGGAGATATTCTGCTTGTTACCGGTGAGTAGCTCATATGTCATTTTCTTGAGTAGTTGATTATAGAGTCGGTTTATGGCGTGACAAGCGGTGTTAACCGCTTCAGCTCAGAACTGATCCAAAGTCTTGTACTCATCAAGCATTGTCCTTGCCATATCTATGAGGGTTCGGTTCTTCCTTTCGGCTACTCTGTTCTGTTGAGGGGAGTAAGGTGCTGAAAACTCATGTTTTATGCCTTCTTCGTCTAGGTACTCCTCAACTTTGGTGTTGTTGAACTCCGAACCATTGTCACTTCATATGTTCTTGATCTTCAATGAGAATTAATTTTGTGCACGCTTGAGAAACTTCTTGAGCGTTCCTTGAGTTTTTGTCTTGTCATGCAAAAAGAAAACCCACGTGAGGAGCAAAAAATCATCAACAATTGCTAAGCTGTATTTGTTACCGCCGATACTTATGTAAGCAATCGGTCCAAACAGATCCATGTGAAGTATCTCAAGTGGTCTTGTTGTTGTCATGACATTCTTTGCGAGATGAGGTACTCCTACTTGCTTCCCGGCTTGGCACGGGCTACACGACCTGTCTTTCTCAAAAACAACATCCTTCAAACCTCGGATGTGATCGCCCTTGAGGAGTTTTTGAAGATTCCTCATACCAATATGTGCTAGCCGTCAATGCCACAGCCAACCCATGTTCGTCTTTGCAATCAAACAAGTGTAAAGTTCGTCTTTATCTTTGTTGAAGTCAACAAGGTAAAGCTTTCCCTTCAACAAACCCTTGAATGCAACCGAGTCATCACTCCTTCTAGAGAAGGTCACACCCTCATTAGTAAACAAGCAATTATAACCCTTGTCACATAATTGAGATATGGACACAAGGTTATAATATAAGGAGTCTACATGCATAACATGAGAAAGCGTGTGTTGAGATGATATTGCAATTTTATCGGTACCGAGCACCCTTCCTTGACTATTGTCTCAAAAATAGATGCCCTCGCTTGGATCTTCATTTACTTCATACTCAACGAACATCCTTCTTTCTCTGGTCATGTGGTTGGTGCATCCACTGCCTATCACCCATTTAGCTCCACCGCAGGAGTAGGTCTGCAAAAACAAATTATGCCATGGTTTGAGGTACCCAAGCTTGATTGGGTGCTTTGAGGTTAGCTACAAGTTATTTGGGCACCCACACATGGGACTTGGTGTTCCCATGGCGTGGCCCAACATATTTGGCATACACTTTACCAAAGTTGCTTTTCATAATAACATAAGATGCATCAAGAGTTCTAAACAAAAGTTGTTGCTCATATGAATTAGCATATTTGGACTTGTCAAAATTATTAGCCGTTCTAGCTTGAGGGGAGTTTCCCTTGATAAATGCAATGCGCTCCTTGTTATTCTTATGGCTTCTAGCACTTTGCTTTTCACCATAAGAATACCCAATGTCATATTTGACATTAGGAGATCTTGTGGTCAAGAATGCACTGCGTGCATACCTGATCTTCTCCTTGTCAAATATGCCACTACGGGAAGGATGCTTGTCATTTGCCAAGTTCGACTTATCCTTCAAGTTAGTTTCAACTTTAGCACATGTACAAGTGGTAGCAGTTTTAGATTTTAGGTGCTGAGAAGGTGAGCTTGAAGAGGATGAAGGGTCACTTCGCTTGAGTGACTCAACTTGTACTTCAAGGATCTTGTTAACTTTGGTCAAGTTAGCAAGTTCATCCTTGATAATTACATTTGAGTCGCTTAACTTCAAGCAAGCTTCCTTGCTTGAAGCTAATTCAAGCTCTAGTGACTTGCTTCGCTCCTTTTCAAGTTCAAGAAGCTTTTTTGATCTTAAGATACTCTTCCTTTTGAAGGATGATCACATCTTCTTGGCGATCAACAAGCTCCTCCTTATCAATAAGTTTATCCATTAAGAACTTCATTTTTGAGGCAATTTTCTTATCTAGGCCAACAAGCATATCTTCATTATCACTATTGGCATCACTATCGCTAGAGTAAGAATGCGACGAGGAAGATTTAGATGTTACCTTTCTTTTACCTTCCTTTGCCATGAGACAGGTGTCGTTGTTCTTCCTTGCGTCAATAGTTGGGAAGAGGGTGGATTTCTTCGTTGTCTTCTTAATGGCTAGACTAGCCATCTCCTCTTCCTCTTCGGACGAGGACTCATCATTTGAGTCCCACTCCTTTCCTAGGTGCGCCTGTCTAGCTTGCTTTTTCTTCTTCAAGAACTTCTTAGGTTGAGGCTTTATTTCCTTGGTCTTCTTCTTGTTTTCTTCAAATGGGCAATCAACTATAAAGTGGTCATATTCACCACTGTTATAGCATGCCCGCCTCAACCTTGGTCTTGCTTGTCTTTTTGTTTTCCTTCCTTGGATCTACTACCTTGTCTTCTTTTCATCATCTTCTTGAATTTCTTCATAAATATGATCATGTCTTCTTCATCTATATCGCTGTTGTCATCATCACTGTCATCTTCTTCTTGGGCTTCTCGAGCTTCTTTAGACATGGGCTTGCAAGTGGATTTCAAGGAGACCCCTTCTTATTTGCCGAGGTGAGGTCGGCAATCTCTTTGACATGTTTTGCTTGTTTTTTCCATCATCTCGAAATTGATGATCTTTCCAAGCAATTCGTTCGGGGTCATTTTCTTGTACTCGGGGCTTTCTCTAATCATTGAGCACAAGGTGACATCGCGAGGCATGAAGGCTCTAAGAATGAGCTTCACCACCTTGTGATCGTTCCACTTTTTGCTTCCATATGCTCTAACCTTGTTGATGAGAGTCTTCAATCGATTATACATGTCTTGCGTGAATAATCTTCTTCTATGGCGAATCTTCACAATTCGCCTTGGATCATCTCAATCTTAGCTTCTCGAACATGACGATCGCCTTCATGTGCGGTTTGTAGCGTATCCCATATTTCCTTAGCAATTTCGAGTCCATCCACCTTGGTGAACTCGTCTTGACTCAAAGATGATGTGATCACCACTGCAGCTTGAGCATCCCAATGAATCGCCTGCTCTAGGCTTGGTGTTAGCTCTTCATCATCGTCTGGGATATCTATACTTGTACACACTATGTGCCACAAACTAGGGTTAAGTGAGATTAAGTGCATTTTCATGTTCTGCGTCCACATAGAATAATCGTTGCCATCAAAGAATGGGGCTTTTCCTAAAGGAATTGATAAATAATGGTTATTATTAGAATTGAAACGATCATAATTGAAAGGATATCATGAGTAGTCGGTGTGACTACTCCCCTTCTTCTTCTTTTCGTCTTCATCCTTCATTTGCATTTGGAGAGAGCTTTCTTCCTTAGGAGCGCGTTGAGTTCAAGCGTCTCCTCATCATCGTCCTCGAAATCCTGAATGGCATCGAGGAGCTTCTCCAATTTCTGAGCCTTTTCATCTTCAACCTTCTCTTGGTTGAGGCTCTTGTGCACATTCTTCATGTTTGACATTTTCTCTTTGAGCGATTAGTCTCTTTTTGAAGAGTCCAGCTCTGATACCAATTGAATGTGTCCTAGAGGGGGGGTGAATAGGCCTTTTTGAGTTTTAGTCGGAACCTGCAACACGTAGAAACTTGATCAAATACCGATAAATCGGACTAGTCCTGTAGTGTGCGGACTAGTCTGGTGCTTGCAGACTAGATTGATCAAGTTTGAACGATGATCTCGATCCAATTACTCTACGCAGCGGAAATTAAGATGTAACTAGAGTATGTTGCTATAATTAAACTGAGGATAGCACATGGTAACCTTAGTTTAATGTTTTGATGTAATTTGACTAAGACAAGTTAAACTCTAGATGCAATGAACCATAAGCACAAAGTGAAGACACAAGATTTTTATCCCGTGGTTTGGTTCCCAAGAAGGCAACCTACATCCACGTTGAGGAGCCCACGAAAGGATCGGGTCTTCACCAACCCTACCCTTATCGAATCGCAACGGAGGCCAATTCTCTTCCACTAATCACAAAGTGGTAAGAATAACCATCTTCAAGGGTCCTTCTCACAAGTTGAGGGCTCTCCAAGATTTACAACTGAAGACACCACCAACACACTTGAATTATATGCAACAAGGAACAAGAGTGTGCGAGAGAATCAAACTCAAGAGCTCAAAACTTGAGGAATCATGTCTCTCCTTTGATATAATGTTAATCCTCAAGGATTTGATTTTCTTGCATTGGATTATGTGGAGAGATGTGTTTTCTAGGCTCTTGGAGGGTGTGACGGCGCAGGTGGTCTAGAGAGTTCATAGTTGGGCCATGCACCTCTATTTATACTAGGGTTTCCATGTGTTACCGTTAGGATTTTCAAAGTCCAGACTAGTCCGTGGTGGTCTCCGGACTAATTCGGTGTGCGGCGTGTGGGAAACCTAAGTGCCCCGAATTATCGGACTTGTCCGGCAAGGGGCGCACTAGTCCGTTTTTGTCTCTGGAAATGTTTGGACTAGTCCGGCACATATCGGACTAGTCCGGTGGTGGTGAAACTCTTAGTAAATTGGATATAAGTTCGCACTTGGAGGACTTGTTCATTTTTAGTCAGAAGGTTTTCTGGACTAATCTGGGCAGATATCTGACTTGTCCAATTTGGGTCAGAAGGATATCGGACTACTCCGTGGTGTTATCGGACTTGTCCGATTTTGTGCAAAACTTTGAAGTGTTGAGGACTAGTCCGCACTGGGGAGGAGTAGTCCGATCTTAATCAGAAAGATATCGGACCAGTCTGTGGTGATATTGTACTAGTCCGGTCTGTGTAAACCTGGACTGTGCAAACAAGTCTGCACTGGGAAGACTTGTCTGATTCTTAACAAAGAGATTATCGGACAAGTCTGGGATATATCAGACTAGTTCGGACCTGTATGAATTTCTGCAGTGAGAGCGATTAAGATTTTCTTGAGCTCTTGGGGTGTGTTTCTCCAACACACTCCATAAACAAAGATTATTCTATTCATCTCTTGATCTCTTTCCAACTTGATTTCTCATTCCCCTTTCTTTTTGCGCTTTCTCCATGTTTTCATTAAAACCTGTGCTCATCTCAACAATTTGGTTAGGATCTCATTTGTTTGTCATAAATCAACCAAATCCTACAAGGGATGCCTAGATGGGGCTTTGAAGCTCCACTTCCAGAAACCTTAACACAAAGTTATTTCTCGCGACTCCTTGACACATCCGGCGGACTTCCTCCCACTGAATATGGTTCCGGATGTCAGGAGGGAACTCTGGAAGGGATATATGGAGCTAGAAAATCTCAGCCTGGTGGAGAGGCGCAGGACCACCGGGGTAGCCATTCCCGGAGCTTAAGAGAGGGTGGCTCTGACCGTTGCTCCAAGCCAGAAGGTCGACGACGTCAACAGGGGCAAGGGCAAGGGCAAGGAACCAGCTGAATCTTCCAGCTGGAAGAGGAAGTTGTGGCATGCTGATGGTAGTTCCGTCGGGTCAGCTCCGACTTCAACAGCCCCCTCTCCCTGACGAAGTAGATAATTGGCGGTCACTCCTTTAGTGCCGGTGTCCTCGAGGGGCATTAGCTCCGATAAATCAAATTCGGTCCCTGCACCGACCATGGGCTCCAGGTTCGGAGGTCTTTCGGAGCCGAGGGAGGTCTCGCCTGAGGTAACGCTAGTAGCTACGGCAAGTTCCGGGCAGCAGTCCGGAGCCTCCACCACACCGACGATGGTGGGCTCTGGCTCTGACCGCCCGATGAGGAGGTTCCACGCTGACTGGAATGATAGCATCCCCAGGTAAGCATTGTCATCGCACCTTGAGCTGCTAATTTTGTCTTTATCATGTATTGAATATGAATTTTTTTATATTTATCTTTATCCTGCTGCAGCAACTGAGGCTATGCAGGCGGAAGCTCCGGCTTCAACCCCTATGCCTCCCCAAGTGGTGGATCAAGACACGGCAGTTCCGGCGCCAACTGTCGTGGACTTGTATTCAGAGTCATCGCCAGAAGCTCTAGTGGTAGCTTCGGAAAAGGGGGAGATGTTTGTGATGAAGCGCCAACGGTTTCGGTGTCGGCGGTTGAAGTTCCTCTTCCGGAGACGGAGGTGGCTGAAGCTCCTATGTTTGAGATGGAGGTAACAGATGCTCCGACCCCCGAGCCGGAAATAGTTGAAGCTCTGGCCTTAGAGCCAAAGAATGCAGGAGCTCTGACACCTGAGCCGTAAGTAACCGAGGCTCTGGCACCCGAGCCGGAAGAAGTTGAAGTTTCGGCACCTGAGCGGGAGGCGGAGGGAGCTCTGGTCGAAGTTGCAGCATCCACCCCGGAGGTGACTACTCTGTAGGTGTCTATGTCAGAGTCAGAGCACCCACAAGAATCAGCAGCAGGTCATGTACCCCAGAAGCCAATGATTGAAGATCCGATGGGGGGACCTTCTTCATCAACTTTAGAAGTTGGTTCTAGTGCTGTGGAGATGCAAGGGACCACGCTTGTGCCATGGGACCCGATTTTTGTGTTAGAAGACCCCTTGGAGCTGGCAGAGGAGATCCCAACAGGTCCGGAGCCAATTCCTTTGGCTTTGTCTATTGACACGCCTGCTCCTGTCTTCGTCAAGTTCAGCTCGCCTTTAACCATGACAACAAGGCCCTCGAAGAAGAGCGCCACACCTTGAGGCGTTGGCGCAATAGACTTCACTTTGAGAGTAAGCTCACGCAAACAAGGCTTGCTGACCAGCGGGAATGGGTCGATAAGGAAAAGGTCCAGATGATATACTAGGGCCAGCTGGTGGATGAGCGGGAGGCTTCCTTTAGGGTCCTCGACGCGAAGTCTCGGGAGATTCTCGAGTATGCTAGGAAGAGCAATGAGGCTGTTGATGATCTTCAGGACAACCTCAACAATCTAAATGAGATTCTCCTTAAGCGCCAAGGGGACCACAGTGAGAGGGAGGAGAAAATCCTAAAGAAGCAGGATGACATTATGAAGAAGGAGGATGAGCTCGCCATTATCTCTAGGGGAGGAATGCTTGGCTGACCGCACTAAAATTTTTGAACAGCAGTGCAAGTAGGAGGAGGAGAAGCACTGGAAGATGGGGCAGGAGCTCTCCAAAAGAGAAACTGACATCACCACCAAAGAGGAGAATGTGAGAGGCAGGGAGAAGGACCTGGCGAACTGCCGGAACCGCATCCTCCTCCAGGAGTTGGAGCTCGTTGACCGCAAAAAACATGTGGCTGAGAGTATTCAACAACATCCCAAAGAGGTCGAGCGCATCGCTCATGACGGTTCAGAGATTGCGGCCGCCATAAGGTCGCTAGAGGAACTCAATAATTCAAGAGCAACAGCGTCCCAGCAAGTTTGGGACTTCCTGGGGCATGCTAATAAGGCTTTGGTGCCACTTGGCTTGAGCCCGGTACGTCCGGATGACCCGGAGCCGGAACTGGACAAGGCGGTGGTGGTGCTGAGCTCTACCAGCAACAAGCTGGACACGATGGGTAATGTCATCATCGACCAACTAGAGACAGAATGGAAGTCTTCGTCCAAAAACGTCGCCGAATATGTGCTGATGTCTTTCAAAAGCCGAGACCCCCAACTTTATCTAGATCCGGTGTTCGAAGGGCCCATTGCGGAAGAGGAAGATGCTGCCAGGGCCAGCATTAAGAAGATGCCCAGAATGTTGCCTCGTATTTCCATAGGACTTAGGAACTTTTTCTTCTGCCTTTACCTGTACTTCTCCAATTTTTTAATACAATCCTCGAATGAATGAAATCCAATCTTTTTGAATGAATGAATTCCATCTTATATTTTTCTTCAATGCATTGTCCTTTATCTTATTGGCCCCCTAGTAGATGTACACAATTTGATTGCGAACATGTACCAAGAGGATCTAACAATGACTTGAACACTTTGAACATGTAGCTATAACCCTTAGCTCTTAGGTCCGAAGTTTACTTCTGACATCCCTAGGGACCCTTTGTGACGTCGATGACGGGCCCCCTGGGAGGTGTCGGAGCTTGGTAGATCTGAGGGCGCCCACTGCCAACACATAGAGCAATGACGGTGGGCCCCCTGGGAGGTGTCGGAGCTTGATAGATCTGAGGGCGCCCACTGCCAACACATAGAGCGTCAACGACTGGCCCTCTTAGGGTGTCGGAGTTTTATAGATCTGATGGGGCGTACTGTCAACGCGCGAAACATTGATGGTGGGCCCCCTGGGGGTTGTCGGAGCATTATAACTCTTACTGCGTCGACGGTCAACACTTAGAGCATCGACGGTGGGCCCCCTCGGATCGTCGGCAGCTTCGACGATATCCACCATCAACATATAACAAATCAACGGCGAATCCCTTCAGGGTGATTTCTTTGCCATCTTCACATGAATTGCGGTTTATTCTTCACGTCAATGGTTGCCCCCATGGGAGTTGTAGGAGCTTGTTTGCTCTGAGGACGCCCAATTTCAATGTAAGAAACATCGACAGCGGGGCCCCTGGGTTTGTTGGAGCTTAGTGGCTCCGGTAACATGCACCATCGCCATGAACTTTCCATTTTTCCTGCGAGTTAAAGACAAGAAAACAGTAAAATTCATCCTCTTGTCTATAAATTGTTTGCGGCTTATTGTTCTTACTGGTAGTTTAGGTCCGACGAAATTCAACATGTCAACAACTAAATTGATGTAACCTCTTCAGATTTGAATGCCTTCCAAACCTGCCCCACTGAGGCCTGCCAGAATATAGGTAGAGTGGTGCACTTAGGGTGTTGGACCAGTCTAAGTCGATAGCGCACTCCGGACCTGTCATTGGCTTTGGCGTTCAGGCGAGTAGACCATCCAGCAACGCTAAGATCCGATAAAGATTAACAATATAACTCGTATATCATATGAATAACTTGGACTAAATATCAAAAAGAATTGCACAACTTCGTTATAGACAATAAGGAAAAGATAATAAAAGTGAAATGAGCCTGTACAGAATTAATGCATGTGGAGTCATCCTTCACACAACAATATATTTTATTATAGGTCCGAATTACAGGGGAGACAAGGACACACTTGGGGTACGGAACCAGGCCAAGCGTGCTATTCATCTTGTTCTAACCCAGGGTAGGTAAGCTGTACTTTTAGTATAGGGACCAAGTTAGGTGGGCTTCAACTTGTCAGACCCTCCCGGAGAGGTCCGGATGTTCTCCTTTAGGACCTACCTGACTATGTGTATAGACTCTATAACTTACATTGTGTGTAATTACAGACTCGCCTCCGTGAAACTAAGCATAAAACTTACAGAGGTGCTCGATGTTCCAAGGATTGGGAAGCAGAGTCCCATCCTCTGTTTCCATGCGAACACATCCAAGACAGGATACTTTGATCACTTGGAAGGGACCTTCCCAGCTGGGGGACTGCTTGTTCATCCCTTCACGAGTTAGTATTCTCCGCAGCACCAGATTGCATGATTCAAGCTGTCGGTTGCGCACATGCCTTTGGTGATAGCACCAGAGCGCCTGGAAATATTGTGCATTTCGGACAGCTGCTTGGCACCTTCCCTCATCGACGAGGTCAAGGTCTTCATGCCGGAGCATGTCCTACGTGGCTTCATCGAAGGTCTGGACTCGGAGTGACCTCATGGTGATCTCCGGAGGAAGGACTGCTTCTGCTCCGTACACCAAGAAGAAGGGGGTCTCTCCAGTTGACCGTCTAGGTGTAGTTCTACTTGCCCACAATGCGGACGGAAGCTCCTCTATCCAGTTGGTTCAATGTTTCTTCAGGCACTCGTAATTGTGCGTCTTGAGTCCTTTCAATATTTCTGCATTTGCTCCTTCGGCTTGGCCATTACTTGTCGGGTGAGCTACTAATGCGTAGCTGACTTGTATTCTGAGATCTTCGCAATATTCTTGGAATGCTGGACTTTTGAATTTGGTTCCATTGTCTGTGATGACTCTATTCAGAACTCCAAATCTGCAGACTATAGACTTCAAGAACTTGATAGCTGATTGCTTGTGGATAGTCACAACTGGAGTTGCTTTTGGCCACTTGGTGAACTTGTCAATGGAGACGTACAGGAACCTGTAACCTTTGACAGCTTTTGGGAAAGGTCTCAAAATGTCCATTACCCACACAGCGAATGGCCATGTAGGAGGTATCATTTGCAGTGACTGAGCCGGTGTGTGAATTTGTTTCTCGTGGAACTGGCACGCTTCAGACGTTTTTACCAGCTCAACTACATCTTGGAGAGCTGTAGGCCAGTAAAAGCCATGTCGGAAATCTTTACTGACCAAGGTGCAGGAAGATGTGTGGTTCCCACACTTGCCTCCATGGATTTTCGCAAGGAGCTCGCGGCCTTCTTCCTAGGCAATGCACTACATTAGGACGCTGTTGGCACCGCGCCGGTAGAGATCCCCTTCTACCAGTGTGTATCTTCTAGCCAATCTGACGATCTGGTCAGTGGATGCACCGTCTTCGAGAAGGATGTTGTCTTTCAAGTAGCTCTGGATCTCTGAGATCCATGCATCAGAGCTAACTTGAGAGTCTGAGTCTTGCGTGTTGGGTTGCTCCAAGCTTCCTGCAGCACCTACGACTCTTGGTGGACACCATGGTAATAGGGCCACTAGGACGGCCAGCTTTGAGGTGCTGGTCTCACCGCCTTCGCCCAATTCGACAGGCTGAGCGGTTGGTCTTCACAACCTCCTGACAAAAACTTCGTCGGGAGCTTGAGCTCCGGTTGAAGCCTTCGTCGAGAGTTTGTCGGCTTCGGCGTTGTTGGGACATGGCAGAGATCCAAAACGTTGATGTCTTTCTGGAGCTTCCGGACTTCAAGGAGGTAAGCAGCGAGTTGTGAGTTGTTGCAGCTGCATTCACCTTTGACTTGCTTGATAATGAGCTTTGAATCACCCTTCACTAGCATCTGCTTGACGCCATATGATAGCGCCACCTTGAGCCTATAGATGAGAGCATCATACTCTGCCACGTTGTTGGTTGCCATGAAATCAAGGTGCACCATGTACTTGACCTTCTCCCCGGTCGGAGCGAGGAGAAGGATTCCAGCTCCAGCCCCATGATTCTCCACAAAGCCGTCAAAGTAGAGAGTCCAGTGAGGTTCGGTGAAGATCGAGACCTTGGGTACCGGTTTTTGCTCACTGGGGCCACCTGGATTGGATGAAGAAGGGGTCCAATCCGCCACGAAGGCAGCCAATGCATGACTCTCGATAGCATGCTGAGACAGGAATTCGAGATCAAACTCTGCTCGCTCCGCTGCCCACTTTGCAATGTTCCTAGTAGAATCGGAGTTATGCAGTATAGCACGCAGTGGATAAGAGGTTACCACTGATATCTTGTGGGATTGGAAGCAGTGACGTAGCTTCCTTGAGGCAATAAGAATTGCATAGAGCAGCTTATGCACCTCAATATACCAAGTCTTGGTGTCGTGGAGTACTTCACTGATGAAGTACACTAGCCGCTGGATCGTCCGGACGTTCCCGGAAGGGCCCGTAGGTTCTTCTTCATCAACCCGGACCCTATTGGAGGGGTCCAGACCTTCTTCTTGAGCTTCCCAGACCCTCCTGGAGGGATCCAGAACTTCTTCTTCAGCCATGTGAACTCCCTCAAATGAGAGAGGTTGATCCTCGGGCAGCTTACCTTGAAGATCCATGCCTAAGGGTTGGGACCCAGACTCGCCTTCAGGTAGATCTGAACCCTCCTAGAGGTGTCTGGGCTCCTGAACTGTAGGTGGTTCTGATCTTTCCATAACCAGAACCATACTGAAAACCTTCATAGTTGCCGAAATGTAAAGCAAAAGAGGCTCACCAGGGTTTGGAGCTACCAAGATTGGTAGTGTGGTGAGGAGCTGCTTGAGCTCTTGGAACGCCTTTTATGCTCCTTCAGACCAATGGAATGACCCGGACTTCCTCAATAGCTTGAGAAAGGGTAGCACTCGTTCTGCCAGTCTTGAGATGAACGGGCTGAGTGCAGCTAGACATCCAGTTAGCTTTTGGACATCCTTGATGCAGGCTGGGGGCCGCATGTCTTCAGTAGCTTTGATCTTCTCCGAATTCGCCTCAATTCCTCGTTGAATCACCAAGAATCCAAGGATCTTCCCAGAGCTAACCCTGAAGACACATTTGTATGTGTTCAGCTTGGTGTGTGTCACGCGCAGCTTGTTGAAAACGGCTTGCAGGTCGTCAAGGAGTGATTCCTTGTTCTTGACCTTCACGATGATGTCATCGACATAGACCTCCACCAATTCCCTAATAAGCTTTCTAAATGTTTTGTGCATGGCTTGCACAAAAGTCGAAGCAGCATTTTTGAGACCAAAAGGCATGGTAGTGTAACAATATAACCCATCTACTGTTATGAAGGCAGTATGCTCTTCATCTTCCCTAAACATTTGGATCTGATGATATCCGAAGTATGCATCTAGGAAACACAATAGCTCACACCCGGAGGTGGAGTCCACTATCTGGTCTATCCTAGGTAGTGGAAATGGATCTTTTGGACAAGCCTTATTCAAGGTGGTGTAGTCGATACACATCCAAAGTTTCCCGTAGGCCTTGGGTACAATGATGGATTTGCCAGCCATCGTGGATGTTAAACCTCATGTATGAAACCAGCTTCGAGCAGCTTCTTGATTTCTTGTCGAATGAAGTTTTGTTGCTTGTCTGATTCCTTCTAGGGATTTAGGTGTACAGGTCGTGCGTCGGGAAAAATTTTCAAGCCGTGCTCAATCACCTCCCTAGGGATCCTAGGCATTTGTGACGGTTGCCAGGCAAACACGTCAGCATTTGCCCAGAGGAAAGTGATGAGCGCGAGTTCCTATTTGATGTCCAGTCCTCCCGATATATGGGTGGTCTAGGCAGCATCAGAACTAATTTGGACGACTTCGACAGGAATGTAGGTGTCGCGGCTTGGCTGCACACGTTCTGCAGAGGTTGAGCCTCGGTGACGAGTGCTCGAAGGTTGAGCAGCTAGATCCTTGCCGGATGCTTCCTCCCACGCTATTTTTAGTGTGTGGAGTACTTCCAGTGCAGTAACTCCCGCAACGCGATCTCCGCGCACCCGAAGAACGCCTGAAGGTGTGTGGGGACTGGAGTCAAACCTCCGAGGATCTCATTGGATGGTGCCGTGCGATGCGGCACCTAACAACACACACGAAAAGAATACATAAACATATAAAGTTTTCATTTCATAATAAGAAGAGTTTACAAAAGAGTGTACCACAGGGGTACACACGCAGCGGAAAAATACATACTCATAATCTCACCTATAAGCAGGAGAGAAGATGTCCATGCCCTAGGACGCTTCTCACTAGCAACATGAAGAACATTCAGCAGCGGCGTGGCTCACATGAGATTTATCTCGACACCTCGAGTCTCATGTACAACCTGAACAGCAGAAATAAAACTAATACCTGCAAAAATCGTTAAAGTGCAAACGTGAGCATAAGGCTCAGCAAGACTTAACCGTCTCACTAGACATATGCAGGGTGAATACTAACATGGGTAAGGAATAGCATCAATAGACTCGCCTACAAAAGGATCCTTATAATCAGGTTTTATGTAGCAAATGACATTCTCCAAGCACGGCACATCATGGGCTCCACAATCAAACAGAAACGCTTTACCGATGATATGACATGCTTAGAGCACATAATGCTATTACAGCTAAAGTATGGGGAAATTGTAAACTTTTAATTGTAATATCTCTAAATCATACAAGGTTGCAAAACAATTATAATTCAATACAATGTATTCGTCTAGCTTCTTTAGTATTTACTATGTCACGACAGCAACAGACAAGTGGTACTCTATTATCGCGAGGGACGGTGATTGCAATCAGGACACACCCGGACTGCACGACACGCACACCTGCGTGGGAGACACATACGTGCTCTCCTCCCTGCGTCATACGTGGCCACCTTTCACCCAAGACCCCAATGTCGACAAACCCCTTCATCCCGAGCAAAAGGTCCCCTACACGGACACGTCGAAGTTGCCCGCTAGAAGATTTACACCTTTATGCCTTCGCATCTCAATTCAAGGACAACCGAGGAGTCTCCACACTACACTCTGGAGTTACAACAGTTTAATGGGTCCCATATACCATTATGCAACCGGTATAGTTCAAGCTTGCCCAACGGTGCCGCATACGACACGGTCCTCAAGCGACACAGGCAGGGCTATGCGACCGAGACTTAATTCTTGCCGCTTCCTATCCATCCCCTGCCCGGTCTCCATTTCATTATATTATGCCATTTTCTATCTAACTAATCCTTTGAGATATGTCCTACATCTCTCGCGAGTAGATTCCAACTACTCGACTTCTACCGGATTTCCTATGCATTAGCAAAGCAGTTACTACAGGTCAAACTGTATCTCGTTCCAACCAAACCCTGGGATTTGTGGTCATGCAAGTGGAGTATAAAACACCTTATACATAATGACAAATATCAACTTGAGACGTAAGTGAATAAAACTGGAAATTTTTGAAAAGCTCTTAAATGCAAACCGGGGCTTGCCTTAGTTTGCGACTCGAATAAATGTCAATTGTTAGTGGCCCTTCTGTGCAGACTCTGCCAAGGACTTCAAGTGGACACCCTGGCCTTCTCCTCCAAGCGAAACTTCTTGTCGATCACCTATCATCACGTTCCTATTGACATGATATGCATATAAGTAATTAAGTAGTTTAATAATAGGCTCCATGGGGTTGTGTAAACTTTAAGAATGAGGAGTTTGACTAGGAAGGACAGATATGCCTCTGTTGTGGGGGTAACCAAAGGATGAGTCAAGGTGGACATAGTAGTGTCGGTATGAACTGAAAGGTACAACATAAAGCTACATTGCAACTTAGCATACCACATATAAAGCTATGCCAAGCGAGATCGACAATTCTGAATGGTGAAGAAGTGTTGGGCAGAGAAGTGTAAGGACGACCCAAAAATTAAAGCTATACCACACATAGTATGAGTGGAGTGTACAAGATGAAGGTCACAATTTAGCAGTCGACCAATGAACTTGACTTAACTCATAAAGGAGTAAACCTAGTTAAGTGAGCAGTGCTGTCGTAGGGTCCTGACTTAGGATAAACCATGATGGAACCTAATGACACTTGGGACTGAATTGGGATCAACATGGCTTGGACTTAAGAAGTCATTGCAAGCATTGTTAACCTAGCATGAGTACCAAGACAATGTCAAATGACTTTTAGGTAAATTAGTTTCTACGGCAAGCTTCTCGAGCATCGTTCTAGTGCTTACACGATGACACTAGTGTAGTGTCTCCCGCAAGCCTATCCAGTTGAGCTCGGTAAGCTCTCGGGACTTAAACATGATGCAAGACCTTGCCGTGAAGGCAGGATTTGCCATCTCGAGAAGATCATCTTAGCGACGTCCACAACAACCCGAACTCGTCAATGGTGGTGAGCGAAATCCCGAACACCACCTTATGAGTCACAAGTTTAGTGATGTTGACTCGATCGTCGGCAAGCGACTCGACGAACCTACCGTCGATGAATTGGTACACCAAGTTAACCAATCCTGTGATCGGTTAGGGAACATCCTTGACATAACCGAGGAACTCTTATCCAAGGTTCCCCTTGGTCTAGTTCTCCTTGTTGGTCGCAACGTTCTCGCATACCTCTACCCCAGGTCATCGGTGATCACTGACACACCTGGTTTGACCTAGAAGGCATTTCATCGAGCACCCTGGCTACACTCAGGACTCGATTGCTCTCACAACGACTAAAACCTAATTTGGCTTGACAACTATTGTCCGACGAGTCGTGCTTGTGTTTCAGCACCACACTCATCACAGACGTTCTTCATCTCGATGCCAGGGCACGATGAGGGCTCGGAATGTCATGACGACGTCATGTGGTCAACGACGTTGACGCGGCTCTTGGTGGAGCATCACGAGCACACACGGACAAGTTAACGCGATCCAAAAGACAAAGAAAGTCAACTTGGGGACTCCTATAGGAATGATATCAATGTAGAAACTGGACGTACGACTTGATGACACATGAGTACCCTTAGCGATCACGACGAACCGACGTTGGTGACGTCAAGCAAGGTATTTCAGGGCGAGGCTCACCTTGTAGGCATTTCGCCGAACATCTTGGTTGTGTACTTGATTTGGTTACTTCATCAACATTCCAAGAGCACCTTGGCACATGTCCTTGTAAATTGCCACCCCAGAATAGACGTGCATCCATAGACCAGCATTGAACGGCAACACACTTAGTTTCACCTTGTAACCATTTCATCGAACACCTTGGTTGCATTCACTGATCCAATCACTCTTGCAAAATTAGAGCTAAACTTGGACCAGTTGTCGATACCATTGTGTCAAAGGTGTGTTCCCGAATTTTATCCATCACACCAAACAATTGTCTTGTTTACAAGACATAGCCACGGTGCGGAACGGGGTGACGATGCTAGGTGTCGAGCACCGGTTGAGGTGTTGGACAGCGACGAGGGTGGGCGACCATCGCCGGCACGGGCGCCACATGACCAGGGCAGCCGGGGGTGACAGTAGGGCTGTGGTGATAGTGTTGAGCAAGGAGCGCGACAGCACCTGCACGGGAGTTGAGGGGGGCCGCAAGGAGTGGTTTTAGGGCGGCAGGGTGCTCGGCCAGGGCGCTGGAGCTGCAGGCGGCCAGGAGCAGGGCGACGCGCGCGGCGAGTTGGAGCGAGCTGGGACGCGGGCCAGCGGTGGGCTGGGCGCCAGGAAGGTGCGGCGAAGAGACGACACCGGAGGCGACCGGCGAGGAGGCGCGCATGGCGTCGGTGGCGCGTGGGGCGGCAGAGCGCTGTGGGCGGTCGAGCATGGGGACGGCCCGGAGGCGAGCGATGCTAGGGCTTCGCGCGGGCTTTGGGGCGGCAGGGAGAGGCGACATGCAAAGGCCGGGGAACGGCGCGTGGGGGTGAGCTCGGCGCGTGGACAGCGGGAGCAAGACAGCAGGCACACGGCGGCAGCAGCGACTGGGCGCGGTGCCGTAGGCCAGGGGCGCGTGGGAGGTGCGGAGGCGCGAGCGGCGGTTAGGGTGCGCGAGGCAAGCCGGCGCCCGGGAGGTGCTGGGAACCGAGGCGGCGGGAGCGGCGGGAGCCGGTGGCTGGGAGGCGAGCGGTGAGCAGGCGCGGGCGGGGTAGATAAAGACCGACGTTCCCGTCACTGTGGCACATGCAGTGTCTCGGTGTCACGCTGTGGGCAGTGCCGACCTGACCTGTGGGGACCCCTTTTTCCTAAGTACTGACGATAAGGATGACATGTGGGTCCCACTTTCTTCTCCCTTCTCTTTTCAAAATTCAAATGGAGCTAGCAAACATGCTTCAAAAATATTCGACTTTGGTCCAATGACTAAATAAAAAGTGGAGAATTTTATGGTGCAATGAGATTTCAAAACTAAGCAAGTTGAATTTGAACTCGGGTTTGAATTTGAATTCAAGTGGTGATACTTGACTCAAGGAAATAAATAGTAGATTAGGTTCAAAAATCCTGAAACTTTGAAGTTAACTTTTTTGAACCATAAGGGACCTCAGGAAAAATTTGGAGTTGATCTGAACAAGGTTGAGCACAAAGTTTAAATTTGAAGTCGACGTTGATTAAACTCTCAGTACGTGTCCAATAAATGGGAAACGTGCTTAAAAAATTTTGAAACCTTACCGAGAGTCTATTTGGAATATTAGAAGGTCATGGAAAAATTTACGGCATGAGATTTGTATATTTTTGGATGTCCCATTTTAGGGTTGGAATAATTCCATTTTCTTTCTCTCTATTTTTTTTTCTTTTCTCCTTTAATTTTTCATTGAAAATGTGAATACTTGGAAATTAAGGATTTTACACCTTAAGTTCCAATATACATTAGCAAAAATGTTCTGTATGTAAAATTTTAACAAGTCCCTATTTTAAGTGAACATTGGTTAACTCATATGGTTCATGTGAGTTTGGATTTCCAAGTCCATTTTCAAAATTTTAAATTTCGCATTTTTGCGTTTTTGTTCTTCCGAAAAACGGGCTTTTACAATCCTTCCCCCTTAAAGGAATCTCGTCCCGATATTCTAACAAGTAGAATAACAGAAACGATGAGGGGACGATCCGTAAAAGAGGGTCATTGACTAAGGAAAATGACAATGCCCTTAAAGACTTGGGTTCTACGAAATAGTGATTATCTTCATGTATCTTAAGAAATTCTAAAGTCTGCTTCATGTGATTCTAGTCTTTAGGTTGATAACCTTGACAGGAAGCTCGACATGACAATATCACATCGTAAAACTTTCACGTCTGTTACTGAACCTTTATTGCTGTACTCTTACACTGGCGTGACATCCTGTTCTGTCCTAGTCTTGACTTGAAGAATCAGCAGTTGTTCTCTGCTTCTCTAAGTTACCATGACAGTTTAAAACTATCTGTGCATTGATTCTTGGTTGCTTGCTTGGTTTTGCATAGGTCCTTATAACTTAATGTGGCATTTCTCTTGACATGAGTTAAGATGGTTTACGAGGTTAAACAACAATCATTAACCTCGTTTGATGTATAGTCAACCATAGGATTTCTTAGCTGTAGCATAAGAGTAGCAAGGAACTCAACACTCTTATGTGGGCAAAACAGCAGGAATACCGAAGATATGGCGACTACAAGATTTTTGGATATATCAACATCTTCAAACAATAGAAATAGAAGATGAAGATCCTTTGCGGTGGCACATGAGGATTTAAGGATTCGGTATCTCATATGTTTCAACACAGCAAAGAACTCAATCATATGGTAACTACAAAGTAATTAGTGTAGCAAGGTTACCATATAACAACGTAAGATCTTAGATGGACCCAAAGAGTTTCATGAGGTTTACAATCGAATGGTATCCTTGCGAGAAAGGAGATTTCATGGATTTTATAAGGTTGATCATCGAACTGATGACCACTCGATGGCGAACGGTATAGTTGCAACAATCAAGATACTTGAACCTAACAAGTCAAGGATGGAAGTCCAAGTGTCTGTTTAGTTGCAAGTGAGGTTGAGTAATCGGGTTCCCGAAGTATTACTCACTGGAAAGGAGATCAATAATTTAAGGAGTCAAATGAATATGGTGAAATGATCATAGTCATTAGACACCTTAGAATAGTTTGAATGGGTACACAGTCTTGCTCTTAATTTTAGTATTATCATGCATTCTATCATTGGTGTTACATTGGTAATGATGCTTCATGATGCATCATATGTTGTATGGTGCAATGAATATGCATATGGTATGGTGCAAATGGTGCATATATATGGTGCAAATGATGCATATGTATGATGCAAATGGTGCACATGCATGGTGCAGTGGCTTTTATAGTTTGATCAAGACTAAATGAACAACACCCACAAAACTCAAGTATTGTCTGATGATTTGCAAGGATTGGATATCGTGGTCGTGAAAAACACTCAATGAGTAGCATTACCTTCATGACTCGACCACAGTTAAGGAATTCATAACGGAACGATTGACAAGGAATGTGGGAAATATACCATGTTACCTCGACCTTTCGAAAGCTTGTGCATGTTCTACTCAACTTGATTGTATCTTCATCAGAAGAAAAACAACTCACTATATGTCTCTAGTGATGCTTCACTTAACCTTCGCTTCGATCTGGCAAGAGGAACTGATATCCTTAGTGATCACTTTAGTGGAGTTGAAGTCACACTTCTTCTTTGAGTAACTCAATCTGGTGGTGGATGTTGGATCCTCTTGAAGATGTAATCTTACTTGATCGTCTTCTTGTTGACACGACTCGTTGTAAACAAGGTTGATGGTTGAATACCACCATTACTTGAGTGCTCGTCTTCCCCCTTAAAGTTCCAAACCAGGATGTTGAAGCGTACTTCAAACAATCCTCATGGGAAGACGAGATGCAACTCGAGTAATTGCGCCCTGCGTTCAACATCACAAGATGTGATGTGGCAAGTCACATAAATCAGACACTAGTATGCCTATCCAAGGGAAAAGGCTTCGAATGAGTTTAACACTCCATTCGACTTGGTAAATAGTTAAACCCTAACTATTGGTTGGTTACGACATTCCTCGAGTTGAAATCGAGAACCGAATGCCTAACAAAAACCAAAAGTTCAAACTGGCCAGACTATGGTGACAAATGACCAGTCTGGACGCAAACTCGATTTTGATCCAGTTAATGGTAAAATCAGATCATGAGGTGAATAACAAAGTTAAAGTAAACTTCAAGAACTTTCCAAAAAGTATTGGTTTGCCTCTAGATCATCCCTGGTTTTCATGTTATGCTATTTTAAATTTAATAGAATTTTCTGCAGTTTCAGCAGAACCTGCTGAAAAAGTACCAGTTTTGATCTACAGTTTTCAGACTGTTATGATGGAAATCTGGAAATATTCTTATTTACAAAGTTGTAGACAATGTAATAATCTTTCCAGAATGTACTTACTTGTCTTCATATCAGTTCTGGTTCAAAAGATATGAATTTTTGAAGTTGGGTAAAATTTCAGCATTCAGACTTCTATATTCAGTTCAGATTGACCACATTGTATTCAAACTCGATTTGGAAAAAGTAGACGACAGATTCAGGTATGGATCCAATTACAAAAATTGTAGCTTACTCACTAAAATTTCCAACGGTTACTCGCGCATCACCATTGGATGTAAAATCTGCTAGTTATGGGTTAAATTCAGAGGTGTACAGATTGCTGTCCAGTTTGGGGTGTGCCTGTACAGTTTCTGCGATTTCCTAAATTTCACCCACTTAAGAAAAGATTTTGGTCTTGAGCTGAATAGAGAACTTGTAAATTACTTCCAAAACTTTCTATGGAGTACTTACTTGCCCTCTTAGCACTTCTGGTTGAGAAGATATGGCATTTGCAATTTGACAGTTTTTCTGAAAATTTGGACATCACCTCCTTTGTTTAAGGCTGATTTTGTCCATAATTTTCAGATATACAAACATCAACATTTGCAAAAATAATACATAGCAAACTTGTTTCATACATTCTCAAGATTCCATAAATGTAAATTATGAAGTCTTTCGACAATTTTACAGCGAGTTATGCGAGAAACAGTAACTGTATACAGGACTGTCCACTTGCTGTCCACATTTGATCAAGTTTAGAAAATTCGAAATTTTGAGTATGTTAGAGCTGGATTCTGCTCTGGTGTTCTATAGAAACATTGTAGAGGACTCTCTACACTTTCCAACCACATAAAGTAGGCCTGCAGCAGTGAAGTATGCAGAAAGTTATGATTCAATTGGTGAAGAGTTCAGATTCTGTCCCCTCTTCCGGGCTGTCAGAACCTCTTAAACAACACTTCAATTTAGACCTTGTTAATGTGACTTTTAGCCTGTGTTGAATAGGAAGTTGATAGAGGACTCTTTAATATTTCCATATATGTATAAACATGCATAGTTTGCATTTCTAGTTTAAGAGTTATGGCCGTTCAAAGTTCAGAATTTTTCTGACTGTTTCAGATAGCACCTATATATATGTACTATCTTCAACTCCAGTTTCTAATTAGTTCTAAACTGAATTTGAGGTAACGTTGAATAACAAAGTTGTAGAATAGCTCTTACCCTTTACAGAAATATATCATAATGGAATATAAGAGCTTCCTACAAGGAAATATGGCAAAAATTCAGATGCTGGTCTGTGTAGTTTCAGAACAGCAGCTGCTGCGATAACGGTGCATTTTCATCACCATAAAAGCGTCTTTTGGCTTGGAGGTCAATAGAAAACTTATAAAAGACTTCAAAAGATTTCTAAAAAGTATTCAATTGCATTCATAGCCCTTCAGGTTGCAAAGATATGGATTTTCAAAGTCAGGTCAATTCTGTTCGAAAACAGAACTCACCGGCTTCGAAATACAAGAATTTGGGAACAAACTCAAATTTTGAAACTTAGCTCAAAACTCAAGTCCGATGGCTAGAACTTGATTCACAACTAATAATTTGCTTTGGAACTAAATGGAGTCTTAAAAGAGACTTGACGACTGTTGAAGGTCGTAAACGACACTTCCACCGGACCTGCTTAGAGAGCAGCCTGCGGGGGTTCTTTGGATTCACGAGGGCTAGTCCCAGGAGATCGAACACAGCAGAATGATGAACACCGGGGATCTACGTGGTTCGGGCCGCCGGAGTGTAATACCCTACTTCCATGGGAGTGTTTGTGTATTGCCTTGCTTGAGCGTGTATGAGCCTTGGTCTAATTTTCCGTCCTTTGCTAAGGTCGTCTGCCGAGTCCTTTTATAGTTCCAGGACTCTGCTGTTACAAGGTGAGACCCAGGACCCGACAGGTGGTCCCGGGGAGAGCCAAATCCTATACAAGATCTAGGATTAATTGTTATCTACTTCCCTTTGTCAGGGGCTTCAATGTGCCGTCCCGCCGCGCCATGCGCCAGGGCTACACATAGTTGGTGATGATGGCGGTGCACGTCTCGTCTGTCTTGTCCTCGCGGCCCATTCGTCCGTCTTGCGGCGTGGGCCTGTATCGGCTACTTGGACAAGACAGGACACTGGAGCCTTGACTTTCGCAAGCGCGACTCAGCCTGCCTGGGGAACGCGCGCGTACTTAATGCCTTCCTAAGCAGCGCACGCGTTCCTTTACTGCAGCCTCCTACTGCACTGAGTTGGTCGTCCGCCACGTGGTTGCGCCGGAGCCTGCCTCTGCAGGAAGTAAAGAACTTTACGGATCAGGCCATGTGGCGCATTCGGAGCCTACCCCTATGGAGGGGTGGGGGCTCAGCCCTGCAGGCCACGTGGTAGCTTCGGTGCCTTCCCCTGCGTGGACGCGGGCTTGGCCCTGAGGCCCCGATCGGCCACGTGGCGGCTCCAGAGCCCGCCTCAGCGGGAAGGCATGGGTCCGGTCCTGCCAGCCACGTGGCGGCTTGGGAGCTCCCCCCGATGGGGACGTAGGATCTGGTCCTTCCCTCCTCGACGTGGCAGCCTTGGATTCGACCCCTTAGGCAGGGGCGGAGTCCTTAGCGGTTTTCTTCTGTGCGCGGGGGTACCCGGTCTGCAGGGTACCGACAGTGGCCCCCGAGCCCACCTCGGGAGAGTCATCGATACCGCAGGTGAGGTCTTTTTCCTTTTCTTCCCGCGCAACTCTTCTGATTCCACTTCAAGGCAGTTCCCTAGGTGACATGCCCCTGCCGTTAAGGCGACGTGTCTCCTTCCGGTAAGTGAAGGTGCTAAACAGGTGCCGCGCAACGTGACTCCTGCCTTCAATCGTGCTTTAACTGCGGTGGTTCCCAAGGTGGCTCCTGCACTTCTGCTGCTTTCGCCCTTTCGGAAACCGCCGAGTTACCTCCCGCATGGCTAGCTGCCTGGCTCGCCTTCTTCGTCGAGCGACCTGGGCCCTCATGTCATTGCACATACGAGTTCACTACTCTTCTACTGAGGCTGTGGCGATCCACGCTTTTGCGCTTGTTAGCCTGCAGGGGTGCATAAAAAGAGAACTTTCCCCCTGAGGGTCCTTTCTCTCGCCTCTGCTCCCCTGCGCTCGTGCCTTTGACTCAGGCCCAATTCTTGCGCTCTACTTCCCACTCTCCCCGTCCAGAGCCTCCTCCCTCAATCCTCATGGCAAGCATCTTGCCCAAGTCCAGGTTGTTCAGGCCCACTGACCTGGCCCTGATGCGCCGGCTTCTCGGCTGGCATACTCCTGAGCGGGAGTCGTGGCTACGTCCCGGGAGGCTCCCGCTGAGCCTCTGCGCTAGGGAGATGGTCCTCTTCTCGTCGTACGTGCTGGCCAGCTTCGTCCCGCCAGCATCCGCCTTCCTGGTCTTGCTCCTGGAGACCTTCGGCCTCCAACTCCACCACCTCGCACCGAACTCGATCACCATGCTGGCGGTCTTCGCTCACCTCTGCGAGATGTTCGTGGGGGTGATGTTTTCGGTAAAGCTCTTCTGGTACTTTTTTTGTACTGAGGGCCACCGGTAGGAGTTCGAAGGAGCACCTCGGCACCTACTACTTCCAGCACCGAACAAAGGTCCCCACGAGGTACATTGCTTCCTTCAACTCCGCGAGGTGGGAGCTGTGGCACGAAGATTGGATGATCGCCAAGGTCGAGGCCCACGACAGGATGTGCCTCCCCACTGGGATCCCCTACCCCGAGCGATCATTCTGGGAGGAGCGCCCAGAGCTGGAGGAGGCGTTCAACCCGGTGCTGGAGAGGATCCAGATGTTGGCGGACCACGGGCTGTCGTCTGCCATGGTGCTGAGGGACTTCATGTCCCGCCGCATAGCTTCGCTTTAGCACCGTGCCCGCCCGGCGTCGATGTTCACCGGCCTGTCGGAATGCACCCGGCTCGAGACTGGCCCCGGCTCCAACCTCGGCGAGCAGCAGCTGCTTGACATGCTGACCCGGGTCTGCCCCGACGACATCTCCGCTGAGGCACTTGCTCTTCCGTCGACCTGCCGCCCCTTGTGCTCGGACTCCGAGTTGGGGAGGCAGCTGCTGAAGACGATGCCGACCCTTGACGAGTCCGGGCTAGCGCGGCGCCAGATCAGGGACCCATTCCGAGGGGTTAACATTGCTGATGACGCTGAGGGAGGTGAGGCTCCCTTAAGCGATGCTGGTTCTTCCAGCGACGACTCCTCGAGCGGCCCCCTGCACCATCCATGGGGTGGCGTCATCGCACCCGGTGACAAGGGGAAGGGGAAGGTGCCGGTTTCGGTGCTGGACCTGTCCCCCAAGAAGCGCGCCCGGTCGCCACCGTCGGCCCCTTCTACCCCTCGTCAAGACTCCGGAGCCCTGCCGCGCTCGTCGCCAGGGGGCACCGATGGAGCCACCTTGCCACCTGAGTCCTCCACACGCAAGAGGGGGAGGCTCCTCAACGCCGACGAGACCCAGCGTTCCCTCTCCGTTCGGAGGGGCGCCAGACCTCAGGGGTGCCGCCGACACCATCACCACTGGGGCCCCCAGCACACTCAGGGGCCCCCGTCACTGGTTCGGGGGGTCTGAACCCCCCCAACCCTTTCGAGAAGCAGTGGAACTTCAGCGTCCCCCGGTAAGCCTGCTCAGATTTTACCTTGGGTGTTCTTTGCTGTGCGCCTACCCTGTCAATCTCTTATGGTTTGAGTTTGCTTGGTTTCAGCACCACCACAGCTACTCCACCACCTGCGGGCACTTCTGCTGGGGGGTCTGCCGCTCCAGCCGGCTCGCAGGGGTCGTCTGCTGCCTCGGGTCCTGCTCTAGTGCATCAGGCTACTGCCGCTGGGGTACCTCGGGCCTCTGTGCCCGAGGTCCCCGCAGCGGCTGCCGAAGCCCAGCCGCGCGCGCCGACAACCGCCGCCGCGCCTGCCAACGACTCCACGTCCACCGGCTACTTCGTGTCGGCTGATGCTGCCGCGCCCTCTGACACTGCTACGTCGGCTGGCGCCACCGCCCCTGGTGCTGCCATCCGGGAAGGGGCCCTGGTCCCCGCCTCCCCAGTGGTCCTCCAAATGGAGGACGACATTGAGGAAGTGGGGAGGTAGGGGCCCGCTGCTACGGTGGAGCCTCTCCCCCTGTCCGAGGCTATGGCTGTGGTCTGCTCCGACTTCCGGCAGGCCCAGGCAGCCCTTGCCCGGGAGAAAGGGCGGCTCAAGGACGAGGACGACCGGCTTCGGGAATGGGCGAGGACCCTGGAGGCCCGGACCCGACTGGTGAAGAGCCGAGCGACCCAGCGGGAGGCGGTCGTTCGGGAGGAGATGAAGATCCTCGAGCAGGAGCGCGACCTCATCGCCCAGCTGGACGCCGTCACCCAGAAGCTGAAGGCTGACGGCGAGGCCATCCACGCCGAGGCCAGCTCCCGCCTCCAGGCCTGCGAGGACCTTCAGCACCTGCTGTCCCTCCGGGAGGCTGCTCTAGCCGAACGAGAGCAGGAGCTGGCGGCGAAGCAGGCCGAAGTGGAGGCGACCTGCCGCGGGCTCATCCTCCAGCAAGAAGGGGCGAGGGTCCGCGCCGCCGAGTTGGACCGCTGGGAAGCCGCCGTGGCCGGGGCGCAGTAGGCCCAGTCCGTCGAGCGCCAGGCCCTCCTGGTCCGCGAGTTCAATGTCGCCCTCAAGGAGGGTGTCTTGGACCGCCACGAGGCGGGGGTCGGCGAGCGTGAGAGGGCCCTGGCGGCCAAGGAGAAGCGGTTCCTGGACGGCGGCCCCCGGGTGTAACACCCTCATTTTCATGCATCATGCCTTGCATACACTCATATACATGTTTAACATTAACCCATAACAAGAGGAACAAGTTTAAAATTGATTTGGAACAAAACCGCACTTAAAATGTAGGAAAGTGCGGACTAGTCCGGTTTTTCTGAGGACTAGTCCGATTTCTCTCTGTCTGAAAACGGACTTGTCCGTTTTTTCTGCGGATTAGTCCGATATTTGCCTCTGGACATCTTCGGACTTGTCCGATCTTGTGCGGACTAGTCCGGTATTCCATGAATCCTTGAAAAATTGCTAAGTCCCTGGACTTTTCCAGACTAGTTCGGTGTTCCAGCGGACTTGTCCGTTTTCCTTTCTGACTAAGATCGAACTTGTCCGATTTTTGGCCAGACTTGTCCGATTTTCTCTCTGGACGACTTCGGACTAGTCCGGTCCTGTCCGGACTTGTCCGATATTTCGTGACTCCGAGATTGACCTTTTGTTTCACGACTTGTTTCTTGGGTTTCACGTTAAGTGGGCCTAGGTACGTCGTGCCTAACTCTTTTGGAGCCTATGTGGGACTATAAACCGGCCTCTACTCATCCCAAAACTCGAAATCCATCTAACCCTATCCTCCACCTCTATATAAACAACTCAACCCCTTGGTTTGACATCTATTTGCCACTTTTCCACCCACCCAAACCCTAGTTCGTGGAGAGCCACCATCAAGGAGGGAGGAGAAGATCCCAAGCAAGAAGAAGAAGAGGAGGAAACGAAGGGGGATCAAGATCTCCACCAAGTTTCGTTCTTCACCACCAATTCCTCCCAAGTTCATCACCAACCCTAGATCACCAAGATCCAAGTGTTACCTCCAAGTTTCTTGGTTCATTGGAGTTCTAAACACCTGGTATACCTTCTATTCTCTTTTCCTTACATGAATTCAACCCCTAATCTCCGAATTTACGTCGATTTAGAAAACCCTAATATGCTGATCTCGTCAGGTGCGGACTTGTCCGGTCCCTAGCGGACTAGTCCGATCTTCCTGGTTAAATTGTGTTGAATTAATTCTAAAATTTGATCCAATCAACCCCAAACCTGTATAAACTTGTTATAATCTATTAGAGCTAGTTAGTGATCATTAAAAGCAATCTAGTAACAAGTTCTACCTTGCATTTGCATCAATCATGCATGTCATGACATATTGAGTAATATTTGTGCACTCTTTGATTGTGTTTCTTGTCTTGTAGGTTTATTGTGTGGATTAGACGGATTTGCGCCAGAAAGTGCCGCGGAGGATCTACAGCATCAAGAGTTTGAAGGCTTTGATCCTAATCAACAGCAAGAGCAAGGCAAGTGTCCTTGAAGCATATTGATCCTGTTTTAAAATAAATGTTTTGTTTGCAAAACTGCATTCTGTGTCAATTTGATGGGAATCCTATGGTAGGAAGTTTACTAGTTTTGTTTGACCACCCTTGTCATCTGGAATTTATGGTAGAGAGAGCCGGGAAGGCTTTTTACTTTTTGCTTCGCTTAATCAACTAGGATGGAAAACAACTATACCAATCAATTTATTTATGCATGGATGAGATTATGGTTAACATGAACTGGTTAAATATGGTATGGTAATGGATGATCTAAGCAAGCCTGGTATGTGGATGGGTTGGATGTTATGGTGGTTTGCTTGCTTTAGATCTAAGGACCGGTTCATGCGAGAATAAGCCAGGGCTACAGTGCCACCACGAGGCCAAGTATGGGTGCGGTGTAGCTGATTAATTAGGGCTTTGCTAGTGCTGTTTGGACCATTGTGGATGCTCGGGGAAGGGGTAGTCGGATTGGGTTTGTTGATGATTGGTGGGACTACCCTGGGATCCGAATGGCTCAAGAGGGGCCCTCGGTTGAAGATGTGCTCTGCGGGAGACATCGCCACCGGTGAAACCTCAGTGGGGTCTAAATAGGATAGTAATCCCATTGTAAAGGCTATTTTGTGATCTCTTGGCCACACACCAACGGAAGTGTGTAATGTGACCGATGGGTCATGGGCATAAGAGAGGTTCTTAGTCACCGAAAGGTGAGGAAATCACGAACACGTGGGTAAAGAGGTACAAACTCTGCAGAGTTAATTAAAACTATCATGATAGCCGTGCTCCCGGTTATGAGCGCCTGGACAACTTCCATGATTAGAGGGAAATTGGTAATTGGGAAGGTTATGGTTTGGTAATGGTTATGGATGGTTATGGATTTATTTTGGGTATTGAATATGGTTATTGGCAATGGTGAAATCTGGAATTAATGATGATGGTAATGAATTCGGATTTCGTATTATTGTATTACTTACGATTATGATGGGTTTATTTCACATACATATAATATATTGCTTTTCAAACGTTTTACTATACTTTTCAGCACTTTGCCATTATTATTGTCGTCATTTGGATAAGCCACATGTCATACTTTCCACACTTGCTGAGTACGACATGTACTCACTCTTGCAATCCCCCCCCCCCAACAGTTGCAGGTCAGGATTGGGAGTTTAATGGTGATAATGCGGAGTTCTAGGCCATGTCTACCGTCAGCTTTGCCTGTGGTGTTGTTTGGAGCTGCGCATATACATACCCTATCGCTTATGCTGCATATTTGCTTAGTTTGCTTAATTAGTCATTTCCGCTGCATTAGTTGAACTTGTCTTTAATATTCATTAGAGCTTGTATTCGAGGATAATCTGGTTTGTGTAATAAAATTTGGTTAATTAATCTTGTCTTGTGGTAATTTTCTGAATACTCTTTTGTGATTGCACTCGTGTATGTGTGATGAACATCCTGGGCACACATATGCGTTAGCTTGGTTCAGTTTTTGGAATTGGGCGTCACAGATTGGTATCAGAGCCACAGGTTGACCGTAGGATGCAGCCTAGATAGAATGGACACTTTAGAGCGCATAGGAGCACTCAGGAATCGATGTGTTTTTGCTTGGAGTGCTATTTGCTATATATATTGCTTGCTTGTGTGCTTAATAGAGGATTTTGGGATGCCTTAGCATTGCCATGTCCACCTAGGCTAGTGTAGCTAGTTGTTTAGTTCCATATCCCTTGATGCATATAGTTGGGGACGTTTTCTAATTCTTACCTATTGCCCTTCTTCAGATGGTGAGGACTCGCAACCAGAGGGATGGCAATGATGAGGAGGAGAACAATGGAGTGCCTCAGAACAACAATGGACAAGGACCTGCCCAAGGAGCTGTTAATATTGAGCAGCTTTTGGCCATGCAAAACCAGCTCATGCAGACCATGATACAGACTATGGGACAGTTGCAGGCTGGCAACATCAACAATCAGCCCCACATGCCTCCACCGCCACCCCCACCTCCTCATAACCGATTGGGAGAGTTTATGAGGACTAGGGCGCCAACCTTTGCTCAAGCCGCAAACCCTATGGATGCGGATGATTGGCTCAAGTCCGTGGAGAAGAAGCCAGCTATTGTCCAATGCAGTGACCGGGAGAAGGTCCTGTTCGCTTCTCATCAACTCGTTGGAGCAGCTGTGGATTGGTGGGATACTTATTGCAGTGCTCATGAGAACCAAGAAAGAATCACTTGGGCCGAATTCAAGGAGAGTTTCCGTTCTCATTATGTGTCGGAGGGTGTTATGATATTGAAGAGGCAAGAATTTGAGAGTTTAAGGCAAGGAAGATCAAGCGTGAGTGAATATCTCAATAAGTTCACTCAACTCTCAAGGTATGCGCCTCAGGATGTGAGTCGGGACAGCCGGAAACAATACTTGTTCATGAGGGGCTTGAACAATGATATCCAAGTGCAACTACTCAACTGCGATTATGCCAATTTTTAGAAACTTGTGGACAAAGCAATTGTGGTTGAGAACAAGATCCGTGAGATGGAGCAAGAAATCAAGAGGAAGGCGCCATATCAAGGACAGCAACAAGGAAGTAATGTGCGCCCTCGCTTTGCACCACCCAATACGCCTCATTACAGATCCTCTATTCCTGCTCAGCGCCCTGGTTATGCACCGCGCCCAACTCAGTTTGTGCAGCAGCGCCCTGTTTTGCAAGAACCTAGACCTCCAATGCCTTATGAGCCTCGTGCTAATTTTCCTGCTGCAAATGCTCAAAACCAAGCTCGTCCCAACAATTCTGGTGGAGTTAAGAAGTGTTATACTTGTGGAGAAGCTGGACACTTTGCGAATCAATGTCCTAAGTCAGGCCTTGGTCAAGGAAGCAATGCGCCAAGGCAAAACCCAAGACCAAAGGGAGGACAGCCACAAAGAAGCCGTGGATAGCAGAATTTTGCTCGTGGCAACATGAACCATGTCTCTACGGAGGATGCTCAACAAGCGGATGATGTGGTCATTGGTATGTTTCTCGCCAACTCCAACCCCACGACTATGTTATTTGATTCTGGAGCATCGCATTCATTCATTGCATCAAAGTATGTTGCCAAGTATAGTTTGCCTATCTCTCATATGAAGTTTACTCTGTTGGTCAAGTCTCCTGGAGGAGAGATGAGGACAAATATAGTATGTCCAAAAGTAAGCCTTAGAATAAGGGGGGTAGACTTCTTCGCCAACCTCATTGTTTTAGATTCTCAAGGATTGGACATTATACTTGGTATGGACTGGTTGAGGAAGCACAATGGAGTTATTGAGTGTGCCACAAAGACGGTGAAGTTGACTAATGAGGAAGGGATCACCGTAGAATTTGAAGCATCACAAACCGCACCGAAGCAATTGGAGTTGAATCATATGGACGGTGTTGCAATTGAGGAGATTCCGGTGGTGTGTGAATTTTTGGATGTTTTTCCGGACGAGTTGCCAGGTATGCCACCTGATCGAGACATTGAGTTTGTCATTGATTTAATACCTGGAACTGCACCTATAGCTAAGAGGCTGTATAGGATGCCTCCTATGGAATTAGTGGAGCTCAAGAAGCAAATTCAAGAGCAATTAGAGAAGGGTTTTATTCGCCCTAGTTCTTCACCTTGGGGAGCGCCTATGCTGTTTGTGGACAAAAAGGACGGATCCCAAAGGATGTGCGTGGATTACCGAGCTCTCAACGAGGTAACAATCAAGAACAAGTACACCTTGCCCCACATAGAAGACTTGTTTGATCAGATGAAGGGTTCTTGTGTCTTTTCCAAGATTGATTTGAGGTCGGGATACTTTCAAATGAAGATCAGACCATCGGACATACCCAAGACAGCTTTTAGGACACGGTATGGATCTTATGAGTACACTGTGATGTCTTTTGGATTGACAAATGCACCTGCCTACTTTATGTACATCATGAATAAGGTCTTCATGGAGTACTTAGATAAGTTCGTTGTGGTGTTTATTGATGATATTATGATCTACTCAAAGGATGAGAAGGAACATGAGGAACACTTGAGGCTTACGCTGCAGAAATTGAGGGAGCATCAATTGTATGCCAAGTTCAACAAGTGTCAGTTTTGGTTGAAAGAGGTGCCATTTTTGGGTCATATCATCTCAGGAGGAGGAGTCTCGGTTGACCCTGGTAAAGTGAGGGATGTGTTGAAGTGGGAACCGCCGCAAAATGTCAAGGAAATAAGGAGTTTTCTTGGGATGGCTGGATATTACCGTCGGTTTATCAAGGATTTTTCCAAGATAGCCAAGCCTATGACGGGGTTGCTAATGAAGGGAAAGGCGTTCCAATGGACTGAAGCTTGTCAAAACAGTTTTGAGGAGTTGAAGAAGAGGTTGACAACAGCCCCAGTTTTGGTATTGCCGGATGTAATCAAGAGTTTCGACATTTATCGTGACGCATCAAGACAAGGGCTTGGATGTGTATTGATGCAAGAAGGTCAAGTGGTCGCCTATGCATCGAGACAATTGAAGAAACATGAGCAGAATTACCCCATGCACGATTTGGAACTCGCGGTCGTGGTACATGCATTGAATATTTGGAGACACTATATTCTTGGACATAGGTGTGAAATTTATACAGATCATAAGAGTTTGAAGTATATTTTCACACAAACAGATCTGAACTTGAGGCAACGAAGATGGTTAGAGCTCATCAAAGATTATGATGTGGGGATCAACTATCATCCGGGAAAAGCCAATGTTGTGGCCGATGCCTTGAGTAGAAAAGGAGTAAGTCATCAACTTACAGTTCGAGAGTTACCATTCGAGTTATGTAAGGAGTTTGAGCGGTTGAATCTTGGATTTGTAAATGAGATGGGGACAATGGAATTAAATCCAACCTTGGAGCAAGAAATTCGAGAAGCACAAACGACAGATGAGGAGATCAAGGAAATCATGGAAAGGACCGAAGAAGGGAGAGAATTCAGATTTGACGAGGATGAACATGGTACCTTATGGCTTGGAAAGAGGATCGTTGTGCCTAATGTAAAGCATATTCGGGAGACAATATTAAAGGAGGCACATGACTCGCCTTACTCGATTCACCCAGGTTGTACGAAGATGTACAAGGACTTGAAGACTTGCTATTGGTGGGATAGCATGAAAAAGGACATAGCTGAATATGTGGCATTGTGTGACGTGTGCCAACGAGTAAAGGCGGAACATCAAAGGCCAGCCGGATTATTGCAACCGTTGAAGATTCCGGAATGGAAGTGGGAAGAAATTGGAATGGACTTCATAGTTGGGTTACCACGTACTCAGTCCGGGTATGACTCGATTTGGGTAATTGTGGATCGCTTAACCAAGTCAGCTCATTTTGTCCCTGTGAAGACCAAGTATACAGCTGCACGATTGGCCGAAATATACATGGAGCATATTGTGTGTCGACATGGAGTCCCTAAGAAGATAGTATCGGATAGAGGTTCTCAATTTACCTCCAGATTTTGGCAAAAATTGCATGAATCTTTGGGAACGAGGTTGAATTTTAGTTCAGCATATCATCCTCAAACGGATGGACAAACTGAGAGGACCAATCAGATTTTGGAGGACATGTTATGAGCTTGTGCTTTAAAGCATGGGAAAAGTTGGGACAAAAGCTTGCCATACGGGGAATTTTCATACAACAATAGTTACCAAGCAAGTTTGAAGATGTCACCATATGAAGCGCTTTATGGGAGGAAGTGTAGGACACCTTTATTCTGGAATGAGGCAGGAGAAACTCAAGTATTTGGTCCGGACGTGTTGCAAGAATCCAAAAAGCAAGTCCAAATAATTCGTGAAAACTTGAGGGCTGCCCAATCAAGGCAAAAAGGCTATGCGGATAATAGGAGAAGGAAATTAGCCTTTGAAATAGGAGATTTTGTTTACCTCAAGGTGACACCAATGAGAGGTCATAAGAGGTTTAACATAAGGGGTAAGCTCGCACCTCGCTATATTGGACCATTCAAGATTTTGGACAAAAGGGGAGAAGTAGCATATAAGTTGGAGATGCCAGCCCATCTTTCAGACGTACATGGTGTCTTTCATGTTTCCCAGCTCAAGAAGTGTTTGAGAGTACCGAAAGAACAAGTGCCAATGGAAGAATTGGAATTAGAGGAAGATTTGACGTATGCCGAGCAACCGGTCAAAGTCTTGGAAACTAAGGAGAGGGTCACAAGGAACAAGGTCATTAGATGGTGTAAAGTTCAATGGAAGCACCACACCGAAAAAGAAGCGACGTGGGAGCTAGAAGATGATATCAAGAAGGACTTTCCCTGTCTCTTCTCCTCCGCGTCGAATCTCGAGGGCGAGATTCATTTTAAGGGGGGTATGTTTGTAACACCCTCATTTTCATGCATCATGCCTTGCATACACTCATGTATATGTTTAACATTAACCCATAACAAGAGGAACAAGTTTAAAATGATTTGGAACAAAACCGCACTTAAAAATGTAGGAAAGTGCGGACTAGTCCGGTTTTTCTGAGGACTAGTCCGATTTCTCTCTGTCTAAAAACGGACTTGTCCATTTTTGCTGCGGATTAGTCCGATATTTGCCTCTGGACAGCTTTGGACTTGTCCGATCTTGTGCGGACTAGTCCGGTATTCCATGAATCCTTGAAAAATTGCTAAGTCCCTGGACTTTTCCGGACTAGTCCGGTGTTCCAGCGGACTTGTCCGTTTTCCTTCCTGACTAAGATCGGACTTGTCCAATTTTTGGCCAGACTTGTCCGATTTTCTCTCTGGACGACTTCGGACTAGTCCGGTCCTGTCCGGACTTGTCCGATATTTCGTGACTCCGAGATTGACCTTTTGTTTTACGACTTGTTTCTTGGGATTCACGTTAAGTGGGCCTAGGTACGTCGTGCCTAACTCTTTTGGAGCCCATGTGGGACTATAAACCGGCCTCTACTCATCCCAAAACTCGAAATCCATCTAACCCTAGCCTCCACCTCTATATAAACAACTCAACCCCTTGGTTTGACATCTATTTGCCACTTTTCCACCCACCCAAACCCTAGTTCGTGGAGAGCCACCATCAAGGAGGGAGGAGAAGATCCCAAGCAAGAAGAAGAAGAGGAGGAAACGAAGGGGGATCAAGATCTCCACCAAGTTTCGTTCTTCACCACCAATTCCTCCCAAGTTCATCACCAACCCTAGATCACCAAGATCCAAGTGTTACCTCCAAGTTTATTGGTTCATTGGAGTTCTAAACACCTGGTATACCTTCTATTCTCTTTTCCTTACATGAATTCAACCCCTAATCTCCAAATTTACGTCGATCTAGAAAACCCTAATCTGCTGATCTCGTCAGGTGCAGACTTGTCCGGTCCCTAGCGGACTAGTCCGATCTTCCTGGTTAAATTGTGTTGAATTAATTATAAAATTTGATCTAATCAACCCCAAACCTGTATAAACTTGTTATAATCTATTAGAGCTAGTTAGTGATCATTAAAAGCAATCTAGTAACAAGTTCTACCTTGCATTTGCATCAATCATGCATGTCATGACATATTGAGTAATATTTGTGCACTCTTTGATTGTGTTTCTTGTCTTGTATGTTTATTGTGTGGATTAGACGGATTTGCGCTAGAAAGTGCCGCGGAGGATCTACAGCATCAAGAGTTTGAAGGCTTTGATCCTAATCAACAGCAAGAGCAAGGCAAGTGTCCTTGAAGCATATTGATCCTGTTTTAAAATAAATGTTTTGTTTGCAAAACTGCATGCTGTGTCAATTTGATGGGAATCCTATGGTAGGAAGTTTACTAGTTTTGTTTGACCACCCTTGTCACCTGGAATTTATGGTAGAGAGAGTCGGGAAGACTTTTTACTTTTTGCTTCGCTTAATCAACTGGGATGGAAAACAACTATACCAATCAATTTATTTATGCATGGATGAGATTATGGTTAACATGAACTGGTTAAATATGGTATGGTAATGGGTGATCTAAGCAAGCCTGGTATGTGGATGGGTTGGATGTTATGGTGGTTTGCTTGCTTTAGATCTAAGGACTGGTTCATGCGAGAATAGGCCAGGACTACAGTGCCACCACGAGGCCAAGTATGGGTGCGGCGTAGCTGATTAATTAGGGCTTTGCTAGTGCTGCTTGGACCATTGTGGATGCTCGGGGAAGGGGTAGTCGGATTGGGTTTGTTGATGATTGGTGGGACTACCCTGGGATCCAAATGGCTCAAGAGGGGGCCCTTGGTTGAAGATGTGCTCTGCGGGAGACATCGCCACCGGTGAAACCTCAGTGGGGTCTAAATAGGCTAGTAATCCCTTTGTAAAGGCTATTTTGTTATCTCTTGGCCACACACCAACGGAAGTGTGTAGTGTGACCGATGGGTCATCGGCATAAGAGAGGTTCTTAGTCACCGAAAGGTGAGGAAATCACGAACACGTGGGTAAAGAGGTACAAACTCTGCAGAGTTAATTAAAACTATCATGATAGCCGTGCTCCCGGTTATGAGCGCCTGGACAACTTCCATGATTATAGGGAAATTGGTAATTGGGAAGGTTATGGTTTGGTAATGGTTATGGATGGTTATGGATTTATTTTGGGTATTGAATATCGTTGTTGGCAATGGTGAAATCTGTAATTAATGATGATGGTAATGAATTCGGATTTGGTATTATGGTATTACTTACGATTATGATGGGTTTATTTCACATACATATAATATATTGCTTTTCAAATGTTTTACTGTACTTTTCAGCACTTTGCCATTATTATTGTCGTCATTTGGATAAGACACATGTCATACTTTCACCACTTGTTGAGTACGACATGTACTCCCTCTTGCAATCCCCCCCCCCCAACAGTTGCAGGTTAGGATTGGGAGTTTAATGGTGATAATGCGGAGTTCTAGGCCGTGTCTACCGTCAGCTTTGCCTGTGGTGTTGTTTGGAGCTGCGCATATACATACCCTATCGCTTGTGCTGCATTTTTGCTTAGTTTGCTTAATTAGTCATTTCCGCTGCATTAGTTGAACTTGTTTTTAATATTCATTAGAGCTTGTATTCGAGGATAATCTGGTTTTTGTAATAAAATTTGGTTAATTAATCTTGTCTTGTGGTAATTTTCTGAATACACTTTTGTGATTGCACTCGTGTATGTGTGATGAACATCCTGGGCACACATATGCGTTAGCTTGGTTCAGTTTTTGGAACCGGGCGTCACACCGGGCACTGGCGGCGGCCCAGCAGGAGGTGGAGGAGCTCCGGGCGGCGTGCTCCGCCGAGGCCCAGAAGGTCTGGGAGTTCCTTGGCGGTGCCGAATTGGCTCTGGTGCCGCTCGGCTTCAGCCCGACGCGCGTGGGGGAGCCGGCGCAGGAGGTGAGTCAGGTGTTCCCGGCGCTCGACTCCACCAGCTCGAGGATGCGCTCGCTGGGGGCCATCCTTGACAACCAGCTGGAGGTCGAGGGACGGATTCTGGTGAAGGAGGTGGCGACACACATCCTGTCCTGCTACCGGAGCTGGTACCCCGACGTCTCCCTGTAGCCGGTCCTCGAGGTGCCCATCGCCGAGAGGGAAGAGGCCGCCAAGTCTGATGTTTCGGATGCGATGGCACTCATCGCCTCAAGGTTCCAGCAGAGCGGCTGAGGGCTCCTCGGGCGTCTGTTTAAGTTTTTGTCTTTCTGTTTTTGTCTTGTGGCTGGCTGTGATGACAAACTTTTTATTTGTGTGATAAAAAATCTGTCTGTGGTGCCCTTTTATACTCAGCTTGCTTTTATTTCCAGCAATGTCTTCCAGCTGCTTGTTGTTCCTTAGCTTCCAGGACCTGCCATCCCCCAAAGTATGGCCCCCTGACAGGCGTGGCTAGTTGTTATGGGCACACCTGTCATACACTTAGGGTTTACGGCGGACCGGTGCAGGAGGAGCCTAGGATTCATAGGTAGCATTGCCGTAGCTGAGTATGCAGGTATGTCGAAAGTGGCCCCCCTAGGGGTGCCGCCGGAGCTCCAGCTCCGCGGTGGCCACCATCTTTATGGAGAGGTCGACAGCGGGCCCCTTGGGGGTGCCGTCGGAGCTTCAGGCTGGCGGTGCCCGCCATCTTCAGCGAGAGGTCGACAGCGGGCCCCCTGGGGGTGCCGCCGGAGTTTCAGGCCGGCGACGCCCGCCATCTTCAGCGAGAGGTCGACAGCGGGCCCCCTGGGGGTGCCGCTGGAGCATCAGGCCAGTGGTGCCAGCCATCTTCAGCGAGATGTCGACGGCGGGCCCCCTGGGGGTGCCGCTGGAGCTTCAGGCCAGCGGTGCCCGCCATCTTCAGCGAGAGGTCGACAGCGGGCCCCCTGGGGGTGCCGCCGGAGCTTCAGGCTGGCGTTGCCCACTGTCTTCGCGGGTACTCTGACGGTGGTTGCTGGAATAACTTCCTCAAAGACCTGTACATAGATCAAAAAAAGAAAAGTAATTATGTCCGCTGGTCACTTTACCCCTGCTCTTTTTGTAGTGTCGCTTGACTTACGATCCTGGGCTGACTCGTGGGGCTTGGGTAATTCAGTGCTTCTGCACCTAGGACTCGTCGTCCATACTACCCAACGGTGGTCCATCAGGCCCCCAGTACTCGGCTGTAGCACTGGGGAGGCAGAGCGCACAGGCTTAGGGTACGGGACCAGGCTAAGCAGGCTGTGGCCCTGGACCTTCCGCTTGGCGTAAGCCTTTTCCGGGGGAGACCATCTGGAGACACAGGCCCCCATGTATTGGAACATCCAAGGCCCCAGGCGCATTGCAGGTACCTCAAGCAACCCCACCTGCAGTCCAGACTCACGAGCTATGGCGGGCTTACAGCAACATCATAAAAATTAAAGATAATTTTTGAATTGACAAACCCTATACCAGGCAGGACAACATTCTTTCATTGCAGTTTCTCATAAGATGGAGCAGACTTTACAAGAGGAATAACCTGGCCTGGGTGTCAGATGAAGTCGAGTGCACCTACTTAGGGTTTTGGACCAGGCTAAGCGGAATGTGCACCCGGAGCCCCATCGCCTTATGCTAAGTGCTGTCCTGAGGCAGTATATAACTTTTACAATGAAATAGCATTGCACCAACCCTAGTCTAGGGGTAGAACTTACGGAGGTGCTCGATGTTCCATGGGTTGGGTAATCGCTGTCCATCCTCCGTAGCCAGGCGGATGCATCCTGGGAGGCAAACCTCTGTTACCCGGAAGGGACCCTCCCAGCTGGGGGAGAGTTTGTTAGACCCTTCCTGGGAGAGTATGCGGCGCAACACCAGGTCGTCTACCTTTAGCTCCCTACTCCGCACGGTCCTCTGATGGTAGCGCCGGAGCGCCTGCCGGTACCGTGCATTTCGTAGAGCCGCTCGCACTCGTCCCTCGTCGACGATGTCCAGGTCTTCACGCCGGAGCTGGTCCTGCGCGGCTTCGTCGTACCTCCGGGCACGGGGGGAGCCAATGATAATTTCTGGGGGGAGGACGCCCTCTGCCCCGTACACCAAGAAGAAAGGCGTTTCCCCTGTGGCCCGGCTGGTTGATGTCCGGCTAGCCCACAGCGCACATGAAAGCACATCCACCCAATTTGCACCATGTTTCTCAAGGTGTGAGAATGTGTGAGTCTTGAGGCCCTTGAGGATCTCTACATTGGCTCTCTCGACCTACCCATTGCTCTCTGGATGAGCAACTGATGCATAGCAGACTTGGATCCCCAGGTCCTCGCAGTATTCTTGGAACGCTGCACTTTTGAACTGGGTCCCGTTATCAGTTATGATTCTGTTCGGGACCCCGAACCAGCAGACGATCGACTTGATGAATTTTACTGCCGACTGCTTGTTGATGGTGACAACTGGGGCGGCTTCCGGCCACTTGGTGAACTTATCTACGGCAACGTAGAGATGCCGGAATCCTCCGACGGCTCTGGGAAAGGGTCCCAGGATGTCCAACCCCCATACAGCGAATGGCCATGAGGGAGGGATCATCTGCAGCGCCTGAGCTGGTGTGTGGATCTGCTTGGCATGGAACTGGCACGCCTTGCATCTCTTTACCATCTCGACGGCATCCTGGAGTGCTGTCGGCCAGTAAAAGCCATGCCGAAAGGCTTTACCGACCAGCGTGCGGGGGGACGCATGGTTCCCGCACTCGCCTCCATGGATCTTTGCGAGCAGGTCGCAGCCCTCCTCCCGGGTAATGCATCGTAGTAGGATGTCATTGGCGCCACGCCGGTAGAGATCCCCTTCCACCAGTGTGTACCTTTTATCCATGCGAACAATCCTTTCTTCCAGGGCATGTTCTTCGGGAAGGATATTGTCTTTCAAGTAGTCCCGGACCTCCGAGATCCATGCATCGGGACTTGCTTGAGCATCTGGATCATGGGCACCCGGTAGCTCGGAGCCCCCGATGGCGCATACGATCGTTGGTGGACTCCATGGTAGTAGGGTCGCCGGGACTGCCAGCTTCGAGGTGCTGGGCTCGCCCCCTTCGCCTTGTTCGGCTACTCGGGCGGTTGGTCGCGGTAATGTCCTTGCGAAGACTCCTTGGGGCACTGGGGCCCCTGTGGAGGCCTCCGTTGATAGGTCATCTGCGACTGAGTTGTCGGCTCGGGGTACATGGCACAAGTCCAAGACTTCAAAGTCCTTTTCCAGCTTCCGGACATGCAGCAGGTATGCTGCTAATTGAGGGTCGTTGCAGCTGCACTCTCCTCTGGCTTGCTTGATGATCAGTTGAGAATCACCTTTAGCCAGAAGCTGTCGGACATTGAGGGTCAGGGCAGTCTTCAGTCCAAAGATTAGGTCTTCATACTTCGCCATGTTGTTTGTCGCCTTGAAGTCGAGGTGCACCATGTACTTGAACCGCTCCCCAGTCGGGGTGAGGAGCAGGACCCCGGCCCCGGCCCCCTGCTTCCGCAAGGAGTCGTCGAAGTAGATCGTCCAGGGGGTCTCGGTGAGAACTGGAGCCTTGGGCACCGTTTCGCCGTTGTCCGGGCCCTCCGGGTTGCTTGGCGATGGGGTCCATTCGGCCAAGAAGTCTGCCAGTGCTTGTCTTTTGACTGCATGTCGAGGTAAGAACTCCAGCTCGAACTCAGCCAGCGCCGCTGCCCACTTGGCAATGTTGCCAGTCGAGTTGGAGCTGTGGAGTACGATTTTCAGTGGAAAGGAGGTGACCACTGAAACCCGGTGAGCTTGGAAGTAATGCCGGAGCTTCCTCGACGCTATGAGCACTGCATATAGTAGTTTGTGTACCTCCAAATATCTTGTTTTTGCTTCATGGAGGACCTCACTGACGTAGTAGACTGGCCGTTGGGAGGTCTGAACCCTCCCCGGGGGGTCCGGGGCTCCTTGCAATGCGGCTGCATCCTGGGGAATGTGGCTCCCAGGGTCTAGCTTGGCCTCCAGGGGTTGGGACCCGTAAGGCACTTGGTCACTGGAACTCACAACGGGGTGGGGGGGGGGGGCTCTTCTGGTTTCGGGCCTTGAGGCTCGGCCTCCCCCTCTGGGGCTCCTTCTGGTGCTTGTTGCATTAGTAGCTTCGGCCGCTCTGCAACCAAGACCATGCTGACCACTTTCGTTGTTGCAGTGATGTACAACAGGAGCGGTTCGCCAGGTTCTGGTGCCACCATAATGGGTAGCGTCGTCAGGTGTTTCTTGAGCTCCTGTAAGGCCGCTTCAGCTTCCTCAGTCCACTCAAAGGGGCCTGACTTACGCAGAATCTTGAAGAAGGGCAGGGCTCGCTGAGCCAGTCTTGAGATGAACCGACTGAGGGCTGCCAGACATCCTGCAAGCTTATGCACGTCCTTGATGCGGGCCGGCGGCCGCATTAGCTCTATCGCCTTGATCTTCTCTGGGTTAGCTTCGATCCCTCGGTGCGATACCAAGAAACCAAGGAGCTTCCCTACAGAGACCCCAAAGACACACTTGTCGAGGTTCAACATCGTGCGTGTCGTGCGCAGCTTGTTGAAGACTCGGGCTAGGTTGTCTAATAGGGATGTGCTGTCCCTGATTTTTACCATGATGTCATCGACATACACCTCTACCAGATCTCTAATGAGGTCCCCGAATGTCTTATGCATTGCACGTACAAAGGTGGGAAGAGCATTCTTGAGACCATAAGGCATGGATACATAACAATATAGGCCGTCTACTGTTATGAAAGCAGTGTGTTCCTCATCTTCCCTAGACATAGGTATTTGGTGAAAACCGGAATACGCATCTAGGAAACACAGAAGATCACAGCCTGATGTTGAGTCTACTATTTGATCTATCCTAGGAAGAGGGAATGGATCCTTGGGACATGCCTTATTGAGATTGGTGTAGTCGATGCACATCTGGAGCTTCCCGCCAGCCTTGGGAACGACAACAGGGTTGGCCAACCACCGTGGGTGGTGAACCTCCCGGATGAAACCAGCATCGAGCAGCTTCTTGATTTCTTCACGGATGAAGTTTTGCCGCTCGATGGACTGTTTCCTGGGCTTCTGCTGTACCGGTCGGGCATCGGGGTAGATCTTCAGATGGTGCTCAATCACCTCCCTGGGGATCGCGGGCATTTGTGATGGTTGCCATTCAAACACATCGACGTTGTCCCGGAGGAAGGTGATGAGTGTGCATTCCTATTTGTTGTCCAGGTTCCCCGCGATACGGGTTGTCTAGGCAGCCTCGGAGCCAATCTTGACGACCTTCACAGGGACGTCGTCGTCGGTTGCAGGTGTGCAGCAGTGGAGGCTCGCTGCGCCGGGCGTTGCTCTGGCCGACTCTCCTTCGAGCCTCCTGGGGCCGGATCCCTCCCCACTGCATGTTCTTGGAGCTGCTCCAAGGCTGACACTACAGCTGAGCGGTCCCCTCTGATCCTGAGGACACCGGAAGGCGTCGGCATCTTCAGGACGAGGTAGCCGTAGTGGGCTACAACAATGAACCTATAGAGGGCTGGCCTCCCGATGATTGCGTTGAAGGGGAGGTCGACGTCTGCCACGTCGAATAAAATGCTCTCCGTACGGTAGTTCTCCGGGGTCCTGAAGGTCACCGGGAGGTGTATGTTACCATACGGGAGGATTTGCCCAGGTCTGACACCCGAGAACGGGCTCGAGGGTGTGAGATGGGACATCGGCAGCTGCAGCTTTCGGAAAAGCCGCCGTGGAGATGAGGGTGAGGCCCGCTCCTCCATCTATCAACACGTGAAAGACTTTCACGTTGGCGATGGTCAGGGACACCAACAGCGGGAGCACTCCTGCCCCTGCCATGTTCTTCGGGCAGTCTGAAGCGTCGAAGCTGATCGTCGTGCTCATCCACTTGTGGTGGGGAGCCGGACTTGGGGCGGGGGCCACTGCGGCCACTGCCTGACGCAAGGTTTTCACCGCGTTTCGGGACGTGGGGTCGGTGGCTCCCCCGTAGATGACATGGAGGGTCTTGCGGTTATCCTTATCACTGCTGGAGTCGGAGTCGCCACCCTCGAAGACAGCCTTGACCGCCCGATGGGGTTCCTGGAACCCCATCTCGCTGTCATCCTCCTCAGGATCAGCCTTCTACTTGCCCTCCCTCTGGCGGGGGGGGGGGGGGGTGCACCCTCCTGGCGTTGCAGCCTCTGTTTCTGTTCGCGGAATCATTCCGCGAATCTCTTCACTTCCCGGCACTCGCTAGCACTATGGCTATTTGTACGGTGCACCAGGCACTTGAAGTCAGGCTCGTCGAGACCAGGCGACTTCCTAGGGCACTTGTCTTGGCGCGACGCTCGGGCTCCGCCGGGCGCCGCAGCCGCCATTGCCTGGGCTCCGGGCTTTGGCCTGTTCTTGCCACTGCCCTTCTTCTTCTTGTTGCCGCTGCTCCTCGCAGAGGCTCCTTCCTCAGTCGGGGAGGCTTCCCTTGCTTCTGAGGATGGCTGGGAGTGCCAGTTGCGCCCCTTAGCTACCCTAGCACATTTGTCTCCCAGGGAGAACAGCTCGGAGACATCACGCACCTCGTGCGTGGCTAGCTTCTTGAGCATCTTCTTGTCCCTCACACCTTGTTTGAACGCGATGATAACCGATGCACTAGCAACATGAGGGATGGTGTTCCAGCGCGCTGCCTAACGGTGTGGAGGTCAAGCTCGGTGCCGGGGCGCTTGTAGGAACTGCCGAAGTTAGCCACGAACTGTCGGCACAACTCATCCCAGGAGGTTATGGACCCCTGGGGCAGGTTCATGAGCCATGACCGAGCTGGGCCGGTCAGGACGACGGGGAAGTAATTAGCCATAATGGCCTCGTCGCCTCCTGCAGCTAGTATCGCAGTGGTGTAGATCGGCAGGAACTCGCTCGGGTTGACACTCCCGTCGTACTTCTCCAGCATGTGTGGCTGGAACTTTCGTGGCTAGACCACGAAACGGAGGTGAGGCGCTAGCGCTGCACACCCTTGGCTAGGGCTGACTGGTGCCGGCGGCGGCAGCGCATACCCCGGGTGAGCAGGCAGGCCTGTGTACACCTGGTGCTGAGGTGGAGTTGCATACGCCTGTGCAGGAGGCGCGGCGTACGCCTGGTGCGGTGGAGGCACGACGTACGCCTGGTGTGGTGGAGGCACAGCATGAGCCTAGGGCATGGGGCCCGACACGCTGTAATTTGCCTCAAGGTTACGCCGAACATCCCCTCTGGCGCTCGATGGTGACTCGGCAGTCCTCTCCGGCCCTGTGGCACTACAGCCCGGTTCTTAGATCTGTTGTTGAGATCCTGGTCGAGCGTGAGTCTGCTGTCCACCGATCGATTGTCGGTGTTCGCAACAATGACATATGCATCAGCTGGGCATGTGTCTCCCTCGGCGGAGGCGCGTTGAGTGCGGCGGTGACGAGGTGGTCGACGTTGTTGATCCACTGCTGAGCTGCTCCCTGAGGGGCATCCCCAACAGGAGGGTTGTGAAGTAGCGCGCGCGCTGCCGCGAGCGCACTCTCCGGGCTTGCCGCCGGTGGCGCCGTGATTGCTATCACGGCCGGAGTACACCGTGGAGTGGCGTGTCGGCCTGCAGCCAGCGAAGTGACTGCGGGGCGACGCGAAGGTCCTGACCTTCCTGCCCTAGAGCGGTAGCCTGCCCTAGAGCTGGATGACGCCTGATCCTCCGCCACTGTCTGTCGCCACGACTGCGCCCTGGATGAACCGGCATTGGATTGGTCGTTCACCATTGTTGCTGGTGGAGATCTTGACGAGGATAAAGCCCCCTTCCTAGCGCGCCAAATGTCGATGGTCGTAAACGACACTTCCCCCGGACCTTCTTAGAGAGCAGCCCGCGGAGGTTTTTGGATTCACGAGGGCTAGTCCCAGGAGATCGAACACAGCAGAATGATGAACACCGAGGATTTACGTGGTTCCGGCCGCCGGAGCGTAATACCCTACGTCCACGGGAGTGTTTGTGTATTGCCTTGCTTGAGCGTGTATGAGCCTTGGTCTAATTTTCCGTCCTTTGCTAAGGTCGTCTGCCGAGTCCTTTTATAGTTCAAGGACTCTGCTGTTACAAGGTGAGACCCAAGACCCGACAGATGGTCCCGGGGAGAGCCAAATCCTATACAAGATCTAAGATTAATTGTTATTTACTTCCCTTTGTCAGGGGCTTCAATGTGCCGTCCCGCCGTGCCGTGCGCCAGGGCTACACATAGTTGGTGATGATGGCGGTGCACGTCTCATCCGTCTTGTCCTCGAGGCCCATTCGTCCGTCTTGCGTCGTGGGCCTGTACTGGCTACTTGGACAAGACAGGACACTGGAGCCTTGACTTCCGCAAGCGCGACTCAGCCTGCCTGGGGAAGGCATGCGTACTTAATGCCTGCCTAAGTAGCACACGCGTTCCTTTACTGCAGCTTCCTACCGCACTGAGTTGGTCGTCCACCACGTGGTTGCGCTGGAGCCTGCCTCTGCGGGAAAAAAAGAACTTGACGGATCAGGCCACGTGGCGCATTCGGATCCTACCCCTATGGAGGGGTGGGGGCTCAGCCCTGCAAGCCACGTGGTAGCTCCGGTGCCTTCCCCTGCGTGGACGCGGGCTTGGCCCTGAGACCCCGATCGGCCACGTGGCGGCTCCGGAGCCCGCCTCAGCGGGAAGGCGTGGGTCCGGTCCTGCCAGCCACGTGGCGGCTTGGGAGCTCCCCCCGATGGGGAGGTAGGATCTGTTCCTTCCCTCCTCGACGTGGCAGCCTTGGATTCGACCCCTTAGGCAGGGGCGGAGTCCTTAGCGGTTTTCTCCTGTGCGCGGAGGTACCCGGTCTGCAGGGTACCGACAACGACCTTCTTATCCATAGCATATCACTATGGATCTTCATGCTTAACCAAAGTCTTACTCTGGCGAAGTCGAGCTAAACTCTCACCAGGAACAAATAACTTTGGTTCACCTACTCTTGAAGAGAAACATTTTCTATTGTCCATAAGATATCAGCAACTGATACTTGGACTTAATATGAATATGAAGCCATTTATTTCGTGGGGGATGGTCAAAGTATCAATTGTGATACTGACGGTACTACGTGCCTTACCAAAAGAAAAGTCTAACCTGGTATATCCGGATACGTCTATAGGTGTCCCTAATATCGATCACTCGCAAACGTATCCTACACGGGTCGCTACCGGAGTTAGTGTACCTGCAGAAGACAAACAATCCCCTTTCACACCTTCGCACCTCAAGGGCGGCACAGGGAACACGACAGGCAGTCACAATAAGAAATAATCAAAAGTAAATGCATACGACTCTGGTGTGATTCGTCCTCGAGCGAGGTCATGTCTCGAGGTACATGGCTGTAAATACGTCTGTATAGCAAAGACTCCCGTATGAACTGGTTTATACACGCTCGGGCATACGTGTTTCGCATGATCCCATAGAACATGAATAGTTCTAGAGATGCATACTATCGGGTTATACACCACCCGACGGGGGCTCCCACTAATTTTGTGTCACGCTGGGGTACCGCGTGTCATATGTTCTCAGAAACATGGAAAGTTTCAGAGACTCATATTGACTTTCCGTGCCAAGCCACGGAAATATTACATACCACATCTCGTATGCAGAGCTTACCGAGATTGATCCGCTCTCGGCGGCGTACCTTACCTCTTACCTTGAAGACGGAGCGTCATTACAGAATAATATAACAAGTTAGTTCACCAACTTTATAACTTATACTAGTAATAGTCCTTTATGAGCATATAGCTAATCCCCACTCGACTACTTCGGAGTTTTCGAAAATAGGCTCTTTTCGAGCGTGCTATTTCCAACGAAGCTCTGATACCATGTCTGTGGGGACCGGAGTCCACACCTCTGAGGATCTCATTGGGTGGTGCCGTGCGATGCGGCACCTAACAACACACACGAAAAGGATACCAAAACATATAAAGTTTTCATTTCATAATAAGAAGAGTTTACAAAAGAGTGTACCACAGGGGTACACACGCAGCGGAAAAATACATACTCATAATCTCACCTAACTAAGCAGGAGAGAAGACGTCCATGCCCTAGGACGCTTCTCACTAGCAACATTAAGAACATTCGGCAGCGGCGTGGCTCACATGAGATTTATCTCGACACATCGAGTCTCATATACAACCTGAATAGCAGAAATAAAACTAATACCTGCAAAAATCGTTAAAGCGCAAATGTGAGCATAAGGCTCAGCAAGACTTAACCGTCTCACTAGACATATGCAGGGTGAATACTAACATAGGTAAGGAATAGCATAAATAGAATCGCCTACAAGTGGATCCTTATAATCAGGTTTTATGTAGCAAATGACATTCTCCAAGCACGGCACATCATGGGCTCCACAATCAAACAAGAAACGCTTTACCGATGATATGACATGCTCAGAGCACATAATGCTATTACAGCTAAAGTATGGGGAAATTGTAAACTTTTAATTGTACTATCTCTAAATCATACAAGGTTGCAAAGCAATTATAACTCAATACAATGTATTCTTCTAGCTTCTTTAGTATTTACTACATCACGACAGCGACAGACAAGTAGTACTCTATTACCGCAAGGGACGGTGATTGCAATCAGGACACACCCGGACTGCACGACACGCACACCCGCGTGGGAGACACATACGTGCTCTCCTCCCCGCTTCATACATGGCCACCTTTCACCCAAGACCCCAATGTCGACAAACCCCTTCGTCCGAAGCAAAAGGTCCCCTACACGGACACGTCGAAGTTGCCTGCTAGAAGATTTACACCATTATGCCTTCGCATCTCCATTCAAGGACAACCGAGGAGTCTCCACACTACAGTCTGGAGTTACATCAGTTTAATGGGTCCCATATACCATTATGCCACCAGTACAGTTCAAGCTTGCCCAACGGTGCCGCATACGGCACGGTCCTCAAGCGACACATGCAGGGCTATGCGACCGAGACTCAATTCTCGCCGCTTCCTATCCATCCCCTGTCCGGTCTCCATTTCATTATATTATGCCATTTTCCATCTAACCAATCCTGTGAGATATGTCCTACATCTCTCGCGAGTAGATTCCAACTACTCGACTTCTACCGGATTTCCTATGTATTAGCAAAGCAGTTACTACAGGTCAAACTGTAACTCGTTCCAACCAAACCCTGGGATTTGTGGTCATTCAAGTGGAGTATCAAACACCTTATACATAATTCACAATATCAACTGGAGACATAAGTGAATAAAACTAGAAAACTTTGAAAAGCTCTTAAATGCAAACCGGGGCTTGCCTTAGTTTGCGACTCGAATAAATGTCAATTGTTAGTGGCCCTTCTGTGCAGACTCCGCCAAGGACTTCCAGTGGACACCCTGGCCTTCTCCTCCAAGCGAAACTTCTTGTCGATCACCTATCATCACGTTCCTATCGACATGATATGCATATAAGTAATTAAGTAATTAAGTAGTTTAATAATAGACTTCATGGGGTTGTGTAAACTTTAATAACGAGGAGTTTGACTAGGAAGGACAGATATGCCTCTGTTGTGGGGGTAACCAGAGGATGAGTCAAGGTGGACATAGTAGTGTCGGTATGAACTGAAAGGTACAACATAAAGCTACATTGCAACTTAGCATATCACACTTAAAGCTATGCCACACGAGATCGACAATTGTGAATGGTGAAGAAGTGTTGGGCAGAGAAGTGTATGGACGACCCAAAAGTTAAGGTGGGACATCGAAAGCTTGAGTATGAGTGGAGTGTACAAGATGAAGGTCGCGATTTAGCAGTCGACCAATGAACTTGACTTAACTCATAAAGGAGTAAACCTAGTTAAGTGAGCAGTGTTGTCGTAGGGTCCTGACTTAGGATAAACCATGATGGAACCTAATGACACTTGGGACTGAATTGGGATCAACGTGCCTTGGACTTAAGAAGTCATTACAAGCACTGTTAACCTAGCATGAGTACCAAGACAACGTCAAATGACTTTTAGGTAAAGTAGTTTCTACGGCAAGCTTCTCGAGCATCGTTCAAGTGCTTACACGACGACACTAGTGTAGTGTCTCCAGCAAGCCTGTCCAGGTGAGCTCGGTAAGCTCTCAGGACTTCAACATGATGCAAGACCTTGCCGTGAAGGCAGGATTTGCCATCTCGAGAAGATCGTCTTAGCGATGTCTACAACAACCCGGACTCGTCAATGGTGGTGAGCGAAATCCCGAACACCACCTTATGAGTCACAAGTTTAGTGATGTTGACTCGATCATTGGCAAGCGACTCGATGAACCACTCATCGATGAATTGGTACACCAAGTTAACCAATCCTGTGATCGGTTAGGGAAAATCCTCGACATAACCAAGGAACTCTTATCCAAGGTTCCCCCTGGTCTAGTTCACCTTGTTGGTCGCAACGTTCTCGCATACCTCTACCCCAGGTCATCCGTGATCACCAACACACCTGGTTTGACCTAGAAGGCATTTCATCGAGCACCCTGGCTACACTTAGGACTCGATTGCTCTCACAATGACTAAAACCTAATTTTGCTTGACAACTATTGTCCGGCGAGTCGTGCTTGTGTTTCAGCACCACACTCATCACAAGCATTCTTCATCTAAAAGCCAGGGCACGATGACGGCTCGGAATGTCACGACGATGTCATGTGGTCAACGACGTCGACGCGGCTCATGGTGGAGCATCACGATCACGCACGGACAAGTTAACGCGATCCAAAAGACAAAGAAGGTCAACTTGGGGACTCCTATAGGAATGATATCAATGCGGAAACTGGATGTACAACTTGACGACACATGAGTACCCTTAGCGATCACGACGAACGGACGTCGGTGACGTCAAGCAAGGTATTTTAGGGCAAGGCTCACCTTGTAGGCATTTCACCGAACATCTTGGTTGTGTACTTGATTCGGTTACTTCATCAACATTTCAAGAGCACCTTGGCACATGTACTTGTCGATTGCCACCCCAGAATAGACCTGCATCCATAGACCAGCATTGAACGGCAACACACTTAGTTTCGCCTTGTAACCATTTCATCGAACACCTTGGCTGCATTCACTGATCCAATCACTCTTGCAAAATGAGAGCTAACCTTGGACCAGTTGTCGATACCATTGTGTCAAAGGTGTGTTCCCGAATTTTATCCATCACACCAAACAATTGCCTTTTTTTCAAGACATAGCCACGGTGCGGAACGGGGTGACAATGCTGGGTGTCGACCACCGGTTGAGGTGTTCGACAGCGACAAGGGTGGGCGACCGTCACCGGCACGGGCGCCACATGAGCAGGGCAGCCGGGGGTGACAGTAGGGCTGTGGTGCTGGTGTTGAGCAAGGGGCGCGATAGCACCTGCACGGGAGTTGAGGGGGGCCGCGAGGAGTGGTGTTAGGGCGGCAGGGTGCTCGGCCAGGGCGCTGGAGCTGCAGGCGGCCAGGAGCAGGGTGACGCACGCGGCGAGGTGGAGCGAGCTGCGACACGGGCCAGCGGTGGGCTGGGCACCAGGGAGGTGCGGCGCAGAGACGGCATCGGAGGCGACCGGCGAGGAGGCGCGCACGGTGTCGGTGGTGCGTGGGGTGGCGGAGCGCTGTGGGTGGTCGAGCATGGGGACAACCCGGAGGCGGGCGATGCTAGGGCATCGCGTGGGCGTTGGGGCGGCAGGGAGAGGCGACGTGCAGAGGCGGGGGAACGCCACGTGGGGGTAAGGTCGAAGCGTGGGCAGCGGGAGCAGGAAAGCAGGCACACAGCGGCAGCAGCGACTGGGCGCGGTGCCGTAGGCCAGGGGCGCGTGGGAGGTGCGGAGGCACGAGCGGCAGTAAGGGCGCGCGGGGCAAGCCGGCGGCCGGGAGGTGCTGGGAACCGAGGCGGTGGGAGCCGGTGGCCAGGAGGCGAGCGGTGAGCAGGCGCGGGTGGGGTAGATAAAGACCGACGTTCCCGTCGCCGTGGCACATGCATTGTCTCGGTGTCACGCTGTGGGCAGTGCCGACCTGACCTTTGGGGACCCCTTTTTCCTAAGTACTGAGGATAAGGATGACATGTGGGTCCCACTTTCTTCTCCCTTCTCTTTTCAAAATTCAAATAGAGCTAGCAAACATGCTTCAAAAATATTCGACTTTGGTCCAATGACTAAATAAAAAGTGGAGAATTTTATGGTGCAATGAGATTTCAAAACTAAGCAAGTTGAATTTGAACTCGGGTTTGAATTTGAATTCAAGTGGTGATACTTGACTCAAGGAAATAAATAGTAGATTAGGTTCAAAAATCCTGAAACTTTGAAGTTAACCTTTTTGAACCATAAGGGACCTCAGGAAAAATTTGGAGTTGATTTGGACAAGGTTGAGCACAAAGTTTAATTTGAAGTCGACGTTGATTAAACTCTCAGTACGTGTCCAATAAATGGGAAACGTGCTTCAAAAATTTTGAAACTTTACCGAGAGTCTACTTGGAATATTAGAAGGTCATTGAAAAATTTACGGCATGAGATTTGAATAGTTTTGGATGTCCCATTTTAGGGTTGGAATAACTCCTTTTTCTTTCTCTCTATTTTGTTTTCTTTTCTCCTTTAATTTTTCATTGAAAATGTGAATACTTGGAAATTAAGGATTTTACACCTGAAGTTCCAATATACATTAGCAAACATGTTCTGTATGTAAAATTTTAACAAGTCCCTATTTTGAGTGAACATTGGTTAACTCATATGGTTCATGTGAGTTTGGATTTCCATGTCCATTTTCAAAATTTTTAAGTTCGCATTTTTGCGTTTTTGTTCTTCCGAAAAAGGGGCTTTTACAAGGTGTTGGAATCTTCAGCACTAAGTAGCCATAATGGGCTGCGACCATGAACCTATACAATGCAGGCCAGCCTAAGATGGCGTTGAGGGGTAAGCTGTCGTGAGCCACGTCGAAGACCAGCTGCTCAATTCTGTAGTTCTCCTGAGTCCCGAAGGTCACCGGGAGAGTAATCGAGTCAAGAGGACTGATGGCCTCCAGACCTACCCTAGAGATTGGACGTGAGAGGCAAAGGTCCGAGAGTCAGAGCTGCATCTTGATGAAATCTTCATAGCTGGGAAGGTTGAGCGCCGAACTTCCATCCACCAAGACATGGCATAGATGGACATTATTGATGGTAGGAGACACCATCAACGGCAGTTGTCTAGCTCCGATCATGTTTCTAGGACAGTCTGTAGTATCGAAAGTGGTGGGAGTGTCCATCCACTTCCGATGGGGTTCTGCCTTGGCGGTCGTAGCTGTGGCAGCCATCTCCCGGCGCATAGTCTTAAGGACGTGACGGGATGTGATATCCAAGGACCCTCCATAGATGGTATTGAGGGTCTTTTGACACTCGTTGTCGGAGATGTCAGAGTCATTGTCGATGGTGTTGTACACAACCTTCAGGACCTTCTTGAAGTCCTGGAAGCCTAGCTCCGGATCATCCGGAGCTTTCTCGACTTTTTTATTTTCTCCCCATTGGCGAAAAGAAGCTTCTTCTCGACGCTTGTTGAATCGCTTGACAAGGTTTTGGACCTCTCGGCAATCTTCAAGGTTGTGAGTGTCCGTCTTGTGGATAGGACACCAAATAATCGGACCACCGCCATCTTCAAATGAAGGTCGACGTCACATTTTGGGGCGTGGCCCCCGGCCACCAGGAGCTACGACTGCTGCATCACTAGGTGTGCCAGCCGGCGACATCTTCTTTCTGTTGGACTTTTTCTTCTTCCTTCCACTACTGGTGGTAGTGGCTTCAGCCTTGGAGGACTTTTTGTTAGCCTTCGGAGCTGGCTTGGAGTGCATTTCACGGCCCTCTGTAGCTCTGGCACATTTGTCATCCAGGCTAAAGAGTTTTGTGACGCTGGATGACTTCTTTCGTCACCAGCTTCTCTAGCATCTTCTTGTCTCTGACGCTGTATCGAAATGCTACAACAACGGACGTGTTGGAGATAGAAGGAATGGTGTTCCGTACCTGGGAGAAATGTTGCATAAATCATCGCAGCAACTCCCCTGACTTCTATTGTACGACGAACAGATCAAGTTATGTGCCTGGCTGGGTGTAAGAACTCCTGAAGTTGGCGGTTCACTGGTTGCATAACTCCGCCCAACTATTGATGGAGTAAGGCAGGAGACTCATGAACCAGGACCTGGTTGTCCTAATCAGAGCCACAGGAAAATAATTGGCCATCACAACCTCATTGCCACCCGCCGCGAGGATGGCGGTGGAGTAGATTTGGAGGAACTCAACGAGATTAACAATCTCGTCGTATTTCACTGGCAGATGAGGCCAAAACATTTGCGGCCATCGGACCATGCAAATATGCATGGCCAGGGCTGAACAACCGCTCCCAAGTCCCATAGGAGAAGGGTTTTCCTGAGCCTCTCGCCTTTTCATGAGCGCACTCGATGTGGACGCGGCCGTCCTGCTACCTGTAACGGCGGTCAAGTTCTGACCGCAGATCATGCGTTAACAGTCTCATCGTAGTATGAGTACGCCGTGCCCCGGAGGGCATCGAAGCCACTTGTTGGGACACAACACGTCTCTTGTTCTGTGAAACTTGAGGACCAAGTCTACCAGACAGGGTCCTCCACTGTGAAGTTGCCTGCCCAGCAGGGGGCGGGCCTTGGTGGTTGATGGCATCGGCTGCAGCTACAACCAAATATTCGACGTCAGTACGTCATTGTTCCATGGCTGTCAGAGGAGCTAGAGCTACTGGAGGACGCTGGAGCAGAGTACGCGCAGCAATTAGCGCGTTCTCCAGGTTGTTTATCGATACAATCACCGACACGAGGAACCATCCTGTTGTCTGGCATTGGCAGCCAGAACAGGTGGTGGTGGTGGGGTAGCAACACCCGCTGGGACAATAGTGCCAATTGGTCGTTGAGCATTGAAGGGATTTCCTCCGTCAGGCTGTCTGGCATTGCCGTTGGACGATGTTGACATAGAGTTCAACATCTTGAAATCTCAAGGCCCCCCTACCTGGTGCGCCAAATGTCAAAGTGTGTGATTGACACTTCCCCTGGTACTACTAGATCGTAGCCCACGGAGGTTTGTGATTGGTTGGGGTGCACGTGAGATTATGAACAAGATAGTGACACGAGGATTTTTTACATGGTTCGGGCCGCCTGAGCGTAGTACCCTACTCCACGGGATGTACGTTTATGTCTGAGTATGCAGGGGCTTGTGTGCGTATGAGCTTAGTTGTCTCTGTACCGTGCAGTGCAACCCTTTTATAGTCCAAGGGCTGGCCGTTATATTGGCTGCCTGGCCTGACATGTGACCCCAGCGGTGTTTAATTACCTAATACACGATTTGTATGTATTAAGTTCATTTAATAGTGATAATGTGCCTTAATGGCAGCAATATCACTACTAGAGGCCATCTGATCGTGTGTCAGTAATATCACATTAATGACACGTAATCATGTCTTCTAAAAGTAGCTTTAACTGTCCCTTGAATGTCCGCACCTTTGGAGAACCCTCTATCTTCCCATTGCAAGTTTAGTCCGGAGGCTCGACACGTGGCAGCTCCGGAGCTTCCCTTTGTGGGGAGGCAGGTCCGGAGCCATTGTATACATGGCAGCACTGGAGCTTCCCTCGACTGGGGGTTAGGTCCGGGGCACTAGGCATGTGGCACAAACGGAGCTTTCCTATACAAGGAGTTAGGTCCGACCTTACTTTACTCATGGCAGCGCCGGAGCTACACTAATGAGGGAGGCGGGTCCAGTGCTGCGGGACACGTGGAGCCTTCGGAGGTCTTCAACTCTGACAGGTGGAACTCCGTGGCTTTTCTTGTGGTGTCGTGCGGTACCTGGTATGTAGAGTACCGACATGTACCTTTAACATGGTTTAATGGATGGAATTGAATTGGAAATTGGTAATGGTTTATTAATTTGCTTTGGTATATGGAATTGTTGAAAATGCGACATATGAGCAGTTATGAGTTGATTATAGATTACTATTGCTGGTATGGGTTACTTATGTTGAATTTAATGTTATTTGGGTTACTTAAGGAGGGACCTCACTTAATGATTGCATAATTGCATTTTCAACTATTTTGAATGTACTTTTATGAAATTATCCATTGTATTTATCATTCCTTGTTTAAGGTACATGTCACACTTTCCCACACTTGCAGAGTACGACATGTGCTCACCCTTGCCATTCCCCCATCAAATTCTGACGCGGATGCCAATGAAGAGTACGAGGAGGTCTTTGGGGAGTTCTAGGTGTGCGTGTTACCGTAAAGCTTGCCTGTGGAGTTTGGAGTCTTAGTGTTTAGTATTTTCCGTTGCATATGTCTATAGCTTGTATTCAAGACTATTTGGTTTGTAATACTATTATTAGTGTTATTATTCGAGATATGGTTTTATCTATTTATCGTTTGTGAATCACTTGTGTGTGTGTGTTAAACATCCTGGGCACACATGCATCACACTTGATTCATTTTTGGAACAGGGTGTCACAAATTGGTATCAGAGCCGTGTTTGACCGTAGGATGCAAGACTATGTAGAATGGACACTATAAATAACTTAGCACTTCTTTCCTATTCAAATTTTGCCTATTTTACATTATTATGCCTTCCATTAGCTATATAAGTGGGAAAATTTTGTGTTTTTGCTGCTGCTGCAATTTTTGCCACTTTTTCCATCTTTTTGAGCAAATGCACATCCTCTCATCTTGATTTATGGATGTTGCAATTTCAGAACTAATATTTGTGTTTTTCCTCTAATATTCTTATGTTTTCTTATAGATGGCTCACCCCAAAATGACAGCCCGCTAGAGAGCTCATTTGCCACCCCTTGGAAGAAAGCTTAGGCCTCGCGAGGAGCCGCAAATGGAACCAGCCCAAGAAGAGGAAGAAGTGAGTTCTCCCGCAAAGTAAGTTGAGCATGAACACTCCAACACGACGGAGGTCGACCCTAAGGAGGTGGAATCCTTTAATGATGAGGAGGAGGAAGACCCTGAGATTGTGGAATTCTATGGTAGTGAGGAAGGGAAGGTGAAGAACGTGAGGAGAATAAAGAGGAAGCCCAAGTTGAGGACGAACCATAAGAAGAGGGGGAACCCGCTACACAAGAAGAAGGACAGAAGCCCAAAGGAATGCATCACAACCAAGTGATGCCAGAAACGAGGAGAAGTGGCTAGTTTACCGTGATGCGCAAGAATTTTGTTCCAATGGCACTGATGGAGGTTTTGCAGCTAAGCAATTGAAGGAGTTTCTTGATTTATGCAAGATGCACTCAGAGTACTATGTTAAGAGGATTCCTCGCTATTGACTTGAAGAATTGAGGGCTCAAGTTACCGTTCTTGCCAAAGATGAGGTGGTCCCCCGACACTTTGCATCCACATGGAGATCTACCAGGGAGCAAGCTATTGATGATGTCGTTTGGGATGCACTTACTAGATTGTGCCACATCTATCGAGAGCATGTTGGAAGTACTAGTTTTGTGCTGCACCCGCAATGCAATAAAGGAACAAGGGAAGTCTTAAGAACGAAAGATGGAGCTCAAGTCAGTTCTCGTGTTATTGAGAGAACTCAGGAAGTATTGGTGAACTTGGGAAATCGCTATGCTGATGCCATGGAAGAGATCCACTACCTTTGTAAGAAGTTGTTCATCATGGAGAAGCATGAGGAAGTCCGTCCCGCTGTGGAGGTCAATGGTGTACCTACCTCTCAAGCACCTACATGGACGGCCAACTCACCTTGTCATGCGTCCCATGTATGACTTGCCGTCGTCGTCGCCTTCGCTGCCTCACGGCAAGGACAACCACGACTCACATAATTAAGTCTAAGTCTCCTTTCTAGAACTTAGAAAAGCATTTAGATAGTCTTAGTCATATTTAGTGTGGTGTGCTGAATTTTCCTGGTGTGTGCTTGTGCTTCTGTGCTTGGTGCGAGTTGTGGGACGCTTAGCGTTTTGTCCATGTCTGAACGTAGTATAGAGTTGTGGGATCCCTGTCCACATCCTCTAATAGTGTTTATGATATTAATAAGAGAATTGTTAGTTACATACACATTGATGCATATAGTTGGGTGTTCTTTCCAAATCCTAAATTCTTCCGTCTCTACTATTCTTATACCTACAAATGTCGAGGACTCGCAACTAAAAGAATGCCAATGGTAAGGAGGAGAACAATGGAGGACCCCATAACAACAATGGACTTGTACATGGAGCTATCAACCTTGAGCAGCTGTTGGCTATGCAGAACCAGCTCATGCAGACCATGCTACAGACCATGGGACAGCTGCAAGCTGGCAACAACAATCAGCCCTACATGCCTCCACCACCACCACACCCGCCACCCCACAACCATTTCGGAGAGTTTATGAGGACCGGACCACCTACATTTGCTCAAGCCAATGATCAGATGGACGCTGATGATTGGCTGAAAACCGTTGATAGGAAACTTGCTATTGTCCAGTGTAGTAACAGAGAAAAGGTTCTTTTTGCCTCACGCTAGTTGGTTGGAACTACTGTAGATTGGTGGGAATTTCTATGCAATGCCCACGCTAATCAAGAGAGAATCACCTGGGCTGAATTTAAGGAGAAGTTCTGTTCTCACTATGTGCCAGATGGAGTCATGATACTGAGAAGACAAGAATTTGAAAACCTCAAGCAAGGAAGGATGTGTTGAGTATCTCAACAAATTCACCCAACTGGCAAGATATGATCTAGAGGACATCAACACTGACAACATGAAGCAATACCAGTTCATGAGGGGTCTCAACAATGAAATTCAAGTTCAGTTGCTCAACGCTGACTATGCAAATTTTCAGAAGCTTGTTGACAAGGCAATTGTGGTTGAGAACAAGATTCGTGAGATGGAGCTAGATCCCAAAAGGAAGATGACATATCAGGGACAGGCGCAAGGAAGCAATGCCCATACTCGCTATGCACCGCCTGCTGCACCATATTACAACCCTTCTGCTAATGCATATCGTCCTGTATATCCACCGCGACAGCAACAGCCAATGCAGCGACACCTTGCCATGCAAGAACCTCGCTTACCTATGCAGCCTGCGACGCGCACAAATATGTTTGCCTATGCTCAGAATCGGCCTTGCCCTAACTTTGCTGGCATCACGGGTGGAAAGACTTGCTATACTTGTGGTCAAGCAAGACATTTTGCAAATCAATGCACAAGGTCAAGTCAAGGTCAGATGAATAATGTACCATGGCAGAATCCTAGGCCCAATGGATGAGCAACTCAAGGCAACCGAGGACCACAAAATTTTGCTCATAGCAAGGTGAACCATGTATCTGCAGAAGAGGCTCAGCAAGTTGAAGATGTTTTAATGGGTATGTTTCTCACGAACTCCAACCCCACTACTGTATTATTCGATTCTAGAGCATCCCATTCATTCCTCTCTTCAAAGTATGTTGCAAAGAATAGCATGCCCATATCATACCTGAAGTACCTCTGTTGGTTAAATCTCCTAGATGAGAGCTGGGGACGAATATAGTATTTCCAAAAGTAAGTATTTCCATAAGGGGAGTAGATTTCCTCACCAACCTTATAGTCGTGATTCACAAGGCTTGGACATCATACTTGGAATGGATTGGCTAAGGAAGCATAATGGAGTAATTCAGCGTGCCACTCGGACAGTGCAATTGAAAAATGAGGAAGGAGTCAGTATAGAATTTAAGGCAGTTTAGCCGACATCCAAGAAGGCAATGGTAGATCATGCAGAAGGAGTAACTTTGGAGCAAATTCCGCTTGTTTGTGAGTACCCAAATGTGTTCCCTGAGGAATTGCCAGGTATGCCACCTGATCGTGACATCGAGTTCATCATTGATTTAATACCTGGAACTGCACCTATAGCAAAGAGGCCATATAGGATGCCTCCTAAGGAATTAGCAGAGCACAATAAGAAGATTCAAGAGCAGTTAGAGAAGGGTTTTATTCGCCCAAGCTCGGGCCATGGGGAGCCCCAGTGATATATGTAGATAAGAAGGATGGATCTCAAAGAATGTGTGTGGTTTACCGGTCTCTCAATGAGGTGACAATCAAGAATAACTATATGTTGCCCCACATAAAGGATCTATTCGACCAGATGAAGGGAGCCAGAATATTCTCTAAGATCGAACTTCGGTCCGGATATTTCCAAATGAAGATTAGACTGTCATACATACCTAAAATGGCTTTCAGGACACGATATGGATCCTATGAGTACACAGGCATGTCATTTGGATTGACTAATGCACCCACGTACTTCATGTCTCTCATGAATCAGGTTTTCATGGAGTATCTGGATAAGTTCGTGGTGGTGTTCATTGATGACATCATGATCTACTCGAAGAGTGAAGAGGAGCACGAAGAGCATCTAAGGCTGACATTGCAGAAATTGCGAGAGCATTAGTTATATGCAAAGCTTAACAGGTGCCAATTCTGGTGGAGAGAGATATCATTCTTAGGTCATGTCATCTCTGGGGGAGGAGTGTCAGTTGACCCAGGAAAGGTTAGATATGTGCTAAAGTGGGAACCATCGCATAATTTGAAGAAAATATAGAGTTTTCTTTGAATGACAGAGCAGTTAATGAAGGAGAAGCCTTTCAAGTGGACTCAAACTTGTCAGGATAGTTTTGAGGAGCTAAAGAAGAGGTTAACAACAGCACCTGTGTTGGTATTGCCAGATGTGAGTAAGAGCTTTGATATCTATTGCGATGCGTCAAGACAATGAATTGGTTGTGTATTGATGCAAGAAGGCCGAGTAGTAGCTTATGCATCCAGTCAATTGAAGAAACATGAGAAGAATTATCCTACGCATGATCCCGAACTTGCGGCCATAGTGCATTCGTTGAAGATTTTGAGACATTACATTCTTGGTCATAGATGCGAGATCTATACGGATCATAAGAGCCTCAAATACATATTCACGCAAACGGATCAGAATTTGAGGCAACGACGATAGTTGGAACTCATTAAGGATTATGATGTGAGAATCAACTATTACCCACGAAAAGTAAATGTAGTGGCTGATGCTTTGAGTTGAAAGGGAGCAAGCCACCAGCTCACCGTTATGGAATTGCCATCCGAGCTATGCAAGGAGTTTGAATGCGTGAACCTTGGATTTGTGAATGAGATGGGGATAATGGAGTTAAATCTGACCCTAGATCAAGAAATAAGAGAAAGCCAGACCAAGGATAAGGAAATCCATGAAACCAAGGAAACTTCCCAAGAAGGGAGAGAATTCAGATTCGATGAGGATGACCATAGTACTTTATGGCTTGGAATAAGGATTGTTGTGCCTAATGCGAAGTGCCTTCGACAGATGATATTAAAGGAGGCACATGACTCACTTTTCTCCATCTACCTCGGCTGTACGAAGATGTACAAGGATCTGAAGACGCGCTATTGGTGGGATGGTATGAAAAGGGACATATCTGAATATGTTGCCTTGTGTGATGTGTGCCAACGGGTCAAAGATGAACATCAAAGGCCAGCTAGATTATTGTAGCCATTGAAAATTCTGGAATGGAAATTGGAAGAGGTTGGTATGGATTTCATAGTTGGCCTGCCTCGCACTTCAGCGGGTTATGATTCAATATGGGTTATTATGGACCGGTTGACGAAGTCAGCCCATTCCATTCCAGTCAAGACCACCTATAGTGGAGCAAAGTTGGCATAATTGTATATGCAAGAATAGTGTGTTTACACAGTGTGCAAAAGAAAAATAGTGTCCGATAGAGTTTCTCTGTTTACCTCGAGGTTTTGGCAGAAGCTGGACGAATCTATGAGAACTCAATTGAATTCTAGTTCTGCATATCACCCTCAAACAGATGGACAAACCGAGAGAACAAAATAGCTATTGGAGGACATACTGAGAGCTCGTGCGTTAAAGTATAGAGAAAATTGGGACAAGAGTTTGTCATATGCTGAATTCTCCTACAACAACAGTTACCAAGCAAGTTTTAAGATGTTGCCATATGAAACATTGTATGCGAGAAGGTGTAGAAAACCCTTGTTTTAGAATGAAACCAGGGAAACTCAAGTATTTGGACCTGATGTAATCCAGGAAACCGAAAGGAAAGTTCAGACCATCCGCAAAAACTTAAGAGATGCTCAGTTGAGACAAAATGGTTATGCGGATAATAGATGAAGAAGCCTGTGTTTTGAGGTGGGAGACTTCATATACCTCAAAGTGTCACCCATGCGAGGTCACAAGCGATTTAACATCAAAAGCAAGTTGGCACCTTGCTATATTGGACCATTCAAGATTCTGGACAAACGAGGGGAAGTAGCATATAAGTTGGAGATGCCGGTGCATCTTTCCGATGTCCATGATGTGTTTCATGTTTCTTAGCTCAAGTAGTGCTTGAGAGTTCCGGAAGAGCAGGTATCGATGGAAGAATTGGAGTTTGAGGAAGATTTGACCTATGCTGAGCAACCTGTCAAAATTTTGGAAACCAAGGAGAGGGTCACGAGGAACAAGGTGATTAGATGGTTCAAAGTGCAATGGAAACATCATACACAATCAAAACCAACTTGGGAGCAAGAAGATGATCTCAAGAAGGAATTTTCCTATCTGTTTCCTTCTACGTCAAATCTTGAGGGCGAGATTCATTTAAAGGTGGGTAGGTTTGTAACACCCTCATTTTCATGCATAATGCATTGCATACATCCTCATACATGTTTAACATAAAGCAACCTTAATAGGAACAAGATTAAAATGAATTTAGGTCTAATCAGAAATTTAAGTCTGTCAGGGTATGGACTTGTCCAGCCTCCAACCCGAACTGGTCAGATATTCCCCTTCTATTCAGAAAATTTAGTTTTCTTCAAACCCCAGACTTGTCTAGTGCACTGCACGGACTAGTCCGTTTGACCTTTCTGATGTTTTTCCGGACTTGTCTGTTTTTGAGCACACTAGTCCGATCTTGTCCAACTTTTAGTCCGGAAAACTTTTTTTTTGCAACCCCGGACTTGTCCAGCCTGGTACACCGGACTTGTCTAAAATAGTTTGTGTTCCAAAATAGACTTGCCCGGTCCCTATTGCGGACTAGTCCGGCCTGCAGATTTAATTCAGATTCTATTATTCTTCCACGATTGGTTATTGGGTAATCGCCTTAATTGAGCCCAAGAACTTCGTGCCCAACCTCAGTGGAGCCCAAGTGGACCCCACCTCGGCCCCTACATGGCCCCCACCAAAATCCATTTTTAATTCACCGCAAAACCCTACCTCTCCACCCCTATATAAGCAACACAATCGCCCTCATCTCTCCATCACCATTGAAAACCCTTGTTGCCACCTTTTGCCCTGCACCGACGTCAAGAGGAAGTCTAGGAGCAAGGAGGAGGAGAAAAAGAGGGAGAAGGATCAACCAAGATCGATCTTCCTCAACTTTTTGAGAATTGATGTTCTTAATCACCAAATCTTCATCAACTCATCTCCACCAACCCTAGATCGTCAAGACTCAAGTTTCACACCCAAATCTTGATCTTTGGATCTCTAAATATGTGGTAAACCCTCTACATCCACTTTTCCACGTGAAATTAACCCCCAATTGCCACTGATCAGAGAACACTAATTTGCATTCCTGATCAGGGCGGACAAATCCGGCCCTAATACCGGACTTGTCCGGTGTCTGAATCTGTATTGTGCTGAATTGAATCCAAATTGACTCAAATCAATTCCAAACTTGTTCAAACTTGTTAGAAACCATTGTAACTAGTAAGTAAACATTAATAGCAACTCAGGTTTTACCTCACGGTTGCATTAATCATGCATATCATGGCATATTGAGTAATATATGAGCATTTATTGATTGTAATGTTTGTTTTGCATGGTTGTCGTGTGGAATAGAAGGTCTCGCTAAAGAGAGCGCTTTCGAGGACCCGCAGAACCAGAACTTTGAAGCCTTAAATCCAAACCGAGCTCAAGATCAAGGCAAGTGTCCTTGATCATTTTGATCCAGGTTTTTAAATGTTTTGTTTGCAAATTGCATGCTTGTGTCAAATTGATGGGAAAACCAAATTACAGGAGTTTACTAGTTTTGAATGACCACCCTTATTGCTTGAACACAATATAGAGAGTCGAGAAGGGTATTTTACACATTTTGTTTCACTATACCCAAATTGGGTTTAGGAGACAATCTTATTACTTAATTATGAACTAATGGACACATGAATAATGAGAATTGATATTAATGACCCTTTAGCAACATGGTGCCTTGGGATCTGGGCAAGCCGGTTATGTAGAATGGGTTGGACTGTTTTGGTGGTTTTGCTTGCTTTAGATCTAAGGAATGGTTTGTGGAGCGACCATCCAGGATTTATAGGGCCACCACAGGGCCAAGTATGGGTGCGGCTTAGCTGACTAATTAGTGTTTTGCCAGTACTATAGGACCATTAGAAATGCTCAGGGAAGGGGTAGTCGTATGGGTTTGTAGTGATGGTGGTACTACGCTGGCATCCGAATGGCTCAAGAGGGGGCCCTTGGTTGGATGTGCTCAGTTGGAGTCATCATCACCGGTGAAACCTCAATGGGGTCTAAATATGTTAGTAATCACTTTGTAAAGGCTATTTTGTGATCTCTTTGCCACACACCTAAAGAAGTGTGAGACGACATAATTGAGATCCCTTAGTCATCAAAAGGTGATGAAATGATGAACTTGTGTGTAAAGTGGTATAACCTCTGCAGAATGTGTCAAAAACTATCATGATAGTCGTGCTCCTGTTTATGAGCAACCTGGACCCTCAAATGATTAAAATTATGGACCTTTAACATGGTTCAATGCTGGAATTGAATTGGGAACTGGTAATGGTTTATTAATTGGCTTTGGTATATGGGATTGATGAAAATCAGACATATGAGCGGTTATGAGTTGATTATGGATTATTATTACTGGTATGGGTTACTTAAGTTGAATTTAATGTTATTTTGGTTACTTTGGGAAGGACCTTACTTAATGATTACATAATTGCATTTCAATTGTTTTGAATATACTTTTATACAATTACCTATTGTATTTATCATTCCTTGTTTAAGCTGCATGTCACACTTTCCCACACTTGCTGAGTACGACATGTGCTAACCCTTGCTACTCCCCCAACAAATTCAGACGTAGGTGCCTATCAAGAGCACCAGGAGGTCTTTGAGGAGTTCTAGGCGTGTGTGTTACATTCAAGCTTTCCTGTGGAGTTTGGAGTCTTACTGCTTAGTATTTTCCACTGCAGTTGTTTAGAGCTTGTATTCGAGACTATTTGGTTCGTAATAAGGTACTATTACTAGTGTTATTATTCGATACATGGTTTTATTTGTTTATCATTTGTGAATCACTTGTGTATGTGTGTTAAACATCCTGGGTACACATATGCATCACACTTGGTTCATTTTTGGAACCGCGTGTCACAACATGGATGCTCAATTCACCACCATCAACTCCACGCTACATCAACAACAAGCCGATCTCGCGGCATACCTCCGTCACGTAGGGTTCAACCCTCATCACGAAGGTGAGTGAAGAACATGCTTGGAGGGGGGGGGGACCCCCACTTGACGTAAATTGTATCACACCCCTTGCATATTTATTTTCCATTCACTCATCATCCACCTTTCATATAAATAAAAAGATGAAAAAAATAAAGTAGGATAGGTTTATTTTCAAATAAAATAATAGATGTGCGGTAAGAATGACTTGGAGTTCACATAGATGAAATGATGAATAGTTGCTCTGTTTTAATTTTCATATGTCCCCAGTCTACAACTTACTACTCTCCCACATATTGCTCTCATTGGCTAAAATGCTTTTGCCTTAATTTGGAAATTACGGGTAGAAAACGCTTAATCCATTCTAAGTTGTTGTGGGATATGATATAGTGATAGGGCTGCTATTCCCAGTTTGAAAGTGACTCTCATTTCACTGGAAATTGATAGACCTTATGCATATGCGATTTGTCTTCACGTTGAGCTTTGTTAAATTAGTATAGACCTATGTGAGGTTTCATTCATTACTTTTTGAATTCAAGACTTCACTTGCACATGCTATACTTCTACACTAGAAGTACGCAAAATCCCATCATACCACCGTTCCACTGTAAAAAGAGAAACTCCATATCCTTCATGATTAGTACGCTCTCCAAAATTTCTTGCATAAAAAGGGAGTAGAAGACATGGCTAAAAGAGAACAAAAAAATGCATGCTTACTTCAAAAGCATGAGAAAAAAGTAGCCATGTTTCATCCTTGTAAAATGAGAGAGTCCACTCAAAAAGGAGTCATCTCAAATATCCACATCCACTCCATTCCATAACACATGCACAAGTCTTGAATCAAATTGTTTTGAATTGATTTCTCCTAAGGCTTTCTCTTTTGACTTAACAATATTATGTGTTGCAAATATTCCTACTATATTCCCTACTAAGCTCCACATACATCCCCTATTTAGAGGTAGGATGAATTTAGGCAAAATGCCTTGGTGAGGACATATTTCCACTACACATAAAGGAGAGACTGAGAAAATCAAATTGAGGTACTTGGAATCTAAATTGAACTCTTTAGAATTTGAGTGGAACTAGATTTCTAGGGTATGTGTGCTCCATTGGATGTTCTATCTCTCAACCACCCATGAATAGGAGGAGGCATAAGCCCCATAATGACTTGAGATGGGTGAAGTACCATGCCAATTTTTGCAATACTAGGTAGATATTTTGTTGTGTACATGGTACTTGTGAAAAATAGAACATTGTAGCAACTCCCGATCATTAACCTGACTTTGCTCGGGATGAGCAAAGGATAAGCTTGGAGGAGTTTGTTGACGGCTGTCATATACCAATTTCACTCATCAATATAACTAAATTACGTGAATGAATTGTCATTTCTTGCATACATCACCTTTTTCTTAAACATATTTCCACTTGTCCTTGGAGAAATAGTGCATGCGGGGAATTATTGCAGGAAATGAGGTAAAACAGGGGGAGCAAACCTATAAAATACCATCCCATCCAATCAAGCGATGACATGTGGCACAAAATAGATCAAATGGCCCACAAACAGAAGTATCTGAGGCCATCCAACGGTGTAGCACCCATATCAAGGGATGGGACCCACCTGGTAGTGACCCAAATACCTAGTCCTGGTGCCAAACTCGGTCAATTGCCACATGTTGGCTCCTCCCGGCTTGAAGAAGTCAGCGGTGACTGATTCACACGTTTTTGGTGGTGGGAACCGACCCTTCTCCAACTATAAATAGGACCCCTACCCTCACTTCACACACACACACCACTTTAGTATTCATGCAATGTATCAAATACTCTCCATAGGTTTAGAGGAGTTTAGGATGTAGAGAGGAGAGCCTCTAGTCCATAGTCCATGTAGGAGAGGAGTAGAGGGAGTTTCTTCCCAATTCCTAATTGGGAAAGTTATGGCTCTCATATTTTTATTTATATTTGTGACTTTGCTCTTAATAAAGATGTTATCTTTAGTCTTCTATTGTTCATATACCTGGATGAAGCGTTTCTTGTTTGATTCTGGATTCGATATATGTGGTAGGAGTAGCATTTATGATTATGGTATACCATTCTCACTATATCATCATAAACGCTACAAACCCCCACTGTAGTCTAATTAGCTATGACATGATTATGTTAATATGAATCACTTATGCTATGTATTAACATTGGTTCAATGATGATTTAGTTCATTGCCTTAGGATGGCTTGTGCCTAGGCTCTTAAGGTAATTACTTAATATGCTAGCATGGTGCTAGGATAGATGAGTAGCGTTGAATGTCTCGTAGACCCACAGATTGAAGAGGTAGGCAGTACGTGGTGACTCCTTTGTAATCCTCCACGTTCGGCTATGCCATGGGCTCTTGGTGGGAGTCATCGTAGTTTTGCTAGGGGTAAACCCGTGCTCGATGTGAAATCCAATTAGCATGAGAATTCATAATTAATATGATCATTAGTAACTAACTTAGACTATGTATATGTAGATTATAATCATAGTAGGAGTATCTAAGTCCTTCTTTACCTCATTTACCCCCCATGATAGAATGCTCTTGTGTGTGTCACACTACCTCTAAACTATATATATTACCCATCCTTGCTAGAACCCTACCTAGACCAACCTAGCCTCTCCATTTGATGATTACTTTGCTTCCACCTAGCCTTCCCTTGGTAGAATATAAATGACACCCTTTGGGAATGCTCTAAAAGGGAAAATGCTACATTGATAGATTTCGTGCGCTTGCGGACTTACATCTATGATCTAAAAAGTGTTAACAAGCACTTCTGGCACCCTTGCTAGGAATGAATTGTTAGTAGTGTGTAGGAAATATCAATAGTCGCGTTGACTGTAGGATACAGCCTAGGTAGAATGGACACTTTAGAGCACATATGAACACTTAGTAAGGGTCATAGTTGGTTGGTGTGATGATTTTTATGCGAGGATTGCTTGTGTGCTTAGTAGAGAGTTGTGGTGTGCTTCAACACTTTCCACATCCATATAGGCTTATATGTTGTTGCCTAGTTTCATATCCCTTGATGTATATAGCTGGGAACGTTTTCTAAAATCATTCCATCTCTTTCTCTTTTTCCTCAGATGCCGAGGGTGACCTGCAACCAAAGGAATGCTGATGGTGATTAGGAGAACAATGGGGTGCCTCAGAATATTCCCCTTGGACCTGAAGCGAGCAACCTTAAGCGCTTGATGGCTATGCAAAATCAGCTCATGCAAACCATGATGCAAACTTTGGGACAACTGCAAGCCAATAACCAGCCCCACATACTTACGCCGTCACCACCTCATAATTGTCTGGGAGAGTTTATGATGACTAGGCCACCTACTTTTGCTCTAGCCAATAATCCTATGGAAGCTGATGATTGGCTAAAATCTCTGGAGAAGAAGCTTGCAATTGTCCAATGCAGCGACCAGGAGAAGGTTCTTTTTGCCTCCTATCAGCATGTTGGAGCAGTTGCAGATTGGTGGGAAGCTCTTTGCAATGCCCATGCAAATCAGGAGATAATGACTTGGGCAAAATTCAAGGAGAGTTTTCATTCTCTTTATGTTCCTATAGGAGTCATAATCTTGAAAAGGCAAGAATTTGAAAACCTAAGGCAAGGAAGGACAAGTGTGAATGAGTACCTTAATAAATTCACTCAACTCTCAAGGTATGTGCCAAAAGATGTTAATATGGACGGCCGGAAGCAATATTTGTTCATGAGGGGCCTAAACAATGGAATTCAACTCCAATTGCTCAATAGTGACTATGCAAATTTCCAGAAGATTGTGGAGAAGGCTATTGTGGTTGAGAGCAAGGTTCGTGAAATGGAGCAAGATAATAAGAGGAAGGCGCCATATCAAGGACAACCTCAAGGAAGCAGTGTTTGCCCCCGCTATGCACCACAAATGCACCATACTACAACTCCTCTGCCCCTGCATGTCGCGCTGCTATACCACCGCACCCAGCTCGGCCAATGCAGCAATGCCCCACCGTGCAATCACGTCGCCCTCCAATGCCACATGCGTCCCACACAAACTTCCCTGCTAATGCTCAAACTTAAGCCCGTCTTAAGTATTCTGGTGCAGAAAGGACGTGCTATACTTGTGGTGAGGTCAGATAGTTCGCATCCCAATGCCCGAACTCAGTCTATGGCCAAGTGAACAATGCTCCAAGGCAGAACCCAAGGTCGAGTGGAGGAGCACCACAAGGCAACCGTGGACCACAGAATTTTTCTAGTGGCAGGGTGAACCATGTCTCTACAGAGAAAGCCAATGAAGCTGAGGACATTGTGATTGGTATGTTCCTCGTAAACTCCAACCCGACAACTATATTATTTGATTTGGAGTATCGCATTCATTCATCATCAAAGTATGTTGCCAAGTATAGTTCACCTATATCTCACCTGAAGTATACCTTGTTGGTTAAGTCTCCTGGAGGGGAGATGGGGACAAATATAATATGTCCAAAAGTAAGCCATACAATAAGGGCGGGTAGGCTTCCTCGATAACCTCATTGTTTTGGATTCACAAGGACTGTACATAATACTTGGAATGGATTGGTTATGGAAGCACCATGGCGTATTTCGTGAGCCAAAAAGACGGCGCAAATGACAAATGATGAGGGGATCAACATAGAGTTTGAGGCATCTCAAACCATAACAATGAAGGTAGTGCTGGTTCAAACGGACGGTACAATGTTAGAGGAGATTCTAGTTGTGAAACCTATACGTGCTGAGTACATTGGCTATGACGATAAAAGTTTTGAATACTACCAAAACACCTTATGCAACAGGGTCCGACTCTAGGTCCAAGCTTCTGCAAGGTCTGACGATAGGTCCGACTTGTTTTGGGTAGCTCCGGCAAGGTCCGACGTAAGGTCCGACTTGCTTTAGCTAGGTCCGACTTCTTTGTCTGGGTCTGACTTATTTTGGCTAGGTCCGACTTGTCTTTGATAAGTATGGCGCACGGTTCGGCTATCTTTGGTTAGCTCCTGCGCTAGGTCTGACTACCATTGGTAAGCTCTGGTGCTAGGTCCTGCTAGCTTTTGTAAGCTCCAATTCATGGTCCTGTTAGTTTTTGGCAAGGTCCGAAGCTAGAACGCAATGGTTCTGCTTTTACTTTGAATTGATTCGAACTTGTTTTATATCTACTGAAGGTTTTGCTTAGTATTCTATTACTATGTTTTTAGTGTGTTTTGGTGCTTATGGCTGATATCATTTGGATATGGTTTGCAACATGCTTATGTGAGGTGCTCACGTAAGGTGTTGTCGTTATCGGAACTAACGAGAGTGAAGTCGAGGACTTGTGCTTGGAAGTATAGGTTGTTTATTCATGTGCAGGTGTTGCTTGAGTTCAAGACATGGCTGGTGACGATATCCATTGAACTAGTCTTAGGGAGAAGATTAGGTTCAACAACCAAGTTCGGGACGAATTGTGGTTGAGTTGATCGGGAGGTCGTGCGACATGGTTGAATTAGGAACAATGCATATGAAGGTACCGTGGACGTCATTGGAAGATGTTTGCACGTGTGCAAGGAGTGCATGGACATGGAAACATGGTTCTAATGCATGGTGAAGAGATATGGATGTAAAAAACTGGTCGGAAATGTCCAACCGACTAGGTTATGGACTCAGGCTGCGGCTGAGTCGTGTTTGACTCAAATATGGAATGATTTGAGTTGGTTATGATAGGATTTCATGTGGTCACGAAGTTGAGTTGTTTTAGGAATGTGGGATACATTCCTAAGGTGTTTGGAAGTCATAAGATTGCTTCTATCTGTGTATGGAAGAGTCTTGAGCAGTTATGGAAAGTTTCAGTTGAATCTGAGTAGGATTTGAGTCCTAGTTAGGATTAGGTTGGCCTAAGGACTGGTTATATAAGGAAGGGAGGCCATAGCTCATGGTACACGACTTTGGGTCATTTCTCTTTTGGTTTGATCAATAAAATTTGTAGTTTAAAGGAACTTTTGTGCCTTGTTCGTCCGACTTGTTTTCGTCAAGTCTTTCTCGTTGAGTTTCTGCATAGCACTACCTTGCTTTGTTGGTTTTATCATAACTTGAGTTTTACAGATCCAATTGGCGTTATTCTTTTTAGGTTGTCTTTACAACTTCATTGTTTATCATCTGTGACAATTTTACGGTCATCGGATTTTATGTTTTGGATCTGCATGATTTTCTTTGCAGTGTCGCAGATCTAGTTTCTCTAGGGTAGATCAGATTGACCTTCATTCAATCTTTCGATCGTAACTTGAGTTTTTCTCGACGATTTTTCGTGATTCTTGTTGTCCTGTCTTCGTGACTTGATTCTTCACAATCTATACTAGTTTTGTCACGATTGATCATGTTTAGATGAGTTGCACACACAATTTATTAATAGCTTGATTTTCTACTAAGGGGTTTTTGTTGCTTCCGCTGAAAAAGTTTTAATCCACCATTCACCCCCTCTGGTAGCTTTTCACATGCTCTTCGATCCTACAATTGGTATCGAAGCCACGGTGCTCTAATATTTGGGATTTGCATGTGTTTTGGACTAATCATCATGGAGAGATACTCCGCAAAACCTTGTGTCTTTACTGGTATTGATTTTCAGGTTTGGAAGGAAGCTTTCATCCGGGCACAAGGGTTCAAAATATAGGAAAAGGTGTACAAGCCTTACGACATGCCGTCAAACGATACGGTCACAGCTAAAAACATGAGAGATGTCGACAACAACAACAAGGCTCGCAACTTGATCATACAAGGATTAACTCAAAGTGACTTCGACTGTGTTGCTCACCTCCGATCTGCATATGATGTGTGGAAAGCACTCTGCGACTACCATGAAGGATCCAACATGATCAAGGAGGTAAAGCAAGACATGCTCAAAAAGGAGTACATGCGCTTTGAGATGCAACCAGGTGAGTCCATCAATGATTTCTTTGCTCGCTTTAATAAGATTCTCAGCAACTTGCGTAGCGTCAATGTTAATTTTTTTGATGTTGAGAATGCTAGGCAATTACTAAATTCATTAGACATGTCAAATTGGGAGATGAAAGTTACATCCATTCATGAATCTACTATCGTGAGTACACATACTTTAGATGTTCTATATTCTAAATTGAAAACTCCTGAAATTGACATAATCTCACGTAAGAAACCCAACAAGTCTATTGCATTCGTTTCTCAACGTGACATGCCTAGCTCCAGTCCATCTTCATCTTGTGGAACACTTGTTTTGTCATCATCTATATCCTTGAAGAGATTGATGAGTTTCCAGAGGAAAAACTTGCACTCATCTCTACTCTGTTCTCAAAAGCATTGCAAAATATGAGAACTAGAAGGAGAGGAAGTGTCGGACCTCAACGATGCTTCAAATGTGATAAGACAGGACATTTTCCCACAGATTGCCCTAACCTTTCAGGTACTACTTCTCGTGATGAAAAGCAAACAAGGACAAAGCACTACTCTACAAATGATAAGAAGAAGAAAAAGGGTTTTACAGGACGGCAATTGGTGAATAGTTTTATCTCCGCACTTCAAGAACTTGCCACAAGTGATATGGACATTGAAAGTGATGAAGATGAAGATTATTTGGCAAACTTGTGCTTCGTGGCGGGCAAGTCAAGATCAAGTATAGAGGAGGCAGAACACAACAACGACAATGAAGAGGTATGCCCTACTTGCGAAAAAATGTGTGACGCTATTTCTCGTTCCACTATTATAGTTAAGAAAAAAGAAAAAAATCTTAAGGATAATGCTGTTAAAATTGAGTCACTAGAATCTGAAATTGATCGTCTGGAATCTTTGATTCCTAGTAATGATTCTTGTTCCTCATGTGAGCTTCTATATGAACAATTGTCCTCTTTAAGAAGTGCGCACACCTCCACACTTGATAAGTTAGAACTCGAAATTGAAAAGAAGAAAAAGCTTGTGCCCTTAATGATAAAAACATGAATTATGTTAGCTATTCTACAATTAGTTCGCATTGTTCTACTTGTGATGATCTTGATAAGAAACTACATGATCCTATGAATCATATTTCTATATTGAACAATGCTTTACGTTCTCATGAAGTCAAATATTGTTCTAATTAATAAATAAAAGGAAAAACTTCATGTAAAAACTGCCTATAACTATCTAAGAAACTTGATGACATGAATAGGATACTAGAGCAGTTTTGTATTGGGAACAAAAAATCTAAACTTGCTGTTGAATTCATCTAAATCTTACAATGATAAAGCTGGTTTAGGTTTTTATTCCCATGCTCATGCCATAGCACATCCACCTAAAACTGTAAAATCATTAGAAAGTGGTTTGATTAAAACAGTTCCTAAACATAAAGAAGTAGTTTTCAAATCTGCAGGGGTGTTCTCTTATTCTGTTGTTAATAAAAATGTTGCTTGCTCATCTAGACATGAACACAAGGTTAAATTTCATTGTACCTACTGTGGTAGAGATTGTCATGTCATAGATTTTTGTTATAGACTAGCTAAACAACAGAAAAAGGAAAAAATGATTGCTAGATCTCATAACTTCCATGCAAAATTTGTTGCACATGCTAAATCAAATGATATGAACATGCATCCTGCTATAATGAGTCAGAACAGTGCACTCCCAAACCTACTGTTTTTGTCCTACACATGCAACACCTCGTAGGTCAGTAGTTGGCAACAAGAGTTCTCAAAATTTGGCTCATAAACTTGTTGTTTTGTCTCATCTTTCGCGTGTTTTTCCTGCTGCACATCGTGTGACTCAGTACTAATTTCCTAAATACCTTTTGACTAACCCGAGTATTGAGTCATCAACATATTGTGCTTCTATGTAGGTTACACGCTTGATTAAGGAGAACATTTGGATTGTGTATTCAGATTGCTCATGCCACATGACCGTTAACAAAGAAGGGCTCTCCTCTCTCTCTTTTGTGTCACGTGTAGAGAATGTTACTTTTGCTGATAATTCTTCAACTCCTGTAATTGCTAAGGGTTCAGTTATGTTAAATGATCACTACACCTTGAAATATGTGGCACGTATCAAATATTTGAAATAAAACTTGTTTTCTGTTTCACAGTTGCTAGATGAAAAATTATTTTTAATAAAAATGCTGCAAAGTTGTAGATTCAAACAATAAGCTTATTTTTAACATGTCCCGGTTTGGAAGAGTTTTTAAAGCTGATTTTTATATGTCATCCTCTAAGCATTGGTGTCTAGTTGCTAATTATTCAAAGGACTTATATTTTTTGCATCGTATACTTGGCCACGTAGGCTTTGATCAGCTAACGCGTGTTAGTGCTCTTGATCGCATACATGGGTTGCCCAAGCTTAAAGGGGACAAAGAAATTGTGTGCTCTTCTTGTAGACATGCTAAGATGGCTGCAGGTTCACATGCTACTCCCACAATGACCATGACAACTGATCCGGGTCATCTTTTGCACCTTGACACCGTCGGACCTTCACGTGTTCAATCCTTCAGAGGTAAATGGTATGTTCTTGTGATTGTTGATGATTATTCTATATACTCTTGGGTTTACTTTATGGCATCTAAGAATGAATCTTTTAGTCACTTTAGAACTTTATTTCTTAGATTATCAATTGATCACCCAGGATCTTTAAAATCAATTAGAAGTGATAATGAAACCGAATTTAAAAATCAATTGTTTGATCACTTTCGTGCTGAAAATGGAACAGGTCATCATTTTTCTTCACCTTATGTACCTTAACAAAATGGTGTTGTAGAGAGAAAGAACAGAACCTTAGTTGAGATGGCTAGGACTATGCTTGATGAATATCAAACTCCTAGAAAATTTTGGGCAGATGCAATTGCAACCGCTTGTTATGTCTAAAATTGTGTTTTCGTGCATTCTAAGCTAGGAAAAAACAAAATATGAACTTGGTATGGACATAGGCCTAGTTTCACACACTTACGGGTCTTTGGTTGTAAATGCTTTGTTAAGAAACATGGTAATCTTGATGAATTTGAAGCTAGATCTGTTGATGGCATGTTTCTTGGTTATCCATCTCATACTAGAGGCTACTGTGTGCTTTTACTTGAAACTAAAAATATTGTGGAGACTTATGAGGTTTCTTTTCATGAAGCTAGCCCAGGTAGTAGCTCAAGTATTGCAGGTCCATATCCATATCTGCAGGGGGAGAGTATTTTTGTTGAAGATGAGGAAGAAGAGATGCTGCTGCCTGAAAATTCAGCAGCTAATGGCATTGTTCCAGCTCCTGATTTTGATTCACAACCAGCACCGACGACCACCATTGGTAGTCTATATTGTCCTCAAGTCACAAGCTCATTGGTTTTTGATGAACTTGAAGAAGAAGAAGCTTGTGAAGTGTTCACTCCCCTCCGGGTTCTCAAAAGTCATCTTCCACAACAAATTATTGGAAGCTTGCACGAATGAGTCACACGGTTCAGCTATGATGAGTTCAGAATTTGAAATGAGTATGATGGGAGAACTCAAGTACTTTTTGGGGCTGCAAATAAAGCAAACCAAGGAGGGTACTTTTGTGCATCAAACAAAGTATACGAAAGACCTTCTCAAGCGCATCAACATGGACAAAAGCAAGCCTCTTCGGTCACCAATAGGTACAACAACGACACTTGAACTTGATGAAGATGGTGAACCCGTGGATCAAAAAGAATATCGAAGCATGATAAGATCACTTTTGTACCTCATGGCATCAAGACCGGACATACAATTCAGCGTATGTCTTTGAGCACGATTTCAAGCTTTCCAAGGTGCTTCACATCGTCAAGCCATCAAAAGAATACTCAGGTACTTACATGGAACTCATGAATTTGGCATTTTTCTTCCTTCTTCATCAACCATTACATTGAAATCCTATTCGGATGCTGATTTTGGGGGTTGTAGGATTGATAGGAAAAGTACTTCGGGTGCTTGTCATTTTCTTGGTAATTCACTTGTTGTTTGGTCCTCTCGAAAACAAAACTCAGTTGCACAATCCACAACTGAATCTGAATATGTAGCTGCTGCGAGCACTTGCTCACAAATTCTTTGGATTGTTCAAACACTTAAGGACTACAGGGTTGATCTAGATAGTGTTCCACACTTTTGTGATAACACTAGTGTCATTTGCATTGCTGAAAATTCGGTGCAACATTCGAGAACAATGCACATTGACATTAGGTATCACTTTCTCCATGATAATGTTGGAAAGGAAACATTGTGCTTCACCATGTAGATACCGAACAACAATTGGCCGACATTTTTACAAAACCTTTGGATTTCACTCGTTTTTGTTACATTCGTAATGAAATAGGGGTTATGCATCCTCATGGCTCAAATTGAGGGGGAGTTTTGAAACTTGGAAAGTCTATGTGTTAATTTGAATTTAAGAGTAATATGAGGATAGTATTTCATACATATATGACTTTGTGATTCCTTTTACATGCTGAAAGTTCTTACTACTTTACTCATGTTATACATTTTGTAGTTTTTGCCATGATTAGTAATTGGAATAATTACTTACACTAAATCTGGTCATGATCGAACTTTCTTGCTGTTTTGAACTTGTTGCATGCTCACAAGTGCTTTTAATCATAAAGAATTAATCAATCAATCAACTATTCACATGTTGAGCTTTTATGATCAAATAAAAAAATGAGAAAAAGATCAAGAGAATATGCATGCATCACACTTGTTCTTTTGAGATGGCTTATCATTACACTTAGATATGAACTTGGAAGAAGTTATATATGACTAAAACAATGTCCTTAAGCTTCTGATTGTCAAATGACATGGGCTTGGCTTGGTTGGTTAGAATAAGGTAGATGCGGCATATAATCTCTTGCAAATATCATATGATCCAAATTTGTGATTTGAAAAAATAATAAAAATGCAGCATCAAGTGTCATGCTTTCAGATTTTGAAATAGTTAATTTCTTGAGATCAGGACTTGCTTAAATTGAAAATTACACTTGATCCCTAGCATGGCTTACACTACTATATGTATTTCATTGATCTGATAGTGTAATATATTTGATAGTATGACTTGGATGAGCTTTGTTTTATATGTATATGGTATAATATGCTCATAGCAAATTAAAATTTCTCTTTTGTACTTGGCTGAATACATTGTCAAAGGGGGAGAAATTGATCACACATTGCACGCATTCACAAGTGTTTTGACACGGTTCTTATTAGGGGGAGAATTTTTGTTATTCATCTCATGTTATATCTAATTTACAAAGGGCGGGAAATATTTCAGGGACAAAATTGTTTCCAAAACTTTTCACATGATTAAGTCAATGTTCGGATTTTAAGTGGTGCTGCAATGCATTCATCAAGTGGGAGATTGTGAAACCTATATGTGTTGAATACATTAGCTATGACGATAAAAGTTTTGAATACTACCAAAACACCTTTTTCAATAAGGTCGGACTCTAGGTCCGAGCTTCTGCAAGGTCAGACGATAGGTCCAGCTTGTTTTAGGTAGCTCCGGCAAGATCAGATGTAAGGTCCGGCTTCCTTTGGCTAGGTCCGACCTCTTTGTCTAGGTCTGACTTATTTTGGCTAGGTTCGACTGGTCTTCGCTATGTTCGGCGCAAGGTTCGACTAGCTTTTGTTAGCTCTAGCGCTAGGTCCGACTACCTTTGGTAAGATCCGGCGCTAGGTCCTGCTAGCATTGGTAAGCTCCGATTCAAGGTCTGGATAGTTTTGGCAGGGTCCAGAGCTAGATTGCAATGGTTCTTATTTTACTTTGAATTGATTCGAACTTGCTTTATATTTATGGAAAGTTTTCTTAGTATTATTTTACTAAATTTTTGTTGTGTTTTGGTGGTTATGGCTGATATCATTTTTCTAGGCTTTGCAAGATGCTTATGTGAGGTGCTCACGTAAGGTGTTGTGGTTATCGGAACTAATGAGAGTCAAGTCGAGGAATTGTGCTCGGAAGTATAGGTTGTTTATTCATGCGCAGGTGTTGCTTGAGTTCAAGACATTGCTAGTGATGGGATCCATTGAACCAGTCTTAGGGAGAAGATGAGGTTCAACAACCAAGTTCGGGAGGAATTGTGGTTGAGTTGATCGGGAGGTCGCGCAGCATGGTTGAATCAAGAACAATACATATGAAGGTATCATGGACGTCGTTGGAAGATGTTTACACGTGTGCAAGGAGTGCATTGACATGGCTACATGGTTTTGAGGCGTGATGAAGAGATGTGGACGTAAAAAATTGGTCGGAAAGGTCCAACTGACTAGGTTATGGACTCAGGCTGCTGTTGAGTCGGGTTTCACTCAAATATGGAAATATTTGAGTTGTCTATGATAGGATTTCTTGTGGGATATGTTCCTAAGGTGTTTGGAAGTCTTAAGATATCTTCTATCTGCGTATGGATGGGTCTTGAGCCGTTATGGAAAATTTCAGTTGAATCTGAGTAGGATTTGAGTCCTAGTTAGGGTTGGGTTGGCCTAAGGGCTGGTTATATAAGCGAGAGAGGCCAGAGCTCGTGGTACACGACTTTGGGGCCGTTTCTCTTGTGGTTTTATCAATAAAATTCATAGTTTAAAGGAACTTTCATGCCTCGTTCATCCGACTTGTTTTCGTCAAGTCTTTCTCGTCGAGTTTCTGCACAGCACTACCTTGCTTTGGTGGTTTTACCATAACTCGAGTTTTACAGATCCAATTGACATGATTATTTTTGGGTTGCTTTCACAACATGATTATCTATCATCCGCAAAAATTTCACGGTCATTGCATTTGTGGTTCTGGATATATACGAATTTCTTTGCAATGTTGCAGATCTGGTTTTTCTCGGGTAGATCAGATTGACCTTCATTCAATCTTTCGATCGTAACATGAGTTTTTCTCAATGATTTTTCGTGATTCTTGATGTCATGTCTTCGTGACTTGATTATCCACAATCTATACTGGTTTTTTTATGATTGATCATGTTTAGATTAGTCACACACACGATTTCTTAACAGATTGATTTTCTACCGAGGGGTTTTTTGTTGCTTCCGCTAAAAAAGTTTTAATCTACCATTCACCCCCACCCCTGGTAGCTTTTCACATGCTCTATGATCCTACAACAGTGGTGTGCAAGTTTTTGGATGTGTTTCCAGATTAATTGCCAAGTATGTCACCTGATCGTGACATCCAGTTCGTCATTGATTTAATACATGGAACTGCACCTATAGCTAAGAGGCCGTATAGGATGCCTCCTATGGAGTTAGCGGAGCTCAAGAAACAAATTCAAGAGCAGATAGAGAAAGGTTTTATATGCCCAATTTCATCACCATGGGGAGCACCGGTGCTCTTCATAGATAAGAAGGATGGAACCCAGAGGATGTGTGTGTACTATAGGTCTCTCAATGAGGTGATGATCAAGAACAAATATACGTTACCTCGTACAGAGGATTTTTTTGACCAGATGAAGGACACATGTGTTTTATCCAAGATCGACTTGAGGTCAGGTTACTATCAAATGAAAATTAGACCATTAGATATAACTAAAATGGCTTTTTGGACACGGTATGGATCCTATGAGTGCACTGTTATGTCGTTTGGATTGACAAATGCGCTTGCATACTTCATGTACCTCATAAATAAGGTCTTCATGAAGTACTTGGATAAGTTCGTTGTGGTGTTCATTGATGACATTATCATATACTTGAGAAGTGAAGAAGAGCATGAAGAACATTTTAGACTCACATTGCAAAAATTGCAAGAACACCAGTTGTCTGGCAAATTCAGCAAGTTTCAGTTTTGGTTACGGGAAGTGTCATTTTTGGGACATATCATCACCAGAGGAGGAGTATTTGTTGAACCGAGAAAATTAAGAGATGTGTTAAAATGGGAACCGCCATAGAATGTGAGGGAAATTTGGTGTTTTCTTGGGATGGTTGGGTATTACCGCCGATTCCTTATTGATTTCTCCAAAAAAGCAAAGCCCATGACTAAATTGATAACGAAGGGGAAGGCGTTCCAATGGGCTCAAGATTGCAAGGAGAGCTTTGAGGAGTTGAAGAAGAGGTTGAGAACCGCTCCGGTGCTAGTATTGCTAGATGTCAGCAAGAGCTTTGATATCTATTGTGATGCATCAAGGCAAGCAATTGGATGTGTGCTTATGCAAAAATGTCAAGTGGTAGCCAATGCATAGAGGCAATTGAAGAAACATAAGAAGAATTATCCTACACATGATCTCAAACTTGCAGCCGTAGTGCATGCCCTGAAGATATGGAGACATTACATTCTTGGTCATAGATGTGAGATTTACACGGGTCACAAAAGCCTCAAGTATATATTCACACAAACGGATCCGAATTTGAGGCAATGAATATGGTTGGAGCTTATTAAGGATTATGATGTGGGAATCAACTACCATCCGGGGAAGGTGAATGTAGTGGCAGATGGCTAGAGTAGGAAAGGAGCAAGCCACTAACTCACAGTTCGGGAGTCACCATCCAAGATATGCAAGGAGCTTCAATGGTTGCAACTCGGAATGGTGTATGAGATGAGAATAATGGAAGTAAACCCAACATTGGAACAAGAAATACGAGAAGGTCAAACCAAGGATTAGAAAATCAAAGAAATCAAGGAAAAGATCCAAGATAGGAGAGAATTCAGATTTGATGAAGATGACCATGGCACTCTGTGGCTTGGAAAAAGGATTGTTGTCCCTAATGTGATGCGTCTCCCAAAGATTATATTGAAAGAGGCACATAACTCGCCTTATTCGATTCATACAGGTTGTACAAAAATGTACAAGGACTTGAAGACGTCTTACTGGTGGGATGGAATGAAGAAGCACATAGCTACATATGTTGCATTATGTGATGTGTGCCAACAAGTGAAGGCTGAACACTGATGGCCAGCTGGGCTATTGCAGCCATTGAAGATACTGGAATGGAAGTGGGAAGAAGATGGTATGGATTTCATAGTTGGTTTACTGTGCACCTCATCGGTATATGACTCAATATGGGTTGTTGTGGATGGATTGACCAAATCTGCGCATTTTATCCCTGTCAAGACTACCTATGATGGTGCAAAGCTAGCAAAATGGTATATGGGGAGAATAGTATGTTTACATGGAGTACTTAAGAGATTATTTTCCGATAGAGGGTCTTAATTTACCTCTAGGTTCTGGTAGAAACTACACGAGTCTTCGGGGACTCAGCTAAATTTTAGTTCTACATATCATCTCCAAACAGATGGATAAACCGAAAGGATGAACAAGATATTGGAAGACATGCTAAGAGCGTGTGCGCTAATGTATGGAGGAAGCTGGGACAAAAGCCTGCCATATGCTGAATTCTCCTATAACAACAACTATCAAGCAAGTTTGAAGATGTCGCCATGTGAGGCACTGTATGAAAGGAGGCGTAGAACACCCTTGTATTGGAATGAGACAACGGAAATCCAAATATTTGGACCAGATGTGATACAAGACGCCAAAAAGCAAGTCTAGATTAGCCGTGAAAACTTGAAGGCTGCTCAGTCACGACAAAAGGGCTATGCGGACTTAGCTTTTGAAGTTGGAGACTTCGTGTACCTTAAAGTGTCACCTATGCAAGGTCATAAGCGATTTAACGTTAGGGGCAAGTTGGCACCTCGCTATATTGGACCATTTAAGATTTTGGACAAACGTGGAGAAGTGGCCTATAAGTTCAAAATGGCAGCAAGACTTTCTAATGTTCATGATGTATTCCATTTTTCTCAGCTAAAGAAGTGCTTAAGAGTACAAGAAGAACAAGTAACATGGTTGAATTAAAGCTTGAGGAAGATTTTACTTATGCCGAGCAACCGATCAAAATCTTTGAAACAAAGGAGAGAGTCAAAAGGAACAAGGTGATTCAATGGTGCAAAGTACAATGGAAACACCATACTGAGTCTAAAGCAACTTGGGAGCGAGAAGATGGTCTCAAATAGAGAATTTCCCTATCGCTTTCATTCTACATCGAATCTCGAGGGCGAGATTCATTTTAAGAGGGCTAGGTTTGTAACACCCTCATTTTCTTCCATCATGCATTGCTTTCATTCTTATACATGTATGACACGATACAACACAAAAGGGAATAAGACTAAAATGAATTAGAGCCAAATTAGCAATTAAAACCTGGCTTAGTACGAGACTTGTCCCGATTGGACCCCAGACTAGTGCGATTTAGCCACTGTTGTCCCCCGAACTTATTTGTTAACTGCTACAGATTAGTTCAAAATCGGTTCTGGAGTTCTACGGACTTGTTCGTAGATTCTTGCGGACTAATCCGGTTTTGTTTTTGTTCCCGTACAGACTTATCCGTTGTGTATACGGACTCGTCTAATGATCTCTGTTGGAAACTCCGAAAATCTTGGTCTGGATTCGATACAGGGAAATCCCGGACTTGTCCGCCTTGACACCGGACTTGTCCTCTTGACTTTTTGATCTTAAACGGACTTGTCTGGTATTGCATCGGACTTCTCCGCTGAACTCTCTGTACCTGATCGGACTTGTCTGGCCTCGATACGGACTTGTCCGGTGTATAGGGTTTTGACTCAGATTCTGTTTTTTCCTCCATGACAAGTTATTGGATGATTGCCTTAATTGGGGCCAACAACGTCGTGCCCCACCCCTGAGAAGCACAAGTGGGTCCCTACCAAGGCCTCTACCTATCCCCACTGACTTTGATTTGGATTCTACCCTAACCCTACCCCCTCTCCTCCTATATAAACACCCCAGTAGCCACCCTTTACCCCTTTGCCGCATTAGACTAATTCCCGCGCCTGCTCTCTTCATAGCCGCGGCTCTTGAAGGGAGAAGAAGGAAGAGAAAGAGGAGCATCAATCAAGATCGTCGCCGCTGCTGCAATCTTCATCGTCAATTCTTCGACGTCAACTTTTTCTTCGTCAATTCTTCGTTTTCATTGGATCTAGACGTCAAGTTCTCATGTTTCATTGAATCTTCAGCCCTTGAACCCTAGGATTCACAGTAAATACCTTAGATCCATCTTTCCTACATCAATTATGGTTCGATATTTAACTCTAACTATGCACTAGTTGGAAATTCGCCAAAACCTTAGTCATAGCAGACTTGTCTGGTTTGCTGCAGACTAGTCCGTAGAACTTTCTGGTCCAGTGCGGACATGTCCGGCCCAGGTTGCAGACTAGTCCGGTCTTTCAATTCTGGAATTCTTGGAACTTCATTAGTTTTCTCGCAAAAGACTCAAAGCTTGCTCTAACATGTAATACTTAATTGTTCAACTCATAATTGTTCCGCCAAATCATTATCACCAAACCCATATACAAATTCCAATTCCCGTTCAATTTGAACCATTAATCCATATTCATGTCCATAACTCTAATCATGTGAGGGTCCAGGTTGCTCATCACCGGGAGCACGACTATCATGATAGTTTAACACTCTGCAGAGGTTGTACCACTTTACCCACAAGTTTGTGATTTAATCACCCTTCGGCAACTAAAGAAAACCACCATTATGCCAATTACACTTCCATAGGTGTATGCCCAAGAGATCACAAAATAGTCTTTACAAAGTTATTACCAGCATGTGCGGACCCACCGAGGTTTAACCGATGGTGATGTCTCCAACTGAGCATATCCAGCCAAGGGCCCCCTCTTGTGTTGTTTGGATCCAAGGGCAGTCCCGCCACTAATGCAAACCCAACCAACTCTCATTCCCCGATCCTTCCATATGATCCGAAAGATACTAGCAATACACTAACTAATCAGCTAAGCCGCACCCATACTTAGCCTTGTGGTGGCACTGTAAATCCTGGATGGTCGCTCCATGAACCGGTCCTTAGATCTAAAGCAAGCAAAACCACCAAATTCTTCCAACCCATTCAACATAACCATCTTGCTTAGATCCCTATGTCCCATGTTGTGACAGGGTCATTATCACCAATTCACATATCTCATATGTTCAATAGTTCATAATTAAATCATGTAGGTATTCCCAATCCCAATTCAGCAAAGCGAAGCAAAACTGAAAAATACCCTTCCCGACTCTCTACATTTTGCCCCGAGCGACAAGGATAGTCATACAAGCCTAGTAAACAACTATCATGGGTTTCCCACCAATTTGACACAAGCATGTAGTTTCGCAAACAAAACATTTAAAAACAGGATCACATATCGTGGAGTCACAATAACTAATTAGACTATCATGGGGTTTTGTAGTGTTTATGATGACAGGTTATGATCATTATGTCATAATCATAAAGACTACTCCTACCACATACATGGAGTCCACAATCAAACAAGAAACGCTTTATCCAAGTATATCAATAAAATAAGACTAAAGATAATATATTCATTATGCATAAAGTCACAAATATAAGAAAAGATACATGAGCCATACCTTTGCCAACTTGGACTTGGGCTAGAGGCTCTCCTCTCTATAGCCTAACTCCACTAAGGACTAAGAGAACTAGTGTATACAATAGAATGATACTCAAGTGGTGTGTGTTGAAGTGAGGGGTGAGAGATCCTATTTATAGCTTGGAGAGGGTCGGTTCTTGCCACCAAAAGTGCGCGAATCAGTCATCAATGACTTCTTCAAGCCGAGAGGAGCAAACAGGAAGCTGTCCGAGTTTGGAGGAAAGACCAGGTCGGTCGACTAGGGGAGTCGGCCGACCTGGTATGTCCTCCAAACGGTCTATACTTTTCTGGGGTGACTTCAATGTGGGTCCCCTTTACATATATAGGGTGTACACCATTGGATGGCCTCGGATACTTCTGTTTATGGGCCATTTGATCCATGTGGTGCCACATGTTGGCACTTGATTGGCTGGGATGATATTTTATAGGATCCATCCCCTTGTTTCACTTCAAGTCTGCATAAAATAACAGCATGCTCCAATTTCTCCAACTACAAGAAGAAATAGGTTAAATAGAAAGGTGATGTGTGCAATAAATGATATTTTCACAAAATTGAGTTATATTGGTGGGTGAAATCGGTATATAACAGCCATCAACAAACTGCCCCAAGCTTATCCTTTGCTCGTCCCAAGCAAAGTCAGGACTTTAGGTTGATGATCAGAAGTTGCTGCAATGTTCTACTTTTCAAAAGTACCATGTGCACAACAAAATACTCTACCTAGTATTGCAAAAATTGGCATGGTACCTTAACCATCTTAAGTCATTAAGGGGCTTATGCCATCTCCTATTCATGGGTGGTTGAAAGATAGAACAGATAATGGAGCACACATACCCTAGAGATCAAGTTCCACTCAAATTCCAGAGAGTTCAATTCAGATTATAAAAACCTCAATTTGATTCTCTCGGTCTCTCATTTATGTGTAGTGCAAATATGTCCTCACCAAGGCATTTTGCCTAAATTCATCCTACTACTAAATAAGGCTTGTATGTGGAGTTTGGTAGGGAATATAGTAGGCATATTTGACACACATAATATTGATAAGTCAAAAAAGCAAGCCTTAGGAGAAATCATTTCAAAACTAATTGGTTCAAGAATTGTGCATGTGTGATGGAGTGCAAGTGGATGTGGATATCTGAGATGACTCCTTTTTTGTGGAGTCTCTTATTTTGCAGGGATTAAACATAGCTGCTTTTCTTTCACTCTTTTTCTCTTCTTCCCTTTTTCTCGTGCTTTTGATGTAAGCATGTGTTTTCTATTTTTTTGTTATTGTAGCCATGTTTTCTACTCCCTTTTATGCAAGAAATTTGGAGAGAGTACTTAAACATGAAGGGTATGGAGTTTCTCTTCTTATTGTGGAAGGATGGTATGATGGGATTTTGCTTACTTCTAGTGTAGAAGTATAGCATGTGCAACTAAAGTCTTGAATTCAAAAAGTAATGAATGAAATCTCACATAGGTCTATACTAGTCTGATAAAGCTCAATGTGAAGACAAACAACATATGCATAAGGTCTGTCAATCTAATGAATCATATGGCTTTGGTAGGTATTTCCAATCAAATGAGAGTAACTTAATTATTTTTAGAATTTCTCCAGAAATCTAAGTTTCACTTTCAAACTAGTAATAGCAGCCGTATCACTATATCATATCTCAAAACAACTTAGAATCAGATTAAGCTTTTGCAACCCACAAAAATCAAGGCAAAAGTAATTCTAGCCAATGAAAGCAATATTTTGGAGAGTAGTAAGTTGTAGACTAGGAGTTAGGAAAATTAAAAGAGAGCAACTATTCATCATATCATCTATGTGAATTCCAAACCATTCTTATCACAAATCTTTTATTTTATTTTGAAAGCAAATCTAATCTACTTATTTTTAAGTTCTTTTTCTCTCTTTTTTTATATGCAAGGTGGATGATGGGTGAATGGAAAATAAATATGCAAGGGGTGTGATACAAGTTACCTCAAATGGGGGTCCTTCCCCAATCTTGCTCTTGGCCAAGGTCCGTGATAAGGGCTGAAACCCTAACGACGGATGTAGGCCATGAGGTTGGCCTAACATTGTTGTAGCATGGCTTTGGCATTGGATGGTTGAGTGTCGATGTTGGTTTGCCTTCCATTGGTTCAATGAGTGTGGTCGAGGTGAGTGTTGTCGATGTCGCTCATCCACACCTCAAGGTTTCCATAGGCTGGATGTACCTCGTTATTCCTTGACTAAGGTAATGATATCCCTTGGCTACAAAAGAATGATGTGCACTCAACATGCATTGAGTGTGTTCTGTCATTCTTTGGCTAAGGTGTATCATACCTTCTTTCCATAAAGAAATAACTTGTACCTCTCATGCACTTGGTGTGATCCGTCACTCCTTGGATAAGTTAATGATAACCACAACATGTGTTGAGTATGATCCGTTATTCCTTGCCTAAGGTACAACATACCTATAACCACAAAGGGATGACATGCACTCAATATGGGTTGAGTGTGATCCATTGTTCCTTGGCTAAGGTATAAAATAGCTTCTAGCCACATAGGAACAACTTGCACCAAATATACATTGGATGTGATCTTGTCATTCCATGGTTAATGTGCATAATACCTTTTAGCCACAGAGGAATAACTTACACACAATGATGGTGGCAATTCCCTTGAGCTTGAATGAGTTCTTAGAATAGTTGAGAGCATAATACTCTCACATGTGTATAAGCCTATTGGTTGCTCATGGAGGGTTTCCATGTCAAATCTCCAGCCTCGTATAGTTATGATTGACCTTCGGGCTTAATTTCCGATAGGTAGCAACCATCCTAATTTACTACATGGTCAAGAGATGTTGAAATGGAATCCTCTAAGGATTCCAACAATTGGATCTTTGACTGCCTGCATAGTTATTTTACTCCTGCAAACTTCCCCTCTATGATAGAGAGGGATGATTAGCTCCGGATACTTGTACAAATGAATTTTCGAGTTAGGTAAACGAATCTTTATTTGTATGTATGGGGAAGAACAAGACCAAAGATGAATTGGTTCCAATTTCTAGTGTATTCATGAATAATGTATTATTCATTGATAGGAGTGGGGCTTTATGGATAAATCAATTTGCATATTTTCTAAAGCTCCTACTCATAACAATGCAAGTGATATAAATACAATATATGGATCCCTTCACCTTGTAAATTTTCTAAACATCATAGTTTTTTTACACAAGAGCAAATGTTATCATTTTGTTCATGGCAAACAATATTCTCAATTTCATCCTCTTGAACATTTTTAATTTCTTGCCTAGAAATTTGAAATTTAATGCATGAATGAGTTTCAAATCAAACTTATGGACATCACTATTCCTAGCTTGCTACATACCACTTCAACCATTATGTAATTCCATAAGCATTACCTAGGCAAAAAAATGTCTAAGTCAATCGTAGCAATGCTTATGAAATTCTAGGTACTTTTTTAAATTTATTCCAAATAAGGTGACATTCTTTTTGAAGAATCAAAAAGAGCAATGCTATCACTTACTCTCGTGAGTATGCATAAGAATTGGATGATGAGAAGGTGTAAACCTTCCTTACCAACGTAAGCAAAATATATTCAATCCAAATACAATTTAAACGACAAAAAATTTTAAACTTGTACCTCAATTGAAGAGCGGTCCGGGTTGAAGGTCGTGTGTGAGAAACTCACGACCATGAATCTTGGTGTAGCCTTCATGTTCAATGTCTTCTGCCAAGTTGAGGTTGGAGTTCAGTGAGCTTCATCTAGCTCCACCATTGAGTTACCATCATGAGCATTCCTCCACCATGAACTCAAAATGAGATTGATGGAGGGATATGCGCTTGATGGCGCCTTCCAACCTCTTTACAAATTTTGTCCTTACTGCACTAAAATCAAGCAAACAAAACAACTCAAAAACGATTGATGTTAGCTAAAAAGCATGTTGTACCCGTTGTAAAATTGTTTTGCCCAACTTAAAACAACTTGCAAATGTAATGAATATTAAGGGCAATATTTTTGGTTTGAATTAGAACGATGAATTCAAGTGGTTACGCCCAAAGTTCATATCCAAATAAATTTATTTCCAAATTCAAAATTTTAATTTTATGATGGTTGGAATTTTTACTTTCCAACATGCAAGTGTGAAAATTCAAACATGCTAAATGCAATTGAGAAATTCGAATATGCAATTGGGGAAAACAAATATGAGATAACTACCAATTTACCTGTTGGCAAGGACTCACTGAATTTTTGAAAACCGATGAGTGGGACTTACCTCTGTCCTATTTAGTGTGAATGTTTGTTGTCCAATCCCAGAGTTGAAGATGTGGACAACTTCTGTTGATTGACATGCCAAATATCTTTTGGCATGTTAGTTGTATATGTGGACCACATGATGGCCCTAGCCTCTCCGTCATCATGATGAAGACTTGTTGATGTGGTGACGGCCTTTCCCTCTTTAATATATTCTCTCATGAGCATGGTGAGGCTTGTCCTTCTTTAGGGGTGTCACATCGACCTTCGTGATATTCCTTAAGGTCAACCAATACTTCGATTATGGATCAAAAGTTTACTTGGACATGATGACATGTGAACTCGACAATCAAACAAGAAACACTTCATCCACAATGTCATTTGCCTTAGGTTGCACAGGCTTGGTCGAAGGGTAGGGATCTCAACAAGTGATTTTATGATATCTTGGATTTTTTAATGCTCTTCAATTTTCTTGTCCTAACCAAAGGGCATCATGTAGTCATGATTTCTTGCTCAGCCATGGACAAGATACTTCAAGGTAGGCTAGTTTAACTTAGATCCCTTGAAATCCTCATAGCCTCCTTGATTACAAGTGTGATATTGATTCAACCCTTGACCTCCTTGTGAATGGTAGCCATTGGAGTTGTTGTTTGAAAGGAAGAACCCTCATGGGTCTTAGAGAAATGATTCCCCAAGTGCCCCATGTTGCTATGGATTTTCACAAATCATGTGAATATCTATGAGTTGGATAATTCCAAACAATTCTCTATTGGCTTGATCTTTATGATACTTAAATGGGAGGTGTAGTTCCATAGCCAGCATGTCCACCTTGCTAAGTGGTGTGCATGCCAAGCTAAGGGAACTAGAGCATTCTTCAATCCACCCATCGGGTAGAGATCATATTCTCATCTATGATGAATGAGAATATGGCTCCTCCAGCTCCAGCATGAATGTTGTCTTGGATTGGAGGAGCCAACCCATGATATGAGTGCTGGATGAAAAACCAACTATCCACCCTATAATGAAGGCAAAACTAAAAAAAACTCTTGGAGCCTCCGCCAAGATGGGGGGTGGATGACTTTGGCTCCTACTGGAAGCTGAAATTCTTCCGCAAAAGGCAATGGTGTTGCCTAGCGGACAATTGTTGAGGTACGCCTTGAATCATCTTGCAATTGAGCACTTGCGTCCTCATTAGCCATCCCATGCAATAGGTTAGCCAAAACTACCCTGTTTTTACACAATAGGGAAAAAACAAGGGTAATTCTGTCTAATAACTATTAGTACCTATAACTTAATAACGAGTGATAGCTATCCTTCACTACCTTTGCCTTCCCCGACAACGGCACTAGAAATTATTGTTGACAGTTCTTATGAAACACCAACAATTCATCCGCGGCAGCGGCGCTAGGAATGCTTGTTGACGTTTCTTACGTCACAGATCATCTCTCAAAAGAGACGAGGTCTGCAAGTGCACAGAAACTATCGTGTAGCATTTCACCCAAGAGTATTCCCATGGGTATCGTATTTATCCCAAAGGAAGGCAATGGAGTAAAGTAAACACAACTCTTATGATCAAGCTATGGGATACTAATCAATTAGCAAGACAGGGGTATGTTGATAATATATGGGTAGTGTGACACGCACCTAACCAATCTATTCTAAAGGGTAGATGGGTCCTAATGGAGATTAGACTAAGAGTTGGGGAGTTGCTCCTACAATGCTTCTAGTATACATATACATAGACTAAGTTAGATAATAATGAGCATGTCAATGGTGAATCCTTATGCTAAGTTGTTCAACACATCAAGCATGGATTTATCCCTAGCAATACTAGGACGACTGTCAGGGATTACAAAGGACAGATAGGGCTGTCACCACCTACTGCCTAGCTCTTCAATTTGTGGGTCTACGAGACATCCAGTGGCGGACCTATATGCATTGGTTTTACTACACAACCGACGTGTACAAGGCCGATGCCCTATATGCGTTTTCATGTAGTGCATTGCATGATGAGAGTGCGTTGCATGTGTCAAGGGTTTGCACATTCTTATGTTGTTGACTTTTACATTCGAGCAAGAAGTAGAATGAAAAAGTTGAGCAAAGTTAAGATAACCTTAAGAATGACAAGGCTCGACCCAATCGGTCATGAAAGACAAGTGACAGGTTTAGAATTAATAAGGGAGAACAAGTCACTCAAGGTCGAGAGAATCTCCAAATTTGACAAGATCAACAAGTTGGTCATGAAAGGGAATGCACAAGGGGTGTCTTTTGCATGACTAGATCAAGGTCAAGATGTGTGAAATCTATCCTAACTGCGCCGCAGTCAAAAGCCGGGGTCTTGGCAGTTTTGTTGCAAATTCAATAATTTTGTCAATTACAAAACATATAGACGACTTCTGTAGCTTTCCATCAAGTATTTATGTGTCACCAAAGGATAGTCGGATCACGAGATATGGATTTTTGAAGTTGATAGAAGTTCTGGAATTTTTCCTGTTAAGTATCATTTTGACGTACCTCACTTACTCGAACTACTTGAAGACTTCGAATTGGAATTTGGAAATTTGCTGCACTGCGAAGTGATAGGGAATTTTCTAATCTTTCCACTATAGGAATCCCGATCAATTACATCGGCTACGGCCGACGTAATTAAGGCCTCTACCGATGTAAGTAAGTTACCGGGATGGGCCGCGGGCTAGGCCAGAGCACTTACGTCGATTTTCCCTTAATTACGTCGGTTACTGGCCGATGAATCAGTTTGCATGTAATTAAGATAACTTACGTCAGCGCCGATGTAAGTTAGTAACTTTCGTCGGTATCCTGTAACCGACGTAAGTAAGTTACCGGAATGGACCGCGGGCTAGGCCAGAGCACTTACGTCGGCCTCATCTTGGCCGACGAAAGTTACTTGCCTAACTTACGTCGGTATCGCTGGACAGATGTAAGTTAACCTGATATAAGTTCCGCCGCGGCACCAGACAGCCGGCCGCCCTCCTCATGGCGCAATTAACAACTTAAGCAAATTAACCACTTAATCATAATTAAGCAAATTTAAGCACGTTAAGCATAATTAAATAAACCACTTATTCTTAATTAAGCATAATTAAGCAAATTAACCACTTAAGCACAATTAAATAAATAATTAAGCAATTTTAGCATAACTTAAACAATTAATTTCAATTTCAAAATTAAATTTGATTTGAATTCGAAATGAAATTTGAATTTCAAATGGCCAGTTGGGGGGGGGGGGGGGGCTCGGGGAGCTCAGGGTGAAGGCGGGGGGATGGCGGGGGGGGGGGGGGGGGGGTGAGGGTACTGGAGCAGCTGAAGGTGGGGGTGGGGAGGGAGGGCTGCAGGCCGGTGTGGAGGGGGGGAGGATGGAGGCGGCGCTACAGTGTTGGGGGGGGGGGGGGGGCTAACGGAGGGAGCGTGGAGGCCGGCGTGGCGCGGGGAGGGAGAGAGCTGGAGCGAAGGGAGAAGGCAGAGGCCTTACCTAGCGACACGGCAAGGAGGCGATCGCGCTCCGGCTCGTGCGGCAACGGTGGGCCGGCGCCGCGGAGGTGGGGCGCGACCGGGGCAGCGCGGTGGGGCGTGGCCGGGGCGGCGGCATCAGACAGCAGCGTCGGGCGGCGCGAGCGGCAACGTAAGGCGGCGCAGGCAGCGGCGTGGGGAAAGCAAGAAGCGGCAGGGAAAAAGAATGAGGCACGTGAGTGCGCGCGGCTCGCGCGGATAGGTTAAATTCTGAACTTACGTCGGCCGACGTTAGGACCGGCGTAAGTAAGAGTGAACTTCCATCGGCCAAGTTACTTACGTCGGCTGAGGGCAACGGCCAACGTCAGTATCCGTTTATTGTTGTCGGTTGTTTTACTTACATCGTCCGATGGACTGCAACTGACGTAATTTAGGCAACTTACGTCGGTTACCAGGATCTGACGTAAGTTATCTAACTTACATTGGCTGGCACACGTAAATTATTCTGGCCGACGTAATTATTTGCTTTTCTTGTAGTGTTCTTACAATGTAAAGTAAGACCTTAGGATATTTTTCTAACAAGAAGTATGACCATTTTTCATAAAGTACAGAAACATATTTCTCAAGATCATCATTGTATCAGATTCTGAACATTAGACGATGGACCTGATTTAGAGGGGAAATTTGATCTCAACATGAATACAAAAGTTATACTCGTCTTAAATAACTTCCCAACCGTGTATTATATTCACTAAGATCAGATATGGATTAAGATTTATGAATATTTAAAATTTACAGACAATCTGGGAAACTTCTGCAACAGGGTGTCTGCTGAGGTACCTGACTTCATCTCAATTTTCCAGATGGTTATGGTCAGAATTTGGAAATTCTCTGAACTACAGAGTTATAAACCATCTCATAATATTCTAACGGTGTATTATATGACCATTAATGATTTTTACTCAAGAAATTATAGCCAAACTACAGAACAGCACGGAAACAGTTTTGGTCAGTTTGGAGGGCGATTCTGTTCTTGCAGTGAGCAGCAAAGTCGGAGAGCACTCCTAAAACTTTCCAGCGGTATATTGCAGCTCCAAAGGTTAATCGGATCCAGATATATGGTCTAGAGAACTGACAGCAGGGCTGCTAGATTTTTCTGGTCTGGGCAGATTTGACAGATTTGAGTATATTCGCGAATTCGGTATCTGCGAGGCCTTGGGGAATGATAAAAAATCCCATGTTTAGCAGCCCTAGAAGACTAGAACAAGTGGTGGGCTAATGAAGCGTTCGACAAGAGAAGTTAGGTTTCTTAACATAGAATGGTTCATGGGTCAGTTAATGAGATTGAAGGGTAGGTTGCCACTTCAAATGAACACGAGGTTAAGGATGTATCTAGGTCAGGGAACAACGATGAGGGTGACCAAACTCAAACCTTGAGTAGTAGTGATCATTTTTGTGGGGTCTCAGGGGCATAATGATACCCTTAGCCTGTGACGATGAGTCTGCTGTTATGCTAGGCAACAACATAGGTTATTAGCGGTTGACCAGTGATGACAAGAACAATGATAGGGATCATCAACCTTTGCTGACCAATGAAGGTGAGTGGTTTGACATCCCGGCGTGTGATAAAACAAACTGACGGAGTTCTGTCCCCAAAGTACCAAAGACATAGGACCTCACGGTAGTACGCGACAAATACGCGGCTACGAGTATCTACCCTCCGTCATAAGGAGGGGCCCGCTGCCAACGCCCCGGACTGCCTAGGTCGCGGTACCTAGCCTGCACAAGTCCGGACCTGAGAGGTCGGACAGACGATTCCTCCCGAGCTCGGGCCCAGAAGAAGCGGATAGTTGGAGGCATTTGCGTCAGATGGTGGGCGCCGCCGTAACTCCTGCAGAAGGGATAACACATGATGTGACCCATTTAAGAATAAACCTGCCATCTATCGCAAAGGAATGATTACTCCACACACATGATGGTACCTTGGCTATGAAGAACAAGTCAAGACAATGAAACATCCTCGCCCCGGGCAGCAAGAATGAACACTGCACAACCCGGCTCCACTATGAGGAATGTCGGTTAGATAGGACCGCCTCGACCCCCTATATGAGGAGCCCCAAGGCCTCATTCGAGAGAGGTGAATTCATGTTGTACTCACCTTACTTACACATTTACCTTATGCAATTCCTTACGCATTTATGTATGCACTTTACTTACGCCCTTACATACGCGTTTCATTTACGCATTTCCTTTCCTTTTGAGCACACAAAAATTATGGATAGACTCATGTACTTGAGCAAAACTCGCTTTTAATCTGTTCTCTTGCCTTTTGAGCACACAAAAATTATGGATAGACTCCCTCTAAACATATGGCATTTTTTGCTCGAATCAGGATAAATATCTTGCCTTTTGCAGCTACCCATACGAAGATGAATGTTATTCAATACAAAATTATGAAATGCTGATAGTTGGCGCACCAGGTAGGGGAACGCTATTGCTTGTTCTTCATCAACTTCATCATGGCTCCATCAACATCGATTGTCATCCCCAGCAAGGAGGCTCGCACCGCCAACTTTGAGTTCCCCGTCGGCAGCAATAGGGGCTCAACGTTGACCCCATCTTTGCCCCACGTCAGGCATTCCACTTTGGAAGCCTGGACCTAATCACCGATAACACCGGCATCCCCGGGAGGGACTGCGATGCTCACACCAACAATGCTCTGGCAGTTTTGTTAGTCGGAATGATCGATCGCAACATCCCATCTCTCCAAGAAATCCTAGAGTAAACCGTCGGCTACAATTGTGACTCTAACGGCGCCACCACAAGAATGCTATGTCACCGAAACCGGTTAAGGCATCCACAACGAAACGCCTACCAACACCTTGAAAGGAGCCACCAGATGCTGCGAAGCAGGCCGAACGACCAATGACACAAGGCACAACCCACACCAGACCTTCACGGCCAATCATGGAAAGGACCACGTATCAACCTGTGTTGTACCTGGGCCCAGATCAATACACGGCATTCTCCCAGGCATTTCACGTCCACGCTGGCATCCTTGCTAACGTCAGTGATCCCCCGCGCTTCGGGCGAGCCAGCCAGAATGTAGCAACGACAATCGCCATACTGTGTGGTGTGCTTGAACCTAAATTTTGGCGAGCCTACCAGAACCTCTAGTTCCTAATGGATCGTGCAGCTGACCAACATGCGAAAAGCTCCCTCGCCCACTGCAGGAGGCATTAGACCAGGGTGGGAGCCAGGGACAGGCCAAAGGTAAAGCCGGACCTTCCAGGCTTCACGTCCCATCTGGGGTAAGCAAGGTTGGAGGAACAGGGTCATCAACTTCGATACACATCTCCACCTATGGGCAGAGTGTCAACTCTGACTCCTGTAGGACTGTGGAGGTGCAACACAGAGCTCAGGAATTCATCACGGGGTGCCGATTAGGGTTCCCACACAAGCAGTCTCGCCAGGAGACTACCACGATAGCAACTAAGGTCGAAGCTCGAGTCCCGAGGCTCCTGGACTGAAGGCCTTTGATAGGCCAGTGTGTTGCACTATGTTTCCACCTCATTTCCGTGCACCAAACAACATCACCAAGTACGACAGAAAATGAACCCCACGTATGGTTGGAAGACTACCGCCTGACGTGCAAAGAGGATGGCGCCACGGAAGACCTCTTCTTCATCGTTGACATTTCTTACATCACAGATAAAAATCCGCAAACGCACGAAAACTATCGGAGTAGCATTTCCTTTTAAATAGTATTCCCAAATGGTGTCATTTATATTTTCCCAAAGGAAGGCTAAGTGGAAGTAAAAAAGTCATCAAATGAAGAGGGTAGATTGGTCTAGGTAGGGTTCTACTGAGGATGGGTAATAGAAATCTGGAGGTAGTGTGACACACACAAGAGCATCCTATTCTAAGGGGGATAAATTGGTCAAAAAGAGATGAGGCTAAGAGTTAGGGAGTTACTCCTACAATGCTTCTAGTATACATATAAATAGCCTATGTTAGATACTAATGAACATGTCAATGGTAAATTCTTATGCTAAGTTGTTTAACACATTGGGCACGGGTTTACCCCTAGCAATAATAGGACGACTCCCGCAAAGAGCCTGTGGCATATCCGAACTTGTAGGGTTACAGGGACAGATAGGGCTGTCACCACCTACTGCTACCTCTTCAATCCGTGGGTCCACAAGACATCCAACGCTACTTAACTATACTAGCACCATGCTAGCATATTAAGTAAATACCTTACGAGCCATGGCACAAGCCATCCTAAGGCAATGACTAATCTAAATATCATTGAAGCAATGTTGGAACATAGCATAAGTTATTCATATTAACATGGTCATGTCATAACTAATTATACTATAGTGGGGTTTATTGTGTTTATGATGATAATATAATGACATTAAGGCACGATCATAAAGACTATTCCTACCACATACATGGAATCCACGATCAAACAAGAAATGCTTCATCCAAGTATATGAATAAAAGAAGACTAAAGATAAGATTTTTATTAAGAACAAAGTCACAAATACAAATAGGAATATGAGAGTCATACCATTCCCAATTTGGAATTGGAAAGAGAGAGACTCATCCTACCCCTTCCTAACTTGGACTAAGGACTAGAGACTCTCCTCTCTACAGCCTAGCCTTCTCTAAACCTTTGGAGAATAGTGGATACAATAGAATTGAATACTCAAGTGGTGTGTGTGTGATGTGAGGGTAGGGGTCCTATTTATAGGTGGAGAAGGGTCGGTTCCCGCCACCAAAAGTGCGCGAATCAGTCATCATCATCTTCAGGACGCTGGGAGGAACCAACATGCATTGATTGACCGAGTTTGGCACCAAGACCTAGTTGGCCGACTAGGGCGGTCGACCGACCTGGTCAGGGCTTCGTTGGGGCTTTGTTTTCTCCAGGTCCCTAACAGGTGGGTCCCCATTATTGATATAGGTGATACACCATTGGATGGCCTCTGATACTTTTATTTGTTGGCCATTTGATCCATGTGGTGCCACATGTCGGCGCTTGATTGGCTGGGATGATATTTTATAGGATTGCTCCCCCTCTTTTACCTCATTTCCTGCATAAAATGCCTGCATGCACTATTTCTCAAAGGACAAGTGGAAATAGGTTAAATATTGTGGGGAGCGGAGTCCACACATCCGAGGATCTCATTGGGTGGTGTCGTGCGATGCGGCACCTAACAACACACATGAAAAGGATACCAAAACATATAAAATTTTCATTTCATAAATATATTCAGAGTTTACAAAACAGTGTACATCAGAAGTACACACGCAGCGGAAAATACATACTCATAATCTCACCTAACTAAGCAGGAGAGAAGACGTCCATGCCCTAGGACGCTTCTCACTAGCAACATGAAGAACAATCAGCAGCAGCGTGATTCACATGAGATTATCTCGACACCTCGAGTCTCATGTACAACCTGAATAGTAGAAATAAAACTAATACCTACAAAAATCGTTAAAGCGCAAACGTGAGCATAAGGCTCAGCAAGACTAACCCCCTCACTAAACATATGCAGGGGTGAATACTAAGCATAGGTAAGGAATAGCATAAATAGACTCGCCTACAAGTGGATCCTTATATTCGTATTTTAAGTAGCAAATGACATTCTTCAGGCACGACACATCATAGACTCCACAATCAAACAAGAAATGCTTTGCCGATGATATGACATGCCAAAAGCACATAATGCTATTACAGATAAAGTATGGGGAAACTGTAAACTTTTAATTGTACTATCTCTAAGCCAAACAAGGTTGCAATACAATAATTAAGCAGATCAGTAATATTTATCATCATTCCATTGCTCTTGTTTACTACGTCACAACTCAGTGAACAAGTGGTACTCTATTACCGCGAGGGACGGTGATAGCAATCAGGACACACCCGGAATACACGACACATACGCCCGCTCGGAAGTACCTTTCACTGTACTCCACTCCCACGTCATATGTGGCCACCTTTCACCCGTCATCCCGAAGTCGAACCAGTTCTACTGTCCCAAAAGTAAGGTCCCTAACCGAGCACGTCGAAGTTGCTCCTTAGAGGTTCCACCTTACGATCATCTTCCCCCGAAGGATGGTGGTATAAGTTTCGTCACGAGGGTGCCCGAGCTACTTCAGTTTAATGGACCCCATTAATCCATTATGTAATCGGTACTATTCAAACTTGGTCAACAGGGCCGCACACGAGACGGTCCTTAACCGACACAGACGGGGCTACAACCAACCTCCACATTTGCCTTACCCTTACCGGCCCAGGCCCAAATGTGGTCGCAAGCATTGTCCTCCTCATCCGACATCAGACAACCTTGCGCGACCCGTCCTACAGGAACATCCCCGTCCACATCTCCAATTATTAAGAGTGAACATTTTGGTAACGTCTCACGAGTAGATTTCCCCTACTCGACTTCTCTCACAAGTAGAATTCAACTACTTGACTTGTGATCAATAAAATGTGACCTTCTCACGAGTAGATTCCAACTACTCGACTTCTACCGGATTTCCTATACATTAGCAAAGCAGTTACTATAGGTGAAACTATAAACCGTTCCAACCAATCCTTGGGATTTGTGGTCAAGCAAGTGGAGTATCAATCGCCCTATACGTAATGCACATATCAAACTTAAGACGTAATGTGAGAAATACTGCAAAACTCTGTAAAGCTTTAAAATGCAAACCGGGGCTTGCCTTAGTTTGCGACTCGAATAAATGTCAATTGTTAGTGGTCCTTCTATGCAGACTCCGCCAAGGACTTCAAGTGAACACCCTGGCCTTCTCCTCCAAGCGAAACTTCTCGTCGATCACCTATCATCACGTTCCTATCGACATGATATGCATAAAAGTAATTAAGTAATTAAGTAGTTTAATAATAGACTCCACGGGGTTGTGTAAACTTTAAGAGCGAGGAGTTTGACTAGGAAGGACAGATATGCCTCTGTTGTGTGGGTAATCAGAGGATGAGTCAAGGTGGACATAGTAGTGTCAAGATGTGAATTGAAAGGTGCAATGTAAGCACACATTGCAACTTGGCACTCAACACTCGAAGCTATGCCACTCAAGGACAATAAAGTTGAATGGTGTGGAAGTGTTGGACTGGTAGTGTAAGGATGACTAAGAGTCAAGGTGGCATCGAAAGCTTGCGTATGAGTGGTGTGTACAAGACGAAGGTCGTGACTTAACAGTCGACCAATGAAGTTTCACAAACTCATTAAGGAGTAAACCTAATTAAGTGACCAGTGTGGTCGCAGGGTTCTGAATTAGGATGAATCAATGTGAAACCCTAGTGACACTCGGAAAAGAAGTGAGATCGACATTGCTTGGACTCAAAGAGTCATCACAAGCACTGCTAACCTAACGTGAGTACCAATACACGTTCAATTGACTTTTAGGTAAAGTAGATTCTATGGAAAGCTTCTCGAGCATCGTTCAAGTGCTTGCAAGATGACACTAATGTAGTGTCTTCTGCAAGATCGTCCAGGTGAGCTCGGTAAGCTCTCGGGACTTAAACATGATGCAAGACCTTTCCGTGACGGCATGCTTTGCCATCTCGAGAAGATCAAATTAGCGAGGTGCACATCGACCCAGACTCGTCAATGGGGTGAGTGGAATCTCGAACACCACCTTGTGAGTCTTAAGGCTAGTAATGTAGACTCGGTTGTTGATAAGCGACTCGACGAACCTGCCGTCGATGAAGTGGTACATCAAGTTAACCAATCCTGTGATCGGTTAGGGAATATCCTTGACACAACCAAGGAACTCTTATCCAAGGTTCCACTTGGTCTAGTTCTCCTTTTTGTTGCAACGTTCTTGCATACATCTACCCCAGGTCATTGTTGATCACCGACCCACCTGGTTTGACCTAGAAGGCATTTCATCGAGCATCTAGATTACACCTAGGACTTGATCACTCTCACATCGACTAAAACCTAATTAGGCTTGACAACTATTGTCCGACGAGTCGTGCTTGTGTTCCAGCACCACACACATCACAAGCATCCTTCATCTCAATGCCAGGGCACGATGACGGCTCGGAGCGTCACGACAACGTCATGTGGTCAACGACGTCGACGCAGCTCATGGTGGAGCATCACGAGCACGCACGGACAAACCAACGTGATACAAACGACACATTAGGTCAACTTGGGGATTTATATAGGAATGATATCATTGCGGAAAATGGACGTACGGCTTGATGACACATGAGTACTATTAGCGGTCACCACTAACAGACTTCGGGGCGTCAAGCAATGCATTTTAGGGCAAGGCTCACCTTGTAGGCATTTTGCCGAACATCTTGGGTGTGTACTTGATTTCCGTCGCTTCATCACCATTCAAAGGGCATCTTGGCACTTATCATGGTCGATTTGCCACACCACAATAGACCTGCATCCATAGACCAGCATTGAACAGTAACACACTTAGTTTCGCCTTGTAACCATTTCATCGAACACCTTGGCTGCAGCACTGTCCCAACTAATCTTTGCACAAATCAGAGCTAACCTTGAACCAATTGTCGTCGCCGTTGTGTCATCAACGTGTTCTTGCATCTTATACATCTCACAGGTCAATCGCTTCGCTGGTTGGGTGCAGCCATGGCGCGGAACGGGGCGATGATGCCAGGTGTCGACCACCGGTTGAGGTGTTGGACAGCGGCGATGTGCGGAGAAACGGCAAGAGGACTGAGCGCCATCGGTGAACGGCGCGGACAAGGGAACGCACTCGCCGTGGTCAGCACAACGAGCAGTAGGCAGCAGCAAAGAGCACGGCCGGCGAGGAGCAGGGCCTCGGCAGGACGGCACAATGCGGGTGATCAGCGCCGCTGCGGCCGAGCGAGGGGGAAACAAGGGTCGTCGAACAGTAGGGCCAGCGCATTTGCGCTGTGGCGGCATGGAGCAACAGGCAGTCGATACGCGAGCAGCAGCAAGGGCGACGTTGCTGCGTGCGGCCAGAGCAGAGATGCAGGGGTGTGCAGCGGTGGGTGTGGGGGACGCGAACAGAGGCAGAGGAAGCTGGAGCGGCGGCCGTGGCTGTCAGGCACTTGCATCGGGCGCCGCACTCGCGCGCGGTCAGAGCGGCTCGTGGTGGTGCCGGCAAACAGAATAGGGGTGGGGCGAGCCGACGGCCGACGTGGGGAGATGCCGTGGCGGCCGGGAGGTTGAGCGCTGGCATGGTCAGGCGAGCGGACGGACGCGGCGGAGGCGCGCGGCATCGGTGGCGCGTGGTGCAGGGCAGAGGGGCGGGGAAGAAGGCGTGCGCGGCGTCGGCGGACTGAGCAGGCGGACGGTGGGGAGGTGTGCACTGGCGGCGAGGCTATGAGAAGGGAGGACGGCCAATGTCAGAGGCAGGGTGCCGTGAGACGAGCGGGAGTGGGGTGCGGCCGGGAGGAGCATGCAGCCGGGGCGAGCGGTGTGCCGTGGATAAGGAGTCGGGAGAAGGCACGACGCTGGGGATAAGGACTGGTGTGACGTCGCGGTGGCACATGCAGCACGTCTGCGTGGAGGCAGGGGAGGGAAGAGAAAGGAGGTGCCGACCAAACATGTGGGCACCACCTATGGGAGCCACCTCCCTCCTTCCTCTTTCTAATTTCAATTAGGGCTAGCAAACATGCTTCAAAAATAGTCAACTTTGGCCCAATGTCTAAATAAAATGTGAAGAATTTTATGGTGCAACCAGATTTCAAAACTGTGCAAGTTGAATTTCGAACTCAGGTTTGAATTTGAATTCAAGCGGTGATACTTGATTCAATGAAATAAATGGTAGATTAGGTTCAAAAATCCTGAAACTTTGAAGTTACCCTTTTTGAACCATAAGGGACCTCAGGAAAAATTTGGAACGGATTTGGACAAAGTTAAGTACAAAGTTTAAATTTGAAGTCGACTCTGATTAAACTCTCAGTACGTGTCCAATAAATGGAAAACGTGCTTCAAAAATTTGAAACTTTACCGAGAGTCTATTTGAAATATTAGAAGGTCATGGAAAATTTACAGCTGTAGATTTGAATTTTTGTGAATGTCCCATTTTTGGGTTGGAATAATTCCTTTTTCTTTCTCTCTATTTTGTTTTCTTTTCTCTTTTAATTTTTCAATGAAAATGTGAATACTTGGAAATTAAAGATTTTACACCTTAAGTTCCAATACCTTAGCAAACATGTTCTATATGTGAAATTTTAACAAGTTCCTATTTCTAGTGAACATTGGTTAACTCATATGGTTCATGTGAGTTTGGAATTTCCAAGTCCATTTTCAAAAAAATTTAAGTTTGCATTTTTGCGTTTTTGTTCTCCCGAAAAGCGGGCTTTTACAATCCTTCACCCTTAAAGGAATCTCGTCCCGAGATTCTAACAAGTAGAATAACAAAAATGATGAGGGAATGTTCCGTAAAAGAGGGTCATTGACTAAGGAAAATGGCAATGCCCTTAAAGACTTGGGTTCTATGAAATAGTGATTATCTTCAAGCATCTTAAGAAATTCTAAAGTTTGCATCAAGTGATTCTAGTCTTTAGGTTGAAAACCTTGACAGGATGCTCGACATGACAATATCACGTCGTAAAACTCTCACGTCTGTTACTGACCCTTTATTGTTGTACTCTTACACTGACATGACATCTTGTTCTGTCCTAGTCTTGACTTGAAGAATTTGCACTTGTTCTTTGCTTCTCTAGGTCACCTTGATAGTTTGAAACTATCCTTGCATTGATTCCTAGTTGCTTGCTTGGTTTTGCATAGGTCCTTATAACTTAATGTGGTATTTCCCTTTGACATGAGTTAAGATGGTTTACGAGGTTAAACAACAATCATTAACCTCGTTTGATGTTTAGTCAACCATAGGATTCCTTAGTTGTAGCATAAGAGTAGCAAAAACACTCAACACCCTTATGCGATGAAAACAGCAGGAATACGGAAGATATGGCGACTACAAGATTTTTGGGTATATCAACATATTCAAACAATAGAAATGGAAGATGAAGACCCTTTGCGATGGCACACGAGGATTTAAGGATTCAACATCCTCATATGTTTTAACACAGCAAAAACTCAATCATATGGTAACTACAAGTTAATTAGTGTAGCAAGGTTACCATATAACACTGCAAGATCTTAGATGGACCCTCATAGTTCCACGAGGTTGACAATACAACGGTATAGTTGCAACAATCAAGGTACTTGAACCTAACAAGTCAAGGATGGAGGTCCAAGTGTTCGTTTAGTTGCAAGTGAGGTTGAGTAATTGGTCTCCCAAGTATTACTCAATAGAAAGGAGATCAACAATGTAAGAAGTCAAATGAAGATGGTGAAATGACCGTAGTCATTAGACACCTTAGAATAGTTTGATTGGGGTACATAATCTTGCTCTAAATTTTAGTATTACCATGCAGTCTATCATTGGTGTTACATTGGTAATGATGCTTCATGATGCATCATATGTTGTATGGTGCAATGAATATGCACATGGTATGATGCAAATGGTGCATATGTATGGTGCAAATGATGCATATGTATGGTGCAGTAGCTTTTATAGTTTGAGCAAGACTAAATGAACCATACACAAAACTCAAGTACTGTCTCATGATTTGCAAGGAGTGGATACCGTGGTCGTGAAAGACACTCAATGAGTATTGTTCTTTCCATGACTCAACCACAGTTAAGGAATTCATAACAGAACGATTGACAAGGAATGTGGGAAACATACCACGTTACCTCGACCTTTCGAAAGCTTGTTCATGTACTACTCAACTTTATTGTATCTTCATCAGGAGAAAAACAACTAACTATATGTCTCTAGTGATGCTTCACTTAACCTTCGCTTCGATCTGGCAAGAGGAACTGATATCCTTAGCGATCACTTTAGTGGAGTTGAAGTCACACTTCTTCTTTGAGTAACTCAATCTGGTGGTGGATGTTGGATCCTCTTGAAGATGTAATCTTACTTGATCGCCTTCTTGTTGACACGACTCGTTGTAACCAAGGTTGATGGTTGAATACCACAATTACTTGATTGCTCGCCTTCCCCCTTAAAGTTCCAAACCAGGATGTCGAAGCGTACTCCAAACAGTCCTCATGGAAAGACGAGATGCAACTCGAGTAATTGCGAACTGCGTTAAACATCACAAGATGTGATGTGGCAAGTCACATAAATCAGACACTAGTATGCCTATCCAAGAGAAAAGGGCTTGAAATGAGTTAAACACTCTATTCACTTGGTAAATACTTGAGTCTTAACTCTTGGATGGTTACGACACTCCTCGAATTGATATCGAGAGCCGAATTCCTAATAAAAACCAAAAGGTTCAAACTGGCCAGGCTATGGTGACAAACGACCAGCCTGGATGCAAACTCGATTTTGATCCAGTAAATGGCAAAATAAGATCTATAGGTGAATAACAAAGTTAAAGTAAACTTCAAGAACTTTCGAAAAAGTATTGGTTTGCCTCTAGATCATCCCTGGTTTGCATGTTATACTATTTTAAAGTCAGCAGAATTTTTCTGCACTTTCAGCGGAACCTGCTTAAAAAGTAGCACTTTCGATCTAAAGTTTTCAGGCTGTTCTGATGGAAATCTGGAAATATTATTATTGACAAAGTGGTAGCCAATGTAATAATCTTTCCAGAATGCATTTACTTGTATTCATATCGGTTCTGATTTAAAAGATATGAATTTCTGAAGTTGGGAAAAATTTCAGCATTCAGAATTTGAATTCAGTTCAGATTGACCACTCTGTATTCGAACTTGATTTGGAATAGGTAGATGACTGATTCAGGTCTGGAGCCAACTGAAAAAATTATATCTGACTCTCTAACCTTTCCAACGGTTACTCGCGCGACACCATTGGATCAAGGGTCTGCGAGTTATGGATTAAATTCAGAGGTGTACAGATTGCTGTCCAGTTTGGGTGTGCCTGGACAGTCTCTGCGATTATCCAAATTTCACCCACTTAGAAAAGGATTGTGGGCCTGAGCTGAATAGAGAACTTATAAAGTACTTCCAAAACTTTATAAGGAGTACTTACTTGCCCTCATAGCACTTCTGGTTGAGAAGATATGGCATTTGCAAGTTGACAGTTTTTTCTGAAAATTTTGACAGCACCTCCTTTGTTTAAGGCTGATTTTGTCCACAATTTTCAGATATACAGCATCAACATTTGAAAAAATAATACATAGAAAACTTGTTGAATACATTCTCAAGATTCCTGAAAGGTAAAACTCCCAATCGATGATCCTACTCAAAGCTAGGGTCTAAACAACAACTAAATCCAAATCTGCCAGATTCGGAAATGTCACGACACCCTAAACAATACTTCAATTTGGACCATGTTATTGCGAGTTTTAGCCTTTGTTTAGAATAGGAAGTTGATAGATGACTCTTTAAGATTTCCCTACATGTATAAACATGCATAGGTTGCATTTCTAGTTTAAGAGTTATGGCCGTTAAAATTCAAAATTTTTCTGACTGTTTCAGATAGCACCTATATACATGTACTATCTTCAACTCCAGTTTTCTAATTAGTTATAAACTGAATTTGAGGTATAACTGAATAACAAAGTTGTATAATAGCTCTTCCCCTTTCCAGAAATGTATCATAATGGAATAGAAGAGCTTTCTACAAGGAAATATGGCAAAAATTCAGATACTGGTCTATGTAGTTTCAGAACAGCAGCTATTGTGATAACGGTGCATTTTATCACCATAAAAGTGTCTTTTGGCTTGGAAGTAAATATAAAACATATAGAAGACTTCAAAATCTTTCCAAAAAGTATTCACTTACCTCCAAAGCCCTCCAGGTTGAAGAGATACGGATTTTTGAAGTGGAACAATCAGTTCAGGTTTCAGAATTTAGTTTGATAGATCATGGTTGTTTAAAGCTGATTTGGCCACTGATTTTCAGATGGGTAACCTCACAATTTGACAGCAAGTCCCATTACAAACTTGTTGCACAAGTCGCAATGTTTCCGGAAATGTATTACACGAAAGTATTCGACGATTCTACAATGAGTTATGGTTGAAATGCCGAGGCTAGTTCATTAGATCAAAGAGGTGAAGAAATGCTGGTTTCTAATGATTTGGACAAGTTTCTCCAGTGTTGTTCTCTCCAACTCGTCCATAGAGAAGTCGTCGAGGACCTGAAGATCTCCCCCATCCCTATAGCATACTACGATGTCCTATGAAGTATCACTAGAAGCACATCTTGACATAATCGAGCTAGATTCCGTCAAGAGTACACAAAAGCCTTAATCTTCATCCTTCTTCGCATTGCACTATCCATGACGAAACTTTGACCCATAACTTACCAGCAACTGCTAGTTGGATCTTACAAGATGATGATGAAGCCATTCTTTTGTGGGGATTGTCAAAGTATCAATTGTGATACTGACGGTACTATGTGTCTCACCAAAAGAAATGTCTAACTTGGTATATTCGGATACGTCTATAGGTGGTTCTAATATCGATCACTCGCAAACGTATGCTACACGTGTCGCTACCGGAGTTAGTGTACCTGCAAAAGACAAACAATCCCCTTTTACACCTTCACACCTCAAGGGCGGCACGAGGAAACACGACAGGCAATCACAATAATATATATGAAAGTAAATGTATACGACTCTGGTGTGAGTCGCCCTCGAGCGAGGTCAAGTCTCGAGGTACATGGCTGTAAATACGTCTGTACAGCAAAGACTCCCGCACGAACCGGCTTATACATGCTCGGGCATACATGTTTCGCATGCTCCCATAGAACATGAATGGTTCTAGAGATGCATACTATCGGGTTATACACCACCCGACGGGGGCTCCCACTAATTTTGTGTCACGCTGGGGTACCGCGTGTCATATGTTCCCAGAGACATGGAAAAAGTTTCAGAGACTCATATTGACTTTCCGTGCTAAGCCACGGAAATATCACATACCACATCTCGTATGCAGAGCTTACCGACATTGATCCGCTCTCGGTGGCGTACCTTACCTCTTACCTTGAAGACGGAGCATCGTTACAGAAATAATATAACTAGTTAGTTCACCACCTTTATAACTTATACTAGTAATAGTCCTTAATGGGCATATAGCTAAACCTCACTTGTCTACTTTGGAGTTTACGAAAATAGGCTCTTTTCGAGTGTCCTATTCCCAATGAAGCTCTGATACCATGTCTGTGGGGACCGGAGTCCACACATCCGAGGATCTCATTGGGTGGTGCCGTGCGATGCGGCACCTAACAGCACACATGAAAAGGATACCAAAACATATAAAGTTTTCATTTCATAAATATATTCAGAGTTTACAAAATAGTGTACATCAGAAGTACACACGCAGCGGAAAATACATACTCATAATCTCACCTAACTAAGCAGGAGAGAAGACGTCCATGCCCTAGGACGCTTCTCACTAGCAACATGAAGAACAATCAGCAACGGTGTAGTTCACATGAGATTATCTCGACACCTCGAGTCTCATGTACAACCTGAATAGCAGAAATAAAGTTAATACCTGCAAAAATCGTTAAAGCGCAAACGTGAGCATAACGCTCAGCAAGACTAACCCGTCTCACTAGACATATGCAGGGGTGAATACTAAGCATAGGTAAGGAATAGCATAAATAGACTCGCCTACAAGTGGATCCTTATATTCATATTTTAAGTAGCAAATGACATTCTTCAGGCACGGCACATCATAGACTCCACAATCAAACAATAAACGCTTTGCCTATTATATGACATGCCAAAAGCACATAATGCTATTACACATAAAGTATGGGGAAACTGCAAACTTTTAATTGTACTATCTTTAAGCCAAACAAGGTTGAAATAGAATAATTAACCAGATCAGTAATATTATCATCATTCCATTGCTCTTGTTTACTACGTCACAACTCAGTGAACAAGTGGTACTCTATTACCGCGAGGGATGGTGATTGCAATCAGGACACACCCGGAATACACGACACATACGCCCGATCGGAAGTACCTTTCACTGTACTCCACTCCCACGTCGTATGTGGCCACCTTTCACCCTTCATCCCGATGTCGAATTAGTTCTACCGTCCCAAAAGTAAGGTCCCTAACCGAGCACATCGAAGTTGCTCCTTAGAGGTTCCACCTTACGATCATCTTCCCCCGATGGACGGCGGTATAAGTTTCGACACGAGGGTGCCCGAGCTACATCAGTTTAATGGACCCCATTAATCCATTATGTAACCGGTACTATTTAAACTTGCTCAACAGGGTCGCACACAAGACGGTCCTTAACCGACACAGACGGGGCTACAACCAACCTCCACATTCGCCTTACCCTTACCAACCCAGGCCCAAATGTGGTCGCAAGCATTGTCCCCCTCTTCCGGGATCAGACAACCTTGCGCGTCCCGTCCTACAGGAACATCCCTGTCCACATCTCTAATTATTAAGAGTGAACATTTTGGTAACATCTCGCGAGTAGATTTCCCCTATGTAAGGATCGAAACGCCCAAGAGGGGGGGTGAATTGGGCTTTCTTTCAAATTTTAAGACAATTAAACACTTAACAACTTAAAGCCCAATTCCCTATGTAATTAAACTATGCAATCAATGTAATTTAAAGTTGCGGAATGAAGATTGCATAAGAGTAAAAGGGAGAGGGATGCAAACGCTCAAGGGGACACAGAGTTTATCCCGTGGTTCGGTGAGATCACAAGGATCTTCCTACGTCCACGTTGTGGCACCCACCGAAGGGTTTTGCCACTCCCAAGTCACCGAGACTAGGGGCTTCTTCACTATTCTTCTCCGTTCGCCAACCTTGGCAAGGTGGAGCTCAAGCCTTGTACACTTTTGGGATCCTCCGGGCTTCCACAATCCTCTTGGCAAGCTCCGGAAGTTGCACACACCAAGGGTCACTCCCTTTGGGCTCTCACTACACTAGAGACTCCAATCACCAAGAATGGAGGCACCCAAGCACTATCTCTAGCTAGTTCTAGCCTATTTCTTGGTGTACAAATGATGAACAAATGATGTAAAAGTGGTTGCTCTATTGCTTGAATGCTCTAGGATGTGTAGAGTATGTCTGGGCTTCAAGTCTTGTCGATTTGACAGGTTGAAGGGGTATAAATAGCCAGCCTCCACGAGATAGCCGTTGGAAAAGTAGGCTGACATCACTTCTCTGCGAACACCGGATGATCCGATGTCTCCCCTTCAGTTATCATCGGTCAAAGCCAAATTAGCTGATGTCACTGTGTCAGATATGACCGTTGTTAGACCGATGTTGATCTCTCTATTCATCGGATGATCCGGTGGCTCTTCCTCCAGAATTTTGCTTGATCTTGAGGCTCACTGGAGTGATTGACCGATGTATGTCTTCTTCACATCGGATGATCCGGTGCTTCTCTTGGTCCAATGGTATTGCAATCTGTGATGATGGACCGATGCACTGAGCCACTCACATCGGATGATCCGGTGAGTGCATTTTTCTGAGGTCTTCTTCTTCAGTTGAACCAATTCGACCGATGCAGTCAACTTCAAGACCATCGGATGATCCGGTGTGTTCAACTTGTTGACTTCGAGTTGTTTTGAGTTGTTCTTTTGGAATTTTGAACTCGTGACCTCTTTGACATTTGTTTGAAGTGTTGTTTTGATTGTCTTCAAGCATTGAGTGATATCAAGTTAGAGCTTTCACTTCTTGTCTTCATATGATTTGGTTTGATCTCATTCGTTGATTTTATATGGGTCTCCAATGTAATTTTGATTTTATTTGATTGAGTGTCATTGAGACCTTGCATTCACAAATTCATTAGTAATATCGAATGGTTGTCATTAATCACCGAAACCGTACCTCATGGGGCCTAGATGCTTTCAATCTCCCCCTTTTTGGTGATTGATGACAACACAAAAATTTAAAGCGCAATGATAATGAATTTGATGATAATACTCAAGAATATATGCAATGAATACAACATAGGATACATTAAGCTTGTAAGACGCATAAGAGATTGGTGGGCGAAAAACTCAATCGATTAAAATCATAAACAAAATCATAAACAAATGAGACAAGCGAAAGAGTGCTTAATTAAAATTACAAAAGAGTACTCAAGCAAGAATACAAAAGATAAACACACACCACACACTCCCCCTAAACACGTACTCCCCCTGAGACTGCTACTCCCCCTGACTCTCCTACATCTTCTCCCCCTTTGGCATCAAGACACCAAAAAGGGATCAGAACGCCTACTGACCCTGAGAGCTAGGCGCGAGGACGAACTGAGCACCGTCGCAGTCGTCGGAGCTGGAGTCGCCGGTCGAAGGAGCTGCCGGAGCGGTGGGAACTGGAGGGTCCGCTGCCGGTGCTGGAGGAGAGGGAGCAGGTACTGAAGATGCTGGAGGAGCTGGAGGAAGTGGAGCGCTCACCACGGACGCCGGTGTCTGCTGGAACAAGGTCGTCGCCGGCAGTGGTGAGTGAATCGGTGCGCTAGGTGCCAGAAGTGGTGACATGCTGATCGAAGGGATAGGAGTAGTAGGCACCTGAGCGACACCTGGAGCCAGTCCCAGTCCAGGCTGCTGTGAAGGAAGGGCGATCCCGGTCTGAGTGTATAGGTTGGTGATCAACCCTAGGATCCCCATCATGGCCTGCTGGGTCTGCTGCTGCTGGTCGAGGGTACGGCGGTGCATCTGATCGACCAGGTTGGTGAACCGGTCCGTATCCTCTCGCCTCTGACGGGCGATCTCCAGCTGGAGCTCCTGCTGCTGCCTCTGCAGCTGTGCCAGGTGAGCAGCCTGCTCCGCCCTGGCCTGCTCAGCAGCGAGCCTGTCCTGACGCTGCTGCTCGATCATCTGCTGAAGAAGGGAGGACAGCTCCGACGGCTGTGACACCTGCGCCTCGGACACAGGAGGTGGTGTCGGTGGCGGAGCAGCTGAGCCTCCTGCCTCGGCGTCGTGCTGTCTCGGTGAGGGTGGAGGTGGAGGGAAGTACTCCTCAACACTCTCGTCTGTGTCGCTCTCGGACCAGACGTGCTGCAAGTCTCCACCTTGAGCTTCTGCCTCAGCCAGACGCTCATCTTCCTTCTCGAGGTCAGACCAATCCTCCTCAGTCAAGCGGGCCCTGACCTGGCGCTCAACTGGACGGCCAAGGCGGCGGTCTCCAGGAGCGGACGCACGGTAGTGACCGAAGCGGGTCACGCTCTCGTCAGCGAGTCGGGCCTGTGCTGTATGTCCTTCTGGCACCACCATAGAACAAATATAACTGATCCAGTGCCCGTATGCTAGCTGCCTCATCATGCCCACTCCATCTGTGATTACGTCCTCCATCTCGCAGAGAAGTATGTCTACGATATCAAAATCCATCCCGTTCATTATGTAGAACAGGAGGGTCTGCTGGAGACTCGTGAACCCCTCCAAGTACCCTGACCTCGGCAGGAGCGTGCGGTGTAAGGCGAGGTGCACAATACGCGCAGCTGGGGTCAGGAGTGCTGGGACTCTCGGCTGATCTGGAGAGAACGTGGGGCCAAACAAGGAGCGGATCTCGTCCAGCTGAGGTGCTACCCCTCCAGTAAGTGGCCTCCTCGGTGGATCTGCCTGCCCATAGACCTTCTCATGTATGCTAGTATCGTGCAGGTCCAAGCCAAGGATGTGCCCCAAAGTCTGCCTCGTGAGATGGTAGTGCTGACCATTAAACATGAATGCAATGGATCTTCTGCCCTCTGAGATGTATAGGGTCGCGTAGAAGACACGGACCCACTCTTCCACATAGGCACTCCTCTCATAGTCCAGTAGCTCCACCAAGCCCCTGTATCTCTCAAAGAAGGGGCGGACATCAGTCTCCGCGGCCACTGCAAGCTGCCTCCAGTCCAAGTGGTTGTGCTGAAAGAGCTTGTGCCCCCGGCGCTTGTAGGTCTCATAGAGAGACGCCTGGGTGACAGTCCAGAAGCGACTGTCAACAAGAAGCTCTCTGGGCTGTGGGAACCACTCCTCAAGAAGAATACTCCATCTGAGCTTCCGGAGTTGCTTCGCCTTCATCTTCCGGTAGTCCACAAGACGGACTCCTTCACCGACCCGGACGGCCGTGTCCATCTCATGGATGTCTCTCTCAGCCTCCCTGTCCTCACGACGGTCGGCAGCCGTCGGTCTCGGACGAGGAGCAGCCTCGGTGTGACCTCCTCGAGTCCGGGCTGAACGCCGGCGGACGAGAGGCGCAACCGGCTCCTCTTCGGCGTCGGAGTCGTCGACCACGGGAGGCGGCCTTGGACGGGCCTCGCGAATCCTCAACGAACCCCCATGGCCGCGCTCACGCTCCTCGGCGGCGCGAGCGGCCATCAAGGCCTTCTTCTCATCCTTCGAAAGTTTCCGCTTTTTCGCGGCGGGCTCCGCGATCGCCTTGCCCTTGCCTTTGCGATCACGACCCATCTAGATGGAAGGAAGAGGTGGGGTTAGCGACGATGAAGGAAGAATGGCGAGAGAAGCAACGAGAGATGTTGCACGGCACGGAGCTCACCTTAGCGACGATGGAGCTCGGGAAAACCTAGCGACGGAGGCCGGAGAAGACGTGGAGGTGCTTCGACGGAGGGAGAGGTGCGGTGGCGGTGGTGGCGCTTGGGCGCGGGTGGAGCACGGCGGCGGCGGCGCCTAGGGCGGCGGCGGCGGCTGCGGCTGCGGCTGCCGGCGGAGGTGGCGCGGTGCGCGGGAGGAGCACGGCGGCGGCGGCGCCTAGGGCGGCGGCGGCGGCTGCCGGCGGAGGTGGCGCGGTGTGCGGGAGAGGCGGCGGCGCGATGGACGGTGGTCGGCGGCGGCGATTAGGGCGTTATCGGCGGCGGCGAGAGCACGGGGACGCGAGGCGCGGGGAGAGAGAAAGCGGCGGCGGCGCGGGTGTTTAAATAGTGAGGCCCAAACCCTAGCCGTTTTTTAAACACCGGATGGACCGATGATATGAGAATTGAGCATCGGTCAATTGCCACAGAAAGGATATTCAAGAAATGCTGTTGACATCGGATTGACCGATGTTTAGGGTTTTGAACATCGGTCGAATATCACAGTAAGGGTGTTCAACCGAGTGATATTGACACCGGATGATCCGACGTTAGAGGGAGGTAGACATCGGTTGAATAGATCACAGCTCCAGAAGAGTGAACATCGGATGGACCGATGTTTTCCAGGATGAACGCGTCGGATCATTTGAGGTTCTGACAGAGTTGGGCTTTGAGGATTGAACACCTATTTGACCGATGAGGGATTGACAGGGGCATCGGATAATCCGATGACAACAGAACAAAAACATCCCATATATGTCCTTTGACCAAACAAACAATCGAGGAGAAACACATGTCTTAGGACTTTTTGGGCAACCCCTTACCCCTCAAGAAGCTAATATGCCAATAGCTTGGCTAGACCTTAATGCAAATGGAACACCGAGAAAAATGGAGGAAAAATATCCAAATAAAATGTAAGGCCCATGCTTTGTGAGGTAGAGTATGAAGACTGCTATCTCAATGAAGCATGTTCCTCTAGGCATTAACGTACCTAACATTTTGTTCTTTCCACCTTATATGAGTTGAGATATTGCATTTCAAACAAGTCTCCTTCTCATGAGGTGGGTTCCCCTTTGTGACAATCTACCGTATGCAATGCCAAACAAATTATAGTGCAAGAGATTAAATGAGTGCAAGTTTATATGGCAGGGATCATGCGAGGCGTAAAGTAAATCTATCTTGCCAAGTTTGAACCTTCCAAAGGCTTCCTCAGGGAAAACTACTTCTAGCTTGCCCCTATCCTTTGGGAGTTAGACAAGACCTATATGATATGCATCCTTACATGAACATGGCAACTTACATGACGTTAGATGCATCTAGCACATTCAATTTCTAAGACTAGAAAAGGTTTCTTATCAAGTGCGGGAATGGGGTTTTTAGCTATCTTAACCGCACTTTCATTGTCACAAAGGAGAGGCATATAATCATACAAGCATTCATTAAACATGACATGGGGCCTAGATGCGGAAAGGTATAGCAATAGACTATTTATGGAATGATAATTTGTTTTGACAATAAGGTTACCGTCCATATCCGCGTTGGGCTCCCATTCTCAACTTTCTTCAAGAGGTCCTTGGTAGATTTTCTTTGATGGTGGAGGTCCCCTCTTGAAGTCACCTCGTGGATGGTTACGTGTTCTTGACTTTAGGCACCCAAGCTAGCTTTGGTCCTTGTATATGTGATACAAGTGCTTTTGGGACCCAAAGTTGCTTGGGGAGCTTCCCTTTCATCCCCTTTACGTTCATGCCAATGAACTTTGCCTTCACCTTAGCACCTACTTTGCTTAACAAATAATAGTGATTCTCAAAGGTAGATGTATAGTTAGTCGGCAATTTTGGAGAAGGTCGGTTAGGTAGAGGGCACTCCCTTGTATGGTGACCGGTGACCTTGCAATGTTGGCAATAGGAGCCAACTTCCTTGATGAAGTTTGTTTTGAGCTCCGGTGAGGGCACCTTTCCTTTGTTGGGCACCGGGAAGGATCCAAGTCCTTTCTTGTTGAAGCCCTTTGCTTGATGGAAGAGGATTTCTTTATGTTTGTCTTCTCCCTTAGATAGTCTTGCTAAGCTTGTGCGGAGACTTTCAATCTCCTCCATCAACTCCTTCTCCCTAGCATTTTCTTTCATGGGCAAAGACTCATGGAAAGCATTAGTAGCATTTGAAATAATGGGTACCTTGCCATCAATAGTTTCTTTCTCCTTATTTTTTAATTTTAGTTCAATGGCTTCATACGAGAGAGTAAGTGCATGATGCTCTTGAACTAACTCATTGTGCTTATCCGAGAGCGTTTGATGAACTAAGCCAAGCTTATGATTGTCTAGCTCAATTTTAGCCTTATCTTCTTCAATTTGCTTGACATAGGTTTTGAGCGTGTCATGCTCTTTAAGTATGCTTTCATACTTGCCAAGCAAATCAAGATTAGTATTTTCAAGTTTAGCATGAGCTTGTTCTAGCGCCTTGACTTTGTTCTTTTCCCTTTTAATGATGGTGTGATATTCATTTATCAATGAAGTTAATTCATCGGGGGAAAGTTCATCATCACTACAGTCGTCACATACCTCAAAGTTACCTTTCGCCATGAGACACATGGGAGGTGGAGGAAGAGGTGAATCATCTTTGTTGGCAATGGCAAGTCCGGCCAAGTTTTCTACTTCTTCTTCACTCTCTTCTTCACTTGACTCTTCGTCGGTGATCCATTCATTCCCCTCACACATGAACACTTTTTGAGGTCCTTGTCTTTTCTTTGGAAAGAATTTTGACTTTTTGCCTTTGTCAAATTTCTTCTTTCCAAACGTTCTTGCCTTGGGCTTGACCTCTTCTTCTTCATCCTCGCTATCTTCAAGCTTGTGATACTTGCTCTTGTGGTTCTCCCTTCTCTTGTCCGGTTTTGGACAATCGTAGGAGATGTGGCCTTGTTCACCACAATTATAGCAAGTTTTGCTATTTTCTTTCTTGGGGAGGAAGGCTCCCTTGTTTGGATCAAAAGTGTATCCCTTCTTGGCAATCTTGGAGTTCAAGCGGGAGAATTTTCTCATCAATGATGCAAGCTCATCATCATCATCTTCACTTGATGTTTGCTCTTCTTTGCTTGAACTAGGTTTGATCATTTTCTTCGTTTTCTTGAAAGCCTTGAGAGCTATTGTCCTTGTAGAGGATGAACTCTCCATCATCCCAAGTACACTCATCTCATGAGCGTGTATTTCTCCAATGAGCTCCGAAACTTCAATGTTGTCAAGTGATTCCTTTTGGAGCATGGAGTTGATGATGTTGTACTTAGGCTTGGGAAGGAGCATGAGGATCTTTCGGTTGATAAGTCCCTTGCCAAGAGACGCAATGTCAAGAGCATTAATCTCCTCAATAAGAACATTTAAGCGTGAAAACATTTCATTAACATTTTCATGAGGAAGCATTTTGAATTCATCATATTTTGCTTTAAGCATGTGATATTTAAGTTCTTTAACACGAGAGGAACCCTCATGAATTTCAATTAGGCATGCCCAAATTTCACAAGCTTTTTCTTTACTAGCTATTCTTGCAAATACATCTTGACTAATGCATTCATAAATGGCATTTCTAGCTCTAGCATCCCATTTAAGTTGATCCCCAACATAATTAAGATCTCCAAATCCCGCATGGGTCGCTTCCCACACTTCGGGAGCAATGGCCTCTAGGTAGGCACGCATGCGTGCTTTCCAATAGGCAAAGTTCTTGCCCTCGAAGATAGGAACCGAACCCCCATTCTTGGCCATTTGAGCTCTCTAGCGGTGAAGCTAGAATGATCCAATGAGCAACAAGGCTCTGATACCAATTGTAAGGATCGAAACGCCCAAGAGGGGGGGTGAATTGGGCTTTCTTTCAAATTTTAAGACAATTAAACACTTAACAACTTAAAGCCCAATTCCCTATGTAATTAAACTATGCAATCAATGTAATTTAAAGTTGCGGAATGAAGATTGCATAAGAGTAAAAGGGAGAGGGATGCAAACGCTCAAGGGGACACGGAGTTTATCCCGTGGTTCGGTGAGATCACAAGGATCTTCCTACGTCCACGTTGTGGCACCCACCGAAGGGTTTTGCCACTCCCAAGTCACCGAGACTAGGGGCTTCTTCACTATTCTTCTCCGTTCGCCAACCTTGGCAAGGTGGAGCTCAAGCCTTGTACACTTTTGGGATCCTCCGGGCTTCCACAATCCTCTTGGCAAGCTCCGGAAGTTGCACACACCAAGGGTCACTCCCTTTGGGCTCTCACTACACTAGAGACTCCAATCACCAAGAATGGAGGCACCCAAGCACTATCTCTAGCTAGTTCTAGCCTATTTCTTGGTGTACAAATGATGAACAAATGATGTAAAACTGGTTGCTCTATTGCTTGAATGCTCTAGGATGTGTAGAGTATGTCTGGGCTTCAAGTCTTGTCGATTTGACAGGTTGAAGGGGTATAAATAGCCAGCCTCCACGAGATAGCCGTTGGAAAAGTAGGCTGACATCACTTCTCTGCGAACACCGGATGATCCGATGTCTCCCCTTCAGTTATCATCGGTCAAAGCCAAATTAGCTGATGTCACTGTGTCAGATATGACCGTTGTTAGACCGATGTTGATCTCTCTATTCATCGGATGATCCGGTGGCTCTTCCTCCAGAATTTTGCTTGATCTTGAGGCTCACTGGAGTGATTGACCGATGTATGTCTTCTTCACATCGGATGATCCGGTGCTTCTCTTGGTCCAATGGTATTGCAATCTGTGATGATGGACCGATGCACTGAGCCACTCACATCGGATGATCCGGTGAGTGCATTTTTCTGAGGTCTTCTTCTTCAGTTGAACCAATTCGACCGATGCAGTCAACTTCAAGACCATCGGATGATCCGGTGTGTTCAACTTGTTGACTTCGAGTTGTTTTGAGTTGTTCTTTTGGAATTTTGAACTCGTGACCTCTTTGACATTTGTTTGAAGTGTTGTTTTGATTGTCTTCAAGCATTGAGTGATATCAAGTTAGAGCTTTCACTTCTTGTCTTCATATGATTTGGTTTGATCTCATTCGTTGATTTTATATGGGTCTCCAATGTAATTTTGATTTTATTTGATTGAGTGTCATTGAGACCTTGCATTCACAAATTCATTAGTAATATCGAATGGTTGTCATTAATCACCGAAACCGTACCTCATGGGGCCTAGATGCTTTCACCCTACTCGACTTCTCTCGCAAGTAGAATTCAACTACTTGACTTGTGATCAATAAAATGTGACCTTCTCGTGAGTAGATTCCAACTACTCGACTTCTACCGGATTTCCTATACATTAGCAAAGCAGTTACTACAGGTCAAACTGTAAACCGTTCCAACCAATCCTTTGGATTTGTGGTCATGCAAGTGGAGTATAAATCACCCTATACGTAATGCACATATCAAACTTAAGACGTAATGTGAGAAATACTGCAATACTCTATAAAGCTTTTAAATGCAAACCGGGGCTTGCCTTAGTTTGCGACTCGAATAAATATCAATTGTTAGTTGTCCTTCTGTGCAGACTCCGCCAAGGACTTCAAGTGAACACCCTGGCCTTCTCCTCCAAGCAAAACTTCTCGTCGATCACCTATCATCATGTTCCTATCGACATGATATGCATAAAAGTAATTAAGTAATTAAGTAGTTTAATAATAGACTCCACGGGGTTGTGTAAACTTTAAGAGTAAGTAGTTTGACTAGGAAGGACAAATATGCCTCTGTTGTGTGGGTAACCAGAGGATGAGTCAAGGTGGACATAGTAGTGTCAAGATGTGAATTGAAAGGTGTAATGTAAGCACACATTGCAACTTGGCACTCAACGATCGACGCTATGCCACTCAAGGACGATAAAGCTGAATGGTGTGGAAGTGTTGGACTGGTAGTGTAAGGATGACTAAGAGTCAAGGTGGCATCGAAATCTTGCGTATGAGTGGAGTGTACAAGACGAAGGTTGTGACTTAACAGTTGACCAATGAAGTTGCACAAACTCATTAAGGAGTAAACCTAATTAAGTGACCAGTGTGGTCGCAGGGTTCTGAATTAGGATGAATCGATGTGAAACCCTAGTGACACTCGAAAAAGAAGTGAGATCGGCATTGCTTGGACTCAAAGAGTCATCACAAGCACTGCTAACCTAACATGAGTACCAAGACACGTTCAGATGACTGTTAGGTAAAGTAGTTTCTACGGCAAGCTTCTCGAGCATCGTTCAAGTGCTTGCAAGAAGACACTAATGTAGTATCTTCTGCAAGATCATCCAGGTGAGCTCGGTAAGCTCTCGGGACTTAAACATGATGCAATACCTTGCCGTGACGGCATGCTTTGCCATCTCGAGAAGATCAGATTAGCGAGGTCCATATCGACCCGGACTCGTCAATGGGGTGAGCGGAATCCTAAACACCACCTTGTGAGTCTTAAGGCTAGTAATGTAGACTCGGTTGTTGATAAGCGACTCGACGAACCTGCCGTCGATGAAGTGTACACCAAGTTAACCAATCCTGTGATCGGTTAGGGAATATCCTCGACACAACCAAGGAACTCTTATCCAAGGTTCCCCTTGGTCTAGTTCTCCTTGTTGGTTGCAACGTTCTTGCATACCTCTACCCCAGGTCACCGGTGATCACCGAGCCACCTGGTTTGACCTTGAAGGCATTTCATCGAGCATCTAGATTACACCTAGGACTCCATCACTCTCACATCGACTAAAACCTAATTAGGCTTGACAACTATTGTCCGACGAGTCGTGCTTGTGTTCCAGCACCACACACATCACAAGCATCCTTCACCTCGATGCCAGGGAACGATGATGGCTCGGAGCGTCACGACGACGTCATGTGGTCAACGACGTCGACGCGGCTCATGGTGGAGCATCACGAGCACGCACGGACAAACCAACGTGATACAAACGACACAGTAGGTCAACAAAGGGATTTCTATAGGAATGATATCATTGCGGAAAATGGAGTACGTCTTGATGACACATGAGTACTATTAGCGGTCACCACTAACGGACTTCGGGGCGTCAAGCAATGCATTTTAGGGCAAGGCTCACCGTGTAGGCATTTTGCCGAACATCTTGGGTGTGTACTTGATTTTCGTCTCTTCATCACCATTCAAAGGGCATCTTGGCACTTATCTTGGTCGATTTGCCACACCACAACAGACCTGCATCCATACACCAGCATTGAACAGTAACACACTTAGTTTCGCCTTGTAAACATTTCATCGAACACCTTGGCTGCAGCACTGTCCCAATTAATCTTTGCACAAATCAGAGCTAACCTTGAACCAATTGTCGTCGCCGTTGTGTCATCAACGTGTTCTTGCATCTTATACATCTCACAAGTCACTCGCTTCGCTGGTTGGGTGCAGCCATGGCGCGGAACGGGGCGACGATGCCGGGTGTCGACCACCGGTTGAGGTGTTGGACAGCGGCGATGTGTGGAGAAACGGCAAGCGGACTGAGCGCCATCAGTGAACGGCACGGACAAGGGAACACACTTGCTGCGGTCAGCACAACGAGCAGCAGGCTGTAGCAAAGAGCACGGCCGGCGAGGAGCAGGGCCTCGGCAGGACGGCGCAACGCGGGTGACCAGCGACACTGCGGCCGAGCGACGGGGAAACAAGGGCCGTCGAACAGCAGGGCCGGCGCATGCGCGCTGTGGCGACATGGAGCAACAGGCAGTCGATACGCGAGCAGCAGCGAGGGCGACGTTGCTGCATGCGGCCGGAGCAGAGATGTAGGGGTGTGTGGCGGTGGGTGTGGGGGACGCGAACAGAGGCAGAGGAAGCTGGAGCGGCGGTCGTGGCTGTCGGGCGCTGGCATCGGGCGCCGCACTCGCGCGCGGTCAGAGCGGCTCGTGGCGGTGCCGGTGAACGAAATAGGGGTGGGGCGAGCCGACGGCCGACGTGGGGAGATGCCGCGGCAGCCGGGAGGTTAAGCGCTGGCGTGGTCAGGGGAGCGGACGGACGCGGCGGAGGCGCGCGGCATCGGTGGCGCGTGGTGCAGGGCAGAGTCGCGGGGAAGAAGGCGTGCACGGCGTCGGCGGACTAAGCAGGCGGACGGCGGGGAGGTGTGCGCTGGCGGCGAGGCTACGAGAAGGGAGGACGACCAGCGTCGGAGGCAGGGTGCCGTGAGACAAGCAGGAGTGGGGCGCAGCCGGGAGGAGCATGCAGCCGGGGCGAGCGGTGAGCCGTGGATAAGGAGTCGGGAGAAGGCACGACGCTGGGGATAAGGACCGGTGAGACGTCGCGGTGGCACATGCAACCCGTCTGCGTGGAGGCAAGGGAGGGAAGAGAAAGGAGGTGCCGACCAGACATGTGGGCACCACCTGTGGGACCCACCTCCCTCCTTCCTCTTTCTAATTTCAATTAGGGCTAGCAAACATTCTTCAAAAATAGTCAACTTTGGCCCAATGTCTAAATAAAATGTGAAGAATTTTATGGTGCAACCAGATTTCAAAACTAAGCAAGTTGAATTTCAAACTCAGGTTTTAATTTGAATTCAAGCGGTGATACTTGATTCAATGAAATAAATGGTATATTAGGTTCAAAAATCCTGAAACTTTGAAGTTACCCTTTTTGAACCATAAGGGACCTCAGGAAAAATTTGGAATGGATTTGGAAAAAGTTAAGTACAAAGTTTAAATTTGAAGTCAACTCTGATTAAACTCTCAGTACATGTCCAATAAATGAAAAACGTGCTTCAAAAATTTTGAAACTTTACCGAGAGTCTATTTGGAATATTAGAAGATCATGGAAAATTTACAGCCGTACATTTGAATTTTTGTGAATGTCCCATTTTTTGGTTGGAATAATTCCTTTTTCTTTCTCTCTATTTTGTTTTCTTTTCTCCTTTAATTTTTCATTGAAAATGTGAATACTTGGAAATTAAAGATTTTACACCTTAAGTTCCAATACCTTAGCAAACATGTTCTATATGTGAAATTTTAACAAGTTCCTATTTCTAGTGAACATTGGTTAACTCATATGGTTCATGTGAGTTTGGAATTTCCAAGTCCATTTTCAAAAAATTTTAAGTTCGCATTTTTGTGTTTTTATTCTCCCGAAAAGCGGCCTTTTACAAATATAAAGGTGATGTGTGCAATAAATGGTATTTCCTTCACATAATCGAGTTATATTGACAGGTGAAATTGGTATATAACAACCGTCAACAAACTCCCCCAAGCTTATCCTTTGCTCGTCTCGAGCAAAGTCAAGACTTTAGGTTGATGATTAGGAGTTGCTACAATTTTCTATTTTTCAAAAGTACCATGTGCACAACATAATACTCTACCTAGTATTGCAAAAATTGGCATGGTACTTCACACATCTCTAGTCATTATGGGGCTTCCTTCTCCTATTCATGGGTGGTTGAAAGATAGAACAACAAATGGAGGAAGCATACTCTAGAGATCATGTTCCCCTCAAATTACGGGGATTTCAATTTAGATTTAAAGTACCTCAAATTGATTCTCTCAACCAATCCTTTGTGTGTAGTGGAAATATTTCCTCACCTAGGCATTTTGCCTAAACTCATCCTACCACTATATAAGGCTTGTATGTGGAGCTTGGTAGGGAATGTAGTAGGCATATTTGCAACCCATAATATTGCTAAGTCAAAAAAGCAGACCTTTGGAGAGATAAATTCAAAACTATTTGATTCAAGACTTGTGCATGTGTGATGGAGTGGAAGTGGAGGTGGATGTTTGAGATGACTCCTATTTATGCAGACTTTCTTATTTTGCAGGGATGAAACATGGCTACTTTTCTTCCTCTCTTTTTTTTTTCTCTCTCATTCTTATGATGTAAGCATGCATTTTCCTTTTCTTTTTCTTGCAGCCATGTCTTCTACTCCCTTTTATGCAATAAACTTTGAGATTACGCATGAAAGATAGGGAATTTCTCTTTTTATTGTGGGATGATGGTATGATGGAATTTTGCTTACTTCTAGTGTAGAATTATAGAATGTGCAAGTGAAGTCTTGAATTCAAAATGAAATGAATGAATTCTCACATAGGTCTATACTAGTTTGAATAGGCTCAATGTGAAGACAAATAGCATATGCTTAATGTCTATAAATGTAAAAATATCATATGGCTTTAGTAGGTATTTGCAATCAAATGAGAGTAACTTAAATCTTTTTAGAATTTCTCCGAAAATCTATGTTTCACCTTCAAACAAGAAATAGCAGCCCTATCACTATATCATATCTCACAACAACATAGAATTGGATAAGCTTTTACTACCCAGAATTTCTAAATCAAGGCAAAAGTAATTTTTAGCCAATAAAAGCAATATTTTGGTGAGTAGTAAGTTGTAAACTAAGGACTTAGGAGAACTAAAACAGAGCAATTATTCATCATTTCATCTATGTAATTCTAAACCATTCTTACCGCACATCCTTTATTTTATTTGAAACCAAATTTACTCTACTTTTTTTTATGCAAGGTGAAGGGTGGATGAATGGAAAAAATATGGAAGGGGTGTGATACAATTTACCTCAAGTGGGGGGTCTCCCCCGAGCTTGTTCTTCAATCACCTTCGTGATGAGGGCTGAACCCTTGATGACGGAAGTATGTCGCGAGGTCAGCTTGTTGTTGTTATCGCATGGAGTTGATGTTGGTGAACTGAGTGTCCATGTGTTGTTGCCAATCTTGGGTACCTTGGACATGCTCTCGGAGAGTCTTCCATACGTCTAGAGAGATCCATCATTCCTTTGAGATAGTCACGATGACTTCTAGCCGAAGTGGAACGACATCTTCTCATGGACGTTGGAGGCAAGCTGCTAGAGCTTGAAGTCGATAGGGGTGGATCCCACACGGCACCTGGCTATCCATGCCAAGACGGACCTTAGGTCTCATACAATGGAGGTTGAGTCCATCGAGGTGCATCACCTGTTGGGTTCACTTCCTCTTCGTACTCATGGACCGTGGAGGTTGTCGGAGGCATGGCCGCTCTCCTTCTATAGCTTCTAGTTACCCTGCCAAAGACATTACTTCATCGTGCTTCCTCGATGAGAAGAATATCAATGGTTAGCCTCCGACATTTGTACAAATGATAATCCGGGAAATTTCATTAACAAAGCCGGGATAATAAAATATCAAAGATCCATATTGATCATGCTTAAGGGTATGTTCTTGCACTAGATAATCTTCATTAATCAATTCTCGTTCATTTTCAATATATTTAAATGAATTATATTCTAGTGCTCCTACCAAAGTAGCAATAATAGTAATCAATGAAGTGCATTCAATTGGCTCTGTCCTTGAATTGTGTCATCATGGCAATAACTGGAGCAAGTTCTATCTTTCTAATCATGGCAAATAAAATTTTCAGCTCATCATCATGCAATATTCTAACATCTCCTTTAGGGAACATAGTCATAGCCACCCATCTATGCGTGGAGCGTAAAGTAGGATTGTGCAACTGGCTATTCCTAGGAGCACTAATCTGACCTCGCTAGCCAATTCATGCCAAAAACTTTGTTTGTTAAACTTAGTCAAAGTGTCTAAATCTAGCAAACAACATTTATGGAAGCCCGAGATTTAACTTAATTCTTTCCATAGGATGTTGTATTCTTTATGAAATAATCTAAAAGAAATACCACCAAATCCTATTTTGATGGTGCAAAGAAATTGCGTGGACAGAAGGCGTGAACCTCTCTCCTCCATGTGAGAAAAATTGTCCCATCCTAATGAATGCCAAATGGAAAAGAATTTAGAATCCATACCTATTTTGGATATCAAATCTGGATCATAAGCTTTCATGTGAGAAAACTCACGATCTTGAGGAGCTTGTGTGCTTGATCTTCAACATCACTTTGTATGTCGAGGTCATCATCGTGGAGAAGTTGATGCGGGTTGCTCCTCTCACCCATGGGAGTGTCCTTACATACACTCCTCCTAAGTGAACTTGGTGTAGAAAAGGAAGAGGGGCGTGCACTTGAGTCTCCACCATGGCTTGAGCTTGCAACCTACTTCCTCTTCCCAAACAACCTCTTCATTCCTTTCATGGCAACAACAAGCAAGAACACAACAAAGCAAAAACTCGAAAGAGGTGATGTTAGTGAAAGCAAATCCCGGGACGAATTTTCCCTTGATGAACTTGAGAGCAAATTTCAAATGCAAACACAAGCAAATCTTTTTTGGTTGGTTTTAAGCAAGAGTGCATCAATGAAGAGCAAAAAACAATGTGAGCAAAGAGTGACTTTGGGGAGGTGTGAAATGAGGTGAAGTGGGAAGGGGAGTGCTCCTCAGGCCACCATTTATAGTGTACACTCCCCAACGGCCACAAGGGAATCAAATATAGCCATTTAATAATATTTTTTATATGCAAGGTGGATGAATGGATGGAAATTAAAATGCAATGAGTGTGATACAAGTTACCTCAAGTGGGGGTCCTCCTCCAAGCTTGTTCTTTATCATTTTTTGCGATAGGGGTTGAATCCCTAACAACAGAGGTAGGCCATGAGGTTGGCCTATCCTTGTTGCAATGTGGATTTGATCATGGAGGGTTGAGTGCCAATGTTGTGTTGCCTCCCTCGGGTACCATGAGTGTGGTTGAAGAATGTGTTGCTGATTTCGATTATCCGCACCTCAAGGTCTCCCATGCGTTGAGTGTATTTTGTTATTCCATGGCCAAGGTAATGATAACCTTTACCTACAAAGGAATGACGTGCACTCAACATGCGTTGAGTGTGTTTCGTTATTCTTTGGCTAAGGTGTATCAAACCTTCTTGCCATAATGGAATAACTTTTACCTCTCATGCATTGGGTGTGATCCATCATTCCTTGGCTACGGTACAACATATCTATAACCACAAAGGGATGTCGTGCACTCAACATGGGTTCAGCGTGATCCGTTGTTCCTTGGCTAAGGTATAAAATACCTTGTGGCCACATAGGAACAACTTGCACCCAATATACATTTGATGTTTTCTTGTCATTCCTTGGCTATGGTACATCATTCCTTTTAGCCACAAAAGAATAACTTACACCAAATGAAAGTGGCAATTCCCTTGAGCTTGAATGAGTGCTTAGAATAGTTGAGAGCATAATGTTCTCACATATTCGTAGCGGCCCATTGGTTGCTCATAGAGGGTTCCTGACAATCGGATCTTTGAATGCCTGTATAGTAATACAACTCCTACAAACTTCCCCTCTATGATAGATAGAGATGGTTAGCTCCCGATACTCGTATAAATGAGTTTTCGAGTTAGGTAACCGAATCTTCATTTCTACGTACGGGCAAGAACAAAATCAAAGATGCATTGGGTCCAATTTCAAGTGTATCCATGAACAATGTATTATTCATTGATAAGAGTGGGGCTTTATGGATAAATCAATTTGCGCATTTTCTAAAGCTCCTTCTCATAGCAATGCAAGTGATAAAAATACACTATGTGGATCCTTTCATCTTGTAAAGTTTCTAACCATCATAGCTTTTTACACAAGAGTGAATGTTATCATTTGGATCATGGGAAACAAGGTTCTCAATTTTATCCTCCTGAACTTTTCTAGGAATTAGAAATTTAGTGATTGCACATAAACATGTAATTCAAATTAAGATCAAGGATATCACTTATTCCTAGGAGTTTGAAATCTAGTGACACCATATATGTACAAAGCTCAATCGAAAATCATGGTCATCACTATTCAGTTGCTACATGCCAATTCACCTATTAAATTATAACAAAATTTTTGTTTTCTAAACCTAGGCAAAAATGACTAAGTCTATAAAACAATGCTTAAGGGATTTTAGGTACTTGTTTTATTTATTCCAAATAAGGTGGCATTTCCTTTGGAGATCCAAAAGATAATACCAACACTTACTCATGTGAGGATGCATGAGAATTGAATGATGAGCAAGCGACAACCTTCCTCATAATTGCGAGAAAGGGCATTCAATTCTAAGGCAAACCAATCAATGAAAAATCATGAAATCATTCCTTATTTGAAGAGCAATTGGTGATGAAGGACTTTGTGTGAGAAACTCAAACCCTTCGAGTTTGACGTAGGCTTGATGTTCGATGTCAAATACCAAGTTGAGGTTGGATTGGTGATGGATTTGGTTGAGGCTTCTTCTTGCTCCTCTTCGTTGCCAAACAACCTCTTTACAATTTTTGTCCTGCTGAAATTTAATCAAGAACAAACAAAACAACTCGAAAACGGGTTACGTTAGCCAAAAGCAAATTGAACCCTATTGTCAAATTGTCTTGCCCAACTTGAAACAACTTGTGAATGCAATGAGGCATAAAGAAAATCTTTTTGGTTTGAATTAGGAAAATAAATTAAGTGGTCATGCACAAAATTCATATCCATTTGAATTTCTTCCCTGAATCAAAGTTTTAATTTTACATGGTTGGAAATTTTACTTTCCAACATGCAAGTGTGGAAATTTAAACATGCCAAATGTCAATGCAAGATTTTATGGGAAATTCAAATATGCAATTGGGAGAAAATTTTGAGATAACTACCAATTAATCTATTGGCTAGGACTCACATAAATTTTGAAGTTTGATGAGTGGGACTTACATCCGTCCGGTTTTGTGTGATGATTTGTTGTCCAATCTTGGAGTTGAAGATGTGGACAAGTTCTCCTGTTTGACATGCCAAAATTACTTTGGTTGTCATTCTGACATGTGGACCATATGGTGGCCCTGGCCTCTTCGTCGCCTTGATGAAGACTTGTTGATGTAGTGAGGACTTCTCCCTCTTGAAAATATTCTCTTATGAGCATGGTGAGCTTGTCCTTCTTTAGGGGTGTCAATTTGACCTTCTTGATGTTCCTTTGAGTTGACCCATACTTTGATCATGGATCAAAGACTCCCTTCGGCATGATGACATGTAGACTACACAATCAAACAAGAAACAATTCATCCACAATATCACTTGCCTTAGGTAACGTCTCGCGAGTAGATTTCCCCTACTCGACTTCTCTCACAAGTAGAATTCAACTACTTGACTTGTGATCAATAAAATGTGACCTTCTCACGAGTAGATTCCAACTACTCGACTTCTACCGGATTTCCTATACATTAGCAAAGCAGTTACTACAGGTGAAACTATAAACCGTTCCAACCAATCCTTGGGATTTGCGGTCATGCAAGTGGATTATCAATCACCCTATACGTAATGCAGATATCAAACTTAAGACGTAATGTGAGAAATACTGCAAAACTCTGTAAAGCTTTAAAATGCAAACCGGGGCTTGCCTTAGTTTGCGACTCGAATAAATGTCAATTGTTAGTGGTCCTTCTATGCAGACTCCGCCAAGGACTTCAAGTGAACACCCTGGCCTTCTCCTCCAAGCGAAACTTCTCGTCGATCACCTATCATCACGTTCCTATCGACATGATATGCATAAAAGTAATTAAGTAATTAAGTAGTTTAATAATAGACTCCACGGGGTTGTGTAAACTTTAAGAGCGAGGAGTTTGACTAGGAAGGACAGATATGCCTCTGTTGTGTGGGTAACCAGAGGATGAGTCAAGGTGGACATAGTAGTGTCAAGATGTGAATTGAAAGGTGCAATGTAAGCACACATTGCAACTTGGCACTCAACACTCGACGCTATGCCACTCAAGGACAATAAAACTGAATTGTGTGGAAGTGTTGGACTGGTAGTGTAAGGATGACTAAGAGTCAAGGTGGCATCGAAAGCTTGCGTATGAGTGGTGTGTACAAGACGAAGGTCGTGACTTAACAGTCGACCAATGAAGTTTCACAAACTCATTAAGGAGTAAACCTAATTAAGTGACCAGTGTGGTCGCAGGGTTCTGAATTAGGATGAATCAATGTGAAACCCTAGTGACACTCGGAAAAGAAGTGAGATCGACATTGCTTGGACTCAAAGAGTCATCACAAGCACTGCTAACCTAACGTGAGTACCAATACACGTTCAAATGACTTTTAGGTAAAGTAGTTTCTATGGAAAGCTTCTCGAGCATCGTTCAAGTGCTTGCAAGATGACACTAATGTAGTGTCTTCTGCAAGATCGTCCCGGTGAGCTCGGTAAGCTCTCGGGACTTAAACATGATGCAAGACCTTGCCGTGACGGCATGCTTTGCCATCTCGAGAAGATCAGATTAGCGAGGTCCACATCGACCCAGACTCGTCAATGGGGTGAGCGGAATCTCGAACACCACCTTGTGAGTCTTAAGGCTAGTAATGTAGACTCGGTTGTTGATAAGCGACTCGACGAACCTGCCGTCGATGAAATGGTACATCAAGTTAACCAATCCTGTGATTGGTTAGGGAATATCCTTGACACAACCAAGGAACTCTTATCCAAGGTTCCCCTTGGTCTAGTTCTCCTTTTTGTTGCAACGTTCTTGCATACATCTACCCCAGGTCATAGGTGATCACCAACCCACCTGGTTTGACCTAGAAGGCATTTCATCGAGCATCTAGATTACACCTAGGACTCGATCACTCTCACATCGACTAAAACCTAATTAGGCTTGACAACTATTGTCCGACGAGTCGTGCTTGTGTTCCAGCACCACACACATCACAAGCATCCTTCATCTCGATGCTAGGGCACGATGACGGCTCGGAGCGTCACGACAACGTCATGTGGTCAACGACGTCGACGTGGCTCATGGTGGAGCATCACGAGCACACACGGACAAACCAACGTGATACAAACGACACATTAGGTCAACTTGGGGATTTAAATAGGAATTATATCATTACGGAAAATGGACGTACGACTTGATGACACATGAGTACTATTAGCGGTCACCACTAACGGACTTCGGGGCGTCAAGCAATGCATTTTAGGGCAAGGCTCACCTTGTAGGCATTTTGCCGAACATCTTGGGTGTGTACTTGATTTCCGTCGCTTCATCACCATTCAAAGGGCATCTTGGCACTTATCATGGTCGATTTGCCACACCACAACAGACCTGCATCCATAGACCAGCATTGAACAGTAACACACTTAGTTTCGCCTTGTAACCATTTCATCGAACACCTTGGCTGCAGCACTGTCCCAACTAATCTTTGCACAAATCAGAGCTAACCTTGAACCAATTATCGTCGCTGTTGTGTCATCAACGTGTTCTTGCATCTTATACATCTCACAGGTCAATCGCTTCGCTGGTTGGGTGCAGCCATGGCGCGGAACGGGGCGATGATGCCAGGTGTCGACCACCGGTTGAGGTGTTGGACAGCGGCGATGTGCGGAGAAACGGCAAGAGGACTGAGCGCCATCGGTGAACGGCGCGGACAAGGGAACGCACTCGCCGTGGTCAGCACAACGAGCAGTAGGCAGCAGCAAAGAGCACGGCCGGCGAGGAGCAGGGCCTCGGCAGGACGGCACAATTCGGGTGATCAGCGCCACTGCGGCCGAGCGAGGGGGAAACAAGGGTCTTCGAACAGTAGGGCCGGCGCATTTGCGCTGTGGCGGCATGGAGCAACAGGCAGTCGATACGCGAGCAGCAGCAAGGGCGACGTTGCAGCGTGCGGCCAGAGCAGAGATGCAGGGGTGTGCGGAGGTGGGTGTGGGGGACGCGAACAGAGACAGAGGAAGCTGGAGCGGCGGCCGTGGTTGTCAGGCGCTTGCATCGGGCGCCGCACTCGCGCGCGGTCGGAGCGGCTCGTGGTGGTGCCGGCAAACGGAATAGGGGTGGGGCGAGCCGACGGCCGACGTGGGGAGATGCCGCGGCGGCCGGGAGGTTGAGCGCTGGCATGGTCAGGCGAGTGGACGGACGCGGCGGAGGCGCGCGGCATCGGTGGCGCGTGGTGCAGGGCAGAGGGGCGGGGAAGAAGGCGTGCGCGGCGTCGGCGGACTGAGCAGGCGGACGGTGGGGAGGTGTGCACTGGCGGCGAGGCTATGAGAAGGGAGGACGGCCAATGTCAGAGGCAGGGTGCCGTGAGACGAGCGGGAGTGGGGCGCGGCCGGGAGGAGCATGCAGCCGGGGCGAGCGGTGTGCCGTGGATAAGGAGTCGGGAGAAGGCACGACACTGGGGATAAGGACTGGTGTGACATCGCGGTGGCACATGCAGCCCGTCTGCGTGGAGGTAGGGGAGGGAAGAGAAAGGAGGTGCCGACCAAACATGTGGGCACCACCTGTGGGAGCCACCTCCCTCCTTCCTCTTTCTAATTTCAATTAGGGCTAGCAAACATGCTTCCAAAATAGTCAACTTTGGCCCAATGTCTAAATAAAATGTGAAGAATTTTATGGTGCAACCAGATTTCAAAACTGTGCAAGTTGAATTTCGAACTCAGGTTTGAATTTGAATTCAAGCGGTGATACTTGATTCAATGAAATAAATGGTAGATTAGGTTCAAAAATCCTGAAACTTTGAAGTTACCCTTTTTGAACCAAAAGGGACCTCAGGAAAAATTTGGAATGGATTTGGACAAAGTTAAGTACAAAGTTTAAATTTGAAGTCGACTCTAATTAAATTTTAACAAGTTCCTATTTCTAGTGAGCATTGGTTAACTCATATGGTTCATGTGAGTTTGGAATTTCCAAGTCCATTTTCAAAAAAATTTAAGTTTGCATTTTTGCGTTTTTGTTCTCCCGAAAAGCGGGCTTTTACAATCCTTCACCCTTAAAGGAATCTTGTCCCGAGATTCTAACAAGTAGAATAACAAAAATGATGAGGGAATGTTCCGTAAAAGAGGGTCATTGACTAAGGAAAATGGCAATGCCCTTAAAGACTTGGGTTCTATGAAATAGTGATTATCTTCAAGCATCTTAAGAAATTCTAAAGTTTGCTTCAAGTGATTCTAGTCTTTAGGTTGAAAACCTTGACAGGATGCTCGACATGACAATATCACGTCGTAAAACTCTCACGTCTGTTACTGACCCTTTATTGTTGTACTCTTACACTGACACGACATCTTGTTCTGTCCTAGTCTTGACTTGAAGAATTTGCACTTGTTCTTTGCTTCTCTAGGTCACCTTGATAGTTTGAAACTATCCTTGCATTGATTCTTAGTTGCTTGCTTGGTTTTGCATAGGTCCTTATAACTTAATATGGTATTTCCCCTGACATGAGTTAAGACGGTTTACGAGGTTAAACAACAATCATTAACCTCGTTTGATGTTTAGTCAACCATAGGATTCCTTAGTTGTAGCATAAGAGTAGCAAAAACACTCAACACCCTTATGCGATGAAAACAACAGGAATACGGAAGATATGGCGACTACAAGATTTTTGGGTATATCAACATCTTCAAACAATAGAAATGGAAGATGAAGACCCTTTGCGGTGGCACACGAGGATTTAAGGATTCAACATCCTCATATGTTTTAACACAGCAAAAACTCAATCATATGGTAACTACAAGGTAATTAGTGTAGCAAGGTTACCATATAACACTGCAAGATCTTAGATGGACCATAAGAGTTTCACGAGGTTGACAATAGAACGGTATAGTTGCAACAATCAAGGTACTTGAACCTAACAAGTCAAGGATGGAGGTCCAAGTGTTCGTTTAGTTGCAAGTGAGGTTGAGTAATTGGTCTCCCAAGTATTACTCAATAGAAAGGAGATCAACAATGTAAGAAGTCAAATGAAGATGGTGAAATGACTGTAGTCATTAGACACCTTAGAATAGTTTGATTGGGGTACATAATCTTGCTCTAAATTTTAGTATTACCATGCAGTCTATCATTGGTGTTACATTGGTAATGATGCTTCATGATGCATCATATGTTGTATGGTGCAATGAATATGCACATGGTATGATGCAAATGGTGCATATGTATGGTGCAAATGATGCATATGTATGGTGCAGTAGCTTTTATAGTTTGAGCAAGACTAAATGAACCATACACAAAACTCAAGTACTGTCTCATGATTTGCAAGGAGTGGATACCGTGGTCGTGAAAGACACTCAATGAGTATTGTTCTTTCCATGACTCAACCACAGTTAAGGAATTCATAACAGAACGATTGACAAGGAATGTGGGAAACATACCACGTTACCTCGACCTTTCGAAAACTTGTTCATGTACTACTCAACTTTATTGTATCTTCATCAGGAGAAAAACAACTAACTATATGTCTCTAGTGATGCTTCACTTAACCTTCGCTTCGATCTAGCAAGAGGAACTGATATCCTTAGCGATCACTTTAGTGGAGTTGAAGTCACACTTCTTCTTTGAGTAACTCAATCTGGTGGTGGATGTTGGATCCTCTTGAAGATGTAATCTTACTTGATCGCCTTCTTGTTGACACGACTCGTTGTAACCAAGGTGGATGGTTGAATACCACAATTACTTGATTGCTCGCCTTCCCCCTTAAAGTTCCAAACCAGGATGTCGAAGCGTACTCCAAACAGTCCTCATGGAAAGACGAGATACAACTCGAGTAATTGCGAACTGCGTTAAACATCACAAGATGTGATGTGGCAAGTCACATAAATCAGACACTAGTATGCCTATCCAAGAGAAAAGGGCTTGAAATGAGTTAAACACTCTATTCACTTGGTAAATACTTGAGTATTAACTCTTGGATGGTTACGACACTCCTCGAATTGATATCGAGAGCCGAATTCCTAATAAAAACCAAAAGGTTCAAACTGGCCAGGCTATGGTGACAAACGACCAGCCTGGATGCAATCTCGATTTTGATCCAGTAAATGGCAAAATAAGATCTCGAGGTGAATAACAAAGCTAAAGTAAACTTCAAGAACTTTCGAAAAAGTATTGGTTTGCCTCTAGATCATCCCTGGTTTGCATGTTATACTATTTTAAAGTCAGCAGAATTTTTCTGCACTTTCAGCGGAACCTGCTTAAAGAGTAGCACTTTCGATCTAAAGTTTTCAGGCTGTTCTGATGGAAATCTGGAAATATTATTATTGACAAAGTGGTAGCCAATGTAATAATCTTTCCAGAATGCATTTACTTGTATTCATATCAGTTCTGATTTAAAAGATATGAATTTCTGAAGTTGGGAAAAATTTCAGCATTCAGAATTTGAATTCAGTTCAGATTGACCACTCTGTATTCGAACTTGATTTGGTATAGGTAGATGACTGATTCAGGTCTGGAGCCAATTGAAAAAATTATATCTGACTCTCTAAACTTTCCAACGGTTACTCGCGCGACACCATTGGATCAAGGGTCTGCGAGTTATGGATTAAATTCAGAGGTGTACAGATTGCTGTCCAGTTTGGGTGTGCCTGGACAGTCTCTGCGATTATCCAAATTTCACCCACTTAGAAAAGGATTGTGGGCTTGAGCTGAATAGAGAACTTATAAAGTACTTCCACAACTTTCTAAGGAGTACTTATTTGCCCTCATAGCACTTCTGGTTGAGAAGATATGGCATTTGCAAGTTGACAGTTTTTCTGAAAATTTTGACAGCACCTCCTTTGTTTAAGGCTGATTTTGTCCACAATTTTCAGATATACAGCATCAACATTTGAAAAAATAATACATAGAAAACTTGTTGAATACATTCTCAAGATTCCTGAAAGGTAAAACTCGAAGCCAATCGATGATCCTACTCAAAGCTTGGGTCTAAACAACAACTAAATCCAAATCTGCCAGATTCGGAAATGTCACGACACCCTAAACGATACTTCAATTTGGACCATGTTATTGCGAGTTTTAGCCTTTGTGTAGAATAGGAAGTTGATAGATGACTCTTTAAGCTTTCCCTACATGTATAAACATGCATAGGTTGCATTTCTAGTTTAAGAGTTATGGCCGTTAAAATTCAAAATTTTTCTGACTGTTTCAGATAGCACCTATATACATGTACTATCTTCAACTCCAGTTTTCTAATTAGTTATAAACTGAATTTGAGGTATAACTGAATAACAAAGTTGTATAATGGCTCTTCCCCTTTCCAGAGATGTATCATAATGGAATAGAAGAGCTTTCTACATGGAAATATGGCAAAAATTCAGATACTGGTCTATGTAGTTTCAGAACAGCAGCTGCTGTGATAACGGTGCATTTTATCACCATAAAAGTGTCTTTTGGCTTGGAAGTAAATATAAAACATATAGAAGACTTCAAAATCTTTCCAAAAAGTATTCACTTGCCTCCAAAGCCCTCCAGGTTGAAGAGATACGGATTTTTGAAGTGGAACAATCAGTTCAGGTTTCAGAATTTAGTTTGATAGATCATGGTTGTTTAAAGCTGATTTGGCCACTGATTTTCAGATGGGTAACCTCACAATTTGACAGCAAGTCCCATTACAAACTTGTTGCACAAGTCGCAATGTTTCCGGAAATGTATTACACGAAAGTATTCGACGATTCTACAATGAGTTATGGTTGAAATGCCGAGGCTAGTTCATTAGATCAAAGAGGTGAAGAAATGCTGGTTTCTAATGATTTGGACGAGTTTCTCCAGTGTTGTTCTGTCCAACTAGTCCATAGAGAAGTCGTCGAGGACCTGAAGATCTCCCCCATCCCTATAGCATACTACGATGTCCTATGAAGTATCACTAGAAGCACATCTTGACATAATCGAGCTAGATTCCGTCAAGAGTACACAAAAGCCTTAATCTTCATCCTTCTTCGCATTGCACTATCCATGACGAAACTTTGACCCATAACTTACCAGCAACTGGTAGTTGGATCTTACAAGATAATGATGAAGCCATTCTTTTGTGGGGATTGTCAAAGTATCAATTGTGATACTGACGGTACTATGTGTCTCACCAAAAGAAAAGTCTAACCCGGTATATTCGGATACGTCTATAGGTGGTTCTAATATCGATCACTCGCAAACGTATGCTACACGGGTCGCTACCGGAGTTAGTGTACCTGCAAAAGACAAACAATCCCCTTTCACACCTTCACACCTCAAGGGCGGCACGAGGAAACACGACAGGCAATCACAATAATATATATGAAAGTAAATGTATATGACTCTGGTGTGAGTCGCCCTCGAGCGAGGTCAAGTCTCGAGGTACATGGCTATAAATACGTCTGTACAACAAAGACTCCCGCACGAACCGGCTTATACATGCTCGGGCATACATGTTTCGCATGCTCCCATAGAACATGAATGGTTCTAGAGATGCATACTATCGGGTTATACACCACCCGACGGGGGCTCCCACTAATTTTGTGTCACGCTGGGGTACCGCGTGTCATATGTTCCCAGAGACATGGAAAAAGTTTCAGAGACTCATATTGACTTTTCGTGCTAAGCCACGGAAATATCACATACCACATCTCGTATGCAGAGCTTACCGACATTGATCCGCTCTCGGTGGCGTACCTTACCTCTTACCTTGAAGACGGAGCATCATTACAGAAATAATATAACTAGTTAGTTCACCACCTTTATAACTTATACTAGTAATAGTCCTTAATGGGCATATAGCTAAACCTCACTTGTCTACTTTGGAGTTTTCGAAAATAGGCTCTTTTCGAGTGTCCAATTCCCAATGAAGCTCTGATACCATGTCTGTGGGGACCGGAGTCCACACATCCGAGGATCTCATTGGGTGGTGCCGTGCGATGCGGCACCTAACAGCACACATGAAAAGGATACCAAAACATATAAAGTTTTCATTTCATAAATATATTCAGAGTTTACAAAATAGTGTACATCAGAAGTACACACGCAGCGGAAAATACATACTCATAATCTCACCTAACTAAGTGGGAGAGAAGACGTCCATGCCCTAGGACGCTTCTCACTAGCAACATGAATAACAATCAGCAACGGTGTAGTTCACATGAGATTATCTCGACACCTCGAGTCTCATGTACAACCTGAATAGCAGAAATAAAATTAATACCTGCAAAAGTCGTTAAAGCGCAAACGTGAGCATAAGGCTCAGCAAGACTAACCCGTCTCACTAGACATATGCAGGGGTGAATACTAAGCATAGGTAAGGAATAGCATAAATAGACTCGCCTACAAGTGGATCCTTATATTCATATTTTAAGTAGCAAATGACATTCTTAATGCACGGCACATCATAGACTCCACAATCAAACAATAAACGCTTTGCCTATTATATGACATGCCAAAAGCACATAATGCTATTGCACATAAAGTATGGGGAAACTGCAAACTTTTAATTGTACTATCTTTAAGCCAAACAAGGTTGAAATAGAATAATTAACCAGATCAGTAATATTATCATCATTCCATTGCTCTTGTTTGCTACGTCACAACTCAGTGAACAAGTGGTACTCTATTACCGCGAGGGATGGTGATTGCAATCAGGACACACCCGGAATACACGACACATACGCCCGCTCGGAAGTACCTTTCACTGTACTCCACTCCCACGTCGTATGTGGCCACCTTTCACCCGTCATCCCGATGTCGAATTAGTTCTACCGTCCCAAAAGTAAGGTCCCTAACCGAGCACATCGAAGTTGCTCCTTAGAGGTTCCACCTTACGATCATCTTCCCCCGATGGACGGCGGTATAAGTTTCGACACGAGGGTGCCCGAGCTACATCAGTTTAATGGACCCCATTAATCCATTATGTAACCGGTACTATTTAAACTTGCTCAACAGGGTCGCACACAAGACGGTCCTTAACCGACACAGACGGGGCTACAACCAACCTCCACATTTGCCTTACCCTTACCAGCCCAGGCCCAAATGTGGTCGCAAGCATTGTCCCCCTCATCCAGGATCAGACAACCTTGCGTGTCCCGTCCTACAGGAACATCCCTGTCCACATCTCTAATTATTAAGAGTGAACATTTTGGTAACATCTTGCGAGTAGATTTCCCCTACTCGACTTCTCTCACAAGTAGAATTCAACTACTTGACTTGTGATCAATAAAATGTGACCTTCTCGCGAGTAGATTCCAACTACTCGACTTCTACCGGATTTCCTATACATTAGCAAAGCAGTTACTACAGGTCAAACTGTAAACCGTTCCAACCAATCCTTTGGATTTGTGGTCATGCAAGTGGAGTATAAATCACCCTATACGTAATGCACATATCAAACTTAAGACGTAATGTGAGAAATACTGCAATACTCTATAAAGCTTTTAAATGCAAACCGGGGCTTGCCTTAGTTTGCGACTCGAATAAATATCAATTGTTAGTTGTCCTTCTGTGCAGACTCCGCCAAGGACTTCAAGTGAACACCCTGGCCTTCTCCTCCAAGCAAAACTTCTCGTCGATCACCTATCATCATGTTCCTATCGACATGATATGCATAAAAGTAATTAAGTAATTAAGTAGTTTAATAATAGACTCCACGGGGTTGTGTAAACTTTAAGAGTAAGTAGTTTGACTAGGAAGGACAGATATGCCTCTGTTGTGTGGGTAACCAGAGGATGAGTCAAGGTGGACATAGTAGTTTCAAGATGTGAATTGAAAGGTGTAATGTAAGCACACATTGCAACTTGGCACTCAACGATCGACGCTATGCCACTCAAGGACGATAAAGCTGAATGGTGTGGAAGTGTTGGACTGGTAGTGTAAGGATGACTAAGAGTCAATGTGGCATCGAAAGCTTGCGTATGAGTGGAGTGTACAAGACGAAGGTCGTGACTTAACAGTTGACCAATGAAGTTTCACAAACTCATTAAGGAGTAAACCTAATTAAGTGACCAGTGTGGTCGCAGGGTTCTGAATTAGGATGAATCGATGTGAAACCCTAGTGACACTCGAAAAAGAAGTGAGATCGGCATTGCTTGGACTCAAAGAGTCATCACAAGCACTGCTAACCTAACATGAGTACCAAGACACGTTCAGATGACTGTTAGGTAAAGTAGTTTCTACGGCAAGCTTCTCGAGCATCGTTCAAGTGCTTGCAAGAAGACACTAATGTAGTATCTTCTGCAAGATCATCCAGGTGAGCTCGGTAAGCTCTCGGGACTTAAACATGATGCAATACCTTGCCGTGACGGCATGCTTTGCCATCTCGAGAAGATCAGATTAGCGAGGTCCATATCGACCCGGACTCGTCAATGGGGTGAGCGGAATCCTAAACACCACCTTGTGAGTCTTAAGGCTAGTAATGTAGACTCGGTTGTTGATAAGCGACTCGACGAACCTGCCGTCGATGAAGTGTACACCAAGTAAACCAATCCTGTGATCAGTTAGGGAATATCCTCGACACAACCAAGGAACTCTTATCCAAGGTTCCCCTTGGTCTAGTTCTCCTTGTTGGTCGCAACGTTCTTGCATACCTCTACCCCAGGTCATCGGTGATCACCAAGCCACCTGGTTTGACCTTGAAGGCATTTCATCGAGCATCTAGATTACACCTAGGACTCAATCACTCTCACATCGACTAAAACCTAATTAGGCTTGATAAATATTGTCTGACGAGTCGTGCTTGTGTTCCAGCACCACACACATCACAAGCATCCTTCACCTCGATGCCAGGGAACGATGATGGCTCGGAGCGTCACGACGACGTCATGTGGTCAACGACGTCGACGCGGCTCATGGTGGAGCATCACGAGCACGCACGGACAAACCAACGTGATACAAATGACACAGTAGGTCAACAAAGGGATTTCTATAGGAATGATATCATTGCGGAAAATGGAGTACGTCTTGATGACACATGAGTACTATTAGCGGTCACCACTAACGGACTTCGGGGCGTCAAGCAATGCATTTTAGGGCAAGGCTCATTGTAGGCATTTTGCCGAACATCTTGGGTGTGTACTTGATTTTTGTCTCTTCATCACCATTCAAAGGGCATCTTGGCACTTATCTTGGTCGATTTGCCACACCACAACAGACCTGCATCCATACACCAGCATTGAACAGTAACACACTTAGTTTCGCCTTGTAACCATTTCATCGAACACCTTGGCTGCAGCACTGTCCCAATTAATCTTTGCACAAATCAGAGCTAACCTTGAACCAATTGTCGTCGCCGTTGTGTCATCAACGTGTTCTTGCATCTTATACATCTCACAGGTCACTCGCTTCGCTGGTTGGGTGCAGCCATGGCGCGGAACGGGGCGACGATGCCGGGTGTTGACCACCGGTTGAGGTGTTGGACAGCGGCGATGTGTGGAGAAACGGCAAGCGGACTGAGCGCCATCAGTGAACGGCACGGACAAGGGAACACACTTGCTGCGGTCAGCTCAACGAGCAGCAGGCTGTAGCAAAGAGCACGGCCGGCGAGGAGCAGGGCCTCGGCAGGACGGCGCAACGCGGGTGACCAGCGCCACTGCGGCCGAGCGACGGGGAAACAAGGGCCGTCGAACAGCAGGGCCGGCGCATGCGCGCTGTGGCGACATGGAGCAACAGGCAGTCGATACGCGAGCAGCAGCGAGGGCGATGTTGCTGCATGCGGCCGGAGCAGAGATGTAGGGGTGTGTGGCAGTGGGTGTGGGGGACGCGAACAGAGGCAGAGGAAGCTGGAGCGGTGGTCGTGGCTGTCGGGCGCTCGCATCGCGCGCCGCACTCGCGCGCGGTCAGAGCGGCTCGTGGCGGTGCCGGTGAACGAAATAGGGGTGGGGCGAGCCGACGGCCGACGTGGGGAGATGCCGCGGCAACCGGGAGGTTAAGCGCTGGCGTGGTCAGGCGAGCGGACGGACGCGGCGGAGGCGCGCGGCATCGGTGGCGCGTGGTGCAGGGCAGAGTCGTGGGGAAGAAGGCGTGCACGGCGTCGGCGGACTGAGCAGGCGGACGGCGGGGAGGTGTGCGCTGGCGGCGAGGCTACGAGAAGGGAGGACGACCAGCGTCGGAGGCAGGGTGCCGTGAGACAAGCAGGAGTGGGGCGCAGCCGGGAGGAGCATGCAGCCGGGGCGAGCGGTGAGCCGTGGATAAGGAGTCGGGAGAAGGCACGACGCTGGGGATAAGGACCGGTGAGACGTCGCGGTGGCACATGCAACCCGTCTGCGTGGAGGCAAGGGAGGGAAGAGAAAGGAGGTGCCGACCAGACATGTGGGCACCACCTATGGGACCCACCTCCCTCTTTCCTCTTTCTAATTTCAATTAGGGCTAGCAAACATTCTTCAAAAATAGTCAACTTTGGCCCAATGTCTAAATAAAATGTGAAGAATTTTATGGTGCAACCAGATTTCAAAACTGAGCAAGTTGAATTTCAAACTCAGGTTTTAATTTGAATTCAAGCGGTGATACTTGATTCAATGAAATAAATGGTATATTAGGTTCAAAAATCCTGAAACTTTGAAGTTACCCTTTTTGAACCATAAGGGACCTCAGGAAAAATTTGGAATGGATTTGGAAAAAGTTAAGTACAAAGTTTAAATTTGAAGTCAACTCTGATTAAACTCTCAGTACATGTCCAATAAATGGAAAACGTGCTTCAAAAATTTTGAAACTTTACCGAGAGTCTATTTGGAATATTAGAAGATCATGGAAAATTTACAGCCGTACATTTGAATTTTTGTGAATGTCCCATTTTTTGGTTGGAATAATTCCTTTTTCTTTATCTCTATTTTGTTTTCTTTTCTCCTTTAATTTTTCATTGAAAATGTGAATACTTGGAAATTAAAGATTTTACACCTTAAGTTCCAATACCTTAGCAAACATGTTCTATATGTCAAATTTTAACAAGTTCCTATTTCTTGTGAACATTGGTTAACTCATATGGTTCATGTGAGTTTGGAATTTCCAAGTCCATTTTCAAAAAAATTTAAGTTCGCATTTTTGTGTTTTTATTCTCCCGAAAAGCGGCCTTTTACAAATATAAAGGTGATGTGTGCAATAAATGGTATTTCCTTCACATAATTGAGTTATATTGACAGGTGAAATTGGTATATAACAACCGTCAACAAACTCCCCCGAGCTTATCCTTTGCTCGTCTCGAGCAAAGTCAAGACTTTAGGTTGATGATTAGGAGTTGCTACAATTTTCTATTTTTCAAAAGTACCATGTGCACAACATAATACTCTACCTAGTATTGCAAAAATTGGCATGGTACTTCACACATCTCTAGTCATTATGGGGCTTATGCCTTCTCCTATTCATGGGTGGTTGAAAGATAGAACAACAAATGGAGGAAGCATACTCTAGAGATCATGTTCCCCTCAAATTACGGGGATTTCAATTTAGATTTAAAGTACCTCAAATTGATTCTCTCAACCAATCCTTTGTGTGTAGTGGAAATATTTCCTCACCTAGGCATTTTGCCTAAACTCATCCTACCACTATATAAGGCTTGTATGTGGAGCTTGGTAGGGAATGTAGTAGGCATATTTGCAACCCATAATATTGCTAAGTCAAAAAAGCAGACCTTTGGAGAGATAAATTCAAAACTATTTGATTCAAGACTTGTGCATGTGTGATGGAGTGGAAGTGGAGGTGGATGTTTGAGATGACTCCTATTTATGCAGACTTTCTTATTTTGCAGGGATGAAACATGGCTAATTTTCTTCCTCTCTTTTTTTTTCTCTCTCATTATTATGATGTAAGCATGCATTTTCCTTTTCTTTTTCTTGCAGCCATGTCTTCTACTCCCTTTTATGCAATAAACTTTGAGATTACGCATGAAAGATAGGGAATTTCTCTTTTTATTGTGGGATGATGGTATGATGGAATTTTGCTTACTTCTAGTGTAGAATTATAGAATATGCAAGTGAAGTCTTGAATTCAAAACGAAATGAATGAATTCTCACATAGGTCTATACTAGTTTGAATAGGCTCAATGTGAAGACAAATAGCATATGCTTAATGTCTATAAATGTAAAAATATCATATGGCTTTGGTAGGTATTTGCAATCAAATGAGAGTAACTTAAATCTTTTTAGAATTTCTCTGAAAATCTAAGTTTCACCTTCAAACAAGAAATAGCAGCCCTATCACTATATCATATCTCACAACAACTTAGAATTGGATAAGCTTTTACTACCCAGAATTTCTAAATCAAGGCAAAAGTAATTTTTAGCCAATAAAAGCAATATTTTGGTGAGTAGTAAGTTGTAAACTAAGGACTTAGGAGAACTAAAACAGAGCAATTATTCATCATTTCATCTATGTAAATTCTAAACCATTCTTACCGCACATCCTTTATTTTATTTGAAACCAAATCTACTCTACTTTTTTTTATGCAAGGTGAAGGGTGGATGAATGGAAAAAATATGGAAGGGGTGTGATACAATTTACCTCAAGTGGGGGGTCTCCCCCGAGCTTGTTCTTCAATCACCTTCGTGATGAGGGCTGAATCCTTGATGACGGAAGTATGTCGCGAGGTCAGCTTGTTGTTGTTATCGCATGGAGTTGATGTTGGTGAACTGAGTGTCCATGTGTTGTTGCCAATCTTGGGTACCTTGGACATGCTCGCGGAGAGTCTTCCATACGTCTAGAGAGATCCATCATTCCTTTGATATCGTCACGATGACTTCTAGCCGAAGTGGAACGACATCTTCTCATGGACGTTGGAGGCAAGCTGCTAGAGCTTGAAGTCGATAGGGGTGGATCCCACACGGCACCTGGCCATCCATGCCAAGACGGACCTTAGGTCTCATACAATGGAGGTTGAGTCCATCGAGGTGCATCACCTGTTCGGTTCACTTCCTCTTCGTACTCATGGACCGTGGAGGTTGTCGGAGGCATGGTCGCTCTCCTTCTATAGCTTCTCGTTACCCTGCCAAAGACATTACTTCATCGTGCTTCCTCGATGAGAAGAATATCAATGGTTAGCCTCCAACATTTGTACAAATGATAATCCAGGAAATTTCATTAACAAAGCCGGGATAATAAAATATCAAAGATCCATATTGATCATGCTTAAGGGTATGTTCTTGCACTAGATAATCTTCATTAATCAATTCTCGTTCATTTTCAATATATTTAAATGAATTATATTCTAGTGCTCCTACCAAAGTAGCAACAATAGTAATCAATGAAGTGCATTCAATTGGCTCTGTCCTTGAATTGTGTCATCATGGCAATAACTGGAGCAAGTTCTATCTTTTTAATCATGGCAAATAAAATTTTCAGCTCATCATCATGCAATATTCTAACATCTCCTTTAGGGAACATAGTCATAGCCACCCATCTATGCGTGGAGCGTAAAGTAGGATTGTGCAAGTGGCTATTCCTAGGAGCACTAATCTGACCTCGCTAGTCAATTCATGCCAAAAACTTTGTTTGTTAAACTTAGTCAAAGTGTCTAAATCTAGCAAACAACATTTATGGAAGCCCGGTATTTAACTTAATTCTTTCCATAGGATGTTGTATTCTTTATGAAATAATCTAAAAGAAATACCATCAAATCCTATTTTGAGGGTGCAAAGAAATTGCGTGGACAGAAGGCGTGAACCTCTCTCCTCCATGTGAGAAAAATTGTCCCATCCTAATGAATGCCAAATGGAAAAGAATTTAGAATCCATACCTATTTTGGATATCAAATCTGGATCATAAGCTTTCATGTGAGAAAACTCACGATCTTGAGGAGCTTGTGTGCTTGATCTTCAACATCACTTTGTATGTCGAGGTCATCGTCGTGGAGAAGTTGATGCGGGTTGCTCCTCTCACCCATGGGAGTGTCCTTACATACACTCCTCCTAAGTGAACTTGGTGTAGAAAAGGAAGAGGGGCGTGCACTTGAGTCTCCACCATGGCTTGAGCTTGCAACCTACTTCCTCTTCCCAAACAACCTCTTCATTCCTTTCATGGCAACAACAAGCAAGAACACAACAAAGCAAAAACTCGAAAGAGGTGATGTTAGTGAAAGCAAATCCCGGGACGAATTTTCCCTTGATGAACTTGAGAGCAAATTTCAAATGCAAACACAAGCAAATCTTTTTTGGTTGGTTTTGAGCAAGAGTGCATCAATGAAGAGCAAAAAACAATGTGAGCAATGAGTGACTTTGGGGAGGTGTGAAATGAGGTGAAGTGGGAAGAGGAGTGCTCCTCAGGCCACCATTTATAGTGTACACTCCCCAACGGTCACAAGGGAATCAAATATAGCCATTTAATAATATTTTTTATATGCAAGGTGGATGAATGGATGGAAATTAAAATGCAATGAGTGTGATACAAGTTACCTCAAGTGGGGGTCCTCCCCCAAGCTTGTTCTTTATCATTTTTTGCGATAGGGGTTGAATCCCTAACAACAGAGGTAGGCCATGAGGTTGGCCTATCCTTGTTGCAATGTGGATTTGATCATGGAGGGTTGAGTGCCAATGTTGTGTTGCCTCCCTCAGGTACCATGAGTGTGGTTGAAGAATGTGTTGCTGATTTCGATTATCCGCACCTCAAGGTCTCCCATGCGTTGAGTGTATTTTGTTATTCCATGGCCAAGGTAATGATAACCTTTACCTACAAAGGAATGACGTGCACTCAACATGCGTTGAGTGTGTTTCGTTATTCTTTGGCTAAGGTGTATCAAACCTTCTTGCCATAATGGAATAACTTTTACCTCTCATGCATTGGGTGTGATCCATCATTCCTTGGCTACGGTACAACATATCTATAACCACAAAGGGATGTCGTGCACTCAACATGGGTTCAGCGTGATCCGTTGTTCCTTGGCTAAGGTATAAAATACCTTGTGGCCACATAGGAACAACTTGCACCCAATATACATTTGATGTTTTCTTGTCATTCCTTGGTTATGGTACATCATACCTTTTAGCCACAAAAGAATAACTTACACCAAATGAAAGTGACAATTCCCTTGAGCTTGAATGAGTGCTTAGAATAGTTGAGAGCATAATGTTCTCACATATTCGTAGCGGCCCATTGGTTGCTCATAGAGGGTTCCTGACAATCGGATCTTTGAATGCCTACATAGTAATACAACTCCTACAAACTTCCCCTCTATGATAGATAGAGATGGTTAGCTCCCGATACTCGTATAAATGAGTTTTCGAGTTAGGTAACTGAATCTTCATTTCTACGTACGGGCAAGAACAAAATCGAAGATGCATTGGGTCCAATTTCAAGTGTATCCATGAACAATGTATTATTCATTGATAAGAGTGGGGCTTTATGGATAAATCAATTTGCGCATTTTCTAAAGCTCCTTCTCATAGCAATGCAAGTGATAAAAATACACTATGTGGATCCTTTCATCTTGTAAAGTTTCTAACCATCATAGCTTTTTACACAAGAGTGAATGTTATCATTTGGATCATGGGAAACAAGGTTCTCAATTTTATCCTCCTGAACTTTTCTAGGAATTAGAAATTTAGTGATTGCACATAAACATGTAATTCAAATTAAGATCAAGGATATCACTTATTCCTAGGAGTTTGAAATCTAGTGACACCATATATGTACAAAGCTCAATCGAAAATCATGGTCATCACTATTCAGTTGCTACATGCCAATTCACCTATTAAATTATAACAAAATTTTTGTTTTCTAAACCTAGGCAAAAATGACTAAGTCTATAAAACAATGCTTAAGGGATTTTAGGTACTTGTTTTATTTATTCCAAATAAGGTGGCATTTCCTTTGGAGATCCAAAAGATAATACCAACACTTACTCTTGTGAGGATGCATGAGAATTGAATGATGAGCAAGCGACAACCTTCCTCATAATTGCGAGAAAGGGCATTCAATTCTAAGGCAAACCAATCAATGAAAAATCATGAACTCATTCCTTATTTGAAGAGCAATTGGTGATGAAGGACTTTGTGTGAGAAACTCAAACCCTTCGAGTTTGACGTAGGCTTGATGTTCGATGTCAAATACCAAGTTGAGGTTGGATTGGTGATGGATTTGGTTGAGGCTTCTTCTTGCTCCTCTTCGTTGCCAAACAACCTCTTTACAATTTTTGTCCTGCTGAAATTTAATCAAGAACAAACAAAACAACTCGAAAACGGGTTACGTTAGCCAAAAGCAAATTGAACCCTATTGTCAAATTGTCTTACCCGACTTGAAACAACTTGTGAATGCAATGAGGCATAAAGAAAATCTTTTTGGTTTGAATTAGGAAAATAAATTAAGTGGTCATGCACAAAATTCATATGCATTTGAATTTCTTCCCTGAATCAAAGTTTTAATTTTACATGGTTGGAAATTTTACTTTCCAACATGCAAGTGTGGAAATTTAAACATGCCAAATGTCAATGCAAGATTTTATGGGAAATTCAAATATGCAATTGGGAGAAAATTTTGAGATAACTACCAATTAATCTATTGGCTAGGACTCACATAAATTTTGAAGTTTGAGGAGTGGGACTTACATCCGTCCGGTTTTGTGTGATGATTTGTTGTCCAATCTTGGAGTTGAAGATGTGGACAAGTTCTCCTGTTTGACATGCCAAAATTACTTTGGTTGTCATTCTGACATGTGGACCATATGGTGGCCCTGGCCTCTTCGTCGCCTTGATGAAGACTTGTTGATGTAGTGAGGACTTCTCCCTCTTGAAAATATTCTCTTATGAGCATGGTGAGCTTGTCCTTCTTTAGGGGTGTCAATTTGACCTTCTTGATGTTCCTTTGAGTTGACCCATACTTTGATCATGGATCAAAGACTCCCTTCGGCATGATGACATGTAGACTACACAATCAAACAAGAAACAATTCATCCACAATATCACTTGCCTTAGGTTGCATGAGTTTCACTACAAGGATTCTATCCTGTTGCAACAATTTTATTGCAACGAATACAGAATCGTTGTAGTTAGCTTGGTCTTTTGCCACGATTTACTAGTTCATGGTGTTAGGATCTATCGGCACAGAAAACAACATTAGGATTTGTTGCCATGATTCATAACTTTGTGGCGTTAGGATCTATCACCACAGAACACAACCGTTGCATTAAGAACTTTTTCTACGAGTCACTAGTTCCTGGCATTAGGATCTATCGCCACGGAACACAATTGTTGCATTAGGATCTGTCACCACGATTCATTAGTTTATGGCATTAAGATCTATTGCCACGGAACACAATCATTGCATTAGGATATGTTGCCACAATTGTACTAGTTCGTGGCAATGGGATCTATCGCCATGGAACGAAATCGTTGCATTAGGAACTTTTGCCACGATTCATTAGTTCGTGGTGTTAGGATCTATCACCGTGGAACACAATCGTTGCATTAGGATTTTTTGCCACGATTCACTAGTTCGTGGTGTTAGGATCTATCGCCACATAACATGATTGTTGCATTAGGTTCTTTTGCCACCATTCACTAGTTCGTGTCGTTAGGATCTATTGCCATCATAACAAAATCATTGCATTAGGAACTTTTGCCACAAATCACCACTTCGTGGCGTTAGGATCTATCACCACAAAACAAAATCGTTGCATTAGGAACTTTTGCCATGATTCACTAGTTCGTGGTGTTAGGATATATCGCCACAAAACACAATCATTGCATTAGGATCTGTTGTCATGATTCACTAGTCTGTGGCCTTAGGATGTATCGCCATGGAACATAATTGTTGCATTAGGAACTTTTGCCACGATTCACTAGTTCATGGTGTAGGATCTATCGCCACGGAACACAATCATTGCATTAGGATCTGTTGCCACGATTGTACTAGTTCGTGGCATTAGGATCTATCGGCACATAACACAATCGTTGCATTAGTAATTTTTGCCACGATTCACTAGTTCGTAGCATTAATATCTATCATCACGAACCACAATTGTTGCATTAGGATCTGTTGCCAGGAATCACTAGTTTATTGCTTGGTATCTTTCGCCACGGAACACAATCGTTGCATTAGGATCTGTTGCCACGATCGTGATAGTTCGTGGCATTAGGATCCATCGCCACGGTACACAATCATTGCATTAGGATATTTTGCCACGATTCACTAGTTTGTGGCATTAGGATCTAGCGCCATGGAGCAAACTCGTTGTATTAGGATCTTTTGCCACGAATCACTAGTTTGATGCATTGGGATCTATCGCCACATAGCACAATCATTGCATTAGGATTTGTTGCCACGATTCTACTAATTTGTGGCATTATAATCTATCGTCACAGAACATAATCATTGCATTACGATATGTTGCCACGATTCACTAGTTCGTGGCATTAGAACCTATCACCATGGAACACAATCATTGCATCAAGGTTGTCCTTTAGGCTATATGAAGACGCAGTTGACTTGGCACTACAATGTTGCGCCTGGGAGGTCTTGCTTCAGCTTTCCAAGTGGCATTTTGGAAGGAGCGTCATTGCAAATTCTAGGTATCTTCTAAACAGGTGGGATTATTCATCTATCATATGGCTATTTTCAAAACAAAATTGTTCTCTTTTCATGCTACCTATGGAGAAATGGTGGCCCAAACTGGTTACAAGATTATCAGAAGTGGATCAAAGAGGAGCAAGATAGTTGGACATTGGTTACACGTCAATTTCATAATAGCCCTAACTCTAGGCGGTCGGGCTACCAAAGGTGGGTTCCCAAGGAAATTGCATCTCGTGCAAAAACCACTAGTAGTGGAAGTAGAAGCGCAGATGTAGGACACAATGGTGGTAACAAAATTAAACTGAAGTTCTCATTAATTCAGCTTAAATGACTTACTAATAGGTAACATTTAATGTATCCAATGACAGGCCATGGCTCGGGCGCAAGGTCTGGGTATCCAGCTACCTCCACTACCGGTCCTTCCAGGCGATCCTTCTTCTGCGGGTCAGGTAATTTTCTATGTCAACTTAACAATTCTAGTTTTACCTCAACTTAACCAAAATAAAGCGAAGAAATAGAGTGAGGGTGAGAGATAGTGAGATAGAGTGAGAGAAAGAGTTAGAAGAGGGAGAAAGAAAGAGAGAAAAGGATTGAGATTGAAGAAAGAGGGAGATAGTAGATAGAAGAAAAGGATTGAGATAGAAGAAAAAGAGAGATAGAAGAAAGAGTGAGAGATAGTTATATAGAGTGGGAGAGGAATGAAGAGAGAGAGGGAGATGTGGATGGAGATAGAGGGTGTCGGTACCCTGGGTACCATATACTCCTTGGGATTGCAAAGATCTCAAGGGAAAGTCATCTACTTGATTTGAAGACCATCGGCGGCCCACATGTCAGACATAACCGGACCCGCTTCTCCAACATGGTTAGTCCCAGGGTCGCCACGTGTACTATCAAACCGGAGCTACCGCCCACAAGGGGGAAGCTCCGGGCTATGTACCGAAATGGCACCCCCGGACCTAACCCCAGACTAAGGGAAGCTCCAGAACTGACACGTGTCAGGTAACACCGGACCTATCTGTTCCCCACAGTGTGCTCCGGCGCTGCCACGTGTCCAACCGTCGGATCTTCAGCCTCTAACCTCCGGAAGACTCCACAACGGCTCCGGATCTTCAAAGGGGAATCAAGGACTTCAAGACCCGATCAAGTGTCATTAATACTATATTAATGACACACGATCAGACGACCTTAATTACCAGTAACGGTGCTGTCAAAGCCCATAACTCAGTCATTAAGGGCAATTAAACGTGTTGAATGTGTATCAATATCAGTAAGCGTCGGGGCCACATGTCAGGCCAGGCTAACTTGTAATGGCCTGCCCTTGTACTATAAAAGGACAGGCCAACGATACATAGGACACACTCTCCAGAGACACGCTGACTTTACACTCTCAACTGACGTTGAGCTCATACACCCAATACAACACTAACACACCCCGTGGAGTAGGGTATTACGCTCAGGCGGCCCGAACCACGTAAATATTTGTGTCTCTTGTGTCACTCGACATCTCACCTTCTGGAATCTCAGTGCGCCCATACCGAACCTCAAACTCCTCTAACACTTTAGTAGTGTCGGGAGATCTGCCGGATCAAAACCACCGACTGTTGGCGCACCAGGAAGGGGGCCCAGAGATTTCAAGAATGGTGAACTCAGCATCTGGATCATCCAATGGTCATCCCGCTGTTCAAACTGTTGGGGGTAATCCCTCCAATATGCAGCCACCAGCAGGAACCGCGGTTCCAGCAGGAGTCACACTTCCACCACAGCCGCCTCCACCAGCAAATCAAGCTAGACAACGCGATGGTGCACCGGCGTCAATCACTGCGTCGGTGAATCTTGATAACCCGGAACACGCGCTTCATGCAGCATGTGCTCTTCTTCAGCGCCCACCACCTCCGGACGCATCCCGAGATGCAATGGAGCGGTGGAGGGCCAATGTGGAACACTTGGTTGTAGCAGCAGCCGACCGCATCAGCAACCAGGGTCCTCCTCCTCCAGGACGGGCCCCGTCGTAACGACGGACCTTGTCTGGCAGACTTGGTCCGCACGTTTCCAACAACAGGAGACGTGCTGCATCATAGCAGGTGACGTCGTTGTCCTCCGGAGCACGACGCACTCACACGGTATCAAGGCTTTCAACTCATGACCTCCGGGCGGAGCTTGATCGCCGATATCGCCAACAAGACGGCCGAGTCCATACTGAGCGTGCTCGTGAAAGACGAGAAGCTCAAGACATTCCTGCTCCTGAAGGAGTAGGAGGAGGCTGTTCAGCCCTGGCCATGCATCTGCGTATGGTCAGGTGGCCACAGAAGTTCCGGCCTCACCTGCCGGAGAAGTTCGACGGGACCGTTAATCCTGTCGAATTTCTTCAGATTTACTCCACTGCTATCTTGGCAGCTGGAGGAAATGAGGCCGTAATGGCCAATTATTTCCCAGTGGCTTTAACTGGGACCGCCAGGTCCTGGTTTATGAGCCTTCCACCCAACTCCATCAGCAGTTGGGAGGAGTTGTGCCGGCAGTTCACCGCCAACTTCGGGAGTTCTTACACCCGACCAGGCACCGAACTGGACCTTTTTGCAGTTGTGCAAAAAGGAGGAGAATCCCTGCGATCATTCATCCAGAGATTCTCTTAGGTACGAAACACTATCCCTTCTATCTCTAGCGCCTCTGTCATCGTGGCATTTAGACAGGGAGTGCGGGATAAGAAGATGCTGGAGAAACTGGTGATCAAGGAGATTACCAGTGTCACGGAACTCTTCAGCTTGGCTGACAAATGTGCCAGAGCTGCGGAGGGCCGTGAAATGCACTCCAAACAAACTCCGGAGGATCACAATAAATCCTCCAAAGGAGAAGCCGCTACCTCCGCGAGTGGCAACAAGAAGAAAAAGACCAACGGCAAGAAGAAGAAGTCGGCCGGTGCATCCAATGCTGCAGCTGCTGCAGCTCCGGGTAGCCGGGGGCCACGCCCCGAGAAGCGACCTCGACCGTCTTCTGAAGACGGTAGCAAACCCAAGGTGTGGTGTCCAATTCACAAAACGGACATCCACAGTTTGGAAGACTGCCGGGAGGTCCAAAACCTTGCCGAGCACTACAACCAGCGCCGGGAAGAAGCTCCTTTCCGACAGAGGGAAGGAAAAAAAAAGTTGACAAAGCTCCGGCTGAAGAGGAGTTAGGTTTTCAGGATCCCAAAAAGGTCCTGAAGGCCGTCTACACCTCCGTCGATGACGATTCCGATGTCTCTGACAACCAGCGTCGGAAGACCATGAACACCATTTTTGGTGGATCATGGGACATCACCTCGCGCCGCGTCATCAATACTATGCCTCGGGACATGGCTGCTGTAGCTCCTACAGCTGGGGCGGAGCCTCAGCGGAAGTGGATGGACACAACCATCACTTTTGATGCTTCGGACTGCCCTCGAAGCATGGTTGGAGCAGGTCAGCTACCTTTGATGGTATCTCCTACCATCAATAACATCCAGCTCCATCATGTCATGGTGGACGGAGGTTCGGGGCTCAACCTCATAAGCTTCGAAGCTTTTACCAAGCTTCAGCTCCGACCTTTGGATCTCCACCCCTCCCGACCTTTCTCCGGAGTAGGTCCGGGAGCCATTACCCCACTCGAAGCTATTACCCTCCTCGCTACCTTCGGGACCCGGGAGAAGTATCGCACCGAGAAGTTGGTCTTTGACGTTGCTCAGATCAATTTACCCTTCAATGCCATCTTGGGTAGGCCTGCCTTGTACAAATTCATGGCAGCTGCTCATTATGGTTACCTGGTGTTAAAGATGCCAACACCAGTAGGCGTTCGCCGGATCCGCGGAGATCGTACTCCCAGAGTAACTACTCTGGAAGAACTCCATGCGCTTACTATGGCGCAAGAGGAGGACTCCAGGCAGGAGCAAGCTCCAAAACCCCGAGCATTCGCCAGCGAGGCTCGACTTCTGCACCTCGTGTGCAGCCAAGCGGCGACACCGACATTCCCGTCAAAGTCGTCCAAATCAGTTCCGATACCGCTCAGACCACCCGTATATCGGGGGGATTGAATGACAAATAGGAACTCGCGCTCATCGCTTTCCTCCGGGCTAATGTAGACGTGTTTGCCTGGCAACCGTCACAAATGCCTGGGATCCCCAGGGAAGTGATTGAGCACAATCTGAAGATCTACCCCGACGCCCGGCCTGTGCATCAGAAGCCTCGGAAGCAATCCATAGAGTGACAGAACTTCATTCGACAAGAAGTGAAGAAGTTGCTCGAAGCTGGATTCATCCGACAAGTCTTCCATCCAAAATGGCTGGCAAACCCAGTCATTGTGCCCAAGGTCGGCGGGAAGCTTCGGATGTGTATCGACTACACAACACTTAATAAGGCATGTCCAAAAGATCCATTCCCATTACCTAGAATAGATCAGATAGTGGATTCCACCTCCGGGTGTGAATTACTGTGTTTCCTAGACTCATATTCTAGGTATCATCAAATCAGAATGTCTAGGGAAGATGAAGAGCATACCTCTTTCATCACAGTAGATGGATTGTACTGTTATACAGCGATGCCATTTGGTCTCAAGAATGCAGCTTCAACCTTTGTACGAGCTATGTACAAAAACTTTGAAGAACTCATTAGAGACATAGTGGAAGTGTACATCGACGACATCGTGGTCAAGGTCAAGAACAAGGAGTCACTCCTTGACACCTTGCAGGCTGTCTTCGACAAGCTGCGGGTCACCCGCACAAAGCTAAATCCAGACAAGTGTGTCTTCGAGGTTAGCTCCGGAAAACTTCTTGGTTTCCTGGTAAGTCACCGGGGCATAGAAGCTAAACCGGCGAAGATCAAAGCCATTGAAGACATGCGGCCACCAGCCCGCATCAAAGATGTCCAAAAGCTAACTGGATGTCTAGCAGCCCTCAGCCGGTTAATTTCAAGACTGGCTGAATGGGCACACCCCTTCTTCAAGTTATTAAGGAAGTCCGGACCATTCCAATGGTCTGAAGAAGTAGAAAAGGCGTTCCAGGAGCTAAAACAGCTGCTCACCACCCTACCAATTCTGGTAGCTCCGAACCCTGGTGAGCCTTTGCTGCTCTACATTTCATCCACTGACGAAGTCGTGAGTATGGTCCTGGTTGCGGAGAGACCAGAACCATCCCATACTCAGGAGTCCAGACCCCTTCAGGAGGGTCTGGAGGTTCCTGAAAGCGAGTGTGGGTCCCATCTCCCAGACTTGAATCCACAAGAAGTTACTTCAGAAGACCGAGACCCCTCCGGGATGGTCCAGGTCGCTTCTGAAGAAGCTTCGGGTTCCTCCAACAAGGACCCGGAAGTCCCCGAAGAAAATCTGGACCCCTCCGGGAGGATCCGGATCAATGAAGAGGAAGCTCCGAGACCCTCCGGGAGGGTCCGGACCATCTAGCGTCCAGTGTACTTCATTAGTGAAGTACTTCATGACGCCAAGACTCGATACCTAGAGGTGCATATGCTGCTCTATGTAGTTCTTATTGCCTCTAGGAAGCTTCGCCATTATTTCCAAGCTCACAAGATCTTAGTGGTGACTTCTTACCCACTTCGAGCAATCTTGCATAATCCCAACTCAACTGGGAATATTGCAAAGTGGGCAGCGGAATTGGTCGAATTTGATCTCGAATTCATTTCAAGGCAAGCAATCAAGAGTCAAGCATTGGCAGACTTCATGGCGGAATGGACTCCCTCTCCATCAAACCCTGGGGGCTCCAGCGAGCAGAAGCCAGAACACAAGGCTCCGGTCTTCACCGAGCCTCACTGGACCCTCTACTTCGACGGCTCCATGCAAAAGCAGGGGGGCAGAGCTGGAATCCTTCTCCTCGAACCAACTGGAGAGAAGGTAAAATACATGGTACACCTTGACTTCAGGGCGACCAACAACATGGCGGAATATGAAGCACTCATTTATGGACTAAAGGTGGCACTGTCATACGGTGTCAAGCAACTGCTGGTCAAGGGAGATTCATAGCTCATCATTAAGCAAGTGAAGGGTGAATGCTTCTGCAACAATCTCCAGCTAGCTGCTTACCTCCTTGAAGTCCAGAGGCTTCAGAAGGACTTCGAAGTCCTAGATCTCCACCATGTCCAGCATGCCCACAACGCTGAAGCCGACGAACTCTCGACGAAAGCGTCAACCGGAGCTCTGGGTCCTGACGGAACTTTTGTCCGGAGGTTGTAAAAACCCACAGCTCAGCCTGCCGAATTGAGCGAAGGGGGCGAGATTAGCATCCTGAAGCTGACGGTCCCGATGGCCCTATTACCGTGGCAGCCATCAAGGGTCGTAGGTGCTGCCGGAAGCTCCGAGCAACCCAGCACGCAAGACTCAAATGCTCAAGTTAGTTCCGATACATGGATCTCGGAGATCCGGAACTACTTGAAAGACAACATCCTTCCTGACGATGATGTATCCGCTGACCGGGTAGTCAAATTGGCTAAAAGATACACGTTGGTAGAAGGGGATCTCTACCGGCGCGGTGCCAATGGCATCCTAATGCACATCACAAGGGAAGAAGGCTGCAAGCTCCTCGCATAAATTCATGGAGGCGAGTGTGGGAACCACGCGTCTTCCCGCACGCTGGTTGGTAAAGCCTTTCGGCATGGCTTCTACTGGCCTACAACACTCCAGGATGCAACTGAGCTGGTGAAGAAATACGAAGCATGTCATTTTCATGCAAAGCAAATTCACACACCGGCTCAGCCCCTACAAATGATACCCCCTACAAGGCCCTTCGCTGTGTGGGGGATGGACATCTTGGGACCTTTCCCAAGAGCCGTCGGAGGTTACAAGTTCTTGTACATTGCCATTGACAAGTTCACCAAGTGGCCGGAAGCAACTCCAGTTGTGACAATCAACAAGCAATCTGCTATCAACTTTTTGCAGTCCATTATATGCAGATTTGGAGTCCCAAACAAAATCATCACTGATAATGGGACCCAATTCACAAGCTTTGCATTTCAAGGATATTGCGAAGACCTGGACATTCAATTTTGCTACGCCTCCGTAGCTCACCCAGCAAGCAATGGCCAAGCCGAGAGAGCAAATGCTGAAATCCCTAAAGGACTCAAAACGCGCACCTATGAGCGCTTGAAAAAACATGGAGCCAACTGGATTGAAGAGCTTCCGCCCACTTTATGGGCCAACAGGACAACTCCAAACCGGTCAACTGGAGAGACACCCTTCTTCCTGGTGTATGGAGCTGAAGCAATCCTTCCTCCGAAAATCACCTTGGGGTCACTCCGGGTCCGGACCTTCGACGAAGCCACGCAGGACCAGCTCCGGCGTGAAGACCTAGACCTCCTTGAGGAGGGAAGGTGCCAAGCAGCTGTTCGGAATGCCCGATACCGCCAAGCCCTTCGGCGCTATCATCAGTGGCATGTACACAACAGACAGCTCGAGGAAGGCGATCTGGTGCTACAGAGAATACAATCCAGAGAAGGGTTAAACAAATTCTCCCCCATCTGGGAGGGACCCTTACGAGTGATTAAAGTATCCCATCCCGGAAGCGTTCGCTTGGCTACCGAGGATGGGACACCTCTCCCAAATCCTTGGAACATTGAGCACCTCCATAAGTTCTACACTTAATATCACGGAGGTGAGTCTGTAGTAACTTGAGGTGTATGTTATAGTGTCATTGTACAGAGTCGCGTAGTTCCTCCGCGAGAAGAGCCGGACCTTTCCCGGAAAGTCCGCAAAGTTCATGCAACACATGTCGCAGTCTCAGGACTAAAAGTGTGGCTGGCTACCCTGGGTCAAACAAGAAATTAAACACGCTTAGCCTGGTTCCGTACCCTAAGAGTGTACTTGTTTCCCCTGTACCCTGGACCTATAATGAAAGACATCTTCATGTGAAACAGACTCCACGTGCATTTATTTTGTACAGGCTCAACATTTTTTATTTTTCTCTTTCTTGTCTATAACAAAAGACGTGCAATTCTTAAGAAATTTTAGTTCGACTGGTTCATATACGATTCGAGCTGTATTGTGGATTCTTCTAGATTCAAATATGGTTTATGGCCCACTCGCCTGAATGCCACCAAGCCAACCTAGGGCCGGAGTGTGCTATCGACTTAGCCTGGTCAAGCACCCTAAGTACGCCACTCTACCTACACCCCGGCAAGCCAAAGTAAGGCGAGTCCAAGTACAATTGGATCTGGAAGAAAATACAATGCATTCGGTTGTATTCAGAATCGCGTTTGACCTAAAACTCTCTTGGGAATCGTAAGCCGCGACGGAGTTATAGGCAAGGAACGAATTTTACTATTTTTCTTGGCTTTAGTGTGCAGGAAAAATAAAAATTCCACGTTAATGGAGAAAAGCCGGAGCTAACTAAGCTCCGACTCCCCCTAGGTGGCTTGTAATCAATGTTAAACATTGAAAACGAGCATCACCAGAGCAACCAAGCTCCGGTAAAGCTAGGGGGCCAGCCGTCGACGCAAAATAAATTATGGTGAGAATACCCCACAACCGGAGTCTGCTACCAACAAACTACACGTTGGTAAAGGTCACTGCCGGAACTACTAAGCTCCGACACCCCGGAGGACTAACTATCGATGCTCTACACGTTGATAGGAACTATTGCCGGAGCTACTAAGCTCCGACGATAGACAATGCTGGAGCTTCTAAGCTCCGGCAACCTCAGGGGGCCTTCACTATCGAAGACTTCGGACCTACACTCTACAAGTTCGAAGCAAATGAGTCTTCAACAGAACACAATATCCTCTTGGTAACAATCAAATTGTGTACATCTACCAGGGGCCAAGACAAAAGTGTTGAAGACAAAAAGTGAAATTCCAAAAATTTGGGGATTTCATTCATCTGGAGACAAGGGATTACAAAATTAAGGAAGAAAAAGAGAGAATACAAGTGGGAGCTACAGAGATGGTCCTAGACTCTATGGAAGAACTGGGCGACCTTCTGAGCAACCTCTAACACATTGGCTCGGGCGGCTTCACCTTCTCCTTCGACGGGACCTTCAAGCACCGGGTCTAGAGGCAATTGGGGATTCCGGCTGGTGTAGCACGTCAGCACATACTCTGTGACGTTCTTCGCCAGGGATTGCCCCTCAACCTCCAACTGGTCCGCGATGACGTCGCCCACCTTGGAGAGTTTGCTACCCGCCGAGCTCAACACCTGCAACGCCAGGTCCGGCTCCGGCTCCGGATCATCCGAACGCACGGGGCTGAAGCCCATCGGTGTCACCGCGTCGTTGTATTTGCTCAGGAACTCACAAACCTGTAGGGAGTCCGCAGTCCTCAAGCCCTTCAGTTCTTCCAAGGATCTTTTGGCCGCCGCCAGTTCAGAATTCTCGCGAGCAAGGCGCTCAACCTCTTTGGCATTTTGCTGAATCTTTTCAGTAACCTACTTCTCGAGGTTTCCGAGCTCCTCCTCCCGGAGGTGGATCTTGTTCCGGCGGTCAACCAGGTCCTTCTCCCTGCCCCTCACTTTCTTCTCCCTAGCAGCGATGGCACACTCTTGCTCATAGAGTTCCTGCCCCCGCACCCAGGCCTTCTCCTCCTCCTCAGCGCAACGCTCTTCCAATTTCTTGGCGCGCTCCTCGAGGCCCTTGTCAGCCAAAGCCACCTTTTCGGTGAGCCCCTCCTCCCTCTTTAAGACGTCATCCCGCAGCTCAAGGAGTTTTTGCTCTTCATCTTTGAGCCTCTTCTCCCTCTCCTCAAGTGCCTCCCGGCGCTTGATGAGAGTAGTGTTAATGGCCTCAAGCCTTTCTTGGCGTTCATCAGCCGCACTATTAGCTGCCTTGGTCTACTCATAAATGGCCCGGGATTGAGCGTCGAGGGCGCGAGTCAAGCTCTCCCTGTCATCCAATAATTTGTTCCAGTATTCCAGGCGGACCTTCTCCTGCTTGATCCATTCTTTGTCATCTGCAAGCCTCGACTGTGCCAGCTTGGTCTTGAAGTAGAGCCGGTTACGCCACCTCCTAAGGGTTTGGCGCTCCTCTTCAAGAGCCTTGCTGTCATGGAAGAATGCCAGCTGAACTTGACGTGGACTGGAGCAGGCGTTGTCAATAGACAATGACAACGGGATAGGATCCGGACCTGCATGGGTCTCCTCCGCTGGTTCCAGCGGGTTTTCAGATACAAAATTTGGGTCCCACTCAACAAGAGTGGTCCCCTGAGTCTCCATGTCACTAGGGTCGTCCTCCGGGATGGCCTCAATCGCCATCGAGGAGGGTCCCACTGATGAAGTTCCGACCTCCAGAAGTGGTTCCGAAGGACCAGCCACCAGAGCTTCATTCGCCCCCTCGGGCAGGGGGCCAGCGACTTCACCGGGGCACTTCGGCTCAGCCGCGGGTACCTCCGACGTTGTCACTTCCGGAGCAGGGGCTACTTCTGGCTCCGGCCTGGGTACCTCCTCTGTTGGGGGCTCGAGCGCTGACGCCTTCGCAACAACCGGCTCAGGCGCCGGAAGATCTTCAACAATAGCCGGCCCTGCGGCCGGAGCTTCAACGGCAACCGGCTCTAGAGCCGGAAGGTCTTCAACATCAACTGGCCCTGCGGCCGGAGCTCCAGCAACGACCGGCTCTGCGGCCGGTGATTCAGAGGTACCCGGCCCAACCGCCGGGACTTCCTCAACATCCGGTGCGCACACCGGGACTTCAATTACCTCCGGCTCAACCGCCGGGGCTTCGACAATTTCTTGCTCTGGGGCCGGAACTATTGCTTCCTCCGGCTCAACGGCCGAAGCTTCCATCATCTCAGCACCCAAACCCGGAGCTTCAACCTCCGGGGCAGGTGCCGCTGGCGCATCTTCTCTCACATGGTCCGGCGCTACCACGGGAGTCTCGGGGGATGAGTCGAGGTCCATGACCACGACAGCTGGCGCCGGAGCTGCCGCAGCTTCAGCCACCACTTGGGGCGGCACCGGGACAGGAGCAGAGGCTTCCGCCCTCACAACTTCAGTTACTGTGGCTGAGGGTGGAGCCTCACTCCTCTTCTTGGGAACGCTGCAGATGAAGGATGAATAAATTTAAAAAAGAAAACAGTTACTACAAAAAACAACTATATGAGGTAAAGACTAAAAATTACCTCGGGAGGCTTCCGCACCAGCTTGCGCGGAACCTCTTTCCCGGGCGTTCTGGGCCGACCATAGCCGCCGCCGGCGTGGAAGCTCCAGAAGGCCCCCCGGAACTCCTTGCAGTCACGGGCACTTCCTTAGTCGAGGCCCTCCTCGACCGGGAAGGACCTCCGGACCTAGAGGCCTCAACTGGCCCTGGTGATGGGGTCGCATGCCCGGAGCTAGCACCCTGGGAAGATGCCGCTGCGGGTACAGTCGCCGCAGTTGTAGAAGACCTCCCCCTCCGGGGAGAAGGAGCTGATGCAGAGGTTGCAGGCCTGACGGACCTTCCGTCGGCATGCTGCAGTTTCCTCTTCCGGCTCAAGGGTTCGTCTGCCGGTTCCTTGCCCTTGCCGACGACTTCGATCCTTGGCTTCGGGGCAGGGTCGGAACCACCTTCGGAAGCCCCAGGGATCACCACCTTGGAGGTCGATCTTCTCTCGACGACACCAAGGTCGTCAAGCACCGGCATCGTCCGTCAGAGCTCCCTGCTGAACTATACTTCCACGTTCAGAGGGAGAAAGGCTGATGGCGGGGTCAAGTCATCTCCCGCAACGTCGATGTCGTGCTGGAACTTTTTGAGATGTAACTCCAAGGTTGCCCCCGCCATGTTGGACTTCAGTCCGGTCTCGACCCAGTCATCGTCCATCACACTGTTGAGGGCCCAAGCGAGTTTTTCTCTCCTCTTCAGCGGTGCCCACCTGTTGACCAGGAAGTTGCAAAATACCGCCTGAGGAGTTAATCCTCCCTCCACGCACTGGCGGATCCTGGTCAGAGCAGGGTTGAAGGCATCCGACAGCACCGGAGCTTCACTCCAGACTGCAGTGTCGATGTTGGGGAGGCCTTCGGGCAGCTCCAGCTTCTCGTGCTACTCCGCCCGGATGACTATCCAGTCCTTCCTCCAATCATCCCACTTTCCAAAGGGAAACGACCGGAGGTACTTGAATGGGCACTTCTTGCACTTCACGAAGTAATAGAAGCCAAGGTACTCATTACTCCTACCGGTGGTATGTACGGTGAAGAAGGTCTAGAAAAGTTCAATGCAGGGGAGGATGCCCACCCACATTTCACAGAAGTGGACGAAGATAGACACAAGAAGAATGGAGTGGGGTCCAAGGTGGTATAGTTGCAGACCATAAAAGTTTAGCAGCATCAAGAAAAAGGAGGAAAAAGGTGGGATCAACCCTACCATGGCGTACGAAGAGAAGTACACCATCTCGCCGGCGTGCTCCTTCTCGAACGGGAGCTCTCTTCCGGCGCTGACCAAATGGTTGAAGAAGTCCGGGGACCATCCCATGAGGGCCCGGACCTTCTTCAAGTCACCTTCGGTCTTCAAACGACTCTCACGGAGACCCAACTCCATCGCAGCACAGCAAGGCAAGAGAGGAAAAGCGAGCACAAGTTGGGAGTTTGAGCGCAAGATCAGATGAGAGGCGTAAAGAACTCCAGACGGTGCGCGCTTTCCTCCTTAAGTAAGCCCTCGCAACGCTTGGATGGAAACCGTAAGGAAGTCGAAGATACTACTCAAAAATTCCACCCAACCGATGACAAGAGGGCCCGGGACCACCTCGACTATCAAGTCGAGATTCTTACCCAGGCGAACGGTTGTCATCATGAGGCTGGAAGCCCGAAGGCAGTGGCTTGACAAGGCGCGCGGAACCGATACGATTTTCGTATCAGGAACTGGCGACCTTCAATTGCGTGAGATCCGCACACCAAAGATCTCATTTGCCGCACACGGGATATGCCACGTGGCGAGGATTTAACTCCAAACTATCGCCAACGGCACATCCGAAGACCTTTGAAGACTCAGTTCAAAAGTTGAAGGATGGATCCACCTCTGGCGGAATGACTTCAACCAAGGGGTCTTCCCCAGAGGTGGGCCCAGGGGGCCACTGTCGGTACCCTGGGTACCATATACTCCTTGGTATTGGAAAGATCTCAAGGGAAAGTCATCTACTTGATTTGAAGACCATCGAAGGCCCACATGTAAGACATAACCGGACCCGCTTCTCCAACATGGTTAGTCCCAGGGTCGCCACGTGTACTATCAAACCGGAGCTACCGCCCACAAGGGGGAAGCTCCGGGCTATGTACCGAAATGGCACCCCCGGACCTAACCCCAGACCGAGGGAAGCTCCAAAACTGACATGTGTCGGTTACACCGGACCTATGTGTTCCCCACAGTGTGCTCCGACGCTGCCACATGTCCAACCGTCGGATCTTCAGCCTCTAACCTCCGGAAGACTCCACAACGGATCCGGATCTTCAAAGGGCAATCAAGGACTTCAAGACCCGATCAAGTGTCATTAATACTATATTAATGACACACGATCGGACGACCTTAATTACCAGTAACGGTGCTGTCAAAGCCCATAACTCGGTCATTAAGGGCAATTAAACGTGTTGAATGTGTATCAATATCAGTAACCGCCAGGGCCACATGTTGGGCCAGGCTAACTTGTAACGGCCTGCCCTTGTACTATAAAAGGACGGGCCGATGATACATAGGACACACTCTCCGGAGACACACTGACTTTACACTCTCAACTGACGTTGAGCTCATACACCCAATACAACACCAACACACCCCGTGGAGTAGGATATTACGTTCAGGCGGCCCGAACCACATAAATCTCCGTGTCTCTTGTGTCACTCGACATCTCACCTTCTGGAATCTCAGCGCGCCCATACCGAACCTCAAACTCCTCTAACACTTTAGTAGTGTCGGGAGATCTGCCGGATCAAAACCACCGACAGAGGGAGAGAGGGAGATGTAGATGGAGATAGAGGGAAAAGGATAGAAATAGGGAGATAGAGTGAGAGAGAGAGAGAAAGATTGAGATAGAGAGAGAGAGAGGAATGAATAGAGAGAGGGAGAGAGGAGATCTAGATGGAGATAGAGGGAGAGGAAGGGAGGGAGAGAGATGTTGATGCATGTATATTCTAACTTTAAGTTTCATTATTTGCAGGGATCTACTATGGCTTCTCAAACTCCGCCGCCGTCATTACTACCACCTGGAACGAGGCGCGACGACAACTTCAATGGATTCGGAGGTCAGACGGGCGAGTGAGCCCTTGTTTACTTTGTTGATCGTGACGTGCAATGTATCGACGATATATTGTGATGTTGTTTGTGACATTGATATGTTGTGACTCTGATATACTGTGATATATTGTTCTATGATTCTGGCCACCGAGTCTGGTAGCATTTTCTATTTTTTTAAAAAAATAAAAAACCTTATTCGTGACACTTTTTATACATACCGTCTCAAATAAGGCTCCTTACCGTCGCAAACTAGCCTCTGTTATTTGTGACGGCCTGGCTGTCGCAATTAAGGGCCTATTTGTAATGGCTAGGCTGTCACAAACGGGCGCATGGGTCCCATCAGATGGCTGCATAGGTCACACGACTGGTATTATTTGCGATGGCCCGGCTGCCGCAATTAAGTCCTTATTCGCGACGGCCTGGCCGTCACAAATAGCTGTGTGGGGCCCACCTGCCTCCTGGCAATAACTTGCGACGACTGCAACGAGCCATCACAAATAGCGCTGTTTGCGATGGTGGCTATCACACATAAGCTTATCTGCGACGAGTAACTTGCGACGGCCAGAAACCGTCGCAAATAAGTAGAGCCATCACAAATAGCTTATTTGCGACGGTTTTTCCCTTTTGTGCAATGGCCTTGCCCATCGCAAATCATTGGGATTCCTGTAGTGTCGTTCCCGGCCGCCTGACCGAGAAACTGGGTGCCCGACTGCGTTGCAATTGTCCTCGAAGACGAGCTTGATCCCAGTGACGTAGCATGCATGAGGGTTGCCGACGATGGCTGGGTTCTCAACGAGGGCTTCATAGCACCCCGCGTCGAGCCATATCTCTGGGTCTCCCGCTACAGCGCGACGCGCCTTCCCACAGAGACATCCCGGCACACTGGATGCATGGCCTTGCAGGTGGCACGCAGACTGGAGAGGTCGTCCAAGAATCGCGGGGAGCTTGCGGCGAGGCACGCCGCGATCTCGATCGTAAAATCGTGCGTGAACAGCAACTCCATAGGCTTTGGTGTCACCATGCTCTGAATAGAACCAATGAACCAATGAGGGTGCGCGCGACAAAGACAGAGAGGAAGCTAGAGTACGCGCGGAGAAGACGATGGTGTGTGTCTTTAGAGTACACCCTAAGAAGATGATGGAGACATTATATAAAGACACATGCCATCGTCTTCTCCACGCGTACTGATATTGGTTGCGCGCAGTGATGGTTTGGCTTTCAACGGCGGTGGATTCACATCCTCTACAGTACTGCAGATGCATTAAGGGTGGCTGACATGTGAACACCATAGCCTATGGGACCCACGCCTCTCTGCATGCAATGATGGGACGCACCAAGTAATGGAACGCTCTGTTTTCAACATCAGCACAAAAGATAATATCCTGTCATCAATAGAGATAATATACTATGTTTGACAGGATTGAAACTGGAGTAATCTGCGCCAAAAATTTTCATGTTTTAATGTTTGGTTCTCCACGGTCTTTCACCTTAATTCGTATGTACTACCTAATTTTCTATCGTTTTTCTCGTCCTTTCTTTTCTTTTATCCCTGTTTATTGTCTCCACTTTTCTTTTCAGTCATCGCTACATGTTGTGTTTTCCTATTACTATACTACTTTACAGTCTGCTTTGCAGGCCCTACTACGGGCGATCTCCTGGCACCTCCAGCAGCTAAAGTACCGCCACATTAGAGGCCACCGGCGGTGTGCAAGGTCGTTCATTAATAGAGAATATAGATAGAACAGATAGTTTACTAAATAAAATATCGAAAACAACATAACACATGGAACAGACGAACAATAGTTAGTTCATTATCATAAAACATTACTCCCTCCTTCCTATATTACTTGTTGTTAGAACAAGTTTTTTAGTTCAATTTTGAACTAGAAAACTTGTCCTAATTAACGACAAGTAATATGGGAAGAAGGAAGTACAAAACAACAAAACAACGTCACAAAACAAGAAAAAAAATACAACATCACAAAACAAGAAGAGAAAAACATCATGACAGGATTAATCTGTGTCAAAAGATTTCATGCTTTAAAGATGGGAATGACTAGAATGTAATCAGATGTTTGGTGTAATCGTGCAATCAACCATCTTCAACTGGTGGATAGATCTACATCGTACGGTCGTTGAATCTTTATATTTAACCCCCTCCACCAGGTGGAGGGGTGGTGGTGGAAGGGACTGAATGAAAAGATGTAATAATCGTAAGATGTAGATCCAACGAATGAAAATCGTTGATTACACGATTGTACCTAAACTTTAATTGCATCTAGGGCTGTCAACGAGTAGAACTCGAGCGAGAAGATTGAGTTTATAAAACACCGAGTCGATCTCGAGTCGAGCCCATAATTCATGTATATACAATAGAATCTACTTAATTTAGGTTCATAACTAATAGAGTAAGAAGGTGGACTATGTTGCACATTATTTGTTGCTATCATATATAAAAATTATGTTGCATAAAACATTTTTAATAGAATTATATAGTTTAGTTAATCATACATGTTATAGATGACAACAATAAATGAGCTTACTCGAGCTTTTCGAGCATGAGCTCACCAAGCTCGCAAGCTCAAGGTTGGCTCGCTTACAGTTGGCACAATACTCAACTTCATCCTCAAACTTTCAATCAAAACTTAGTTTGGTCATTGAACTATCAAATGGGTCAATTTAGTCCCTCAACTTCACACAACCATTTCACTTTCATCCATAGTATGTGTTGGACATCCACATTTGCATGCCACATAAGCTATTATGCCACATCATCTACCCCGGCCTACCTCACTTCCAAAAAGATAATAATTTTTTATCATCTTAAAAATAACTAGCTAATTAGTTGGGGAGGATTTACGTAGTTGCATGGGATATACATATGTCTCCTCAATTTTTGTTAGCAAAACTATCAAGTGATATATCCTATGTCATATTACATATGTAAAAATATTGTAAAATATAAAACTTTTAAGCCTAGGGAAGAGCAAATAGAGGAAAAATGAAGTCTAATTTAAGCCAAGGGAAGAGCAAACGAGCGAGTTACGATCTTCAAGCTTTGTTGACAGTCCTACTTTAAAGTTTGGTTCTCCACGAGGCGATGGGACGCGCTGCTCCCTCGTCGTACTTGTTATCTCTTCCCCTCCTTTGGCTGCAGATACGGCTTCTCGATCTCCTCCCATTCTCTACATTCCCCGCTAATGTGTAATAATTATATTCCTTGGAAACGGTCGGCTTCTCTCCTCCCATGCATGGTCCCGCTGACGTGTCATACTTTATTCATCTCTTCTTTTATTTCTAGTCTAATAACCAAATTTCCACAACAAATAAATATATGACTCGTCAGCGGGAGCACGCATGGAAGCAGAGAAGCCGCGTCTGGCTGCAGATAGAAATGGCTGGGTGTGTAAAAGCCCTAAATTCAGAGTGCAAAGTTCAGAGAGGAGAATTATAATTTGAATGGGAAATAGAAATCAAAATGGAAACTGATAAGTTAAATTAATTCAAACTTCAATGGAGGGAATGCAAATATTCAAAACATGCCCCTGTTCAAACTTTCCCAAAATAAAAATTTGAGTTCACCATTAAATTCCAAATATTTCAAATAGCCTCTCTGCAAAGTTTCAATATTTTTTAAGCATATTTTCTATTTAATTCTGTGGCTCCATTGAATATCATTCAAATTCAAATTCAAATTTTGAATTCCAATGAAACTTGGTCAATTCAGGGAATTGATTTCAGAATCATTATCTCCATATTTGAATTGGTCCCTCCACAAAAATATGGATTTTTTGGACAAATCTAGGTGGGATATCTGAAGTACCAGAGAAGATAGACTTGAGGGGGGCAGTGGGACCCCATGGTCAGGCTCTCATTTGCCTGAACCGACGGAGCCTCCTCTGTTTTCTCTGCTCCCCGCAGTTCAACGTCGGGAGAGCTTGACACCGTGATTTCCAAGCACTCAGGCAAGTAGCCGGTGGCAAGAGTGACTTAAGGCGTCCTCACCCTCCCACAAACTCATTCCTTCACGCCATCGACCAGAGCAGCACGCTGCTCGTCTTTCTTTCCTCCCGGGAAATAGAGCACCACCGCTTTCCTTTCCTTCCTGCTGAGCACCTTCGTCCTGTGCCCTTTATCTTCGATACAAACAGCAAAGATGGCGCCAATGCTATGCTCTATCATCTCCACCATTTGGCTCATCTTTTTGGTCATTGTTTTGCCTGTATTTTGAAGTTCCGCGGACATCGTTGTTGAGCCACCGTGGATGTCGTCCTCTGTCCACCGTGGTGCCGGCAACCTAGGCCATTTCAAGCTTTGAATTTAACAGTCAAACTGAGCGCCAGGACACCACCATGCTCACGGTGAAAACCGTTCTTAGGTTAATCTCTTATCGGGCACGAAATCTTCTTTTCCTTTTCGGCATGCCATTAACATTCTTGCTAGGTTTACCTTGCAGTTCATTTTCTAGATGTAATTATCTTGTAATACAGTTGCATATTAGTTTTCTAACCTCCTTGCGCACCTGCACGAGCAAAAACCGGAGAAAATAATTAAGAAACTTCTGTGATATGCTGATTTTCGTATCCGCCATTGGAAAAGCTTCGGTTCACCGTAGAACTCGACATGGCCGACTCTTCCACCCATTTTTCTCTCCATTTTCATCTTCCCCAAGATTCCTAGAAGCTTACCAACCTCTTTCCGTGCTGTTTAGGCTACAGGACAGAGGTTTCGACATGGCCAGAACCCTAACCGCCGCCGCCGTCATCGCGCGCGCACCTCCGGCCTCTGCCGGTTGGCGCCGACCCTACCATTGTGCTCAGCGTACGATTTTATGCTCGTGCGGCAAGTTTGGGGAGGGGTAATGGCTGGGAAAGCCGAGCCGGCAAGCTCGCCGGCGCAGCGCCGCCGCGGCCGAACCGCACGTCCGGAGGTCGAAGATGACGCGTGGGTCATGCATGTCAGCAACTATTTTCCCCCCTCTGATCTGCTGTTGCCGCGGGATCTATTGTGGCTATGCGGGTTAACCCCTTGGCCCTTTGTGCGGCCCAGCTCTGACTGGCCCATTTAAATGAAGTGGGGCCAGGTTGGATTATTCAAATCTTTCCTTTGGAAAAATAATTCCAGAATTTTGAGCAAACTTCTAAATTCAATTTCTCCTAGCACACTTGCTCAAATAATTCCAAGTAAACTCTGATAGACTCATCTTGATCCTAACTTTGCAGTGGTGCGATTTGTTGGACATGAAACTCCCAGACTTGTCATAATTAACTCATTTAATATAACTTCATGAGAAATTAATTACCCATGTTCTGCTAATTGGAAAATTTCCAATTTTGGTTAGAGCACTCTTAAAAATACACTTGATTTCTAGTAAGAATTTCATGTTCATTGAGCTTCAATTACTGGGTGAATCAGTGTTTCAAATGTCTATGTAGTTTGAAAATTGTGAAATGTACCGAAATATTCCAAAATTTTCCCAAACTTGTAAAACTCAATTTCTCCCTGTAGAAAGCTCAGAAAAATATGAAACCAATTTTCCGAGAACAAGAAGAACTTCCTCTACAATGATCATTCACTGTTAGTCATGACAAAGCTCAAGAATAACAACCAAATTTCAGAGAAGGCTTTTATTGTTGGAATTTTTGAGACAACGAGCTTCCTTGAACATCTCCAAGTTTTGATCCAGATCTTCCTCATAGAACCTAGTGTCTAATTTAAAAATCCCAAAGCCAATTAAAATCATTTACATACCTGATCATTATTTAGAAACTCTTTTATAAAGTTTCAATATCACTCATGTACTATATATATATTGCATATCATATAGTGACTAAGATCGAGGACGAGCCGGACGGCCTTGGATAGCATACTCCGTAGATCTAACTATGAATCTGACTGGCAACCAGGCAAGCCCTGATTTGCATTTAAGTGCTATTTCAAAGTTTCTATTTGTATCACTTATGTATAGGATGAATTTTGTGCATTAGGGCTAAGGTGCTTGTTACTCCACTTGCATGATCCACAAATCCCATGGAGTATTGGGTAGGTCTACAGCTCGACGAGTAGAAATTTCCATGATAATGTTTTGAGGAGTCTGGTAGAAGTCGAGTAGTTGGAATATACTCGCGAGATAGGATTTTATCACACAGGGAAAGATTTGATCAAAGAAGGGTTTATGAAAATAAAATTGAGACCGAGCAGCGGATAGGATGTAGCGAGACATGGTCTCACATGCGTAGCCCTGCTTGTGTCGATTGAGGACCAATCCGTGTGCAGCCCTGCAGTAACGTTTGAACTGTACCGGATGCATACTGGCTATATGGAAACCAGGAAACCGATGTAATTGGTTAACCTAGGTGTTGAGGCTTACCCTACCATTTTATAGGAGTGGGTTGAGGGCAGCAAGGTGTAAATCTGCCGGCAGGCATAGAGATGCTCCGTGTGGGGACCTCCTGCCCGTTACGGAAGGACAAGTTCGGCATTTGGGTTTCCTTTGAAAGGTTGCTGCATACAATGTAGTATTGAAGTGTGATTCAATCCACATCCGAACTGGGTGTATGTGACGTGATATAGTAGTCATTTACTACTATATCTATTCCTATGTTAAATATCCCTGCATGTAGAGTTCCATGTTTAGGTGAGACGGTTAAGTCTTGCTGAGCCTTTGTGCTCATGGTTGCTATATTAAGTTGTTTGCAGGTGAGACGTATGAGGAAGAGCTCGAAGATGAGGCGATGCCCCCGTCAGGGTATACCGTCGAGTAGGAGCCCTGCACGCCGCCGTAAATTTTTGTGTGCTACTAGTGTGTAGCATCCCCGGGTTGGACGGCTGCACTTTTCATAGCTAGGCTGAGAGTTTAGCTATAAGTATTACTTCTGCTGTACATTATGTATTGTAAAAGACTTCCACTGTCTATATAAATAAAGCTTTGTATTTTGTCATATTCTTTTCATGTGTGCTGTTGGGTGCCGCATCGCATGACACCACCCTCTGCGATTCCTGGAATGTGTGGACCCGGTCCTTACGGTCTGGTATCAGAGCCAGGTTGGGAATAGCACACTCGAAAAGAGCCTATTTTGAAAACTTAGAAGTAGTCAAGTGTCTATGCCCATATAAGGTATGTTATAGTATTAGTTACTTAAGGTGGCAAGCTAACTTCTGTGTTATTATATTTTGTAACGACGCTTCGACGTCAGGTAAGAGGTATGGAACGCCACCGCAAGCGAATCAATTGCGGTAAGCTCACCATGCGAGAGGTAGCATGTGATTGTTTCCGTGGCATGGCACGGAAATGTCAATACGAGTCTCTGAAACTTTCCATGTTTCTGAGAACATATGACACGTGGTACCCCAGCGTGCTTTAAAATTATTGGGAGCCCTCGTCGGGTGGGACATAACCCGATGCACCCCCTACTAGTGTAGCACTATGCAAAGACGTGGGACCCCGTTGGGTGGTAGAAAACCCAATCGTGTACCTCGAGACGTGGCTTAGCTCGAGGCGGCCCGTATGGAATGATACAGGACGAATGTATTTACTTCCATATATATTATTGTGAATTGATCGCCCGTGCGGGCTGTGACGTACGACACCATATGATTGATATATCATTTGTGTGTAGTTGCAGCACACTAACCAAGCTTTAAGTAGCTCAAGTTGAAAACATTTGCGAGTGAACGTCACTAGTGCCACCGTTGAGACGTATGCCAGAACGCCGGCGTAGGATTTTCTTTGGTGAGGGCGTAGTACCGACATTGCATTCGAGTTTAATCAGGTACGTCGACGACGATATCCGTGCTGGTGGTGTGACTCGACAACAAGTAAAAATTTCCTACTTAGTACTAAGTTTGAATTTGTAATCTCTTCTAGAGCGTGCCGGTCAGATTTACAATTAGGTCACTGCTGTATGCAGGCATATGATTTGGGAACTTGAGTAAGTCCTCCACAAGTTTCATTTTCAGCTCCAAGGCAGATTTCAAGACTTAAAACTTGAAAACATCATTTGAACATAAATTGCCCAGTTCCTGGTTCAAACTGTGAACTGGACAAAAAGTTGACTAAGTTTGGAATAGCATAACTTCCTGTATAATTCATCCCTAAAGGTCTTCCATACATGGATGGAAAGTTTACAGAGTCCTCTAAAACTCTTATGTCCAACTCCATATCAGTAACCCCCTGTAAACTAATGAAAAATTAAAATTTCCAAACTCTGTTAAATCTGGACAGAGACTGGACAGTTTCTGTACCCTGTCACTGTCTTGATCATATCTCTTAGTAGAATCGATGAATGACTTCATGTAATTCATTTTTGTAATCCTGCGGAGGTATGCAAAAATGATGTAATTTATGATTTTTGCATATTTTGAACTTTTGTATTTGGAAAAATGTGGAAAAAATCAGCCTTAAACAAAGGAGATGCTGTCAAATTTTTTCCATTAAACTGTCAACTTGCAAAAAATCATATCTCCTCATACATGAACGATATGGATGCAAATAAATACATTTTGGAAAGAAATTTGAATGTACTACAACTTTGTAGTTGAACTCAGGTCCTGAATAAGCCTTTAACTCGATGAAAATTTCGAAATTCTCCAGACTGGTCAGAATGAACAGAAACTGAGACCAAATTCCAATGTTATGTTTCATTCGGCATTTAAATTTGAATTCACTTTCATAATTCAATTTTCACATCCATGATCTGTTTATCAACAAAGTTTTTGGAATTTCAGTATTTTACACATTCGAATACTTCTTTCATAATGGCGGATGTGATGCTGTTGCCGGACAGATGGGTGTTCTCCACGTCACCAACCGTCTGGGCTTCCCGATCATGCTGCGAGAAGTGCTACAACAGTTTGGATTCCTCAAAATGCCAGTCTATTGGGGTCAAGAGACGGTCGACAGAAGCGTACTGTCATGTACCGTCCTGGTCGACATCCCTGCTAGTCCGCATTTTTATGGATGGGCTCCTTTTTTGGTTACTATCCAGGGAGCTCTTTTGGAGGACACGTGGGCCGTTGCAGTGGGCGAAGCGCTTATGAAGCTTTGCGAGATTCATCAATATGCCATGGCTGGGACACAATTTGCTCTTCTCCCGGTCTGTGGTGCGGCTGGTTTTAAGTGGCAACGTCGTTTGGTTGAGGCCTATCAACCGGACGGCGACACGACATCAACAACACTGGGGATTTATACTGCTGCATCCAGCATGGTGGTTATTCCGCAGAGTGCTATCATTCTGCCGCAGGTCGAAGAATTGAGGCAAGTGGTTGAATGAGGTGACACTCTTGATTACATCAATGAGAACCTACGTTCGTTCCTGGTTCCGACAAATCACCAGCTGAATCAATGCGAGGATCAGCTGCATCGCACTCGCCCTAAACTGCAGAATGCTCGTGTCGAACTGCGGCAAGCTCGCAAGGCGCTGCAGCGAGCCTGTGGTGAATTGCAGGTGAGTCAATTGGTGGTGCAGCAACAGCAAGAGCAGCTGTTGGTAGTAACTGAGGCACGAGATGAAGTCGTCAAAGAAGCTCAGAATTGGGAGTTCGAGGCAGGCCAACTTCAGAATGACTTGTTGGAGGCCGAAGCACACTTGCCGCATCCAGTCGTGTATCCACCGGCTCAGGACATACCGCTGAACATGGGTGAGCAGGTTCCTTCAAGTTCTGAGGAGGATGAAGATCCTGATATACTCGAGTACGTCGATGAGGATGCAACATATTAGGACGGGGCAGCACTACTGCCATCGTGGGGCAACGTATAGTTAGTGGTTGCTCGTGTTTATTTTATAGCCATGTTTGTATTATATTATAAATAGTAGTGGGTGTGTAGGAGATGACAAGGTGTGTATGATGACTAATGAAGACCAAGTATTGTTAAGATGCACTTCCGTAGTGGGAGTCCATCATTTTGTAATTCACTACTGTAAACTTGGTCATGAGATAATATATCTTGTATACAGTTTGTACTTTATCAATATATGTGAATGTTATGCAATTATCACATTGTCAATACTCGCACTACTGAGGTATAAAAAGGATGAAGAAAACAAACATGTTGCTTATTTTTAAATCATGTGGATGCAGAATGGTGCGTACACGTTCTATGCCCGAGATGGGACGCTCTAGCCGGGGTCGTGAGGACGAATCTCCGACCCGGAAGCAAACCACGACACCGCAGCAACAAGCTACTCCACCACCACCACCTGAACCTCCACGGACTCTCGCGCAGATTTTGGCTGCAGTACTTGGCTCGCGCGATGAGCAAACCGAGTTACTGAGAATGTTGTTGCAGAATTCATCCCGTCAAGGGGAGCAACAAAACAATGGGCAACGTCAGCCCCAACTGAGTTCGTATTCGGACTTCTTGGCGACGCATCCACCAGTCTTCAGCAGGCCGAGGAGCCTCTGGAGGAGTACAACTTTATCCGCACCCTCGAGGAGAAGTTCGGTTTGTTACGATGCACCAAACAGCAGAAGGCGCTGTTCGCTGCGCAACAACTTCAGGTATCCGCCGGTGGTTAGTGGGCGAATTACATCGCGTCACTGCCAGCTGGTCATGTGGTCACCTGGAGGGAATTCCGGGAGGCGTTCCGCGCCTACCATATACCTCCCGGTATAATGAAGAGGAAGCTTCAGGAATTTCTAGAGCTGAAGCAAGGCGGCAGGAGTGCTCATGAATACTCCCGCGCATTCAATCACTTGGCGCAGTACGCGCCAGTGTATGTGGGAATGGAAGATAAGAAGTGAGATACTTTCTTCCGGGGCCTTAATCCCAAGATGAAGGTCCAACTAGCACAATGCAATCGCGGCACCTTCAACGACATCGCCAATGCCGTGATAGTGCAGAAAGAGGCTCATCACGAGCTCATTTCTGATAAGAGGAAACAGAGTGTGCCATCGAGCAGCAGCAGTGGTAGTCCCCAGAAGTACCGTGTGGTGTATCGCTCACCATCCGTTCAGCGATGGCAGCCACCGGCGCGACCGCAGCCATTCCACGGTCGTTCTTTTAACGCGCCGTGTTTTCCAAACGCCATTTCCACAGCAGCAGCAGCAGCAGCAAAGGATGGTCCCGCGTGTGTATCCACCTCCACCATGTGCAGCGGGATTTCGTCCGCAGCTTGGCGGGAACCCGACACAATACACATGCTAAACGTGTGGCCGTGTTGAGCATTTTTCAAGGGACTGCCCCGAACAGTGACAAGGCAGCAGACAAGCACCATATCAGGGTGCAACTCAGCCCCACAACCAGCCAAGGAAACCAGCAGTAAAACCCGGCAACGTCCACCACCTAGCTATCGAAGACGTGCCGGAAGGCGAACCCGTCTTTGCGGGTACATTTTCTCTACTCCGAAATCCCATAGTCATATTATTTGACTCTGGTGCCACCCATAATTTTATTAGCCAATCATATGTCATCAAATATCAATTATCTATCATTCCCACAAAATATCCATATTTGATTTGCTCTGCAGGTGGGAAAGTAGCAGCCGATAGGATGGTCTATCGGGCACCACTTGAGATGGGAGGAAATATATATCCGACTTTTCTAATTATATTATAGAGTCAAAAGCTCGATGTTATCTTAGAAATGTCATGGCTACACCGTCATGGTGTTGTTCTCGACATTGTTCTACGTGTGGTCCATTTAAACTCTCCACTACATGAACCACACACTCTCATTCTAGACCGCCTTATCCAAGAAATTCCAGCCACATACAACACGGAAGCCACCAAGCTTGAGGACATTCGTGTGTTCCGTAAATATCCGGACGTGTTTCCCGACGACCTTCCGGGTATGCGACCGGATAGGGACATCGTGTTCAAGATTGAACTTATTCCGGGAACCACGCCTATTTCTCAAAGACCGTACAAGATGACACTGAATGAGTTAGCGGAATTAAAGGAGCATTTGGAGGACCTGCTGGACAAAGGCCTCATACGGCCAAGTTCATCACCTTGGGACTGCTCCGCATTATTTGTGAAGAAGAAGGACAAGACATTATGTCTATGTGTCGACTATCGTCTGCTCAAAGCCAAGACAATCTAGAACAAGTATCCACTACCGTGCATTGATATTTTATTCGATCAATTAGTGGGTGCTAAGGTTTTCTCAAAAATAGATCTTTGGTCCGGAAACCATCAAATAAAAATCTGACCAGAGGATATAACGAAGACGGCATTCTCGACGAGATATGGACTCTATGAATATCTCATCATGTCGTTCGGACCTACCAACGCGCTGGCTCACTTCATGTATTTGATGAATTTAGTATTCATGCCGGAGTTGGACATGTTTGTCGTCGTCTTAATCGATGACATTCTGGTTTATTCTAAATCAGAGGAAGAACGCACCAAACACTTGCATATCATGCTCCAACGATTGCGAGATCACAAGCTTTATGCAAAATTCAGCAAGTGTAAGTTTTGGATCAGCCATGTACCATTTCTTGGTCACATTATCTCAGCGGAGGGCATCACTGTAGATCCAAGAAAAATCGTACAAGTGCTAAAATGGAAGTCTCCAACGTCCGTACACGAAGTTTGCAGCTTCCTCGGGTTAGCAGGATATTATCGGAGGTTCATTCCGAGCTTCTCGAAAATTGCTAAACCAAAGTCGGAGCTGCTGAAAAAGGGGACCAAATATAATTGGAGCAAGGCATGTGAGTGTAAGTGCATCTAGGATATCCCTTGTGGGTTTTGGCTAATTGATGACAAACATATGAGATCCTAATGAAACTACTGAGATGATTGCAGGACAAACAAGTGAAACATTTCGGTGCACACAAAAAGGTGAAAAATGAAGTGGTGTTCAAAGAGAAATACTTTGATGAAGCTTGGAAGACCAAAATAGATTTTGAATGTATAGGGAGTGTATGAAAGACACACTCCAAGAGCTCACAACTTTGCACGAGGGTAAGGGATTAAAATTAACCTAACTTTCACAAAGCACCGGACTAGTCCGATCATGGACCGGACTAGTCCGTTCACCTTTCTGGAATCCCACTCACAAGGAGACCGGACTAGTCTGTGCATCCACCGGACTAGTCCGTTGATGTTTCTGGAGTCTCTCATACTGAGGGACCGGACCAGTCCGATCATGGATCAGACTAGTCCGTTGAACTTTCTGTAATCTCCCATTCTTGGAGATCGGACTAGTCCGCGGACTAGTCCGATGAACTTTCTGGAGTCACTTTCACACAACACCGGACTAGTACGAGGTTGGACCGGACTAGTCCAGCAAACTTTTTGGACCTCAAAACACATTGGGACCGGACAAGTCCGGACTTGCACCAGACTAGTCTGGTGTTAGGGTTTTTCAACAGCTAGCTTTTGGAAACCCTATAAATAGAGAGTCCACGACTTTCCTATTAACAAACACGTCGAATATTGATCAAAGAGCAAACCCTAGCGCCGCCACTTCGTTCCAAGAGCCCAAAACACATCTCCCCACACATCTAAAGTTCAAAAAGAGCGAAATCAATTGAACACTTGGATTCGGGATAGGGAGATCGTCATTCTTTCATTGCGAGCTCTTGGGGTTTGATCTTTCTACACTCTTACTCTGCATTGTAATACTTTTGAGTGTATTTGATCACTTTTTCATTGTAATTCTCGTGGGGGCCCTCAACGTGTGAGGTTGCCCCACAAACTTGGTGATTACCCGTGATAGTGGAATCAAGTCGGCCTTCGTGGTGACTTGGGGAGGGAAAGGGTTGGAGACCCGACTCTGTGTGAGCTTCCTCAACGAGGACGTAGATCTTGTGGTGAGATCGAACCTCGGGAAAAATTCGTGTGTCTTGTGTCTCATATACTTAAATTTTGTTCATTAGATCATTTGAGTGCTAAACTTCAACATAAGGCAATTAGAAGTTACACCTACATTCTTATATTAATCTCAAGTAGAAATATCAGTTGTTCTCAATTCTGCTGCTAAAGAAATTTATTCTCCCAATTAACACCTAATCAACACACATAATTTTTGCACACCGGACTAGTCCGCCCACACAACTAGACTAGTCCGGCCATCCAAGTTTTGACGATTCTATTAAGTGTGCATGAAATTCAAAAGGCCTATTCACCCCCCTCTAGGCCACATTCAATTGGTATCATAGCAAGGTTCTCCACCAACGAGACTCACATCTCGGAGAGATCAATGGCCTCTGAGAAGAACAACGATATCTCGAAGATGAACATTAATGAGGAGGAACAAGAAACTAAAGCTTTTGATGTGCTGAAAGAGAGCCCACACGATGATGAAGAAGTGCGACAATTGAAGGCACTTCTGAGAAACAAATTGCTAGGACAAAAAGGAAAAGAAGAAGAGAAGACGACGGGGAGCGGTCATCACGACTACTCCCGACAGCCTTACAACTACAACAATCTCAACTCAAACAACCATTATCTTTCTATTCCTATGGGAAAACCTCCACAGTTTGATGGAAGCGACTATACAATGTGGAAGTACAACATGAAGATGCATCTAATATCCCTAAATCCTAGTCTATGGCACATCGTCTGCACTGGAATAGATATCCCGGACTCAGATGAAGAACTCACCCCAGAACAAGAACAAGAGATTCACAGAAATGCACAAGCCGTCACCGTGATCACGTCATCATTAAGTAGAGAGGAATTCACCAAGATTGATGGCTTAGAAAGTGCAAAGGAAATCTGGGATACACTTAAGACAGCTCACGAAGGAAATAGATCGGTTCGTGAAGCAAAAATCGAAATGCTTGAAGGAGAGTTGGGGAGATTCGCTATTGAAGAAGGCGAATCACATCAAGACATGTACAACCGGATGAAGGCAATCATCAACAAGTTACGTGCCTATGGAAGTAAGAAATGGACGGATCACGAGGTAGTCAAGAGAATGATTAGAGCCTTCATGCCAAGAAATGTCACTTTTTGCTCAATGATTAGAGAAAGCCCCGGTTTTCACAAGATGACCCCCGATGAGTTGTTGGGGAAGATCATAAATCATGAGATGATGGAGAAAGAGGTAAAATACGTCAAAGACTTGGCCGAACTCACTTCCTCCAAAAGGAAAGAGGTCGCTCTCAAAGCTACATGCCGACCCAAGCTCAAAGAAGCTCGTGAAGATTAAGACGATGGACATATAAGTGATGAAAGCACCGATCTTGATGATGAGGAAATGGTACTCTTTATCAAGAAGTTGAAGCGAATGATGAAAAGAAGACACGGCAACAACTCAAATGAAGGCAAAAGCAAGGACAAAGGAAAATCCAAGGCTCGACGCACTTGCTACAACTGCGGAGAGTATGGTCACTTCATGATGGACTGCCCCTATGAAGAAAACAAAAAGAAGAAGGAAACAAGATCTCAAGAAAAGAAAATTTTCAGAAAAAGAAGACATAACCATCAAGCTCACATTGGGAAGGAGTGGGACTCAAACGACGAGTCCTCCTCCGATGAAGAAGAAGAGATGGCCACTATTGCAATCAAGAAACCTACTATGAAGGCCACACTCTTTCCAAACATGGGAGGACGGGACATGAACAACCACACTTGCCTTATGGCTAAGGAAGGCAAGAAAAAGGTACGGCTCACTCCTCCTACGCTAAATTCCTCTATTGATGACTTTGACAGCTCTAGCGATAACGAAGAAATGTTTAGAGGACTAAGTAAAATTGCTCTAAAGAAAATGGAAATGTTGTCGAACGAAATTTTTGAGAAGGAAGAACTTCTTGATCGACAAGAAGATATGCTCATCCGTGAAAGGAAGAGATATCAAGAAGTTGAAAAGCTTCTCGTGCTTGAAAGAGAGAAGAACAAGTCGCTTGAAGTTGAGCTAGTCTTGAGTAAGGAAACTTACTCAAAGCTAAAAGACTCGCATATTGCAATCAAGGAAGAACTTGCTAACTTGTCAAAAGTTAACAAGATCCTTGAGGTGCAAGTTGAGTCGCTCAAGCAAAGTGACTCCTCTTCCTCCAAGAGCTCTTTCTCCAAAGATATGAGTTCGACAACAATCGTAACTTGCACTTGCTCTAGTAAGAAGAATATTATTTCTAATACATCAACTTCTCGTAATATGCATGCCCCTCCAAGCGGCATCTTTGATAAGGAGAAGATCAAATATGCACGCAGTGCATATATGGTCACTAGACCTCCTTATGTCAAAGATGGCCTTGGTTTTGATAAGAACAAACACATGCCTAATTCTAATCATGCTAAGAATAGAATTGTCTTTGTCAAGGAAAAATCTCATGAATCTGAACCACAAACATTGTTTCATACATTTAATGATTCTTATGTTCTTATGAAAGCCAAAAATGGAAGAGTCATTGCCAAATATACAGGGCCATGCCACAAGAACTTGAAAACTTGTGTATGTGTGCCCAAGACTCTTGTGACTAACCTGAGAGGACCCAAGCAAGCTTGGGTACCTAAAACCAAGGAATAATTCTTTTTTGCAGGCTTACTCCTCCGGCGGAACGAAATGGGTACTTGATAGCGGATGCACAAATCACATGACCGGAGATAGAGGTATGTTTGTGGAGTACGAGTAAAACAAGGATCCAGGTGAAGGCATATACTTCGGAGACAACAGCCAAGGAAAGGTCCTTGGTAGCGGTAACATTGAAATATCCTCTCAACATACCTTATCAAATGTTTTACACGTAGATTCTCTAGATTATAACCTTTTGTCAATATCCCAACTATGCGACAAAGGTTACAACTGCTTATTCACTAATGAGGGTGTGACTGTTTTTAGAAGAAGCGATGGCTCGATTGCATTCAAGGGAATGTTGAAGGGCAAGCTTTATCTAGTCGACTTCAACAAAGATAAAGCCGAACTCAACACTTGCTTGGTTGCTAAGACCAACATGGGATGGCTGTGGCATAGACGGCTAGCCCATGTTGGGATGAGAAATATGCAGAAACTTCTAAAAGGTGGTCACATCCGTGGTCTTAAGGATGTGGTTTTTGAAAAGGACAGGCCGTGCAGCGCTTGTCAAGCAGGAAAACAAGTCGGAGCACCACACCCCGCCAAAAATGTGATGACTACCGCAAGACCGCTGGAACTTCTCCACATGGATCTTTTTGGTCCCGTATCGTACATCAGCATCAGCGGTAACAAATACAGTTTAGTAATTGTTGATGATTTTTCAAGATTTACCTAGGTATTTTTCTTGTATGATAAATCAGAAACTCAGGGGATCCTCAAGAAGTTCTTAAAAAGAGCTCAGAATGAATTCTCATCAACCATAAAGAACATCAGAAGTGACAACGGGACAAAATTCAAGAATCTCCAAGTTGAAGAGTTTCTCAATGAAGAAGGAATAAAGCATGAATTCTCAGCACCCTACTCCCCTCAACAAAATGGAGTGGCCGAAAGAAAGAACAGAACATTAATCGAAATGGCGAGAACTATGTTGGATGAATACAAGACATCACATCGGTTTTGGGCAGAAGCGGTGACACCGCTTGCCATGCCACTAATCGACTGTACCTCCATCGACTACTGAAGAAAACTCCATATGAGCTCCTTACGGGTAAAAAGACAAATGTTTCTTATTTTAAAGTTTTTGGTTGCAAATGTTTTATTCTAAACAAGAAACAGAGGGCCTCGAAGTTTGCTTCGAAGTCCGATGAAGGATTCTTGCTCGGTTATCAATCGAATGCCTACGCCTATCGTGTCTTCAACAAGGTGTCCGGCCTTGTTGAAGTAGCACGTGACGTAGTGTTCGATGAATCTAACGGCTCACAAGTGGAGCAAGTTGATAAGTGTGTGCTAGATGAAGAAGAAGCTCCATATGAAGCACTGAAGAAAATGGGACTTGGCGATATCTTACCACAAGAGCAAACATTCGACTCAAATGCACAAGATGAACATCAACACGGAGGCAATGATCAAGGGGGGGCCCTTGCACAAGATCAAGAGGAGGAAGGTCAAGAAGATCAGGACCATCATGGAAGCAATGATCTAGGGGGAGATAATGTACATGAAGATAATGAAGAACAAGCAACTACACAAGCTCCACACCCAAGAGTACACCAGAGCGTGCAAAGAGACCACCCTGTCAACAACATCATTGGAGATATTGAAAAGGGAGTAACTACTAGATCTCGAGTTGCAAATTTTTGTGAATCCTACTCTTTTGTGTCTTTTCTGGAACCATACAGGGTAGAAGAAGCCTTAGGGGATCCAGACTGGGTGATTGCAATGCAAGAGGAGCTGAACATCTTCAAGAGAAATGAAGTATGGGAGCTAGTGGAGAGACCAAAGGCGAACATAGTTGGAACTAAATGGGTCTTCCGGAACAAGCAAGATGAACATGGAGTAGTAACAAGAAATAAGGCAAGACTGGTGGCCAAAGGTTATTCTCAGGTCGAAGGTTTGGACTTCAATGAAACTTTCGCTCCTGTAGCTAGACTTGAGTCCATTCATATTTTATTGGCATATGCTACTCACCACAATTTTAAGTTGTATCAAATGGACGTCAAAAGCGCTTTCTTAAATGGCCCAATCAAGAAGGAAGTTTATGTGGAGCAGCCACTAGGATTCAAAGACCCGAAGTATCCCAACCATGTCTACAAACTGCGTAAGGCTCTCTATGGCCTCAAACAAGCTCCTCGAGCTTGGTATGAGTGTCTTAGAGATTTTCTAATTCAGAATGGATTCAAAATTGGTAAAGCTGACAATACACTTTTCACTAAACATTGTGATGATCATTTATTTGTATGTCAAATTTACGTTGATGACATTATCTTTGGATCAACTAACAAATCCTTCTGTGAAGAGTTTAGTAAAATTATGACAGATAGGTTCGAGATGTCAATGATGGGCGAATTAAAGTTCTTCTTGGGATTCCAAGTGAAGCAACTAAGAGAAGGTACATTTATAAGCCAAACCAAATATACACAAGACATTCTCAAGAAATGCAATATGGACAAAGCCAAGCCCATCAAGACACCCATGGCCACTAATGGACATCTTGACCTCAATGAAGACGGTCCAAATGTAGATCAAAAGGTATATCGGTTCATGATTGGCTCTTTACTTTATTTATGTGCATATAGGCCAGATATTATGCTTAGTGTTTGCTTGTGTGCAAGGTTTCAAGCTGCACCTAAAGACTGTCATTTAGTTGCTGTAAAAAGAATCCTAAGGTACCTTGTGCACACACCCAACTGGGGCCTTTGGTATCCCAAAGGATCCAAATTTAACTTGATAGGATATTCCGATGCCGACTATGCAGGACGCAAAGTCGATAGAAAGAGCACATCAGGGACTTGTCAGTTTCTTGGTAGGTCCCTGGTATCTTGGTCATCTAAAAAGCAAAAATCCATTGCCCTTTCCACAGCAGAAGCAGAATATGTTGCAGCCGGTAGCTGTTGCGCCCAATTACTTTGGATGCGGCAAACCCTTAGGGACTACGGCTACAATCTTAACCATATACCACTTCTATGTGACAATGAAAGTGCTATAAAAATAGCACACAACCCAGTAGAGCACTCAAGAACTAAGCACATAGATATTCGTCATCATTTCCTTAGAGATCATTCATGAAAAGGTGGCATCGCTATTTCACATGTTAGAACTGAAAAATAACTTGCGGATACTTTTACCAAACCATTGGATGAGAAAAGGTTTTGTGAACCTAGGAATGAACTTAATATTCTTGACTCTCGAAAGTGGCTTGAAACGTTGCACATCTGGTTGATACTTCAAATGTTACATTTTATTGCTAAAACTGGCCCTCACCTCTTTTTCTCCTAAGAAAACTATTTTTAATGAAGAAATCTTGGAATTTATGACCATGTTTTTGTGTTGAGTGCTTTTTGGTCATAATCACCAAGATTATTTGCAAAATTTGTCCTTGGATCACTATTAGTTATCTCTAAATACTTAGTTTGTCCAGTGACACCGGACTAGTCAGGTTTGCCACCGGACTAGTTCAGATAGTCCCTCTTTCTTAGGTTTTCCAGGGGCACCAGACTAGTCCGGTCGGCTGCCTATATAAGCAGCTGGCCTGCCCAAACCGTTTCAAATCTCCCTCCGCTTGAGTTAAACCCTCACCTCTCAAACCCTAGCCTCCAAAAGGTGATTTTCGAGTTGAGCCCTCAAAATCCAAGCTTTCTCCGTGGGAAACTCCCCCCTCGATGAGTTGGTACTCCTCTCCAAACTCATCCGGACAGATTTGCGCTCCTTCAACGCGAATCCTCAAATCTCGGTAAATTTCTCCCTAAAATCAAACTCTCAACTTTTCTAGTTCTAGTTTATTTCTCTTGATTCTAAGGAAGTACATTAGCTTCAGAGATGTATTCCTTTCACCTTCATACTCATTTGCACCCTAAATAGAAGTTGTGATTCTAACCTTGTTAGGGTTCTTGTGCCAGGCCGGACTAGTCCGGCTCCCAGGTACGGACTAATCCGGTACACCGGACTAGTCCGCACTCTGAAACCGGACAAGTCCGGTCTCTGACACTTGAATCCTCACATCACCTTCATTCTCAGTTAATTCTCATCTAAATCATGAACTCCTTGTTAGGCACGATGTCTTCAAGCTCAGATGACAGCTCCTTCCATGTTGATGAAGAAGTTGAGCGCGAAAAGGTGAAGAGAGCCAAGGAGAGGTACATGAAGAAAAGGCATGATGTAAATGTGCACTCTCCACCCTCCGACGACAACTTGCCCAAGAAAAGGAGGGTAGTTGTGAAGAAGGCCCAAGGAAAGGCCGGTGAGAGCTCCTCAGGGCCAAAGAGGACTCTCAACAAGGGAAAAGGGCTTGCTAGTGGTCCCATTGGACCCTTGAAAATGAAGAACCCAAGTCACCGCAATAGGCAGTGCTCAAGCAAGGATTTCACTAGGAAAGGGGGTGAGCTTGCCGACAGCTTCAGGCAGGTTAATGTGTATGCTCAACCTCGGCAATGCTCAGACCCAAGATTTTGGAGCAGCTTCCATGCCGACTACTATGACCATGTGTACATGAAGATGAAGAATCCCGTTGTGAAGAGTCAATGGGTGAACATTGGGTACATGCAGTCAAAGAAGTATCCTGCTTTCCGTGAGGTCGTTGAGTCCCTGGAGAGGCACAACCTGAAGGAACTGTTTTCCTTTGAAAATGACTGGAACAATGAGGTGATCGCCCAATTCTACTCTACCCTCTACTTTGCTCGGGGTGATGGAGACAGTCTTACTTGGATGACCCATGGTTCCAAGTATAGTGTCACTTATGATGAGTTTGCAAGGATTCTCCACCTTGAGCATACCTTGGATCATGATCTAGTCATCCACAATTTGCAACCGCTGGAGAAGGATGATCTTACATTTCTATATGACACAAGGATGCCGTATGTTGCTCCCACTATCAAATATTTGAAGCCCTTCTCTGTGGTCCTCAACAGAATTTTGAGGAAGACAATAGCCCCAAAAGATGGAGATGCGGAGACTATTCAAGGAACCTTGAGGACCCTAATGAAGGTCATTGGTGGGAGGAGACCGTTCAATGTTTTTGAATACAACTCCAATGACATTGTGAACATCCCAATCACTCCAAACAGATCTTGCGGGTATGCCCCGTACATCATGTACATGATTGAGAAGGTGACTGGACTTGAGTTCGTCAAGGATGTTCACCGTACGGGGATGAAACCGCAAAAGCCCACCGAGTACACTCTACCTTCGGCTCCCGATGCACCTCCCTCCCTGAAGCTGAGAGGAGGACTAAACAGGCTCGAGATGTGAATGCAACAAGATCCTCAGCTGCTCCTCCTAGCTCTGCACCTGCTCATGAACCCTCCGGTGGTGTGCTCAAAATGCTCACCTCTATCTTTGCCTGCTGCCGCAAGATTGAAGTCAGACAGAAGAAGCATCAACAATATGTCAATGCCAACATCAAAGCAATCTGCGACAAGCTGGAGATTGAGCCAGTGGGATCCCCGCCCGCCTTCGAGGACTCCGAGGATGAGTCCGCTCTGGCGAATGATGATGATGGTGGTGAATATGAGGATCGAACCGAGACGGAGGAAGAGAGTGGCGATGAGTGATTCCCCTCAATTTTTCCCTTTTTGGTGCCTTGATGCCAAAGGGGGAGAGATTGAGACTAGGAGAGATTAAGGCTAATAGTTTGAGAGTAGTTGGTGTCTTTATGTTTTTGTGATCAAGGACATGTGTACTTAATTGTAAAACCTTGTAATGCACTATTTCTTCTCTTATGTGTGATGCTTATTGTTGCTTGGATGATTATCTTTATACTCATTGTTGATTATCTTTACTTCATGACACCTTGTTGATCACACTTGTTAGGCACCCCACCATAAGGTGTGTGCATATGTGAGAAGCTTTTTGTGGACTTATCATTATTCTCATATGTGCACACCTTATGAAAATCAAGATTTAATTCTCAATTGTGATATCTCAAATGGTTGTCATCAATCACCAAAAAGGGGCAGATTGTAAGTGCATCTAGGATATCCCTTGTGGGTTTTGGCTAATTGATGACAAACATATGAGATCCTAATGAAACTACTGAGATGATTGCTGGACAAACAAGTGAAACATTTCGGTGCACACAAAAGGTGAAAAATGAAGTGGTGTTCAAAGAGAAATACTTTGATGAAGCTTGGAAGACCAAAATAGATTTTGAATGTATAGGGAGTGTATGAAAGACACACTCCAAGAGATCACAACTTTGCGCGAGGGTAAGGAATTAAAATTAACCTAACTTTCACAAAGCACCGGACTAGTCCGATCATGGACCGGACTAGTCCGTTCACCTTTCTGGAATCCCACTCACAAGGAGACCGGACTAGTCCATGCATCCACCGAACTAGTCCGTTGATGTTTCTGGTGTCTCTCATACTGAGGAACCGGACTAGTCTGATCATGGACCGGACTAGTCCGTTGAACTTTTTGTAATCTCCCATTCGTGGAGATCGGACTAGTCCGCGGACTAGTCCGATGAACTTTCTGGAGTCACTTTCACACAGCACCGGACTAGTCCGAGGTTGGACCGGACTAGTCCGGCAAACTTTCTGGACCTCAAAACACATTGGGACCAGACAAGTCCGGACTTGCACCGAACTAGTCCGGTGTTAGGGTTTTTCAATGGCTAGGTTTTGGAAACCCTATAAATAGAGAGTCCACGACTTTCCTATCAACACACACATCGAATATTGATCAAAGAGCAAACCCTAGCGCAGCCACTTTGTTCCAAGAGCCCAAAACACATCTCCCCACACATCTAAAGTTCAAAAAGAGTGAAATCAATTGAACACTTGGATTCGGGATTGGGAGATCGTCATTCTTTCATTGCGAGCTCTTGGGGTTTGATCTTTCTACACTCTTACCCTGCATTGTAATACTTTTGAGTGTATTTGATCACTTTTTCATTGTAATTCTCGTGGGAGCCCTCAACGTGTGAGGTTGCCCCACAAACTTGGTGATTACCCGTGATAGTGGAATCAAGTCGGCCTTCGTGGTGACTTGAGGAGGGAAAGGGTTGGAGACCTGGCTCTGTGTGAGCTTCCTCAACGAGGACGTAGATCTTGTGGTGAGATCGAACCTCGGGAAAAATTCGTGTGTCTTGTGTCTCATTTACTTTAAATTTTGTTCATTAGATCATTTGAGTGCTAAACTTCAACTTAAGGCAATCAGAAGTTACACCTGCATTCTTATATTAATCTCAAGTACAAATATCAGTTGTTCTCAATTCCGCTGCTAAAAAAATTTATTCTCCCAATTAACACCTGATCAACACACATAATTTTTGCACACCGGACTAGTCCGCCCACACAACCAGACTAGTCCGGCCAACCAAGTTTTGACAATTCTATTAAGTGTGCAGGAAATTCAAAAGGCCTATTCACCCCTTCTCTAGGCCACATTCAGTGAGGATGCATTTCAAGCATTGGTGAAACATCTCACAACAGTCCCAGTGTTAGCTCAGCCGGATACGACCAAATCTTTTGACGTTTATTGTGATGTGACTGGCATTGTTCACGACCGTGTGTTAATGCAAGAAGGCCGCATGATCACATATGGCTCACGGCAGCTTTGAAATCATGAGCAGCATTATCCAACTCATGACCTTGAGGTTGCTGCCGTAATGCTCGCTTTAAAAATGTTGAGGCATTATTTACTCGGAAATCTAGTGCACCTCTATACCGATCACAAGAGCCTAAAATATATCCTCACTCAGAAGGAGTTGAATATGTGACAGCGAAGATGGTTAGAAATGATCAAAGATTATGAGATTGAAATTTGTTACCATCCCGACAAAGCAAATGTTGTTGCCGATGCGCTAAGCCGCAAGTCTCACGTCAATAATCGGTCCATCACTCCAATGGACGAGGACGAACCAAGTTTATACTTGGTTCCTTATGGAGCGTTATATAATCTTGCTCTCATTCCTACCATACAAGAGGAGATTATGGAAGCTCAAAAGAAATACGTGGGTATGTCACACATTCGGAGGAGAATGAAGAAAGGGGAAATGAGGTGTTTCCGAAGTGATGAGCGTGGTAGTCTATGGTTCAATGACCGCATAGTGGTACTCCATGATTTGACACTTCGGATGAAAATCTTCGATGAGGCTCACTTGTCCAAGTATTCTATTCATCCGGGCAGCAACAAGATGCATCAAGATTTGAAAACCAGATTTTGGTGGACACGGATGAAAAGAGACATTGCAAAGTACGTATCTGAGTGTGATACGTGTCGGCAGTTGAAAGCCGACCACATGAGAAAAGCCAGACAGCTGCAACCGTTGAAAATTCCGACGTGGAAATTGGAGGACATTAGTATGGATTTCATCGTCGGTTTGCCACTCACATTCCACAAGCATGATTCGATTTGGGTGATAGTCGATCGATTAACCAAATGAGCTCATTTTGTCCCTGTACATACAAAGTACATTGCCAAGAAATATGCAGAGTTGTATATTGCAAGAGTCATGTGCTTGCACGGAGTTCCCCGAATGATTATTTCAGATTGCGGTGCGCTGTTTGTTGCTCGTTTCTTGGAGCAGCTGCACGCATCATTGGGGACAAAACTGATCCAAAGCTCCGCATATCACCCACAGATGGATGGTCAAATGGAGCAGGTGAATCTAGTTTTAGAAGATATGCTACGCGCTCATGCCATCCACCACGGTAAAAATTGGGATGATCATTTACCGTTGGCGGAGTTCTCATATAACAATGGCTATCAAGCTAGCATCAAGATGGCACCGTATGAAGCTCTCTATGGCCGGAAATGTCGCACACCACTCAACTGGTGTGAATCCGGTCAGCGAGTAATATATGGTATTGATCTTGTGAATGAAGCCAAAGAACGAGTGCGAGTGATTCAAGCCAATCTCAACGCTACTCAATCTCGTCAGAAAAGCTATGCGTAGAAAAGACGTCAACCTATCCACTTCGACATCGGAGACCACGTTTATCTCCGTGTCTCTCCGATGAAAGGAATTCATCGTTTCGTAGTGAAGGGAAAGCTTGCTCCAGGATTCATCAGTCTGTTTGCCGTCATTGAAAAATGTGGACCCGTGGCCTATTGTTTGGAGTTACCGGCGTCGCTTTCTGGTGCTCATAATGTATTCCACATTCCTCAGCTGAGGAATTGCCTTAAATCCCCAGCTGATATCTGAATCGAAGACATTGAAGCTCTTCAACCGGATCTCACTTATTCTGAGTATCCGATCCGGATTATCGATGAAAAGACTCGTGCTACCAGGAACCGGACTTTGTACTTCTACAAAGTCTTGTGGAGTAACCATACCGCTGAGGAAGCGACATGGGAAAGCGAGGACTATCTCCGATCAAACTATCCGGATTTATTATAATCTCATATCCAGTAATCTTTTTACCTCTGTCTCTTTTATTTGTAATCTCGAGACGAGATTCTTTTAAGGGGGGAGCAATGTAAAAGCACTAAATTCAGAGTGCAAATTTCAGAGAGGAGAATTAAAATTTGAATGTGAAAAAGAAATCAAAATGGAAACTGAAAAATCAAATTAATTCAAACTTCAATGGAGGGAATGCAAATATTCAAAACATGCTCCAATTAAAACTTTGCGAAAATAAAAATTTGAGTTCACCATTATATTACAAATATTCCAAATAGCCTCTCTGCAAAGTTTCAAAATTTTTGAAGCACATTTGCTATTTAATTCAGTGCCTCCATTGAATATTATTCAAATTCAAATTCATATTTTGAATTCCAATGAAACTTGGTCAATTCAAGGAATTGATTTTGGAATCATGATCTCCATATTTTAATTGGCCTCTCCACAAAAATCTAGATTTTCTGGACAAATATAGGTGGGAGAATTGAAGTACCAGAGAAGATAGACTTGAGGGGGGCAGTGGGACCCACTGGTCAGGCTCCTATTTGTCTGGACCGACAGAGCCTCCTCTGTTTTCTCTGCTCCCCGCGCTTCAACGTCGGGAGAGCTTGACACCATGATTTCCAAGGACTCAGGCAAGTAGCTCGGTGGCAAGAGTGATTTAAGGCGTGTCCTCATCACCCCACAAACTCATTCCTTCACGCCATCGACCAGAGCAGCGCACCGCTCGTCTTTCTTTCCTCCCGGGAAACAGAGCACCGCCACTTTCCTTACCTCCATGGTGAGCACTTTGGTCCTGCACCATTTCTCTTTGATACAAACAGCAAAGATGGCGCCAAGGCTATGCTCTATCATCTCCACCAATTGGCTCATCTTTTTGCTCATTTTTTGCCCGTATTTTGAAGTTCCTCGGACGTCGTCGTTGAGCCACCGTGGACGTCGTCCTCTGTCCACCGCGGTGCCGGCAAACTTGGCCGTTTCATGCTTTGACTTCAACAGAAAAACTGAGCGCCAGGACACCACCTTGCTCACGGTGGTAACCGTTCTTAGGTTAATCCCTTATCGGGCACAAAATCTTCTTTTCCTTTTTGGCATGCCATTAACGTTCTTGCTAGGTTTACCTTGCAATTAAATTTCTAGATGTAACTATCTTCTAATCCAGTTGCATAATAGTTTCCTAACCTCCTTGTGCGTGTGCACGAGCAAAAACCAGAGAGAATAATCAAGAAACGGTTGTGATATGCCGATTTTCGTAGCCGCCATTGGAAAAGCTCTAGTTCACCGTCGAACTCGACACAGCCGACTCTTCCACCCATTTTTCTCTCAATTTTCATCTCCCCCATGATTCCCAGAAGCTTCCCAACCTCTTTCCGTGCTGTTTAGGCTACGGGACAAAGGTTTCGACAAGGACGGAACCCTAACCGTCGCCGCCGTCGTCGCGCGCGCACCTCCGGCCTCTGCCGGCGGGCGCCGACCCCACCATCGTGCTCAGCGTACGATTTTATGCTCAGGCGGTGAGTTTGGGGAGGGGTAATGGCCGAGAAAGCCAAGCCGGCAATCTCGCTGGCGCAGCGCTGCGGCGGCCGAACCGCGCGTCCGGAGGTCGAAAATGACGCGTGGGTCCCGCATGTCAGCGACTATTTTCCCCCTGGATCTGCTGTGGCCGCGGGATCTATTTCGGCTATGCAGGTTAACACCGTAGCCCTTCGTGCGGCCAAGCTCTGATTGGCCCATTTAAATGAAGTGGGGCCGGGTTGGATTATTCAAATCTTTCCTTTGGAAAATAATTCCAGAATTTTGAGCAAACTTCTAAATTCAATTTCTCCTAGCACACTTGCTCAAATAATTCCAAATAAATTCTGGTAGACTAATCTTGATCCCAACTTTGCATTGGTGCAATTTGTTGGACATGAAACGCCCAGAATTTTCATAATTAATTCTATTGGGCTAACTGCTTGGGAAATTAATTACCCCTGTTCTGCTAATTGGAAAATTCCCAATTTTGGTTAGAACACTCTTAAAAATACACTTGATTTCCAGTAAGAATTTCGAGTTCATTGGACTTCAATTACTGGGTCAATCAGTGTTTCAAATGTCTATGTAGTTTGAAAATTGTGAAATGTACAGAAACATTCCAAAATTTTCCCAAACTTGTAAAAATCAATTTCTCCCTGTAGAATCCTCAGAAAAATATGAAACCAATTTTACCAGAACCAGAAGAACTTTCTCTACCATGATCATTCACTGTTAGTCATGACAAAGCTCCAGAATTACAACCAAATTTCAAAGAAGGCTTTTACTTGTTGGAATTTTGAGACAACAAGCTTCCTTGAAAATCTCCAGGTTTTGTCCACATCTTCCTCATACAACCTAGTGTCCACTTTAAAAATCCCAAAGCCAATTAAAATCATTTACATACCTCATCAGTATTTAGAAAGTCTTTTATAAAGTTTCAATATCACTCATGTACTATATGTATTGCATATCATATAGTGACCGAGATCGAGGAGGAGCCGGAGGCCTTGGACAGCATACTCCCCGGAGCTAACTTTGAATATGAATCGCAGCCAAGCAAGCCCCAGTTTGCATTTATGTGCTACTTCAGAGTTTCTATTTGTATCACTTATGTCTAGGATGAATTCCGTGCATTAGGGCTAAGGTGCTTGTTACTCCACTTGCATGACCCACAAATCCATGGAGTATTGGGTAGGTCTACAGCTCAACGAGTAGAAATTGCCATGCTAATGTTTTGAGGAATCCAGTAGAAGTCGAGTAGTTGGTATCTACTTACGAGATAGGATTTTATCACATAGGAAAGATTTGATCAAAGAAGGATTTATGAAAATGAAATTGAGACCGAGCAGCATGTACGATGCAGTGAGACGTGTTCTCACATGTGTAGCCCTGCTTGTGTCGATTGAGGACCGATCCGTGTGCGGCCTTGCTGGACAAGTCTGAACTGTACCGGATGCATACTACCTATTTGGAAACCAGGAAACTTATGTAATTGGTTAACCTGGGTGTCGAGGCTTACTCTACCATTTTATAGGTGTGGTTTGAGGGCAGCAAGGTGTCAATCTACCGGCGGGCATAGAGATGCTCTGCGTGGGGACCTCCTGCCCGTTACAGAAGGACCGGTTCGGCATTTGGGTTTCCTTTGAAAGGATGTTGCATACAACATAGTATTGAAGTGTGATTCGCTCAACTTCTGAATTAGGTGTATGTGACATGCTATCCGAGTGTCTAATGATTGCAATCACCGTCCCTCGCGGTTCTTTGAGTATCGCTTGTTCACTGTGCTGTGAGGTAGTAAATACTGAAGAAGTCAAGAGAATATTATGTATTGAATTATAATTGCTTTGCAACTACGATTGCTATCAAATATGCTCACTAATGTTACTGTTATTCAACTTGTAATATGATGTTAATAACTTGAAAATTAAGGATCAACATGTAGGCGAGTCATTTACTGCTATATCTATTCCTATGTTAAGTATCCCTGCATGTAGAGTTCCATATTTAGGTGAGACGGTTAAGTCTTGTTGAGCCTTCGTGCTCACGGTTGCTATATTAGGTTGTTTGTAGGTGAGACGTATGAGGAAGGGCCTGAAGATGAGGCGATGCCTCCGTTGGGGTATACCGCTGAGTGGGAGCCCTGCACGCCGTCGTAAATTGTGTGTGTTGCTAGTGTGTAGCATCCCCGGGCTGGACGGCTGCACTATTGCATAGTTAGGTTGAGAGTTTATCTATGAGTATTACTTTCGCTGTACATTATGTATTGTAAAAGACTTCAGCTGTTTTTACAAATAAAACTTTGTATTTTTTCGTATTCTTTTTGTGTGTGTTGTTGGGTGCCGCATCGCATGACACTACCCTCTATGAATCCTGGAACATGTTGACCTGGTCCTCACAGGGCGCGACCTCCTTTCTTGTGATATCGTCTTACCTTTCATCACTTTGCCCCTTATTTTAGCCACGACTACTGATTGTGTGTGGTCTTGATCTACCATTTCTCCTTTCACCCCGTCCTTCCTCGTTTGGTCGCTCTGTTAGGACACGGGTGTGCGGCAACCGATGTGGTCAATGCGGGCCGCCCAGCCGATCGATGGATTTCAGAAGGAGATCTCAGAGGAGTTCCAAGCTCTCTGGGGCGTGCCGTAATGATGTTCCCTCGAGGGTTTGAGGATAGAAGGTACCATCTAGGCAGCCAGCTGGAGGTTCGAACAAAGCTACATGGGTTGGCCGAGTACACGTAAGGTCCAGGTGTGCCAGTGTACCTTAACCCCCGTCGTGCGTCCCCGGTGGTGGTTGAGAAGAAGCTAGCAGGTATGCTTTGATTCCAATCCTCCAACTCCATCTAGGCTTTCGACGATGCATGTGGTTCACCACCAAAAAAACCAAAAAAGCCTCGGTGATGTGCGGCATGCAAGTTTCCTAATGAGAAACTATCTGCGGGGGTAGCCCCCAGCATGCATGTCTGATAGAAAGGATGTTACCTCGAGAATTTGAGGATAAAAGGTACCATCTAGGTAGCCAGCTAGAGGTTCGAACGAAGCTACATGGCTGGCCGGGTACACGTACGGTCTGGGTGTTCCGGTGTACCTTAACCCCCATTGTGCATCCCCGGTGGTGGTTGGGAAGAGCCTTGCAGGTATGATCCAATTCCTGTCCTCCAACCCTGTCGGTACCTTGCAGATGGGGTACCCTCGCACACAAGATGGAGACACCAAGGCACGTTCGGTGCCACGTGTCCTGAAGGTGCCTAGACCTCGGCATTCCCCAAAGATTGAGCTCTAGCACTGCCGCGTGAGCCATGAAGATAGGACTCGGCTCCTCCAGTGAGACGAGCTCCCGAGAGGCCACGTGTATGGACGAGACCTCACCCAACCTTAGGGGAGAGCTCCAGCACAGCCACGTGGCTCGGGGCACCAGGTCAGGCACCCCCCGCAAGGAAGGGCCTAGAGCTGCCACGTTCCCCGGAGAGTCCCGGAGCTTCCACGCGGTGCGAAGTACCGAGACTGGCCTCCCCCGCAGGGGCCAGCCTCGACACTGCCATGTGTCTCGCAACTAGTCCTGGGTGGTAAGATGCAGTAGTTAAGGGATGGTGCGCCCTGCCCAAGTGAAGCATTGAAGACACGCACCCACCTCCGGCGCACAACGCGAAGCACGCCAATGGTGAGAACCGTTGTGACAAATCACATTACAATGAATGCTCTGTAGGCCTATCCCACCCAGCCAAGTGAGTAGCTTGCAGCATCAAGACAGGCTGACGGGTCACCTTCTGCCATCATCAGCAATGGCGGGTGGGCTACTAATGAGAGAGGCGGCAAGACAGCGAGTCTTCACTACCACGGTTAGAGGAAGCTTATGAAAGAAGCATAGATCTTTAAGATAAGATCACCCTGTGACAACCTGTCGGGCCCTGGACCCTACTTATAAGGCATCCTGCCATAGCTATAAAAGGACCGGACCACCACCGTTACAAAGTACCAAACATCGAATCCCCGAAACACACACTTATACGCACTCACTAGCAATACAATCCACTGTGGTATAGGGTGTTATGCTCCTTGCGGCCCGAACCACGTAAAAACCACCGTCTCATATACTCTCATACGCGCATACACTTGATTGAGGCCTAAGCCCCGATAAACAAGAACCTCCGCGGGCTGCTCCTTAGCAGATCCGGTGGAAGTGTCGCATTAACACTTCGATATTTGGCACGCCAGGTAGGGCCTTTTTCCCTCAAAAAAGTGGTAGCACATTCACCACCATGGTGTTCATCAAGCCTTCGAGTAGCGGCAAGATCAAGCCACAAGAGGTTGACCAGCGTGTCGACGAAGACGTGGACATGGAGTTTCAAAGGTCGGAACGTGTCGTGTAAACGGTTCACCAGGCTGTGAACTTTGACCTCAACAGCAACCACAAGCGTCACAAGGCACTCCACGTCATCTGTGGAGCATCTTGGGAACCCGCATCCAGGAATGCGGTCAAGACTTTACATCGGGCAATGGCTTCAACAACCTCTACTCATGCCTTGGCGTCGCATCACAGATGGATGGAGACACCAATCAGCTTTGACGCCTCCGACTGTCCTGAGAACATGGCGAGAGTCGGGCTGCTGCCCCTCCTCGCTGCCCCCACCATCTCCAACGTGAAGTTCTACCACTTCCTGGTAGATGGTGGAGCCGACCTCAACCTCATCAACCGTGTGGCCTTTGACAAGTTGAATATTCCTGTGTCCAGGCTCGCCCCATCAAGACCATTTTTGGCTGTAGGTCCAGGGTGTATTATCCTGTATGACAGCATCCACCTCCGGGTGACCCTCGGGACACCCGAGAACTTCAGGACAGAAAATATCCTATTCGACGTCGTAGAGGTTAGCCTCCCCTACCATGCCATCATCGGCAGGCCATCCCTATATCGGTTCATGGCTGTATCCCACTACGTTTACCTCGTCCTCAAGATGCCGACCCCCTCTAGTGTCCTTAAGGTTCGCGGAGACCGCACTGTTGTAGTGATGGCTTTGGAGAAGCTCCGAGTGCTGGCAGCGGCCCCAGCACCTGCCCCTAGCGATACTGGAGCAAGTAAGCACTTGCCACACTCAAGAGTGCGCAGTCACGCTACTGCGCTAAGGGTGTAGCCCTCCAACGACGATGACGTACCCATCAAGACAATCCAGATTGGCACTGATGCTGCTCAGACCACTCGTATCGCGGGGAGTCTAGGCAGCGAGCAGGAATCGGCGCTCGCCACTTACTTGCGAGCTAACGTCGACGTCTTCGCTAGGAATCCGTTGCAGATGCCAGACATCCCTAGGGAAGTGATCGAGCACCATCTAAAGATCTACCCCGACGCCCGACCACAACAACAGAGGCCTTGTAAGTAGTCCATCGAGAAGCACAAGTTAATCCGCGAAGAGATCAAGAAGCTACTTGATGCTGGCTTCATACGGGAGGTCCACCATCCCAGATGGCTGGCCAATCCTGTTGTTGTCCCCAAGGCCGGAGGTAAGCTCTGGATGTGCATCGACTACACCAACCTCAACAAGGCATGTCCTAAAGATCCTTTCCCTCTCCCTAGAATAGATCAAATCGTAGATTCAACCTCGGGATGGGATATGCTATGATTTATAGATGCCTACTCAGGGTTTCACAAAATCCCAATGTCTAGAGAGGACGAAGGACATACCGCATTTATAACTGTAGATGGCCTTTACTGCTATGTCTTCATGCCTTACGGTCTTAAGAATGCCCTCCCCACATTTGTATGTGCCATGCATAAAACATTTGGGGACCTCATTCGGGACCTAGTCGAGGTGTATGTAGATGATATTGTAGTAAAAATCCAGACACATACATCATTGCTAAAGAACCTCGCCCTAGCCTTTGATAGACTGCGGACCACACGCACAAAGCTCAATCCCGACAAGTGCATGTTTCGAGTCATTGCTGGGAAGCTCCTCGGTTTCTTGGTCTCACACTGAGAGATTGAGGCAAAACCAAAGAAGATCAAGGCGGTGGAGCCAATGCAGCCTCCAGCCCGCATCAAGGATGTGCAAAAGCTTGCAGGTTGCTTGGCAACACTCAGTCGGTTTATCTCTAGGCTGGCTGAACGGGACCTCCCATTATTCAAACTCCTGCGTCAGTTCCGACCATTTTTCTGGACCGAGGAGGCAGAGAGGGCGTTCCACGAGCTGAAGCAACAGCTGACATTGCTGCCCATAATGGTGGCACCGAAGCTCAGGGAGCCCCTGTACCTCTACTTTTGCCGCCACAACAGATGTGGTAAGTATGGTTTTGGTTGCAGAGCGGGCCGGTCCCCAACAGCCCCGACGGACGAAAGGGGTCCCTGCCACCGATACTAAGCCACAGGGCTTGAAGCTCCCAGGGGGCCCCGACAATTGAAGAGCCTCTGGGTCCCAGCCCCCAGAGGATGATCCCCCTTGGGGGCCCCAGAGAGCAAGGAGCCTCTGGGCCCCAGACCCCAGATGATGATCAGATCTCCCTAGAGGGCCCCGGGGAACAAGGAGCCTCTGGGTCTCGGCCCCCAGGGGATGACCGGATCCCCATCGAGGGCCCCGAAGATACAAGAGATTTTGGGTCCCAATCCCAAAGGATGCACCAGGCCCTAGGGACATGGAGTCTCTGGGCCCGGAGCAAATGGAAGAGGATGTTCCAGATTCCCCAAGGAGATCCCAGACCATCCAACATCCGGTATACTTTATCAGCGAAGTCCTACATGAAGCAAAAACAAGGTACCTTGAAGTGCAGAAGCTTCTTTATGCGTTGATAATCTCGTCGAGGAAGCTACGCCATTACTTTTAGGCACACAGAGTTTTAGTGATGACTTTGTTCCCATTGGGGATAGTGCTGCGCAGCCCTAACACAACAGGCAATATCGCCAAATGGGCGGCCAAACTGGCGGAGTTCGAGCTCGACTTCATACCGCGACTCGCAAACAAGAGCTAAGCGCTAGCAGATTTCATCGTCAAGTGGACTCCATCACCAAGCAACGGATCCTCGTGGAAGCAAGGGGCCGGAGCTGGCGTACTCCTCACCTCTCCAATAGGAGAGCATTCAAAGTATGTGGTGCGCCTTGAATTCAAGGCGACCAACAACATAGCGGAGTACAAGGCCCTCATCTTCGGACTCACAGCTGCGCAGGGTCTTGGTGTCCAGCAGATGTTGGTCAAGGGAGACTCCCAGCTAGTCATCAAGCAGGTCCGGGGAGAGTGCTGCTGCAATGACCCCCAGCTCACGGTGTACCTGTTACACATCAAGAAGATGGAAGCTAGTTTCGAGGCCTTGGACCTCTGCCATGTGCCATGCACCGACAACTCCATCGCCGACGCCATGTCAACCATGGCGTCCACGGGAGCCTCGGCAAGAGCTTGGTGCGGCCGATTGCTAGGCATGTGGGGCCTAACGAAGAAGGCATGCCCAGCACCACAAAGCTTGCGGTTACAGTGGCCCTGCGACCATGGGGCCTGTCGAGGTTCTTGTGCGTTGCTGGGACCCCAGATTACCCAACACCCAAGATCCAGAAGCTCAAGAGTGTCCTGATGCGTGTATCACGAAGATCCAGGACTATCTGAAGGACAACATCGTCCCGGAGGATCCAGTATCCGCTAAGAGGATCGTGAGGATGGCAAAACGCTACATGCTGGTAGAGGGTGACCTCTGTCGACATAGCGCCAATGGCGTACTGCTACGGTGCATAATCCGGGAGGAAGGCTGTGACTTGCTCCTAGAGATCCATGAAAGAGAGTGTGGGAATCATGCAACTTCCCACACGCTAGTTGGCAAAGCCTTCCAGCATGGCTTCTACTAGCCAACAGCACTACAAGACACCGTCAAGATGGTCAAGAGATGCAAGGCGTGCCAGTTCCACGCCAAGCAAATTCACACTCCGGCGCTGACATTGCAAATGATCTCGCCCTCTTGGCCTTGCGCGGTCTGGGGCTGGATATCCCAAGACCCTTCCCCAGGGAAGTAGGAGGGTACCAATTCCTCTACATCACTATAGACAAGTGCACCAAGTGGCCGGAGGCAGCCCTAGTGATAAACATCAACAAGGAGTCCACAGTCAAGTTCATCAAGTCGATTTTTTGCATGTTTGGGGTCCCGATCAGGATCATCACCAATAAAAGGACCCAGTTCACCAGTGCAACTTTCCGGGACTACCGCAAAGACCTCAGTGTCCAAGTTTGTTATGCATCCGTGGCTGATCCAAAGAGCAACGGTCAAGTCGAAAGGGCCAACGTTGAGATCCTCAAAGGCCTCAAGAAACGCACATATGACAGCTCGGATAAGCATGGTGCCAAATGGATTGACGAACTCTCCTATGCACTATGGGCAAGCCGGTAATCACCCAGCTGCTCCATTGGAGAAAAACCATTATTCCTGTTGTATGGGGCCGTGGCCATCCTCCCCTCAGAGATTGTAGTGGGCTCACTTAGAGTCCGAGCCTTCAACGAAGCATCACAGGACCAGCTCCAACGAGAAGATGTTGACCTCGTCGACGAGGCAAGGTGGCACGCCACCATCTGAAACACATGCTACCGACAGTCGCACAGGCGCTACCTGGAGCGGTTCGTGCGGAGTAGAAAGCTCTAGACAGGTGACCTGGTGCTGCGGCATATACTTTCTCGAGAAGGGTCGCACAAACTCTCCCCTAGCAAGGAGGGCCCCTTCTGAGTGACACAAGTATCCTGCCCCGGGTGTGTCCGCCTGGCTAAAGAAGAAGGAGAGCCCCTTCCTAACCCTTTGAACATAGAGCACCTCCGTAAGTTCTATCCCTAAGCATATAGTAGGATAGTGTGGGGTGTCATGGTGCCAAAAGCATAAACACTCTGCCTCCCTTGCCAACCGAAGTGGGTCGTTGCCTTATTGTCAAGCGAGTCCCCTCCTATGAATGCCAATTTGAAAGAATCATTGTCTTACCATGTGCTTTTTCTAATGTTCACTTAATTACCTGTTAATTTGTGACCAATAAGACTAGTCTCATTCTTTCGTATATTATCTTCATATACCTGGTGAAATTTTTCGTTATCACCCCTAGTGGAGTTATGCAACCCTGCTGAAGGCGGGCTTGTTTGAGGTACCTGCAAGGTGTTTAGAGACATCGTGGCTGCCCTCTTACTTGGGATCCCGTGGTGCTAAATAGTCCCCCACAAAAGGACTACGCTGAGTTGGAGGTCCAGAGCGTGCAACTTGCTTAGCCTGATCCTGTACACTAAGTGTGTGCGCTTTTGCCTTCCAGTGCTACGGCTAAGTACTGAGGGCCAGGACGATCACACCCCGAATAAGGTGGGAACCGGGTCCCGAGAACTAACGCATTGAATTACCCAAACCCCGCGTACCAGCCTAGGAATGTAAGACATGGCAAAACTAAAAAGAATAGGAAAAGATCACCAACGAGCGAAAAATATGCACCACTGTTATGTGTGTAGGACATACAGAGCAGGTTACTATAATGAGCAACGATGGAGCATCTAGCTCCGGCCCCTCCTAGGGGACCTGTCGTCGATGCATCTACAACGATGGTGGGTGACACCGGAGCATCCAGCTCCAGCAGCACCCAAGAGGTCTGCCGTTGATGAACCTACAACGATGGTACGAGACGCCGGAGCATCCAGCTCGGGCATCATCCAGGGGGCCTGCCGTCGATGCATCTACGACGATGGTGGGCGGCACCGAAGCATCCAACTCCAGCATCACCTAGGGGGCCTACCGTCGACGTCCTAGCATGTTGACGACAACAACAAGCACTGATAAGTGAGTACACTCTCATGCCCTACTCTTGTTGCTAACAAGGTTCTCTTGTGGTATCCTGTAAACCAGGGGTCTGCCGTCGATGATCGACGATGATGGCGGGTGACGCGGGAGCATCTAGCTCTAGCACATCCCAGGGTGTCTGCTGTCGATAATTACGATGATGGTGGGTGACGACGGAGCATCTAGCTCCAGCATCACCCAGGGGGCCTGCCGTCGACAAATCTGTGACGATGGTGGACGATGCCGGAGCATCCAGCTCTGGCGTCACCCAGGGGGCCTACCGTCGATGTCCCATCATGTTGACGACAGAAACAAGTGCTGATAAGTGAGTACACTCTCCTGCTCCGCTCTTGTTGCTAACAAGGTTCTCTTGGTGTATCATGTACACTAGGGGCTTGCCTTCGACGCATTAACGATGTTGAAGGGCCACGCTGGAGCATCTAGCCCCGACACGTTGTAGGGGGCCTGTAGTCGATGACTTAACTAGGATGAAGGGCGACGCTGGAGCAGCCAGCTCCTGCACCTCTCAGAGGGCCTGCCGTTGACGCATCTACGATGATGGTGGGCAACGCCGAAGCATTCAGCTCCGGCATCACCCAAGGGGCCTGCCGTCAACGACAACACTCACACAAAGCTCGGCGCTCCTAGAAGGGCCACACCGAGGCCAACCATTCATGCTCCCCCACTTCGTTGGGGGACAAGTTGAAGACATCCTGCGCTTAAGTGGTAGGCATATCCGACAATCTGGCCACGCCTAGCAGGGGGCCTCTAAGGGGTTCCATAGGCAGGACGTCAGCTAGCAACAAATCGTCCGTGTCAACTGTGCAAGCGTTGGTTCCACAAAAGCTAACAACAACATCAAAATCTCTTCGAGACCTTACACACTGAAGGAATTGGGGCAACAATTTGAGAAGCACAAGACAAGCCAAACAACATGGATTCAAATTCATTAACAATTATTTGAACAAAGGGGTCATCCACGGTTACAAAAGCCCTCCGCCTGGGTGCCGCCGGTCTTAATCCCACTGGAATGAAGAGGCCACCTGCTTGGCAAGGTCCTGGACTTCGGCTCTCGCTTCTTCCTCTCGCTCATCAAGAGGGCCTTTCTCCACCAACTCCAACAGGATCTTCGGCTACTAGCTCCGGAAGCAAACCAAGACATGGGAAGCACCAGCTCAGCTAGCTCCCTTACTTCGACCTTGAGCCGCATTGCGAGGACAGTGTCCACTGACCCCAACGACGAGCAAAGGGAGTCCAAGGCGGGAAGCAGCTGGGCCACACCCTGAGATGGCTCCCCGCGTGGCACGGGACCAAGCCTGAGGGGTTCCAATACTGCCCCGGCACGGGCCAGGAAGTCCCGAATCCCTTGAGCTTCTGTCGCGTGAGAGGCCTAGAGGCCATCCACCTCCCTTCGTACAACTTCCTCCCTGTCGGCAAGCTCCCGATCATGATGCTCTTGATCGTCCTCCCAGGGCTTGATGGCGAGCTCTAAGTCCTGATAGCTCGACGTTTCTCCTCCAGCACGCCGAGGCTCCGGGAGACCTCCTCCTCCTTCACTGCCAAGTCCTATTTTGCGTCAGCAATGGCAACTTCGCAGCAGACCAGCTCTAGCCTCTTATCCTCGCACAGCTTCAGGCAGGCATCGGCATGGGCCTTCAAGGCCTTCACCTCGAGTTCCTTGTTCTTGGCATCGACCAACTTCACCAAGCGCCACTCCTTTGCAAGCTGATCCCACTGTCGGGTGAAAGTAGCCTGCGTTTGGCGCATGATGGACTAGGCCACGGCAACAGCATCGACGAGAGGGATATGTGTGACCGTTGGCAAGGGCAGCTGCCTCCCCACCCCTTTTGCTGACTCTGCAGCAGACACCAGCGCCTGGGGACTAGATGGCTCCCCAGCTGGAGCTCCAAGAACCACCGCGTCGTTGCCCGCAGCTGAAGTCCTTAATCCGTTACAAGGGCATCGCCGGCTGCTGATGGCAAGTCTCCATCTTGCACGCCAATGACATCAAGAGCTAGCGCTGCGTCAATAGTGGGCTGGTCAACTCTGCCAAGAGAAGCCGCCATGACCATGGTAGCCGCCTCCTTGCCTAGCACCACCTCGCCTGTCACCACCTCTGCCCCATCTATCTTGACAGATGGGGGCGCAGAGGCATCAACACCACCAAAGTACGATGCACCTTCGGACGCAGGATGCGGTGCGATAGAACCTGTTCAAGCTCCGGGAGAGGCAGGGGCTACCAAGCCCACCCTTGGAAGCACTAAGGGCACGAAGTCGGCTGACGGCACCTTGAAAAGTCAAGATAAAACTCTGTTGGAGCGAAGAAGGAAAGAAGAGAAATAGCAGGGGAGAAATTGCGGCTTACCAGCAGGTCAGACCACTCCAGTCACCCTGGCCTCCCACCCCACGCGGTGGACTGAGGTCGCTATGACCTAATGGCTAGGCTGGCGCCACCGTCTCTGGCACTGGCCCTTGGTCGACCCGCGTCGGCGTGGCCACCTGCGCAGACCCCTCTATGCCTCCTCCAAAATTGGAGCCACCGCTGGAATCAGAAACCAAGTCGATGGCGGGAGCATCGGCCGCTCTGGCCCCATCGTGATGAGAGATTAGGATACTGCCCCCCCTACCAGCTTCGGTGCAATGGTGGCGGAACCCGCAGCCATAGGGCGGAAACACTTTCCCAGCGATGGAACTGGCGCTGGCTAGCTACTATCCAGCCTAACGGAGGATGTTGGGGGCCTTACCTCATCCCTTTCCAAAGAATGGGAGGAGGACCCCAACCATGCTAGCGTCATGGCGCGGCACCGCGCCAGGACTGCCGAAGCTCGAGACGTCTCCTTGGGGTGCAGGCGGGTAACGCCGAACACGCTGACGACCGGCATCGAGCTCAGCAGCCCGTCCCTCAAGTCGGGGGTCATGAAGACTGGCTGGAAGTCGTCCGGGATGGAGACATGCTAGTCGTTGATCATGTCGTAGGTCACCACCTTCAACAAACCCTCCAACGTCTCGGGGGTGAGGTCGTCCAGAGCCAGCCGGCACCAATCATAGGTACCGGTGTAGTACCAGACCCCATACTGGCACTTCTAGAAAGGGGTGGTGTGGCAGCTCAAGAGATGAGGTCTGCAAGCGCACAAAAACTATCGCGTAACATTTCACCCAAGAGTATACCCAAGTGTGTCGTATTTATCCCAAAGGAAGGCAACGAAGTAAAGTAAACACTACTCTTATGATCAAGCTATGGGATACTAATTATATAGGTAAGTTGATAATATATGGGTAGTGTGACACACACCTAAGCAATCTACTCTAAGGGTAAGGTTGTCCTAGCGAGGGCTGGAATACAAGACGGAGATACTCCAGCTATGCTCTAATTACTCATATACATAGCCTAATTAAGTACACATGAATATGCTAATGGTGAATACTAGGGCTTAGTGGTCCAACATATCGGGCACGGGTTTACCCCTAGCAATACCAGGCGACTCCTGCCAAGAGCCTGTGGCATAGCCGAACGTGTAGGATTACAAAGGACGGATAGGGCTGTCAGCACCTACTGCCTACCTTTCAATCTGTGGGTCTACGAGACATCCAATGCTACATAACTATCCTAGCACCATTTTAGCATATTAAGAAAATACCATAAGAGCCGCGACACAAGCAATCCTAAGGCAATAAACTAAATCATCGTTGAACCAATGTTGGGACCAAGCACTAATATATTCATGTTAACATTTTTATATTATTACCTAATTAGACTATAGTGGTGGTGTATGATGTTTATGATAACATGATAATGGAATTATGTATAGATTATAACAACATCTAAACCTAGCACATACATGGACTCCACAACCAAACAAGGAACGCTTTTCCAAGTATATAAGTAAATAAAGACTAATAATGATATTATTATAAAGCACAAAGTCACAAATACAAGAGAAGATACATGAGCCATACCTTTCCCAATTTTGACTTGGGTTAGAGGCTCCTCTCTACAGCCTAACCTCCACTAAGGAACTAGGAGAACTAGTCTATACAATAGAGTGATGCTCAAGTGGTGTGTGTTGAAGTGAGGGGTAAGGGGTCCTATTTATAGCTTGGAGAAGCATCAGTTCCCACCACCAAAAGTGCGTGAATCAGTCACCACTGACTTCTACAAGCCGGGCGGAGCCAACACGTGGTGTTTGACTGAGTTTGGCGACAGGATCTAGTCGACCGACTAGGGGGGTCAACCGACCTGGTCCTGTCTCCAAACGGCCAGTTCTTCCTCCAGGTGACTGACAGGTGGGTCCCATTCCATAATATGGGTTCTACACCATTGGATGGCCTCAGATACTTCTGTTTGTGGGCCATTTGATCCATGTGGTGCCACGTGTCAATACTTGATTGGCAGAGATGATATTTTATAAAATTCATCCCCTTGTTTCACCTCAATTATGTATAAAATACCTGCATGCACTATTTTCTCCAAGGACAAGTGGATATAGGTTAAATAGAAAGGTGATGTGTGCAAGAAATGATATTTCCTTCACATCATTGAGTTATATTGATGGGTGAAATTGGTATATAGCAGCTTTCAATAGCCAGCACCATCAGAGAGGTCAAACCTTTGCATGCTAGGAACCAGATCCTGCTCAATATCAGCGTGTACTCCTTCGTGAAGCCCTGGAAAGCTTCCCAGTTGACGTGAGCCAAAGTTGGACCTTCAGAGGGCATCTTCAATGCAGGATGGGCCTCGACCCGCACGATTGCCCAATCTTCCCTCCGGGTCTTCCACTTGCTCCCCTTTAGCAGAGGGATGTAGGATCCGGTGGTCTTGTCCTGGTGCAGAATGTATTAGGCACACACCTGTGTCGTCTTGCTCTTTCTGGTGGTCTTCATGACGAAGAAGAACAGGAACATCTCCACTGTTGGCTTGCAGCCCACGAACGCCTCACAGAATTGGACGAACACAGCAATCACGGCGATGGATTTTGGCGACAGGTGGTAAAGCTACAGCCCATACTCCTCTAGCACTGTGAGGAAGAACCTCGACGGCGGGAGCCCAAGCCCCGCATACACGTAGGCAGCAAAGAGGACATTCTCGTCTTCGTGCAGGTCCTTAAGAGTGGGAGAACCGCAGCGGATCATCCACGCACACTCCGCTGCCAACCATCCAAGCAGTCGCCGCATCAACAACAGGTCCTTCGCCGACTGGAAGCGAGAAGGAGGCAGTGGCGAGGCCATTTGGACAAGCGAAGGTGAGAGCATTGGCTGTGGGGTGAAGGCTGGGGCGCTCGAGGAAGAAGGCGAAAACTTAGGCTGCGGGGTGTGAGTAAGGATGGAATCGTCCCCTCTAACAGAGGTTTCCTTTTTTATCACCCCCACGAGGCCTAAGTACTTTGTGCGTATCACAAAGGTTCAGCCCACACCACTGAATGCAAAACACCCATGACAATGGGCCCTACCGCCCCTGTCAGAAGAACTGGCCCAGGCGGTCAGCCACCTGAAGAAACAGTTGAAGCGGCTCCCATAAAGGCGGAGCAAACGAAAGTTCTATAGCCGCATTGGGAACCGCCGCAGTTAAAGGCGCCGTAGAAGACAGAGATACTACAGCAATCAATGATCCCGTCGCCATAGTCCCGCAACAAGATGAGGATGCGTGGCGACATCGGCAGAAGCGCCCACAGCTTCGGTTGTCCAAGATAGAATTCAAAACACAGTGCGGGAAAACATGGAAAGGGCTACACCTTTGAGCTCTTCACCTTGCCCCAAGATGGACCTAGGGGCCACTGTCGGTACCCTACAGACGGGGTACCCTCACACACAGGATGAAGACATCGAGGCACGTCTAGTGGCACCACGTGTCCTGAAGGTGCCTAGACCTCGACCTTCCCCAAAGAGCCCCAACACTACCACGTGAGCCTTGAAGATAGGACTCGGCTCCTCCGGTGAGACGAGCTCCTGAGATGCAACGTGTAAGTACGAGACCTCACTCAACCTTGGGGGAGAGCTTCGGTGCAGCCACGTGGCTCAAGGCACCGGGTCAAGCATCCCTCGCAGGGAAGGGCCCGGAGCTGCCACGTTCCCCGGAGAGCCCTGGAGCTACCACGCCTCACGAAGAACCGGGACTGGCTTCCCGCAGGGGCCATCCCGGATGCTTCCACATGTCCTACAACTAGCCATGGGCGGTAAGATGCGGGAGTTAAGTGATGGTGCACCCTACCCAAGTCAAGCATTGAAGACGCACACCCACCTTCGGTGCACTACGCGGAGCACACCAACGGTCCGAGACCGCTGTGACCAATCGCATCATAGTGAATGCGCTGCAAGCCTATCCCACCTAGCTAAGTGGGTAGCTTGCGGCAACAAGACAGGCTAACGGGACACCACCTGCCATCATCAGCAACAACGTGTGGGCTAGTGACAAGAGAGGCGGCAAGATGGCGAGTCTTCAATGCCACGGTCAGAGGAAGCTTATGCGAGAAGCATAGATCTTTAGGATAAGATCGCCCTGGGACCACCTGTCATGCCCAGGACCCCACTTGTAAGGCATTTAGCCTTAGCTATAAAAGGGCCGGACCGCCACCATTACAAAGGTCCCAACATCGAAACCCCGACACACACACGCATGCACACTCACTAGCAATACAATCCACCGTGGAGTAGGGTGTTACGCTCCTTGCGGCCCGAACCACATAAAAACCACCATCTCATATACTCTCATATGCGCGTACACTTGATTGAGGCCTAAGCTCCACCGAACAAGAACATCCGCGGGCTGCTCCTTAGCAGATTTGGGGGAAGTGTCGCATTAACACTTCGACAAACTCCATCTGGGGTTTTGATGATGTAGGCGGTTGACCTCCAGACAAAACAGCAAGACCTCGGTGATGAGAAGATGCGGCCCCCAACATGCAAGTTTCTTTATGAGAAACTGACTGTGAAGGTGGCCCTCGTCATGCATGTTTGACAGGAAGGATGTTCCCTCGAGGGTTTGACGATAGAATGTACCATCTAAGCACAACTCACTACACAATTCATCAAATTAATTGCATCCTATGTACAATATAATTTCCAACATGATGTATTCGTCCTTTCAAAGAAACGATAGCCGTAGGCACTAGCTGCTACGTGTTCTAATTTTAGGAACAAATGAACACACTTGTGAAAAAACGTATGCCACATTCAATCCTCAACGACAACAAATTAACATGATCCTCAAGAATGGGAGCAAGGTCTGTCCATGGCGTTCCACATGGTGTTGCACACACGGCTCTCACCTCATGCTGGCCACATATCATGATCCAACTGTACTACTTCAAATAAAGGAGATATAGAGATTGGTGGAAATATAATATAAGAAAAAAAAAGAAAAAGAAAAAGGATGGTGCGTGTTTTGATCCATGGACCATGAGATTGCTGACTTCCATCTTCATTGGCCGATTCCTGATTCCGCAGATCTCTCCAGCATGCATTCACACTAGCTATTCTTTGGTGGCTGGACCCAGGGTATGTCGTTGCCCACCCGGCATACCTAGTGGGTGCACCACTGAGAAAAGTTGTTGTTGTTGTACGTGGTATTTGGTTGAGACAATGCAACTTGTGGTCATAACGATAAGAATTCAAAAAATATAAAGAGTATATCAGATTCAACAATTACATTCTTTACTCAGGGCTCAGGCTTGTCAAGTTCAGAAACTGCTCCACTCATATCATAACTGCATCAGTTATATATCCATGCCTGTTTCCAAAATCCAAACTAGAGGTAGATGAAGGTTCACACAAGAGAGAAGTTGTGTCGCGCCATCGCAGACCATAACCGTAGGGACAAGGAGAGGACCCAATGGTGGGGACTCAGGTGTACAACATGACATTCAAGGATGACATCATCACCACCACCGTGATGTCTCCAGCAAGGCCGTGGAGGACTGGCTCGACGATGTCCTCTCCCTCCACCGTCGGCGCCTTCACAAGCTCATCGTCTGGCTTGACGTCGAGTGGCGCCCCAGCTACTCTGCCGACGAGAACCTCGCCGCTGTTCTCCAACTCTGTGTCGGCTGCTGCTGCATCATCTTCCAGGTCATCCACGATGACTACTTTGCCGATGAGTTGGAAGATTTCCTTGGTGATCCTGACTACCGCTTCATTGGCATGGGAGTGGAGGGTGACGCCGACCGACTTTGGAAGGACTGGCAGCTGAAGGTGGCCAAAACAATGGACCTTGTCGAGCTCGCGGCAGAGGAGATGGACCGCCCAAGCCTCCTCCGCGCAGGGCTGAAGGACATCGCGAGTGCCGTGATGTGCGCCGACTTTGAGAAGCCTTACCGGGCGAGGATGAGCCACTCAGATGTGTACAGTCTCTATGACGAGCAGATCAATATGTCCGCATCGACACCTTCATCTTCTCTGAGGTCTACCGCAAGCTGCTCTTCGGCGACTACTGATCTAACCATCAAGTTTGTGGATCGACTGCTGGCGATCATCACAACAGGGAATTCACAAGTACAGCGCTCAAGTTCTAGCTTTTTTGCTTGTGCTCAATCTCCCTTAAAATTAATTTTTATTAAGGAAACAATATCTTGGGTTCATATCAAATGTGTGCCCCACCGTTGTCGGGTCCACATGTCAGCAGCAGTAACTGCAAAGCAGATGATTTCATCGCCACTGTCTTGGCATTTAAGTAAATATTTTAGTAGTTTCTGTGATGATTGTTCAAAACAAAGAGTAGTTTTTGTGATGGAAGAATTAGCTGGAGTCTATTTGTCATGTGTCTAACAATTGAGAAAATTTCAGGCAACAGATCATTAGAAGGTAATAATTGATGTCATTAGTGACTTATTTTGCAATTAATAATTAACCATTAATTTTATAGGTTAAGCAATTACAAATTAATATAGTCTTTACAATTACGGAATTACATCTACTCCCTCCATCCCAAATTACATGTCACTCTTTAGTTCAAAAATGAACTAATTAATTCATGAGCGACAATTAATTTGGGAGATGCAGGGAGTACATATTAGTAATTTCAAATAAGTAAGAAACTTACTTCACCCTTTTTCCAGCCGGTCGGTTGGTGGCGGCGCCACCTCTACGAGCTTCGAGCGCTGCCACCCAGAGCTCCACGTGCCACCGCTGTGCCCCTCCGCGTTCCACCATGAGGCTGCAAATTGGGAGCCAAAAGGTCAGCACCGCGTGCCATCGGTCCGGCCTCTGCCTCGCCGTCGTCTCGGCGTGCCACCATCTCGGCGCGCTGCTTTCGGCCTCCATGCTACCGCAGTCGATTAGATCAGCGGCGCGGGTCGAGGCGGCGGATTTTAAAAACATGCATCGAGGTCTTTCACATGATCAATCAATGTCTTTCACATGCATGTTAGCTATCCATGCATGCTACGCCCCAAACATGATCAACAAGCTTCAAGCATGATGATCTCTCAACAAAAAGAGAAAACACGTAAAGTCATTAAATATGATCGAGGTCTTTCACATGGATGTTATATGTCCATATATGCATGCTACGCCCCAAACATGTATTCCATGAATAGAATATTGCCTACCATGTGTTGATATATATTTCTATATTTATCATATTCTCTCAACCATGCATGTGTATATGCTCTTAACCTATATGGCAGTTTATCTACCACTCTAATGAAGAATATTATTCTGTCATCAATAGAGATAACAAAATAAGTTTGATAGGAAGAATGTTCCCTCGAGGGTACGAGGATAGAATGTGTACTACCATCTAGGCACACAGCTCTCACTACGTACGTGGCTCATCAAATTAGTCACCTGTTGCCATGTACATAGTATATTTTCTAACATGCATCCTGTACTCGTCCTTTTGAAGAAACGACATTCGTAGGTGCTAGTCGCTACATGTTCTTATATTAGGAACAATTGAACACACTTGTGAAAACACGTACGCCACATATCCGATCCTCAATGTCATCAAATTACCTTGATCCTCAACAAGGGGGCGCAAAAATCCTCAACACGTGATCAAACATGCTTGATCACAAGCTCTCTTTCACATGCATTATATTCATGTCCACAATCATACATGATCACGACAATTATCATCGGTTCGATATGGACTCTCGGTCGGCAACAGTCAGGTCCTTCGAAAAAATGATATGGACTCTCAGTCGATCTTTCACAACTTGTTGAAATCATTCGCACAAAATGTTACAAACACCGCTGGATGGAACATCAATGTATTTCAGATGGTTGTTGACAGCTACTAAGAAACACTAACAAATCATCCCCGGCAACGGCGCCAGAAATGGTTATTGACGTTTCTTACATCACAGATCATCTCTCAAAATAGATGAGGTCCGCAAGGGCACATAAACAGTCGTGTAGCATTTCACCGAAGAATATTCCCAAGGGTATTGTATTTATCCCAAAGGAAGGCAATGGACTAAAGTAAACACTATTCTCATGATCAAGCTAGGATACTAATCAATTATCAAGACAAGGGTAAGTTGATAATATATCAGTAGTGTGACACACACCTAAGCAATCTATTCTAAAGGGTAGATGGGTCCTATGGAGATTAGACTAAGAAATGGGGAGTTGCTCCTACAATGCTTCTAGTATAAACATACATAGCCTAAGTTAGAAACTAATGAGCATGTCAATGGTGAATACTTATGCTAAGTTGTTCAACATATCGGGCACGGGTTTACCCCTAGCAATACTAGGACGACTCCCGCCGAGAGCCTGTGGCATAGCCGAACATGGAGGATTACAAAGGACAGATAGGGATGTCATCACCTACTGCCTACCTCTTCAATACGTAGGTCTACGAGACATCCAATGTTACTTAACTACCCTAGCACCATGCTAGCATGTTATGTAAATACCTTAAGAATCATGAAATCTTAAGGCAATGACTAACCTAAACATCGTTAGACCAATGTTGAGACATAGCATAAGTTATTCATATTAACATGATCATATCGTAACTAATTAGACTATAATGGGGGTTGGTAGTATTTATGATGATAGATTAAGAGTGATATGGCATAATCATAAAGACTACTCCTACCACATACATGGAATCCACAATCAAACAAGAAAAGCTTCATCCAAGTATATGAATAAAATAAGACTAAAAATAATATCTTTATTATGCATAAAGTCACAAATATAAGAAAAAATACATGAGCCATACCTTTCCCAACATGGACTTCGGACTAGAAGCTCTCATCTCTATAGCCTAACTCCACTAAGGACTAAGAGAACTAGTGTATACAATAGAATGATGCTCAAGTGGTGTGTGTTGAAGTGAGGGGTCCTATTTAAATCTTGGAGAAGGGTTGGTTCCCGCCACCAAAAGTGTGGGAATCAGTCACCAATGACCTCTTCAAGCCAGAAGGAGCCAACACGTGGCGTTTTACCTCGTTTGGCACCAGGACCTAGTTGGTCGACTAGGGGGATTCGTCGAGCTGGTCTTGGCTCCAAACGACCAGTTCTTCGTCCAGGTGACTGCCAGGTGGTTCCCATTCCGTGATATGGGTTCTACACCGCTGGATGGCCTCAGATACTTCTGTTTGTGGGCCATTTGATCCATGTGGTGCCACGTGTTGATGCTTGATTGGCTAAGATGATATTTTATAGGATCCATCCCGTTGTTTCACTTCAATTCTTTGTAAAATGCCTGCATGCACCAATTTCTCCATGTACAAGTGGAAATCGGTTAAATAGAAAGGTAATGTGTGCAAGAAATGATATTTCCTTCACATAATTTAGTTATACTCACGGGTGAAATTGGTATATAACAGCCATGAACAAACTCCCCAAGCTTATCCTTTGCTCGTCCTGAGCAAAGTCAAGACTTTAGGTTGATGATTAGGAGTTGCTACAATGTTTTACTTTTAAAAAGTACCATGTGCAAAACAAAATACTCTACCTAGTATTGCAAAAAAATTGGCATGGTACTTCACCCATCCTAAGTCATTATGGGGCTTATGCCTTCTCTGATTCATAGGTGGTTGAAAGATAGAATAGCAAATGGAGCACATGTACCCTAGAGATCAAGTTTCACTCAAATTCCGGAGACTTCAATTTAGATTTGAAGCATATCAATTTGATTTTCTCGGTCTCTCATTTATGTGTATTGGAAATATATCCTTACCAAGGCATTTTGCCTAAATTCATCCTACCACTAAATAAGGTTTGTATGTGGAGCTTGGTAGGGAATTTAGTAGGCATATTTGTAACACATAATATTGCTATGTCAAAAAAGCAAGCCTTAGGAAAAATCAATTCAAAACAATTTGATTCAAGTCTTGTGCATTTGTGATGGAATGGAGTGGATGTGGATAATTGAGATGACTACTTTTTCAGTGGACTCTTTTATTTTGCAAGGATAAAACATGGCTACTTTTCTCTTTCGTTTTTTGTTTTTTTTTCTCATGTTTATGATGTAAGCATGAATTTTCTTTTTATTGTAGCCATGTCTTCTACTCCCTTTTTTTTGCAATAAACTTAGTAAGCATGAATGGTATGGCGTTTCTCTTTTTATTTTGGAATGGTAGTATGATGGAATTTTGCATACTTCTAGTGTAGAAGTATAGCATGTGCAAGTGAAGTCTTGAATTCAAAAAGTAATGAATGAAATCTCACATAGGTCTATACTAGTTTGACAAAGCTTAATGTGAAGACAAATAGCATATGCATAAGGTCTATCAATGTGATATATCGTATGGCTTTGGTAGGTATTTCCAATCAAATGGAGTAATTTAAATCTTTTTAGAATTTCTCCAGAAATCTAAGTTTCACTTTCAAACTATGAATAGCAGCCCTATCACTATATGATATCTCACAACAACTTAGAATGGATTAGGATTTTGCTACCCACAATTTCCAAATCAAGGCAAAAGCAGTTTTAGCCAATGAGAGCAATATGTTGGAGAGTAGTAAGTGTAAACTAGGGACTTAGGAAAATTAAAACAGAGCAACTATTCATCATTTCATCTATGTGAATTCCAAATCATTCTTACCGCATATCTTTTATTTTATTTTGAAAAAAATCTATTGTACTTATTTTTAAGTTTTTTTCATTTTATATGCAAGGTGGATGATGGGTGAATGGAAAATAAATATGCAAGGGGTGTGATACAAGTTACCTCAAGTGGGGGTCCTCCCCCAAGTTTATTCTCGGTCAAGATCCGCGATAGGGGTTGAAACTATAATGACGGATGTAGGGATGAGGTTGGCCTAACCTTGTTGCAGCATGGCTTTTGCATTGGAGGGTTGAGTGTCGATGTTGGATTGCCTTTCATCAGTTTCATGAGTGTTGTCGAGGAGAGTGTTGTCGATGTCGCTCATCCACACTTCAGGGTTTCCATAGGTGGGATGTACCTTGTTATTCATTGGCTAAGGTAATGATAACCCTTAGCTCAAAGGCATGACGTGCACTCAACATACGTTGAGTATGTTCCGTCATTCTTTGACTAAAGTGTATCCTACCTTCTTGTCATAAAGGAATAACTTGTACTCCTCATGCATTGGGTGTGATCCGTCATTCCATGACTAAGGTAATGATACCCTTTAGCCACAAAAGAGTTACATGTACCCAACATGTGTTGAGTACGACCCGTTATTTCTTTGCTAAGGTACAACATACCTATAACCACAAAGAGATGACGTGCAATCAACATGGGTTGAGTGTGATCCGTTGTTCCTTAGCCAAGGTATAAAATAGCTTCTGGCCACATAGGAACAACTTGCATTCAATATACATTGGATGTGATCTTGTCATTCCTTGGTTATTGTACATTGTACCTTTTAGCCACAAAAGAATAACTTACACCCAATGATGGTGGCAATTCCCTTGAGCTTGAATGAGTGCTTAGAATAATCAAGAGCATAGTGCTCTCACATAATCGTAGCAGCACATTGATTGCTCATGGAGGGTTTCCGTGTCAAATCTCCGGCCTCGTATAGTTATGATTGACCTTCAGGCTTAATTTCCGATAGGTGGAAACCATCCTCATTTACTCCTTGGCCAAGAGATGTTGAAATGGAATCCTCTGAGTATTTCCAACAATCGGATATTTGAATGCCGGCATAGTTATTGTACTCTTGCAAACTTCCTCTCTATGCTAGAGAGATGGTTAGCTCCCGATACTTATACAAATGAATTTTTGGTTTAGGTAACCGAATCTTCATTTGTACGCACGGGGAAGAATGAGACAAAAGATGCATTGGGTCCAATTTCTAGTGTATCCATGAACAATGTATGAATCATTGATAGGAGTGGGGCTTTATGGATAAATCAATTTGCACATTTTCAAAAGCTCCTACTCATAGCAATGCATGTGATATAAATACATTGTATGTATCCCTTCATCTTGTAAAGTTTCTAACCATCATAAAATATTTATTAATTGGATCACGACAAACAAGATTCTCAAATTTATCATCTTGAACATTTTTAATTTCTTGCCTAGGAATTTGAAATTTAGTGATCCATGCATGCACTTGTTTCAAATCAAAATTATGGACATCACTATTCCTAGGTTGCTACATACCAATTTAACCATTAAGTAATTCTATAAGCATTACCTAGGCACAATATGTCTAAGCCAATTTTTATCAATGCTTATGAAATTATAGGTACTTGTTTAAATTTTTTTCCAAGTACAGTGACATTTTTTTTAGGAATCAAAAAGAGTAATGTGAACACTAACTCTCATGAGGTCTGCATAAGAATTGAATGATGAGAAGGTGTAAACCTTCCTTACCAATGTAAGCAAAAATAATTCAATTCTAATGTAATTCCAACAATGGAAAATTTTAAACTTGTACCTCAATTGAAGAGCAGTCTTGGTTGAAGGTCATTGTGTGAGAAACTCACGACCATAGATTTTGGTGTAGCCTTCATGTTCAATGTCTCCTACCAAGTTGAGGTTGGAGTAGAATGGGCTTCATCTTGTTCCTCCATAACACCACCATCTTGAGCATTCCTCCACCATGAACTCAAAATGAGATGGATGGAGCAATATGCGCTTGACAGGGCTTTCTAACCTCTTTACAAATTTCGCCCTGACTGCACAAAAATCAAGAACAAACAAAACAACTCGAAAACGGGTTACGTTAGGTAAAAAGCATGTTGTACCCTTTGTAAAATTGTTTTGCCCAACTTTAAGCAGCTTGCAAATGCAATGAATATTAAGGGAAATATTTTTTGGGTTTGAATTAGGTAGATGAATTCAAGTGGTTATTCCCAAGGTTCATATCCAAATAAATGTGTCCCCTGATTCAAAATTTTAGTTTTAGGATGGTTGGAAATTTTACTATCCAACATGCAAGTGTGAAAATTCAAACATGCTAAATGCAAATGCAAAGATTTGATGGGGAACTCAAATATGCAATCGGGAAATCAAATATGAGATAACTACCAATTAACCTATTGGCAAGGACACACCAAATTTTGAAGTCCGATGAGTGAAACTTTTCTCCATCCATTTTAGTGCAATGATTTGTTGTCCAATCCCGGAGTTGAAGATGTGGATGACTTCTCTTAATTGACACGCCAAGTCTCCTTTGGCTGTCAGTTGGACATGTGGAACACATGATGGCCCTAGCCTCTCCGTCATCTTGATGAAAACTTGTTGATGTAGTGACGACTTCTCCCTCTTAAAGATATTAATTATGAGCATGGTGAGGCTTGTCCTTCTTTAGGGGTGTCACTTTGACCTTCCTGATGTTACTCTGAGTTTACCCATACTTCGATCATGGATCAAAGACTTCTTTGGGTATAATGACATAAGGACTCCACAATCAAACAAGAAATGCTTCATCCACAATGTCACTTGCCCTATGTTGCATGGGCTTGGTCGAAGGATAAGAATCCCAACAAGTGATTGTGGGTTATCTTGGAACTTGAATGCTCCTTAATTTTATTGTCCTTAGCCAAGGGCTTCATGTAGTCTTGATTTCTTTCTTGGCCATGGACAAGATACTTCAAGGTAGACTAGTTTAATTAAATCCCTTAAAATCCTCATAGCCTCCTTACAAGGGTGATGTTGATTCCACCCTTGACCTGCTTATGGATAATAGCCATTGGAGTAGTTGTTTGGAAACGATCCTCATGGGTCTTTGGGAAATTTTTCCCAAATGTTCCATGTTGACATGAATTTTCACAAATCATGTGAATATCCATGAATTGGATAATTCCAAACACTTCTCTATTGGCTTGATCTTCATGATACTTCAATAGGTGTAGCTCCATAGATAGCATGTTCACCATGTGAAGTGGTGTACATGCCATGCTAAGGGAACTAGAGAATTCTTCAATACACCCCTTGGGTAGAGACTATATTCTCATTCATGATGAATGAGAATAGGACTCCTTGAGCTCCAACATGAATGTGGTCATGGATTGATGAGGCCAACCCATGACATGAGTGTTAGATGAAGAGCTAACTATCCACCCTATGGTGGAGGCAAAACAAGAAAAACACTTGGAGCCTCTCTCAAGCTTGGGGATGGATGAATTTGGCTTCTTGTAAAATCTCACTTTGTCCTTCATATATGGTTCAGCTACAAGTTTATTTCAACCATGGTGGAGAACCATCATGGTTAAGCACATGAACTTATGGTGGGATACATGAACTTGATCTCATCAAATCTTTTATTTCACTCATGCTTGAATTTTATTAACATGAGGAATGGACTTCACCAATAATCTTAGATAAATTCTTTTGACCTCTCTTCAAAGTTTGGAATTATTTGAATGGAGGATCCTAGGTAAAATTAATATGCAGTACCCAATCTATATTCAAATTAATTACATGTTGAATATACTACTGTATATTTGGCCTTGCCAAAATTATTCAATTCAGAAGCCATAAATTTTTCTATGGTTTACTAATATTGCAAATAGACTTCCTGCAAAGTTTCATAAATTATGAACTCCATTTGGTATTTTTTGAGATGCTTAGCAAATTCTGACCCTATTAGGAATTCAAATTTTGAATGCTGTTCAACTTAATTGAACATCAAGAATTGAACACACCATCAAGGTCAGCATTACTTGCTTGACTTATTCTCATAGTTTCAAAAATTTTGGAACTCATTTGCTATTTAAATCAGTGATCCCATTGAATTCCACCCAAATTCAAATTCAAATTTGAAATTCAATTGGAACTTGCTCCAATTAGAAATCCAATTGCAGAATCAAATTCCAGATATTTATGTGAGCCTCCCCACAAAAATCTAGAATTTTCGGACCATGTTTGGTAAGGGAATTGAAGTCTGCAGAGAAGGGGCAGGGATAAGGGTCGTGGGACCCACCAGTCAGTGGGACAAACTCGGGCTGCTCTGCACGCCGTTTTTCCGGTGCTCTGTAGGATCGAAGAGCACGTGAAATGCTACCAGAGGGGGGTGAATGGTAGATTTAAAAATCTTACACAGCGGAAACAATTAAACCCCAACCCCTTCGGCAGAAAAATGATCCGAAAAAAACAGTTCTGGAACGCTGCAAAGAAACCCGTGTAGATCATAGACCACAAATCCAATGACCGTGAAATCTTGACAGATAGATAATCAAGTTGTGAAGACAACCCAAAAAGAATCACGTCAGTTGGATCTGTAAAACTAGAGTTATGATAAAACCACCGATGAAAGGTAGTAATGTTCAGAAACTCAACGAGTAAAACTTGTCTGGAACAAGTCGGACGAACAAGGCATAAAATTTCCTTCAAACTACGAATTTTATTCAATAGAACACAAGAGGAACAGCCCCAAAGTCGTGCACCACGATCTCTGGGCTCCCTTGCTTATATAACCAGCTCAAAAGCCAACTCAACTCAAATCAGGAACCTAATCCTACTCTGTTCACGAATCGTAACTTTCCATAACTGCTTAGGATTCTTCTAGACGCAGATAGAAGCAATCTTAAGACTTCCAAACACCTTAGGAACGTATCCCACATTCCTAAACAACTCAAATTCGTGATCCACACGAAATCCTATCATAACCAACTCGATACTTTCCATACCGAGCCATAACCGACTCTGCCGTAGCCTGAGTCCATAACCTAGTCGGTTGGACCTTTCCGACCAACTCTTTATGTCCACATCTCTTCATCACGTCTCAGAACCATGGAGCCACGCCGATGCACTACTTTCACACGTGCAAACATCTTCCAATGACGTCCCCGATACCTTCACATGCATTGTTCTTGATTCAATCATGCTGTGCAACCTCCTGATCAGCTCAACCACAATTCCTCCTGAATTTGGTTGTTGGAACCTCATCTCCTCCCTGAGACTAGTCCAATAAATCCCGTCACTAGCCATGACCTGAACTCAAGCAACACCTGCACATGAATAAACAACCAATCCATACGAGCCTAAGTCCTCGACTTGACTCAAGTTAGTTCCGAACACAACACCTTACGTGAGAACCTCACATAAGCATGTTGCAAAACCACAGTAACACAATATCATCCAGGTCAACCAAAAATGCATCAAAGACTTAGCAAACGAATACTAAGCAATCTTTCTAGAGATGTAAAGCAATCTCCCCCTTGATGAATGCATTGGCAACACAATTTAAAATCCAAACATTGGCTTATTCACATAAAAGTTTTGAAGGCAATTTCTCCCCCTTTGTAAGTCAAAAGTAAAATGAGAAGAAAATCCAAAAATTATCCCATATTATCTCTCCCCCTTTACTATCTCTCCTTATGCACATATTCTCTTTCTCTTCATGCTTATCTCTCCCCCTTTGACAATGTATTCAGCAAGTCATGAGCATATAAACAAATTATCTCTTCCTCTTTAGTTGTTATGAGCATATTATAACATATGCATATAAACAAAGCTCATCCAAGTCATATTATCAAGTACCTTACATTATCACATCAATGAGATACATAAAGTAGTGTAAGTCATGCTAGAGATCAAATATAATTTTCAATTTAAGCAAGTCATGATCTCACAAACATAACTATTTCAAAACCTGAAAGCATAGTTGCTGCATTTTATTATTTTTCAAAGCATAAATTTAGATCATATGATATTTGCAAGAGATTATATGCGCATCTGCCTTATTCTAACCAACCAAGCCAAGCCTATGTCATTTGACAATCAGAAGCTTAAGGACATGGTTTTTGTCATACACAACTTCTTCCAAGTTCATATCTAAGTGCAATGATAAGCCATCTCAAAAGAAGAAGTGCGATGCATGCATATTCTCTTGATCTTTTCTCAATTTATATTTGTTCATAAACACTCAACATATGAGTTGATTACTTGATTAATTCTTAATGATTAAAAGCACTTGTGAACATGTAACAAGTTCAAAACAGCAAGAAAGTTCGACCATGACCAGTTTTAGTGTAAGTAATTATTCCAATTACTAGACATGGCAAAAACTACAAAATGTATAACACGAGTAATGTAGTAAGAACTTTCAGCATGTAAAAGGAATCACAAAGTCATATATGTATGAAATACTATGCTCATATTATTTTAATTTCAAATTCACACATAGACTTCCCAAGTTTCAAAACTCCCCCTCAATTTAAGCCATGAGGATGCATAACCCCTATTTCACTATGAATGTAACAAAAACAAGTGAAATCCAAAGGTTTTGTAAAAATGTCAGCCAATTGTTGTTCAGTATCTACATGGTGAAGCACAATGTTTCCTTTTTCAACATTATCTCGGAGAAAGTGATACCTAATGTCAATGTGCTTAGTTCTAGAATGTTGCACGGGGTTTTTAGCAATGCAAATGGCACTAGTGTTATCACAGAACAGTGGAACACTATCTAGATCAACCCCATAGTCCTTAAGTGTTTGAACAATCCAAAGAATTTGTGAGCAAGCACTAGCAGCAGCTACATATTCAGATTCGGCTGTGGATTGTGCAACTGAATTTTGTTTTCTAGAGGACCAAGCAACAAGAGAATTACCAAGAAAATGACAAGCACTGGAAGTACTTTTCCTATCAATCCTACAACCCCCAAAATCAGCATCCGAAAAAGCTTTCAATGTAACGATTGAGGAAGAAGGAAGAAAAATTCCAAATTCTTGAGTTCCATGTAAGTACCTGAGAATCCTTTTGACGGCTTGACGATGTGAAGCACGTGGGGAAGCTTGAAACTGTGCACAAAGACATACACTGAATTGTATGTCCGGTCTTGATGCCGAGAGGTACAAAAGTGATCCGATCATGCTTCTATATTCTTTTTGATCCACGGGTTCACCATCTTCATCAAGTCCAAGTGTTGTTGCTGTTCCCATTGGTGTCTGAAGAGGCTTGCTTTTATCCATGTTGAAGCACCTTAGGAGGTCTTTTGTATACTTCGTTTGATGCACAAAGGTACCCTCCTTGGTTTGCTTGATTTGCAGCCCCAAAAAGTATGTGAGTTCTCCCATCATACTCAGCTCAAATTCTGAACTCATCATAGCTGAAAACTTGGACACAAGATCATGAGAAGCACAACCAAAGATAATATCATCCACATACACTTGAACGAATAATGAGTCATTGCCATGCTTAAGCACAAAAAGAGTTTTATCAACCTTGCCCATGGTAAACCCTTTTTCAAGTATGAATGTTTTTTAACCTATCATACCATGCTCTAGGGGCTTGTTTGAGACCGTACAAGGCTTTGAACAGTTTGTAAACATGATTAGGAAAATCTAGATTTTCAAAACCCGGTGGTTGTTTCACATAAACCTCCTCATCTATGTAGCCATTAAGAAAAGCACTTTTAACATCCATTTGATATAGATTAAAACCTTTAGATGTTGCAAAAGCTAACCAAATTCTTATGGCTTCTAATCTGGCAACGGGAGCAAAAGTTTCATCAAAATCTAGACCTTCAACTTGAGTGAAACCTTGAGCAACCAACCTAGCCTTATTCCCAACCACAACCCCATCATCACTTTATTTATTTTTAAATACCCATTTAGTTCCAATTAAAGTGTGACCTCGAGGTGGAGGTACAAGTTTCAAAACATTATTTCTTTCAAAATTTTCTAACTCTTCTTGCATGGCAATATTCCAAGATTCATTAGTGAGTGCGTGTGATATATCTTTGGGTTCAAAAGAAGCAACAAAAGCAGAATGAGCATGAGAGTTTGGATCGCAAAACCTGGACCGTGTAACTCGTTCGTGCAAGCTTCCAATAATTTGTTGTGGATGATGAATTTTAAGAACCCGGAGCGAAGTGGACACTTCACAAGCTTATTCTTCTTCTTCATGTTGATCACAAATCGATGAGCTTGTGACTTGAGGAGGATTTGGACCAGCAATGGTGGTCGTCGGTGCTGGCTGTTGATCAATATCAGGAGCTCGAACAATATCATTAGCTACTGAATTTTCGGGCAGCAGTTCCACCTCTTCCTCATCTTCAACGAAAATGCTCTCCCCCTGCGGATATGGATCTGGACCTGCAATGTTTGAACTAGTACCTGGGCTAGATTCATCTAAAGACACTTCACAAGTCTCCACAATTTTGTTAGTGTCAAGTAAAAGCACACGGTAGCCTCTAGTATGAGATGGATAACCAAGAAACATGCCATCAATGGATCGAGGTTCAAATTTATCAAGATTATCATGTTTCTTAACAAAGCATTTGCAACCAAAGACCCGAAAGTGCGTAACACTAGGCCTATGTACAAACCGGAGCTCATATAGTGTTTTACCTAGCTTAGCGGGCAAGAAAACACGATTTGAGACATAACAAGAGGTTGCAATCGCATCAGCCCAAAATTTCCTAGGTGTTTGATATTCATCAAGCATAGTCCTAGCCATCTCAACTAAGGTTCTGTTCTTTTTTTATACAAAACCGTTTTGTTGAGATACATATGGTGAAGAAAATTGATGATCTATTCCATTTTTAGCACAAAAGTGATCAAAAGATTGATTTTTAAATTCAGTTCCGTTATCACTTCTAATTGCCTTTAAAGATCCTGGGTGATCAATTGATAATCAAAGAAATAAAGTCCTAAAGTGACTAAAAGCTTCATTCTTAGACACCATAAAGTAAACCCAAGAGTATCTAGAATAATCATCAACAATAACAAGAACATACCATTTACCTTCGAAGGATTGAACACGTGAAGGTCCTATGGTGTCAAGGTGCAAAAGTTGACCAGGTTCAGTTGTCATGATCATTGTGAGAGGAGTATGCAACCATCTTAGCATATCTACAAGAAGAGCACACAATTTCTTTGTCCCCTTTAAGCTTAGCCAGCCCACGTATGCGATCAAGAGCACTAACACGTGTTAGATGATCAAAGCCTACGTGACCAAGTCTACAATGTCAAAAATATATGTCCTTTGAATCATTAGAAACTAGACACCTATGCTTAGAGAAATACATATCAAAATCAGCTTTAAAAACTCTTCCAACCCGTGACATGTTAAAAATAAGCTCATTATTTGAACCTACAACTTTGCAGCAGTTTTTATTGAAAATAATTTTCAGATTTTCATCTAGCAATTGTGAAACATAAAGCAAGTTGTATTTCAAATTTTTGACAAGTGCCACATCTTTCAAAATGTAGTGATCATTTACTCTAACCCAACCCTTAGCAATTATAGGAGTTGAGGAATTATTGGCAAAAGTAACATTCTCTATACGTGACACAAAAGAGAGGGAGGAGAAACAATCTTTGTTACCGGTCATGTGGCGTGAGCAACCTGAATCCACAATCCAAATATTCTCCTTCCTCAAACGTGTAACCTACATAGAAGCACAATACATCGATGACTCGATACTGGGTTAGTCAAAAGGCATTTAGGAATCCAATACTGAGTCACGCGACGTGCAGCAGGAAAAACACGCGAAAGCTGAGACAAAACAGCAGCTTTATGAGTCAAAGTTTGAGATTTTTTATTCTTAACTACTGATCTATAAGGTGTTACTTGTGTAGTACAAAAATCAGTAACTGCAGAGGCAAAAACAGAAGGTTCGGAGGTAAACTTTGAATGTTTTTGACTCAAAACAGCAGGTTGTACATTCGGTTCAATATGTGCAGCAAATTTTGCATGAAAGTTATGAGATCTAGCAACCATTCTTTCCCTTTTCTGTTGTTTAGCTAGTCTATAACAAAAATCTATGACATTACCATCTCTACCACAGTAGGTACAATGAAATTTAACTTTGTGTTTGTGTCTAGATGAGCAAACAACATTTTTATTTGAAACCGAATGAGACAATACTCCTGCAGATTTGAAAACCACTTCTTTTTGTTTAGGAACTGTTTGAATCAAACCACTTCCTAATGACTTTACAATTTTAGGTGAATGTGCCTTAGCATGAGCATGAGAATCAAAACCTAAACCAGTTTTATCATTGCAAGACTTGGATGAATTCAACAGCAAGTTTAGGTTCTTATTCCCGTTACAAACCGATCAAATGTCTTATGCACGTTATCAAGTTTATTGGACAGATCAAGGCAATTTTCACATGAAGTTTTTCCTTTTAATTTGCAATTGGAACAATATTTAACTTCATGACAACGTAAAGCATTGTTCAATATAGAGATTTCATTCATAGCATCTTGCAGTTTCTTATCAAGATCATCACAACTAGAACAATGCAAATCAATTGTAGAACAAGAAGCATCTTATAAGTTTCCAATATTAAGTGCAACAAGATTTTTGTTCTTTTCAATTTCAAGTTTAAGTTTATCAAGTGTGGAGGTATGTGCACTTCTTAGGGAGGACAATTGTTCATATATTAAGTCACATGAAGAACAAGAATCATCACTAGGAATCAAGGATTTCAAACGATTAATTTTAGATTCTAGTGACTCAATTTTAACAGCATTGTCCCTAAGTTTGTCCTTTTTCTTAACAATAACAGTGGCACGAGAAATATCATCACACATTTCTTCGCAAGTAGGACATACCTCTTCATTGTCGCTGTTGTGTTCTGCCTCCTCCATACTTGATCTTGACTTACCCGCCATGAAGCACAAGTTTGCCAAATCATCTTCATCTTCATCACTTCCAATGTCCACATCGCTTGAGCCAAGTTCTTGGAGTGCTGAGATAAAACTGTTCACCAGTTGGCGACCTGTAAAGCCCTTCTTTTTCTTCTTATCGTTTGTTGAGGAGTGCCTTATCCTTGATTGTTTTTCTTCCCGGGAGGTAGGACTTGAAATGTTAGGATAATCTGTATGAAAGTGTCCTGTCTTACCACATTCGAAGCATTGTTGAGGTTCGAAGCTTCCTCTCCTTCTAGTTCTCACATTTTGCAATGCTTTTGAGAACCGGGTAGAGATGAGTGCTAGCTCCTCCTCTGGAAACTCCTCAATCTATTCAAGGATTAGAGAGGACAGCAAAGCAAGTATACCACAAGATGATGTTTGACCGGAGGTAGGCATGTCATGTTGAGAAACAAAAGCAATAGACTTGTTGGGGTTCTTACATGAGATTATATCAATTTCATGAGTTTTTAACTTGGAATATAGCACATCTAAAGTAAGTGAACTCATGACAGTAGATTCACGAATAGACGTGACTTTCATATCCCAAATTGACATATCTAATGCACTTAGCAATTGCCTAGCATTTTCGGCATATGAAAATTAACATTGACATTACGCAAGATGTTGAGAATCTTATTAAAGCAAGTGAAAAGGTCATCAATAGACTCACTGGGTTGTATCTCGAAGCGCATGTATTCTTTCTTGAACATGTCTTGCCTTACCTCTTTGATCGTGTTGGATCCTTCGTGGTAGTCACAAAGTGCTTTCCAAACATCATATGCAGATCAGAGGTGTGCAACACGGTCGAAGTCGCTTTGTGTTAATCCTTGTATGATCAAGTTCCGAGCCTTGTTGTTGTTGTCGACATCTCTCAGATTTGTAGCTGTAACTTGATCGTTTGATGGCACTTCGTAAGTCTTGTATACCTTCTCCCATATTGCAAAGCCTTTTTCCTGGATGAAAGCCTCCATGCGTGCCTTCTAAACCTAAAAATCAATACCAGCGAGCACACAAGGTTTGGCAGAGTACCTCTCCATGATGGTTAGTCAAAAACACGTGCAAATCACAAAGATTAGAGCACCGTGGCTCTGATATCAATTGTAAGGTCGAAGAGCACGTGAAAATCTACCAGGGGGGGTGAATGGTAGATTTAAAAATCTTACGCAGCGGAAACAATTAAACCCCAACCCCTTCGGCAGTAAAGTGATCCGAAAAAAACAGTTCTGTAACGCTGCAAAGAAACTTATGTAGATCACAAATCCAATGACCGTAAAATTTTAACAGATGATAGATAATCAAGTTGTGAAGACAACCCAAAAAGAATCACGTCAATTGGATCTGTAAAACTCGAGTTATGATAAAACCACCGATGGAAGGTAGTACTATTCAGAAACTCGATGAGTAAAACTTGTCTGGAACAAGTCGGACGAACAAGGCACAAAAGTTCCTTCAAACTATGAATTTTATTCAATATAACACAAGAGGAACAGCCCCAAAGTCTTGCACCACGAGCTCTGGGCTCCCTTGCTTATATAACCAGCTCGAAAGCCAACTCAACTCAAATCAGAACCTAATCCTACTCTGTTCACGAATCGTAACTTTCCATAACTGCTTAGGATTCTTCTATACGCAGATAGAAGCAATCTTAAGACTTACAAACACCTTAGGAATGTATCACACATTCCTAAACAACTCAAATTCGTGATCCACACGAAATTCTATCATAACCAACTCGATACTTTCCATACCGAGCCATAACCGACTCTGATGCAGCCTGAGTCCATAACCTAGTCGGTTGGACCATTCCGACCAACTCTTTATGTCCACATCTCTTCATCACGTCTCAGAACCATGTAGCCACGTCCATGCACTCCGTGCACACGTGCAAACATCTTCCAATGATGTCCATGATACCTTCACATGCATTGTTCTTGATTCAATCATGCTGCGTAACCTCCTGATCAGCTCAACCACAATTCCTCCTGAATTTGGTTGTTGGACCCTCATCTCCTCCCTGAGACTAGTCCAATGGATCCCGTCACCAGCCATGACTTGAACTCAAGCAACACCTGGACATGAATAAACAACCAATCGATACGAGCCCAAGTCCTCAACTTGACTCAAGTTAGTTCTGAACACAACACCTTACGTGAGAACCTCACATAAGCATGTTGCAAAACCACAGTAACACAATATCATCCATGTCAACCAAAAACGCATCAAAGACTTAGCAAATGAATACTAAGCAATATTTCCAGGGATGTAAAGCAAGTACGACACATTGCAAATAAAAAACAGAAGCATTGCGGTCAAGTTCCGGACCTTGCCAGAGCAAACCGGACCTTGAGCCGGAGCTAACAAAAGCTAGTAGAACCTAGCGCTGGAACTAACCAGAACTAGTATAACCAAAAGCCGGAGCTAGAAAAATCAACTCGGAGCTTAGAAAAATCACACCGGAGCTATCAAAGACATGTCAGAGCTAAAGACAAAACTCAACGGAGCTAACCAAAACTAGTCGGACCTTAATAAAAAGGTGTTTTGGTGATATTCAAAACTTTTATCGTCAAAGCAAGTGTATTCACTACAAGCCAATGTATTCAGCCCACATAGGTCTTACACGCTCCTCTGCTCGACACCGCGCCGCATGCAAGGCACCACAGAGCTGCTTGTCTGCCTGCTTCATGGCGTGCCTCCTACTCCTCCCCGAGCTATAAAAACCCTCCCCCGGTCGAAGTGGACACACACCGACGCACTCGCCTCTGTTTTTCCATTTCTGCCACTGCACCGCATCGCCGCCGTCATTCCTAATGCGCTAGCCCAATGACACAAGGAATCACGGTGCTTCCAACAGCAAAAGGTGGCTTAACAAGTTGCTCTTCCTTTCCATCGAGTCCTGTGTTTGATTCCCTGCTTATATGTGTGGTATTTCGAAGTTTCCTCGGCGCTCGCGGGTGAAGCCGCTAGGGGAACTTTCTGTTCCACGAGGACAGACCACTTCAAGCACGTTTCCATCTCCCTCTTTGAAGCAATAAGGTGCGCAAAGGTACCTAGATGCTTCTTGTGAAGTTTCAGCCACTATCATGCTTCCTAGCTCCCTTATCTCAAGTTTTCCCCAAAACAGTTCATACCAATATCAATAGATTACCAGTTAAATTCCGTTTCTACGTACGATAAATTGTCAATCCAATAAGGTATTATCTCCTAGATCTCCAGGCGCATCACCTCACAAAAATTGAGAGAAAGACATCGAGAGACAAGGTCGGATTTTGAGTTTTCATGGCCGCCGGTTGAAAAGTCGTACCTCGCCGTCAAGCTTAGCTTTGCCGCCGATGTCCCCCAAATCTGACCCCCAAATCATACTCATGGTACTCTCAGGAACCTTCCCGACCTTTTCCCGAGCCTATTGACCCATTCCCGAGCATTTCCGACGAAGGCCGAAACCCTAGCTCCGCTGTCACCGTCGCGCTGCCATCTCCAGCCATCGCCGACATGATTGGACACCACCATCGGCTTGCGCAGTCGATTTTATGGTTGAGCGGTCACAAACGAGGCCGAAAGGAGGTCGACACACCTAAGTCCAGCGAAGCACCGCCACGGTTCCGACAAGAGGCGCCGCCGCGTCGAGAGGTAGTAGAAGGTGTGGGCCCCACCTGTCAGCGACACCCCTCTCGCGTGGGATCAGTTGTGGACAAGGATCCGATGTGACAGCGCGGGTTAACCCCGTGGCTGCCGGTGTGGCTCTGTTCTGATTGGCTCGATTCAAATGAAGTGGAACCGGCCCCTTTATTTAAATTTTCCAATAGAAAAATAAATTCAGATTCAATCCAAACTTAGAAAATCCGTAAATTCCAGTAGAATTATCCAAAAATTCCCAAATAAATTTTGTTAGAACCAACCTCAAGAATACTGTCCAGTGGTGCACTTGGATTTGTATGAAAAAGCCATCGAAATTGCTCCATAATTCAGATAAAAAAATGCTTAAATAATTCATTCCCACAGTTTTGTTAATTGGAAAATTTCTAATTTTGGTCAGAACCCTATTGTTAATACCTTTGATCTCCAGTAACAGTTTCAAGCTCTTTGGACTTAAAATACTGGGTTGATCAATGTTCCAAATCTCTATGTAGTATAAATTGAGAAAAATGGAAAATCAATTTCCAGAAATTTACCCAAACTTGAAAAATCAATTTCTCCCTGTAGGAAGCTTAGAAAATGGTGAAACAAATTTTCCTAGAATCAGTGAGATCCCCTCTACATGATACAACCCCTGGTAGTCATGATACGTCTCCAAAATTTCAACCAAAAATTTAGAGAAGATTATTGCTTACTATAATTTTTAAGAACAACAAACTTCCTTGATCATCTCCTGTTCTTTGCAGGAGTCTTCTATAGTCACTAGTATCTACCATAAAATTCCCAAAGCCAACTAAGATAATTATCTTATTTATCCTAGGATATTCACACTACCTCAAGCATATTAATTATTTTCAAAATCATTCATACCTAGTATATGCATATCGTGTAGTATCTGAAATCGAGGAGCAGCCGGAAGCCTTGGAGGTCCAGCTGCCAGAAACTAACATAGGCTCAGACTCGCATTCAGGCAAGCCCCCGTTTGCATTTAAGATCCTTAAGGTGTTTTGCAGTTTTATTTCACCTTACATATTTAGATGATTGTGCATTACGTTTAAGGTGTTTGACATCCACTTGCATGGCCCACAAATCCTATGGAGTCTTGGGGAGGTCTATGGCCTGTTGATTAGACACTACTATGCTTATGATCATAGGAATTCGGTAGAAGTCGAGTAGTTGGAATCTACTCGCGAGATATGAATTTTGTCACACGGGAGGTTCTGGAATGAGAAAATGGTTTATGAATATGAAATTGAGACCGAGCAGTGGGTAGATGCAGACGTGGTCTCACGTGAGTAGCCCTGCTTGTGTCGATTGAGGACCGTTTCGTGTGCGGTCCTACTGGACAAGCTTGAATTGGACCGGTGACATAATGGAGGAATGGGCTCCAGTAAACTGACGGAGCTTGATACTGGTTTGTCGAGGCATTCTGTTTCGTTTTATAGGCATGGATTGAGGGCAGCAAGGTGTAAATCAGCTGGTGGGCACGTCAGAGTACGCCCCACGCAGTGACCTTCTGCTCGTGACGGATCGACCGGTTCGACATTTGAGTGTTTAGTGAAAGGTGGCCATATACGACTAGTACTGAATTGTTATGTAGGTACTACTATAAGAACTCGCTGGCATTTCCGAAAGTGCATATGTGTCGTGTTGTTCTGGGTATGTCCTGATTGCAATCACCATCCCTCGCGGTAATAGAGTACCACTTGTTCACCGCGCCTTGACGTAGTAAATACTAAAGAAGTCAAGAGAATATGATATATTGGTTTACAAATTGCTTGGACAACATTGTTTGGCTTAGAGATAGTACAATTAAAAGTTTACAGTTTCCTCATACTTTACCTGTAATAGCATTATGTGCTTTGTGCACATCATATCATCGGCAAAGCGTTTCTTGTTTGATTGTGGAGTCTATGATGTGCCGTGCCTGAAGAATGTCATGTGCTGATTAAAACATGACTATAAGGATCTATTTGTAGGCGAGTCCTTATGCTTTACATACCTATGTTTAGTGTTCACCCTTGCATATGTCTAGTGAGACGGTTTAGTCTTGCTGAGCCTTATGATCACGTTTGCAGTTAATGAGTTTTTGCAGATTATACGACTGATGACAGGTTTGATGATGAGGCTGCACCCCCTCCAGAGTTTACAGCCGAGTGGGAACCCTGCACGCCGCCGTGAATTGTGTGTTGCTAGTGCGAAGTATCCAGGGCATGGATGACTTTGCTTTTGCATATCTAGTGCTAAGAGCGTAGCTATGATGTATAGTTCTTTTCTCTTCCGCTAGTATTTTAAAAACTTCCGCTGTGCTTTTAAATAAAGACTTGGTATTGTAAATTTATTCTCGTTCTATTATTGTATATTGTTGGGTGTCGCATCGCACGACACCACCCAATGAGATCCTTGGAGGTCGGGATTCCGGTCCCCACAGACATGGTATCAGAGCATCATTGGGAAAAGTGTACATGGAAAGAACATATTTTCAAAAAATTAAGATTTGAGTGAGAAATTAGTTATATGCCCATATAAGGAGTATTACTAGTATAAGATATAAAGGTGGTAAACTAACTTATATGTTATTAATTCTGTAACGACACTCCGACGTCAGGTAATAGGTAAGGTACGCCACTGTAAGCGGATCAATTGTGGTAAGCTAAACTTGCGAGAGGTAGCATGGAAGTCTTTCTGTGGCTTGGCACGGAAATGTTAATAGGAGTCTCTGAAGCTTTCTATGTTTCTGAGAACCTATGACATGCGGTACCCCAGCGTGCTTCAAAGTTAGTGGGAGCCCCCGTCGGGTGGTGTATAACCCGATAGTATGCCTCTCTAGAATCATTCATATTCTATGGGAGCATGCGAAACACGTATGCCCGAGCGTGTATAAGCCGGTTCATATGGGAGTCTTTGCTGTACAGACATATTACAGCCATGTACCTCGAGACATGATATTGCTCCAGGCCGACTCACACCAGAGTCATATGCATTTACTTTCATATATATTATTGTGACTATCTGTCATATTTCCCCGTGCCGCCCTTGAGGTGTGAAAGGGGATTGTTTGTCTTTTGCAGCATTGACTACGGTAGCGACCCGTGTAGCACACGTTTGCGAGTGAACGATACTAGTATCACCTATAAAACGTATCCGGAAATACCGGTTAGAATTTTCTTTGGTGAGGCACGTAGTACCGTCGGTATCAACTTTGATACTTGACCATCCCTAAAAACGACAAAAATGGATGCATTATATCATGGAAAGTCTGACTATCAGGTGCTGGTAGGTTTGGACTCCGCAAAATGAGTTTTGATTCGAAATTGGGTTAGTGCCAAGATTCTTTATTTCTGGCTAAAGTTTGCTCAACTTCACCAGGTTGTAGTCTTGGATAGTTAGGAATAAACATAGGGGTATGCTATATTTATGAAAAGTTCTCGAAGACCTCTACTATTTTTCTGTTGACCATCAAGGCAGAAAAGCTTGATAATCTGTTGAAATTTGGGGTATGCTTAAATTACTCCAGATAACCCTACCATTGTACCAGTCTCAGTAATTTTGCTATAACTCACTGTAGAAACATCTTCTGCCTTATTGTGATATATATATCTGAAAAGGGGAGAAGCAGATCTACAGTTTTGTTATTTAAGTTCCTCTTGATTCAAATTGGAGGCAATTCAAATTTCGAGCTCAAAGCAGTGAACTACAGGGCTGCTGTTGAACAACAGTCAGTTCATCTGTCAAGTTTAGGTAGCTTTAGCTTTTGATCCAGAATAGTGACATTGTCATATATATACATTTCTAGAAAGCTTAGCAAGCCCTGTATCAACTTCTTGTTGTACTCGTGGCCTAAATCTTGGTATAGCTGTGTTAAATTCCTATGGTTGCAAACTTGGTTCTGGCAGATCAGAACTTGAACAGTTGACACATAGTTTAGAATTAGCACACTATACCTATGTAACAAATGTTTCATGGCCGAAATATTTTACCTCTGGATTGTTAACTTGATGTTATACGATGTTTATATTGTCATTACCTCAATATATTGTCATGATATACCTGTATAAATTGTGGAAATCACCACATATACAGGAGAGGTTCTGTCAAAATTTCCAGAAAATTTGGGTCAAATTTAAACCTGTATAGATTCTATTTCCTAGATCATCTGGAGCTGTATGAGTACAACTTTTGTATTCAACTCCGCGGCTGTTTCTGACGTTTCCTGTATAAAAATTTTCAATTTATACAGGAAGGTCAGCTGGAATAGACTGTGATTGCAACTCCAGTTTTAAGAATTTTTGGGAGTTGGAAACTTTCTCACTGTTCCAGTATTCTTTTCTATAAATGACGGATGTGAGGATGCTACTAACGGATGGATGGATATTGTCCACTTGCGCTAGCCATCCGTTTTTCCCAAGTATGCTGCGGGAAGTGCTCCAACAGTTTGGCTTCATCGAGATGCCATGCTATTGGGGTAGAGAAACGATTGACAGAGGCGTTCGGTCATGCACCATCTTGGTAGACATCCCATCTAGTCCACATCGTTATGGATGGGCTCCTTCCTCGGTTACTATCAAGGGGGCTCATTTGGAGGACACTTGGGCAATCGCAGCGGGCGAGGCACTTATAAAGCTTTGTGAGCTTCATCAAGATGCCATGGCTGGGACTCAATTTGCCCTTATTCCGGTCCTGGTGTGGCTGGTTTTGAGTGGCAGCGTCGTATGGTTTCTGCCTATACACCGTATGGTGACACAACCTCGACGACACTTGGGACGTATGCGGCTGCGTCCAATATGGTTCTACACATGGCGCAGTTATTCTGGAGCAAGTCGAAGCCTTGCGGGAAGCGACTGATCGGGGAGATACTCTTGATTATATCATCGAGAATCTACGTTCGCTCCTAGCCCCAGCAAATCACCGGCTAAATAAGTGCGAGAGTCAGCTGCATTATGCTCGCATTATGCTACGGAAAGCTCGTGCCGAACAATGGCAAGCTCGCACTGAACTGCAGCAAGCTCGTGGTGAGTTGCAAGCAATTAGTTAGAGGTGCAACAACAGCAGGAGCAGCTGTTAGTAGTCACTGAAGAGCGGGACACCGCCATTGAGACAGCTCAGAATTGGGAGCTTGAGGCAGAGCAACTTCAGGATAATGTGATTGAGGCCAAAGCACAATTGCAACCAGTGGTTTATCCACCAGCCCATAATATACCACTAATTATGGGTGAAAATTTTCCTTCAAATGACAAAAAAGAAGAAGAAGATCCCGAGGAACTCGAGTACGTCGAGTACGACATATTGGAGTGGGATGTGGCAGCATTTCTGCCGTCACAAGGCAACTTATAGTTTCATAGTTGCTCGTGTTCATTTTGTGGTCATGTTTGTATCATATTAAGAATAGCAGTGGTTATGTCTAAGATGACAAGACATGTATGACATCTCATGGGGACCAACTATGGTAGAGATGAACTTCTGTAGGTGGAGTCCATCGTTTTGGAGTACACTACTGTAAACTTGGTCATGAGATAGTATATCTTGTATAAAGTTTGTACTTTATCAATATATGTGAATGTTATGCACTTATTTCCTTGCCAATAAGTCATGCTACTGAATGATAAAATGGATAAAGAAAAAGAAAACATGTGCTAATTTTAGGTCATTTGGATGCAGAATGGTGCGTACTCGCTTGATGCCTGAAATGGGAGGATCCAATCATGGTCGTGAGGACGAATCTCCGACCCAGGAGACAACTGCTACACCGCAGCAACGAGTTCCTCCACCACCACTCAAAACAGCAGGTTGTACATTCGGTTCAATATGTGCATCAAATTTTGCATGAAAGTTATGAGATCTAGCAACCATTCTTTCCCTTTTCTGTTGTTTAGCTAGTCTATAACAAAAATCTATGACATTACCATCTCTACCACAGTAGGTACAATGAAATTTAACTTTGTGTTTGTGTCTAGATGAGCAAACAACATTTTTATTTGAAACCGAATGAGACAATACTCCTGCAGATTTGAAAATCACTTCTTTTTGTTTAGGAACTGTTTGAATCAAACCACTTCCTAATGACTTTACAATTTTAGGTGAATGTGCCTTAGCATGAGCATGAGAATCAAAACCTAAACCAGTTTTATCATTGCAAGACTTGGATGAATTCAACAGCAAGTTTAGGTTCTTATTCCCATTACAAACCGATCAAATGTCTTATGCACGTTATCAAGTTTATTGGACAGATCAAGGCAATTTTCACATGAAGTTTTTCCTTTTAATTTGCAATTGGAACAATATTTAACTTCATGACAACGTAAAGCATTGTTCAATATAGAGATTTCATTCATAGCATCTTGCAGTTTCTTATCAAGATCATCACAACTAGAACAATGCAAATCAATTGTAGAACAAGAAGCATCTTATAAGTTTCCAATATTAAGTGCAACAAGCTTTTTGTTCTTTTCAATTTCAAGTTCAAGTTTATCAAGTGTGGAGGTATGTGCACTTCTTAGGGAGGACAATTGTTCATATATTAAGTCACATGAAGAACAAGAATCATCACTAGGAATCAAGGATTTCAAACGATTAATTTTAGATTCTAGTGACTCAATTTTAACAGCATTGTCCCTAAGTTTGTCCTTTTTCTTAACAATAACAGTGGCACGAGAAATAGCATCACACATTTCTTCGCAAGTAGGACATACCTCTTCATTGTCGCTGTTGTGTTCTGCCTCCTCCATACTTGATCTTGACTTACCCGCCATGAAGCACAAGTTTGCCAAATCATCTTCATCTTCATCACTTCCAATGTCCACATCGCTTGAGCCAAGTTCTTGGAGTGCTGAGATAAAACTGTTCACCAGTTGGCGACCTGTAAAGCCCTTCTGTTTCTTCTTATCGTTTGTTGAGGAGTGCCTTATCCTTGATTGTTTTTCTTCCCGGGAGGTAGGACCTGAAAGGTTAGGATAATCTGTACGAAAGTGTCCTGTCTTACCACATTCGAAGCATCGTTGAGGTTCGAAGCTTCCTCTCCTTCTAGTTCTCACATTTTGCAATGCTTTTGAGAACCGGGTAGAGATGAGTGCTAGCGCCTCCTCTGGAAACTCCTCAATCTATTCAAGGGTTAGAGAGGACAGCAAAGCAAGTATACCACAAGATGATGTTTGACCGGAGGTAGGCATGTCACATTGAGAAACAAAAGCAATAGACTTGTTGGGGTTCTTACATGAGATTATATCAATTTCATGAGTTTTTAACTTGGAATATAGCACATCTAAAGTAAGTGAACTCATGACAGTAGATTCACGAATAGACGTGACTTTCATATCCCAAATTGACATATCTAATGCACTTAGCAATTGCCTAGCATTTTCAGCATATGAAAATTAACATTGACATTATGCAAGATGTTGAGAATCTTATTAAAGCGAGTGAAAAGTTCATCAATAGACTCACCGGGTTGTATCTCGAAGCGCATGTATTCTTTCTTGAACATGTCTTGCCTTACCTCTTTGATCGTGTTGGATCCTTCGTGGTAGTCACAAAGTGCTTTCCAAACATCATATGCAGATCGGAGGTGTGCAACACGGTCGAAGTCGCTTTGTGTTAATCCTTTTATGATCAAGTTCCGAGCCTCGTTGTTGTTGTCGACATCTCTCAGATTTGTAGCTGTAACTTGATCATTTCATGGCACTTCGTAAGTCTTGTATACCTTCTCCCATATTGCAAAGCCTTTTTCCTGGATGAAAGCCTCCATGCGTGCCTTCTAAACCTAAAAATCAATACCAGCGAGCACACAAGGTTTGGCAGAGTACCTCTCCATGATGGTTAGTCAAAAACACGTGCAAATCAGAAAGATTAGAGCACCGTGGCTCTGATATCAATTGTAAGATCGAAGAGCACGTGAAAAGCTACCAGAGGGGAGTGAATGGTAGATTTAAAAATCTTACGCAGCGGAAACAATTAAACCCCAACCCCTTCGACAGTAAAGTGATCCGAAAAAAACAGTTCTAGAACGCTGCAAAGAAACTTGTGTAGATCATAGACCACAAATCCAATGACCGTAAAATTTTAACAGATGATAGATAATCAAGTCGTGAAGACAACCCAAAAAGAATCACGTCAATTGGATCTGTAAAACTCGAGTTATGATAAAACCACCGATGAAAGGTAGTACTATTCAGAAACTCGATGAGTAAAACTTGTCTGGAACAAGTCGGACGAACAAGGCACAAAAGTTCCTTCAAACAATGAATTTTATTCAATATAACACAAGAGGAACAGCCCCAAAGTCTTGCACCACGAGCTCTGGGCTCCCTTGCTTATATAACCAGCTCGAAAGCCAACTCAACTCAAATCAAAACCTAATCCTACTCTGTTCACGAATCGTAACTTTCCATAACTGCTTAGGATTCTTCTATACGCAGATAGAAGCAATCTTAAGACTTCCAAACACCTTAGGAATGTATCCCACATTCCTAAACAACTCAAATTCGTGATCCACACGAAATTCTATCATAACCAACTCGATACTTTCCATACCGAGCCATAACCGACTCTGCTGCAGCCTGAGTCCATAACCTAGTCGGTTGGACCATTCCGACCAACTCTTTATGTCCACATCTCTTCATCACGTCTCAGAACCATGTAGCCACGTCCATGCACTCCGTGCACACGTGCAAACATCTTCCAATGATGTCCATGATACCTTCACATGCATTGTTCTTGATTCAATCATGTTGCGTAACCTCCTGATCAGCTCAACCACAATTCCTCCTGAATTTGGTTGTTGGAACCTCATCTCCTCCCTGAGACTAGTCCAATGGATCCCGTCACCAGCCATGACTTGAACTCAAGCAACACCTGCACATGAATAAACAACCAATCCATACGAGCCCAAGTCCTCAACTTGACTCAAGTTAGTTCCGAACACAACACCTTACGTGAGAACCTCATATAAGCATGTTGCAAAACCACAGTAACACAATATCATCCATGTCAACCAAAAACGCATCAAAGACTTAGCAAATGAATACTAAGCAATATTTCCAGGGATGTAAAGCAAGTACGACACATTGCAAATAAAAAACAGAAGCATTGCGGTCATGTTCCGGACCTTGCCAGAGCAAACCGGACCTTGAGCCAGAGCTAACAAAAGCTAGTAGAACCTAGCGCTGGAACTAACCAGAACTAGTATAACCAAAAGCCGGAGCTAGAAAAATGAACTTGGAGCCTAGAAAAAACACACCGGAGCTATCAAAGACATGTCAGAGCTAAAGACAAAACTCAACGGAGCTAACCAAAACTAGTCGGACCTTAATAAAAAGGTGTTTTGGTGATATTCAAAACTTTTATCGTCAAAGCAAGTGTATTCACTACAAGCCAATGTATTCAGCCCACATAGGTCTTACACGCTCCTCTGCTCGACACCGCGCCGCATGCAAGGCACCACAGAGCTGCTTGTCTGCCTGCTTCATGGCATGCCTCCTACTCCTCCCCGAGCTATAAAAACCCTCCCCCGGTCGAAGTGGACACACACCGACGCACTCGCCTCTGTTTTTCCATTTCTGCCACTGCACCGCATCGCCGCCATCATTCCTAATGCGCCAGCCCAACGACGCAAGGAATCACGGTGCTTCCAACAGCAAAAGGTGGCTTAACAAGTTGCTCTTCCTTTCCATCGAGTCCTTTGTTTGATTCCCTGCTTATATGTGTGGTATTTCGAAGTTTCCTCGGCGCTCGCGGGTGAAGCCGCCAGGGGAACTTTCTGTTCCACGAGGACAGACCACTTCAAGCACGTTTCCATCTCCCTCTTTGAAGCAATAAGGTGCGCAAAGGTACCTAGATGCTTCTTGTGAAGTTTCAGCCACTATCATGCTTCCTAGCTCCCTTATCTCAAGTTTTCCCCAAAACAGTTCATACCAATATCAATAGATTACCAGTTAAATTCCGTTTCTACATACGATAAATTGTCAATCCAATAAGGTATTATCTCCTAGATCTCCAGGCGCATCACCTCACAAAAATTGAGAGAAAGACATCGAGAGACGAGGTCGGATTTTGAGTTTTCATGGCCGCCGGTTGAAAAGTCGTACCTCGCCGTCAAGCTTAGCTTTGCCGCCGATGTCCCCCCAATCTGACCCCCAAATCATACTCCTGGTACTCTCAGGAACCTTCCCGACCTTTTCCCGAGCCTATTGACCCATTCCCGAGCATTTCCGACGAAGGCCGAAACCCTAGCTCCGCTGTCACCGTCGCGCTGCCGTCTCCGGCCATCGCCGACATGATTGGACACCACCATCGGCTTGCGCAGTCGATTTTATGGTTGAGCGGTCACAACGAGGCCGAAAGGAGGTCGACACACCTAAGTCCAGCGAAGCACCGCCACGTTTTCGACAAGAGGCGCCGCCGCGTCGAGAGGTAGTAGAAGGTGTGGGTCCCACCTGTCAGCGACACCCCTCTTGCGTGGGATCAGTTGTGGACAAGGATCCGATGTGACAGCGCGGGTTAACCCCGTGGCTGCCGGTGTGGCTCTGTTCTGATTGGCTCGATTCAAATGAAGTGGAACCGGCTCCTTTATTTGAATTTTCCAATAGAAAAATAAATTCAGATTCAATCCAAACTTAGAAAATCCATAAATTCCAGTAGAATTATCCAAAAAATCCCAAATAAATTTTGTTAGAACCAACCTCAAGAATACTGTCTAGTGGTGCACTTGGATTTGTATGAAAAAGCCATTGAAATTGCTCCATAATTCAGATAAGGAAAATGCTTAAATAATTCATTCCCACAGTTTTGTTAATTGGAAAATTTCTAATTTTGGTCAGAACCCTATTGTTAATACCTTTGATCTCCAGTAACAGTTTCAAGCTCTTTGGACTTAAAATACTGGGTTGATCAATGTTCCAAATCTCTATGTAGTATAAATTGAGAAAAATGGAAAATCAATTTCCAGAAATTTACCCAAACTTGAAAAATCAATTTCTCCCTGTAGGAAGCTTAGAAAATGGTGAAACAAATTTTCCTAGAATCAGTGAGATCCCCTCTACATGATACAACCCCTGGTAGTCATGATACGTCTCCAAAATTTCAACCAAAAATTTAGAGAAGATTATTGCTTACTATAATTTTTAAGAACAACAAACTTCCTTGATCATCTCCTGTTCTTTGCAGGAGTCTTCTATAGTCACTAGTATCTACCATAAAATTCCCAAAGCCAACTAAGATAATTATCTTATTTATCCTAGGATATTCACACTACCTCAAGCATATTAATTATTTTCAAAATCATTCATACCTAGTATATGCATATCGTGTAGTATCTGAAATCGAGGAGCAGCCAGAAGCCTTGGAGGTCCAGCTGCCAGAAACTAACATAGGCTCAGACTCGCATTCAGGCAAGCCCCCGTTTGCATTTAAGATCCTTAAGGTGTTTTGCAGTTTTATTTCACCTTACATATTTAGATGATTGTGCATTACGTTTAAGGTGTTTGACATCCACTTGCATGGCCCACAAATCCTATGGAGTCTTGGGGAGGTCTATGGCCTGTTGATTAGACACTGCTATGCTTATGATCATAGGAATTCGGTAGAAGTCGAGTAGTTGGAATCTACTCGCGAGATATGAATTTTGTCACACGGGAGGTTCTGGAATGAGAATATGGTTTATGAATATGAAATTGAGACCGAGCAGTGGGTAGATGCAGACGTGGTCTCACGTGAGTAGCCCTGCTTGTGTCGATTGAGGACCGTTTCGTGTGCGGTCCTACTGGACAAGCTTGAATTGTACCGGTGACATAATGGAGGAATGGGCTCCAGTAAACTGACGGAGCTTGATACTGGTTTGTCGAGGCATTCCGTTTCGTTTTATAGGCATGGATTGAGGGCAGCAAGGTGTAAATCAGCTGGTGGGCACGTCAGAGTACGCCCCACGCAGTGACCTTCTGCTCGTGACGGATCGCCCGGTTCGACATTTGAGTGTTTAGTGAAAGGTGGCCATATACGACTAGTACTGAACTGTTATGTAGGTACTGCTATAAGAACTCGCTGGCATTTCCGAAAGTGCATATGTGTCGTGTTGTTCTGGGTATGTCCTGATTGCAATCACCGTCCCTCGCGGTAATAGAGTACCACTTGTTCACCGCGCCTTGACGTAGTAAATACTAAAGAAGTCAAGAGAATATGATATATTGGTTTATAAATTGCTTGGACAACATTATTTGGCTTAGAGATAGTACAATTAAAAGTTTACAGTTTCCTCATACTTTACCTGTAATAGCATTATGTGCTTTGTGCACATCATATCATCGGCAAAGCGTTTCTTGTTTGATTGTGGAGTCTATGATGTGCCGTGCCTGAAGAATGTCATGTGCTGATTAAAACATGACTATAAGGATCCACTTGTAGGCGAGTCCTTATGCTTTACTTACCTATGTTTAGTGTTCACCCTTGCATATGTCTAGTGAGACGGTTTAGTCTTGCTGAGCCTTATGATCACGTTTGCAGTTAATGAGTTTTTGCAGATTATACGACTGATGACGGGTTTGATGATGAGGCTGCACCCCCTCCAGAGTTTACAGCCGAGTGGGAACCCTGCACGCCGCCGTGAATTGTGTGTTGCTAGTGCGAAGTATCCAGGGCATGGATGACTTTGCTTTTGCATATCTAGTGCTAAGAGCGTAGCTATGATGTATAGTTCTTTTCTCTTCCGCTAGTATTTTAAAAACTTCCGCTGTGCTTTTAAATAAAGACTTGGTATTGTAAATTTGTTCTCGTTCTATTCTTGTATATTGTTGGGTGTCGCATCGCACGACACCACCCAATGAGATCCTTGGAGATCGGGATTCCGGTCCCCACAGACACGGTATCAGAGCATCATTGGGAACAGTGTACATGGAAAGAACATATTTTCAAAAAATTAAGATTTGAGTGAGAAATTAGTTATATGCCCATATAAGGAGTATTACTAGTATAAGATATAAAGGTGGTAAACTAACTTATATGTTATTAATTCTGTAACGACACTCCGTTGTCAGGTAATAGGTAAGGTACGCCACTGTAAGCGGATCAATTGTGGTAAGCTAAACTTGCGAGAGGTAGCATGGAAGTCTTTCCGTGGCTTGGCACGGAAATGTTAATAGGAGTCTCTGAAGCTTTCTATGTTTCGGAGAACCTATGACATGCGGTACCCCAGCGTGCTTCAAAGTTAGTGGGAGCCCCCGTCGGGTGGTGTATAACCCGATAGTATGCCTCTCTAGAATCATTCATATTCTATGGGAGCATGCGAAACACGTATGCCCGAGCGTGTATAAGCCGGTTCATACGGGAGTCTTTGCTGTACAGACATATTACAGCCATGTACCTCGAGACATGATATCGCTCGAGGCCGACTCACACCAGAGTCATATGCATTTACTTTCATATATATTATTGTGACTGTCTGTCATATTTCCCCGTGCCGCCCTTGAGGTGTGAAAGGGGATTGTTTGTCTTTTGCAGCATTGACTACGGTAGCGACCCGTGTAGCACACGTTTGCGAGTGAACGATACTAGTACCACCTATAAAATGTATCCGGAAATACCGGTTAGAATTTTCTTTGGTGAGGCACATAGTACCGTCGGTATCAACTTTGATACTTGACCATCCCTAAAAACGACAAAAATGGATGCATTATATCATGGAAAGTCTGACTATCAGGTGCTGGTAGGTTTGGACTCTGCAAAATGAGTTTTGATTCGAAATTGGGTTAGCGCCAAGATTCTTTATTTCTGGCTAAAGTTTGCTCAACTTCGCCAGGTTGTAGTCTTGGATAGTTAGGAATAAACATAGGGGTATGCTATATTTATGAAAAGTTCTCCAAGACCTCTACTATTTTTCTGTTGACCATCAAGGCAGAAAAGCTTGATAATCTGTTGAAATTTGGGGTATGCTTAAATTACTTCAGATAACCCTACCATTGTACCAGTCTCAGTTATTTTGCTATAACTCACTGTAGAAAAATCTTCTGCCTTATTGTGATATATATATCTGAAAAGGGGAGAAGCAGATCTACAGTTTTGTTATTTAAGTTCCTCTTGATTCAAATTGGAGGCAATTCAAATTTCAAGCTCAAAGCAGTGAACTACAGGGCTGCTGTTGAACAACAGTCAGTTCATCTGTCAAGTTTAGGTAGCTTTAGCTTTTGATCCAGAATAGTGACATTGTCATATATATACATTTCTAGAAAGCTTAGCAAGCCCTCTATCAACTTTGTGTTGTACTCGTGGCCTAAATCTTGGTATAGCTGTGTTAAATTCCTATGGTTGCAAACTTGGTTTTGGCAGATCAGAACTTGAACAGTTGGCACATAGTTTAGAATTAGCACACTATACCTATGTAACAAATGTTTCATGGCCGAAATATTTTACCTCTGGATTGTTAACTTGATGTTATACGATGTTTATATTGTCATTACCTCAATATATTGTCATGATATACCTGTATAAATTGTGGAAATCACCACATATACAGGAGAGGTTCTGTCAAAATTTCCAGAAAATTTGGGTCAAATTTAAACCTGTATAGATTCTATTTCCTAGCTCATCTGGAGCTGTATGAGTACAACTTTTGTATTCAACTCCGCGGCTGTTTCTGACGTTTCCTGTATAAAAATTTTCAATTTATACAGGAAGGTCAGCTGGAATAGACTGTGATTGCAACTCCAGTTTTAAGAATTTTTGGGAGTTGGAAACTTTCTCACTGTTCCAGTATTCTTTTCTATAAATGACGGATGTGAGGATGCTACTAACGGATGGATGGATATTGTCCACTTGCGCTAGCCATCCGTTTTTCCCAAGTATGCTGCGGGAAGTGCTCCAACAGTTTGGCTTCATGGAGATGCCATGCTATTGGGGTAGAGAAACGATTGACAGAGGCGTTCGGTCATGCACCATCTTGGTAGACATCCCATCTAGTCCACGTTGTTATGGATGGGCTCCTTCCTCGGTTACTATCAAGGGGGCTCATTTGGAGGACACTTGGGCAATTGCAGCGGGCGAGGCACTTATAAAGCTTTGTGAGCTTCATCAAGATGCCATGGCTGGGACTCAATTTGCCCTTATTCCGGTCCTGGTGTGGCTGGTTTTGAGTGGCAGCGTCGTATGGTTTCTGCCTATACACCGTATGGTGACACAACCTCGACGACACTTGGGACGTATGCGGCTGCGTCCAATATGGTTCTACACATGGCGCAGTTATTCTGGAGCAAGTCGAAGCCTTGCGGGAAGCGACTGATAGGGGAGATACTCTTGATTATATCATCGAGAATCTACGTTCGCTCCTAGCCCCAGCAAATCACCGGCTAAATAAGTGCGAGAGTCAGCTGCAATATGCTCGCATTATGCTACGGAAAGCTCGTGCTGAACAACGGCAAGCTCGCACTGAACTGCAGCAAGCTCGTGGTGAGTTGCAAGCAATTAGTTAGAGGTGCAACAACAGCAGGAGCAGCTGTTAGTAGTCACTGAAGAGCGGGACACCGCCATTGAGACAGCTCAGAATTGGGAGCTTGAGGCAGAGCAACTTCAGGATAATGTGATTGAGGCCAAAGCACAATTGCAACCAGTGGTGTATCCACCAGCCCATAATATACCACTAATTATGGGTGAAAATTTTCCTTCGAATGACGAAAAAGTAGAAGAAGATCCCGAGGAACTCGAGTACGTCGAGTACGACGTATTGGAGTGGGATGTGGCAGCATTTCTGCCGTCACAAAGCAACTTATAGTTTCATAGTTGCTCGTGTTCATTTTGTGGTCATGTTTGTATCATATTAAGAATAGCAGTGGTTATGTCTAAGATGACAAGACATGTATGACATCTCATGGGGACCAAGTATGGTAGAGATGAACTTCTGTAGGTGGAGTCCATCGTTTTGGAGTACACTACTGTAAACTTGGTCATGAGATAGTATATCTTGTATAAAGTTTGTACTTTATCAATATATGTGAATGTTATGCACTTATTTCCTTGCCAATAAGTCATGCTACTGAATGATAAAATGGATAAAGAAAAAGAAAACATGTGCTGATTTTAGGTCATTTGGATGCAGAATGGTGCGTACTCGCTTGATGCCTGAAATGGGAGGATCCAATCATGGTCGTGAGGACGAATCTCCGACCCAGGAGACAACTGCTACACCGCAGCAACGAGTTCCTCCACCACCACCTCCTGAACTTCCATGGAGTCTAGCAGAGGTTCTTGCCGCAGTGCTTGGCTCGCGCGATGAGCAAACAGAGTTACTATGGACTTTGGACCAGCATTCGTCTCGTCAAGGAGGGCGACCAGATGCGGGTCCACAACAGCTTTCTCCGAGTTCATACTTGAACTTTATGTCAACACACCCGCCGGTCTTCGTGGAGGTCGTTGAACCATTGTAGGCGGACAACTGGCTCCGCTCTATTGAAGGGAAGTTCGGTTTGTTACGAGTAACGGAACGTCAGAAGACCCTGTTCGCGGCCCAACAACTACAAGGGTCCGCTGGTGCGTGGTGGGTGAATTACCTTGTCGCATGACCAGTCGGCTCTGCCGCGAGCTGAGAGGAGTACTGGGAGGCGTTCCGCGCCCATCACATACCTCCCGGTGTTATGAGGAGAAAGCTTCAAGAGTTCTTGGAGCTAAAACAAGGAGGAAGGAGTTCTTACGAGTACTCCAAGATATTCAACCACTTGGGTCAATATGCTCAGGACCAAGTGAATACTGAAGATCAGAAGCGGGAATGCTTCTATCATGGTTTGAACCCCAAGATGAAGGACAAGCTTGCCTTGTTCAACAGCGGCAACTTCAACAACATGGTCAATGCCGCAATCGTACAGGAGGACGCTACTAGGGAGCTGTTCTCCGACAAGAAGAAAAGGAGTGCTCCACAGGGCAGCGCAGGAGGTACTCCTCAGAAATACCGCATGGTGTATGGATCACCATCCGGCCAGAGGTGGAAGCCGCCATCGCAACCACCGATGTTTCATGGTTGCCCATTCAACAACGCCGGCTTCCACCCACAACAACAACTAGGGGCGATTCCGCGTGCACCTCTACCTCCACCGCGTGCACTGGGATTCCATCCTCCATTCCTTGCCGGCCAGAACCTATACACATGTTATACGTGTGGACGTACGTGACACTTCTCCAAGGACTGCCCGCAGAGCGGAGGACAGTCATCGTACCAGGGGGCAAACCAGTCTCGTAACCAGCCCAAGAAGCCAACCACCAGAACCGGCAACGTCCACCATCTCGCCATCGAGGACGTTCCAGAAGGCGCACCCATACTCACGGGTACGTTCTCTCTCATTGGTCATCACATAGTCATCCCTTTTGACTCCGGTGCCTCCCACAATTTTATTAGCAAATCTTATGTCAATCAATACCAGTTGCCTATCTGTTCCACAAAAACCTCATATATGATTTGTTCTTCGGGAGGAAAAGTAGTTGCAGATAAGATGGTCCATAGGGTACCTCTTAATCTTGGTGGGAACATATACCCTATCTGTCTCATTATACTAGAGCATCAGAAGTTAGATGTCATCTTAGGGATGGCATGGTTGCAATACAACGGTGCTATTATTGACATCATTCCTCGGTGGATATATCTAAATTCTCCGCTCCACTCTCCCCAAAATCTCACTCTGGAGAGTAATATCCACGTGCCTCCAACTGCTGATAACACTGAAGCCTGTAAACTCGAAGATATTCCAGTAGTATGTGAGTATCCGGATGTTTTCCCCGAAGATCTCCCTGGTATGCCACCAGAAAGAGATGTCGACTTTAAGATTGAACTTGTACCGGGAACAGTGCCAATCTCGAGAAAGACGTATAAGATGGCACCTAAAGAACTTGCAGAACTGAAAGAGAAGCTGAAGAAACTTTTGGACAAGGGTTTCATTCGTCCAAGTTCATCACCTTGGGGCTTTTTTGCATTGTTCGTGGAAATGAAGGATAAAACATTAAGACTATGTGTGGACTATTGTCCACTCAATGCTGTCACGATCAAGAACAAGTATCCACTACCCCGTATCGATATTCTGTTTGACCAGTTGTTAGGTGCTCGGGTATTTTTGAAGATGAATCTTCGCTCTGGTTATTATCAGATCAGGATTCGACCAGAGGATATACCTAAGACAACATTCTCGACGAGGTATGGATTATATGAGTACCTTGTCATGTCCTTCGGATTAACCAATGCACCGGCCCATTTCATGTATCGCATCAATTCGGTATTCATGCCGGATTTGGACAAGTTTGTCGTGGTCTTTATCGACGACATCCTTGTATACTCAAAATCTGAAGAAGAACATGCACAACATTTGCACATCGTGCTTCAGCGATTGCGGGACCACAAGTTGTACGCTAAGTTCAGCAAATGTGAGTTCTGGATTAACAAGTACCATTTCTAGGGCACATCATCTCTGTCGAAGGAATTGCAGTTGATCCAAGCAGGATTAAGCAAGTGCTCAAATGGGAGTCTCCTAAGTCAGTGCATGAAGTTCGAAGTTTCCTCGGTTTAGCAGGATATTACCAAAGGTTCATCCCAAGCTTTTCCAAGATATATAAACCAATGACGAAACTTCTGAAGAAAGGAAAGAAATATGCATGGACAAAAGAATGTGAGGATGGTTTTCAAGCATTAGTAAAACAGCTCACAACAGCACCAATATTAGCCCAACCAGACACAACAAGATCCTTTGATGTTTATTGTGATGCCTCTGGAATTGGTCTGGGCTGCATTTTAGTGCAAGACAGAAGGGTGGTCACTTATGGATCACGGCAGCTTCAGAACCATGAGCAGCATTATCCAACTCATGATCTTGAGCTAGCTGCCGTAGTACTAGCATTAAAGATGTGGAGACACTATCTATTGGGCAACCTAGTACATCTCTACAACGATCACAAAATCTTGAAGTACATCTTCACCCAGAAAGAATTGAATATGCGACAACGAAGATGGTTGGAGTTAATCAAAGACTATGAGATTGAAATCCACTACCATCCCAGAAAGGCAAATGTAGTCGCAGATGCGCTAAGTCGCAAGTCCCATATCAATAACATATCTATCACCTTGATATAGGAAGAAGAACCAAGTCTCTACTTGGTTTCGTATGGGGCGCTGTACAACCTAGCCCTCATTCATACCATAAGGGAGAAGATTGTGGAGGCTCAGAAGGAAGACAAGGGCATATAGTATATTCGCCAACAAATGAAGACGGGAGAAATGAAGTGTTTCCGAGGTGACGATGACGGTACCATCTGGTTCAAAGACCGCATCGTGGTACCCCGCAATGTGGAACTTCAGAAGAAAATTTTGGACGAGGCTCATTTGTCCAAATATTCTATTCATCCAGGGAGTAACAAAATTTACCAAGACTTGAAGAAGAAATTTTGGTGGACTCGGATGAGGAGGGAAATAGCAAAGTATGTATCCGAATGTGATACGTGTCGACGAGTGAAAGCCGACCATCTGAAAGCAGCCGGACAACTACAACCGTTAAGCATACCTGCCTGGAATGGGAGGACATCAGCATGGATTTCATTGTTGGGTTACCTCTCACTTTTCGCAAACATGACTCGATTTGGGTGATAGTCGGCCGACTCACCAAGTCGGCTCACATTATTCCAGTCAATGTCAAGTATGTGGCACGACAATATGTAGAGCTGTATATTGCCAGGATCTTATGCTTACACGGAGTACCCCGCACTATCATATCAGATCGTGGAACCTTGTTTGTTGCTCAATTTTGGGAGCAGCTCCACGCATCTCTGGGTACCAAATTGATTCGAAGCTCAGCTTACCATCCATAGACTGATGGCCAAACGGAACGAGTAAACCAAGTACTGGAGGATATGCTCCATGCCTGTGCCATCGACCATGTTAAGAACTGGGATGATCATCTACCATTTGCGGATTTTTCATACAACAATGGTTATCAGACTAGCATCCAAATGGTACCATATGAAGATCCTTATGGCCGGAAGTGCCGCACACCTTTGAACTGGTGTGAATCCGGTGAACGAGTAACATATGGTATAGACTTTGTAAAGGAAGCCGAAGATCGAGTACGAGTTATTCAAGCCAACCTCAAGGCTGATCAGTCTCGTCAGAAAAGCTATGCGGATAAACGACGTCGACCACTTCACTTTGATATCGGGGATAACGTTTACCTTCGTGTATCTCCAATGAAAGGGATTCATTGCTTCGGAGTAAAAGGGAAGCTAGCTCCACGTTTCATCGGACCATTCGCAATAAGTGAGCAATGCGGACCTGTAGCCTATCGGCTAGAGCTGCCAGCATCGCTGTCAGGGGTGCATAATGTGTTTCACATTTCACAATTGAGAAAATGTCTCAAGGCCCCAGTGGAAGTCCGTATGGAGGATTTGGAAGCTCTCCAGCCAGATCTTACTTACTCCGAGCCTCCAACCTAGATAGTCGATGAGAAGACATGTACCACAAGAAACCGCACTTTACATTTCTACAAGGTCTTGTGGGGAAACCACACCGCTGATGAAGCAATGTGGGAGAGCGAGGAATATCTTAGAACCAACTATCCAGACTTGTTAACGTCATATGTTCATTAGATATTTTCCTTTTATCCTTCCTTTTGTAATCTCGGGACGAGATTCTTTTAAGGGGGAGGAATGTAAAATCCCACTTTGTCCTTCATATAAAGTTCAGCTACAAGTTTATTTCAACCATAGTGGAGATCCATCATGGTTATGCACATGAACATATGGTGGGATACATGAACTTGATCTCATCAAATCTTTTATTCCACTCATGCTTAAATTTTATTAACATGAGGAATGGACTTCACCAATAATCTTGGATAAATTCTTTTGACCTCTTCAAAGTTTGGAATTATTTGAATGGAGGATCCTAGGTCAAATTAATATGCAGTACCCAATCTATATTCAAATTAATTGCAAATTGAATATACTACTGTATATTTGGCCCTGGCAAAATTATTCAATTCAGAGGCCATAAATTTTTCAATGGTTTACTACTACTCCAAATAGACTTCCTGTAAAGTTTCATAAATTATGAACTCCATTTGCTATTTTATTTGAGACATTTTGCAAATTTTGACCCTATTAGGAATTCAAATTTTGAATGCTATTCAACTTAATTGAACATCAAGAATTGAACACACCATCATGGTCAGCATCACTTGCTTGACTTATTCTCATAGTTTCAAAAATTTTGGAACTCATTTGCTATTTAAATCTGTGACCCCATTGAATTCCACCCAAATTCAAATTCAAATTTGAAATTCAATTGGAACTTGCTCCAATTCGAAATCCAATTGCATAATCAAATTCCAGATATTTATTTAGCCTCCCCACAAAAATATAGAATTTTTGGACCAAGTTTGGTAAGGGAATTGAAGTCTGCAGAGAAGGGGCAGGATAAGGGTCGTGGGACCCACCAGTCAGTTGAACAAACTCGGACTGCGCTGCACGCCATTTTTCCGGCGCTCCTCTGCTCGACACCGCGCCGCATGCAAGGCACCAAAGAGCTACTCGTCTGCCTGCTTCATGGCATGCCTCCTCCTCCTCCCCGAGCTATAAAAACCCTCCCCAGGTCGAAGTGGACACACACTGACGAACTCGCCTCTGTTTTTCCATTTTCGCCACTGCGCCGCATCGCTGCCGCCGTTCCTAACGCGCCGGCCCAACGATGCAAGGAATCACGGTGCTTCCAACATCAAAAGGTGGCTTAACTAGTTGCTCTTCCTTTGCATCCAGTCCTTTGTTTGATTCCCTGCTTATATGTGCGGTATTTCAAAGTTTCCTCGGCGCTCGCAGGTGAAGACGCTAGGGGAACTTTCTGATCCACGAGGACAGACCACTTCAAGCACGTTTCCATCTCCCTCTTTGAAGCAATAAGGTGCACAAAGGTACCTAGATGCTTCTTGTGAAGTTTCAGCCACTATCATGCTTCCTAGCTCCCTTATCTCAAGTTTTCCCCAAAACAGTTCATACCGATATCAATAGATTACCGGTTAAATTCTGTTTCTACGTACGATTAATTGTCAATCCAATATGGTTTTATCTCCTAGATATCCAGGCGCATCACCTCACAAAAATTGAGAGGAAGACATCAAGAGACGAGGTCGGGTTTTGAGTTTTCATGGCCGCCGGTTGAAAATCCGTACCTCGCCGTCGAGCTTAGCTTTGTCAGCGATGCCCCCCCAATCTGACCCCCAAATCATACTCCTGGTACTCCCTGGAACCTTCCTGACCTTTTCCTGAGCCTATTGACCCATTTCCAAGCATTTACAACTATAGCCGAAACCCTAGCTCCGCCGTCACCGTCGCGCCGCCGTCTCTGGCCATCGCCGACATGATTGGACACCACCATCGGCTTGCGCGGTTGATTTTATGGTTAAGCGGTCACGGCGAGGCCGAAAGGAGGTCGACACACCTAAGTCCAGCGAAGCACAACCGCGGTTCTGGCGAGAGGCGCCGCCGCGTCGAGAGGTAGTAGAAGGTGTGGGTCCCACCTGTCAGCGACACCCCTCTCGCGTGGGATCAGTTGTGGACAAGGATCCAGTGTGACAGTGCGGGTTAACCCCGTGGCTAGCGGTGTGGCCTTGTTCTGATTGGCCCGATTCAAATGAAGTGGGACCGGCCCCTTTATTTGAATTTTCCAATAGAAAAATAGATCCAGATTCAATCCAAACTTAGAAAATCCATAAATTCCAGTAGAATTATCCAAAAATTCCCGAATAAATTTTGTTAGAACCAACATTAAGAATACTGTCCAGTAGTGCACTTGGCTTTGTATGAAAAGCCATAGAAATTGCTCCATAATTCAGATAAAAAATTCTTAAAGAATTCATTCCCACAGTTCTGTTAATTGGAAAATTTCCATTTTTGGTCAGAACCCTATTGTTAATACCTTTGATCTCCAGTAAAAGTTTCAAGCTCTTTGGACTTAAAATACTGGGTTGATCAATGTTCCAAATCTCTATGTAGTATAGATTGAGAAAAATGGAAAATCAATTTCCAGAAATTTACCCAAATTTGAAAAATCAATTTCTCCTGTAGGAAGCTTAGAAAATGGTGAAACAAATTTTCCTAGAACCAGTGAGATCCCCTCTACATGATACAATGCCTGGTAGCCATGATACGCCTCCAAAATTTCAACCAAAAATTTAGAGAAGATTATTGCTTACTATAATTTTTAAGAACAACAAACTTCCTTGATCATCTGCTATTCTTTGCAAGAGTCTTCTCTACAGTCACTAGAATCTACCATAAAAGTTCCAAAGCCAATTAAGATAATTATCTTATTTTATCCTAGGATATTCACACTACCTCAAGCATATTAATTATTTTCAAAATCATTCATACCTAGTATATGCATATCGTGTAGTAGCTGAAATCGAGGAGCAGCCGGAAGCCTTGGAGGTCCAGCTGCCAGAAACTAACATAGGCTCAGACTCAGATTCAGGCAAGCCCCGCTTTGCATTTAAGTTCCTCACAGTGTTTTGCAGTTTTATTTCACCTTACATCTTTAGATGATTGTGCATTACGTTTAAGGTGTTTGACATCCAATTGCATGGCCCACAAATCATATGGAGTCTTGGGTAGGTCTACGGCCCGTTGAGTAGACACTGCTATGATTACGATCATAGGAATTCGGTCGAAGTCAAGTAGTTGGAATCTACTTGCGAGATAGGAATTTTGTCACACGGGAGGTTCTGGAATAAGAAAATAGTTTATGAATATGAAATTGAGACCGAGCAGTGCAGCGAGACGTGGTCTCACGTGCATAGCCCTGCTTGTGTCGATTGAGGGCTATTTCGTGTGCGGTCCTGCTGGACAAGCTTGAATTGTACCGATGACATACTGGAGGAATGGGCTCCAGTAAACCGACGTGGCTTGATACTGGTTTGTCGAGGCATTCCGTTTCATTTTATATGCGTGGGTTGAGGGCAGCAAGGTGTAAATCAGCTGGTGGGCACGTCAGAGTACGCCCCACGTAGTGACCTTCTGCTCGTGACGGATCGACCGGTTTGACATTTGAGTGTTTAGTGAAAGGTGGCCATATACGACTAGTACTGAATTTTTATGTAGGTATTACTGTAAGTACTCGCTGGCATTTCCGAAAGTGCGTATGTGTCATGTTGTTCCGGGTATGTTCTGATTGCAATCATCGTCCCTCGCGGTAATAGAGTACCACTTGTTCACTGCGCTGTGACATAGTAAATACTAAAGAACATAGGAGAATATGATATATTGGTTTACAAATTGCTTGGACAACCTTGTTTGGCTTAGAGATAGTACAATTAAAAGTTTACAGTTTCCCCATACTTTACATGTAATAGCGTTATGTGCTTTGTGCATATCATATTATCGGCAAATAGTTTCTTGTTTGATTGTGGAGTCTATGATGTGTCGTGCCTGAAGAATGTCATGTGCTGATTAAACATGACTATAAGGATCCACTTGTAGGCGAGTCCTTATGCTTTACTTACCTATGTTTAGTGTTCACCCTTGCATATGTCTAGTGAGACGGGTTAGTCTTGTTGAGCCTTATGCTCATGTTTGCAGTTAAGGAGTTTTTGCAGATTATACGACTGATGACAGGTTTGATGACGAGGCTGCACCCCCTCCAGGGTTTACAGCTGAGTGGGAACCCTGCACGCCGCCGTGAATTGTGTGGTGCTAGTGCGAAGTATCCAGGACATGGATGACTTTGCTTTTCCATAGCTAGTGCTGAGAGCGTAGCTATGATGTATAGTTCTTTTCTCTTCTGCTAGTATTTTAAAAACTTCCGCTGTGCTTTTAAATAAAGACTTGGTATTGTAAATTTGTTCTCGTTCTATTCTTGTATACTGTTGGGTGTCGCATCGCACAACACCACCCAATGAGATCCTTGGAGGTCGGGATTCCGGTCCCCACACTTCTACTAGAAGCTGAAATTCTTCCGCAAAAGGCAATGGTGTTGCCTAGCGGATTTTTGTTTAGGTATGCCTTGAATCATCTTACAGTTGAGCACTTGCTTCCTCGTTGTCCATCCCGTAAAAAGGTTAGCCAACACTACCCTATTCTCACCACAAAAGGAGAAAAGAAATAAGGGTTATCCTGTCTAATAACTACTAGTACCTATAGCTTAATCACAAGTGATATCTGTCCTTCACTTCCTTTGTCTTCCCCGACAACGGCGCCAAAAATGCTTGTTCGCAACTACTAATAAACACTAACAAATCATCTCTGGCAACGGCGCTATAAAGACGTTTCTTACATCACAGATCATCTCTTGAAAGACATGAGGTTCGAAAGCACACGGAAACAGTCGTGTAGCATTTCACCGAAGAGTATTCCCAGGGGTATCTGTCGAAGTGTGAGAATGACACTTCCCCCAGTACAACCAAATGTAGCCCGCGGAGGTCCTTGTATAGGTTTGGGCACATAGAGATTATGAACAAGATGATGACGCAGGGGATTTACGTGGTTCCGGCCGCCTGATTGTAATACCCTACTCCACGGGGTTTGTATTGTTGTATTGAGTATCACTAGTATTCGTGGTGCTTGGATCAGATTTTATGTTTGTATCGTGCGGCGCAGTCCTTTTATAATCCAAGGACTGACCATTACAATGTTTGCCTGGCCCGACATGTGGCCCTAGTGTATTTAATAGCCTAGTACACTGTCTATGAGTATTAAGCGTTGTTAATAGTGTGATAACATGCCTTAATGGATGCATTACCCCTATTAACAGTGCTCTAATCGCGTGTCATTAATACAACATTAATGACACGTAATCAGGTTTTGTAACTGCTGCTTTAACTATCTCTTGAATGTTTGTGCTATTGGAGATCCCCCAGTGTACTCGTTGGTGGTATAGGTCCGGAGGCTCCATACGTGGCAGCTTCGGAGCTTCACCTTGCGGGGAGGTAGCTCCGGAACCGCTATACACTTGTCGGCACCAGAGCTTCCCTCTACTGGGAATTAGGTCTGGGGACGTTATACACGTGTTGATTGAAGAGCTTCCCTGTGTTCGGAATTTATCTACGAACTTACATTACACGTGTCAATCCCAGAGCTACCCATATGAGGGATGCGGGTCCGGTGTAGTATGATGTGTGGGTCCTAAGGAGACCTTTAACTTTGACAGGAGGAACTCTCTTGCACTTCTTGCCGTACCGTGGGGTACCTGATATGCAGGGTACCGACAGTGGCCCCCGGGCCCACCTCTGGGAGAATACCTTTGGGTTAAGTTATTCAACCGGAGGTGGGGCCATCCCCGATTCCTGAACTTCGACTTCAAAAGTCTTCTGATGTGCCATTGGGGCAATAGTCCGGGATTAAACCATCGCCTCGTGGCTTGTTATGAATGCGGCAGATAAGATCTTTGAGTGCGGATCTCACGCAATTGAAGGTCGTCAGTTCCCAATATGAAAACCATATCGGTTCCGAGCGCCTTGTCAGGGTGCTGCCTTTGGGTTTCCCGTCGCCCATCATGACAACAGTTCGCCTGGGGTAACAACCTCAATCTCTTCGTCGGGGTGGCCCTGGGCCGATTCGTCATTAACGGGGTAGATTTTTGAAATGTGACCCTGCTTTTGCTGCGGTTTCCATCCAAGCATTGCGGAGGCTTCCCTAAGAAGGAAAGTATGCACAGTTTAAGGACTCTTTACGCTTTCGATCAAACTCGCGCTTAGAGCCTCCCAAACTCTGCCTAGCTTTCCCTTCTTTTGCTCCACATTGCCGCGATGGAGTTGGGTCTTCCCAAGAGCCGCATCCAGAGCAAAGACAATCTGATGAAGGTCTGGACCTTCATGGGATGGTCTAGTGAGTCCTTCAACCACCTAGTCCGCGTCGGCAAGCTCCCATTCAAGAAGGAGCGCCGCGGGGAGATAGTGTATTTTTTAGTGTACGCCATGGTGGGATTGATGCCACCATTCTCGGGCTTCATCATGATGTTGCTGGACTTCTACGGTCTCCAACTGCATGACTTCAGCTCGCACTCCCTTCGACTCGATGCAACCTTCGTCCACTTCTGCGAGATGTGGGTGGGCGTGCCTCCCTGCGTTGAATTGTTCTGAACCTTCTTCACAGCTCATACCAACGGCAAAGGGGACATAGCTGGTTGGCTTCCATTACTTCGTGAAGCGCAAGAACTGCCCCTCCAAGTACTTTATGTCGTTCCCCTCGAGCAAATGGGATGACTGGAGGAGAGATTGGATCGTCTTTGCAGTGGATGAGCACGACACGTTGGAGCTGCCTTAGGGACTCCCCAACGTCGACACCGAGGCCTGGAACGTAGTACCAAAGTTGTCGGATGCGTTAAATCCTATATTGACTCGGATCTGAGAATGCACGGAGGGTGAAGTGACCCCTCTAATTGTCTTCGAAAAATTCTTGGTGAACATGTGGGCTCCACTGAGGAAATGGGAGAAGCTCGCCTGGGTTCTCAATAGTGTGATGGATGACGACCGGATTGAAACCGGTTCGAAGTCCAACTTGGATGATTAAGCTCTGAATCTCCATCTCATAAAATTTCAGCATGGGCTAGTCAACGGCGACGACTTGGCTCCACCGGCTGCTTTCCTGCCCTTGAACATGATTCCAGAGATCAGTAGGGAGCTTCGAAGGAAGATGTCGGTGCTAGATGACCTTGGCGAGGCAGAACAATGTCGGACCTCCAGTGTCGTAATCCCCGGAGCTTCCGAGGAGGTGGCCACCCCTCCTTCGAGCCAGGGGGTTGAAGACATCGGCAAGGGCAAGGGCAAAGAACCAGCCGAACCTTCTAGCTGGAAGAGGAAACTGAAGCATGCTAATGGGAGGTCCGTCAGGCCCGCTCCATCCACAACAGCCCCTTCTCCCCTGTGAGGGAGGCCTTCTGCGGCTACACCTCCTCTGGTGCTAGCATCCTAGAGAGGCACCAGTTCAAGATAGTCGACTCCGGTCCCGGTACCAGCAAGGGGCTCCAGCTCCGGGGGTTCTTCCTAGTCGAGGGAGACTTCGACTGAGGCATCACCAACGACGACGGGAGGCTCCGGGCGACATTCTAGAGCTCCTTCCGTGCCGATCACGACAAGCTTTGGCTCCGAGCCTTTGGCGAAGAGGTTCCTTGCCGATTGGGGTGATAGCTTCCCAAGGTAAGCTTTGCTTTTTCACCTTGATTTGCCACTCTTGTTTTTATCATATTTTGAATCTTCTGATTCTTTGACTGCAGGGCATCAAAGTCAGGGTCTAAGGCTCCAACCCCTGTCGTAGCAACTGGGGCTACGCAAGCTGAGGCTCTGGATCCAACTATCAAGCCACCTCAAGTTGTGGCTGAGGACATGGCAGCTCCAGTGCCAACTGTCGTGGTCATAGATACAGAAGAGACGCCAGAAGCTCCCGTGTTAGCGCCGAACCATGGGGGAGAAGTTGATGATGTACCCCTGGAGACAGTGACGGAAGTTGAAGCTCTTGTGCAGGAGTTGGAGATGTCGGAAGCTCCAGCGTCTGAGCCGGAGGTTACCAAAGCTCAGATTCTTGCACCAGAAGTTGTTGTGGGGTAAGTGGAGCCAAAAGCTCTGGACCTTGAGCCGGAAGTCATTGAAGCCCTGGCCGTTGAGCCGGAGGCAATTGAAGCCCCAACTAAGGAGACAGAGATGATCGAAGCTCCGGTCGCTGAGCCAGAGGTAGTTGAAGCTCCAGTCCTCGGACCAGAAGTTTTTGAAGCTTCGGCTGTTGAGCCGGAAGTAGCTGATGTACCGGCGTCTGAGCCAGTGATGGAGATGTCTTCGGGTGAAGCCCCGACGACCACCCCGGAAATATCTGCTCTGGAGGTGCCCACGACCATGGCAGAATGCCATGCAGAGGCAGCGGCAGACTATTCCCCCGCGAAGCTAGCGATTGAAGTTCCTGCAGCAGGACCTTCAGCGTCGCCCCCGAAGGTATGAGTTCCCCTAACAGATTCTTCCTCTGCTATAGACGAAGAACTTCCAGAGGGTGGCCCCAGTGCCAAAGGAGCCGAGGGTACCTCACATGTAGAGTGGGACCCTATTTTTGTTATGGAGAATCCCATGGAGCCAGCGGAGTTGACCCCAGCAGGTCCAGAGCCCATTCCCTTGGCGTTGTCCATAGACAATGCCTTCTCAAGCCTCTGACAAGTTCAGCTCGCCTTCGATCATGAGAGCAAGTTCCTTGAGGAGGAGAACCACACCTTGAGGCATTGGCGCAACAGGCTCCACTTGGGACATGACTTGCTCAGACGAGGCTTGCTGATCAGAAGGAGTGGGTCAAGAGCAAAATGGTCCGGATGGAGTATTGGGGCAAGCTGCTGGAGGATAAAGAAGCCGCCATCAGGGCCCTCAATGCCAATTCTCGGGATACTCTTCAACGTGCGAAGGAGAGGAGTGATGTTGCTGAAGAGTGTCACGGGAACCTCACTGCACTGAACGAGATTCTCCACAAGCGTCGGGCGGACCTTGATGTAAGGGAAGAAAAACTCCTGGAGCAACAGGAGGATATTTTGAAGAGGGAGGAAGAGGTCACCCAAAAATTGACTCTGGGTGAACAGAATTTGGCAGATCACAACAAAAAGCTGGATTTGTGGAGTGAGGAGGAGAAATAAAAGTACTGGTAGTTGGGGCAAGATCTCTCGAAGAGTGAGAGTGATATTGCCGCCAGAGAAGGGAAGGTGAGGGGTAGGGAGAAGGACCTGGCTGAACGGCGGAACCGCATCCACCTCCGGGAGACGGAGCTAACCAACCGCGAGAAGGAGGTTGCTGAAAGTATGCAACAACATACCAAAGTGGTGGAACGCCTTGCTCGGGAGAGTTCGGAGCTAGCGGCCGCCCGGAGGTCACTGGAAGAGCTGCAGAGCTTGAAGGCAACCGAGTTCCTAATGGTATGGGACTTACTGGGACGTGAGGACAGGGCCCTTGTGCCTCTTGGTTTCAGTCCAGTACACCCGAAGGACCCAGTGCAGGAGCTGGACCAGACGCTGGTGGCACTTGGCTCTGCTCGCAGCAAAATCGACGCGATGGGTAATGTCATCGCTGATCAGCTAGAGGCAGAGGGTAAATCTTTGGCCAAGAACGTTGCCGAGTATTTCTTGGCGTGTTACGAAAGCCGAGACCCCCAGTTCTCCCTTGATCCGATCTTTGAAGGAATCATTGCCGAAGAAGAGGATGCCACCAGAGCTAGTGTCCAAGAAGCTGCTGAGAAGGTTGCTTTGTTTTTCCACAGGACTTAGATCTTCCAGTGGCTAGGACTTTTTTCCTTTTGCCCCTTGTTGTAACCCCAGTTTTGTAATCCAGTACTTTTGATTAATGAAATCCTCCTTTCTGCCATGAATTTTTCTTTGTCGTCAATATGTTGTGTTGTATCTTGTTGGCCCCCTGGAATATGTGCATAATTGGAGTGTGTACAGGTACCAAAAGGATTCGATAGCATGTTTTAAGGGCCATCCGATCATGTGTCATTAATATGTCATTAATGACACTTAATTGGGTCTTGAAGTATTTGATTGCTCCTCGAAGGTCCGGAGCTGTTGGAAGGTCCACTAGTCTGATTGTTGAAGTTGAAGGTCCGGCGGTCGCTACATGGCAGCTCTGGAGCTTACTGTGGTGGACGGGTAGGTCCGGTGCTACTGGACACATGTCAGTACTGAAGCTTTCCTCTGTCTGGGGTTAGGTCCGGGGATGCCATACTGGTATCTAGTCCGGAGATTTCCCATGTGTGGGCGATAGCTCCGGTCTTATGATACACATGGCGGCCCTAGGACTAACCATGTCGGGGAAGCAGGTCCGGTTACACCTGACATGTGGGGCCTTCAAAGGTCTTCAAATCTGGTAGATGGAGTTTCCTTGTGATCTTTGCAATCCCAAGGGATATCCGGTACAGAGGGTACCGACAGTGGCCCCCTGGGCCCAACTCTGGGGGAGACCTTTTGGATGAAGTCATTCCGCCGGAGGTGGGTCCATTCTTCGGTTTTTGAGCCGTGTCCTCAAGGGTCTTCAGACGTGCCGTTGGCGATAGTTCGCAGTTAAACCTCCGTCATGTGGCATATCTTGGAGGCAGCATGTGAGATCTCAGTGTGCAGATATCACGCAATTGAAGGTCGCCGGTTCCCGATACGAAAATCGTATCGGTTCCACGCGCCCCGTCAGGCCGCCACCTTTGGGTTTCCCGCCTTTCATGATGATAACTGTTCGCCTGGGGTAAGAACCTCGACTTGATCGTCGGGGTGGCCCCGGGCCCCCTTGTCATTGGCGGGGTGAAGTTTTTGACTGGTATCGTCAGCTCCTCTGCGGTTTCCATCCAAGCGTTGCGGGGGATTACTTAAGAAGGAAAGCACGCACCATTTGGAGTTCTTTAGGCCTTTCATTTGAACTTGCGCTCAAACCTTCCAAACTTTCGCTTGCTTTTCCTCTCTTGCCTCGCTGTGCCGCGATGGAGTTGGGTCTCCGTCAGAGCCGACTAAAGACCGATGATGATTTGAAGAAGGTCCGGACCCTCATAGGATGGTCCCCTGACTTCTTCAACCACTTGGTCCATGCTGGCAAGCTTCTGTTCGAGAAGGAACACGCCGGCAACATGGTGTACTTCTCCGCGTACGCCATGGTGAGACTGATCCCACCTTTCTCCTCTTTTTCTTGATGCTGCTAGACTTCTATGGTCTGTAGTTGTACCACCTTGGCCCTCACTCCATTCTGTTGGTGTCAATCTTTGTCCACTTCTGCGAGATGTGGGTGGGCATTCCCCCCCGGCATTGAGCTCTTCCGCACCTTCTTCACTGTCCAAACTACGGGCGGGAGTGACGAGTACCTTGTCTTCTACTATTTTGTGAAGCACAAGAAGTTCCCATACATGTACTTGCGGTCATTCCCCTCTGGGAATTGCGACGACTGGAAGGAGGATTGGATTGTCATCAGGGTGGAGGAGCACGAGAATTTAGAGCTACAGGAAGCCCCCCCCCCAACATCGACACTGCAGTTTGGAGTGATGCTCCGGTGTTGTCGGACACCTTCAACCCTGCTCTGACCAAGATCCACCTGTGCGTGGAAGGAGGGGTGAGTCCTCATGTGGTGTTTTGCAACTTCCTGACCAACAGGTGGGCTTCGCTGAAGAGGAGGGAGAAGCTTGCTCGGGCCCTCAATAGTATGTTGGACGATGACCGGATCGAGACCGGTTTGAAGTCCAACATGGAGGGTGCAACTTTGGAGTTCCACCTCAAGAAGTTCCAGCACGACATCTATGTCGAGGGTGATGACTTGGCTCTGCCGACAGCTTTCTTCCCTCTGAACATGGAGGCAGAGTTTAGCAGGGACCTCCGGCAGACGATGCCGGTGCTTGACGACCTTGGTGTCGTTGAGAGGCGTTCGACCACCGGGTTGGCAATCTCCGAAGCTCCTGAAGGCGGCTCCGTTCCCGCCCCTAAGCCAAGAACCGAGGTCATAGGCAAGGGCAAGAAGTTGGTCGAGCCCTCGAGCCATAAGAGGAAGCATGCCGACAGAAGGTCCGTCAGGCTTGCTTCTTCCGCGGCGGCTCCTTCTCCTCGGAGGTGGAGGTCTACAACGGCGACATCTAATCCAGCAGCGGCATCTTCTCGGGGTGCTAGCTCCGGCCATGTGACTCCAGTACGAGGGCCGGCTGAGGGCTCTGGCTCCGGAGGTCCTTCCCGGTCTAGGGGGACCTCGACCAGGACAACACCGATAGCAGCAGCAAGCTCTGTGGGAACCTCCGGGACTACCACGCCAGTGGCGGCTGGGCCAGTCCGGAGCATCCGGAGAAGAGGTTCCGTGCTAACTAGTGCGGAAGTCTTCCAAGGTAATTTTTGATTTTTTACCTCAGTCAGTTGTTTTATTGTTATAACTGCATTTTGAGTTTCTTCATCCCTTGTCCATAGCGTACCTAAGAAAAGGGTTGAAGCTCCAGTCCCTGCAGCAGCGGTTGAGGTTGTGCAGGCTGATGCTCCAGCACTGATTCTAGCGCCGCCCCAAGAGGTGGCTGAGGCTGCGGTAGCCCAGACGCTGTCTACCGTGGTCTTGGACCTCGACTCATCCCTAGAATCCCCCGTGGTAGCTCCAGACCACGGGAATGAACATGTACCAGCGGCACCAGCTCTGGAGGTTGAAGCTCCGAGCTTGGATGCTGAGATGTTGGACGCTCCGGCCATAGAGTCGGAGGTAGCTGCGATTCCGGCCCTAGAGCCAGATGTTGTTGAAGCACTGGCAGTCGAGCCGATGGTTGATGAGGTCCCAGCGGTGGAGCCGGGTGTTGATGAAGCTCCGACACTTGAGACGGTTGTCGAGGAAGCTCCGGCGGTAGAGCTGGTTGCTGCAGAAGTTCCGGCTGTAGAGACGATCGTTGAAGAGGTTCTGGCATCCGAGCCATTTGCTGCGGAGGTGTCGGCGCCTGAGCCTATGATGGTCGAAGCGCCAGCGCCTGAGCCCATGATGGTCGAAGCGCCAGCACCCAGGCCATCGGCAGAGGAGGCGCCTGCGCTGTAGCCGGAAGTAGCTCCTACTCTGACTGAACCTTCAGCACCTGTTCCGGATGTGGTGATCCCGGAGGCGTCCGCTGCTGAGCCAGGGAGCCAAGATGAAGCTGTTGGCCCCCCGCCTGAGGGGCAAATGGTTGATGACCTGGCGGCGGGACCTTCAGAGTCAATTCCGGAGGTCGGAACTTCTGTTGCAGGACCTTCCTCGGCGGCGGCCGAGGCTATCCCGGAGGACGGCCCTAGTGCCGTGGAAGCTCAGGGGACCGCTCTTGTGGAGTGGGACCCAATTTTTGTCGCTGAAGATCCGCTAGAGCCAGCGGAGAGGACCCCAGCAGGTCCGGACCCGATCCCCCTATTGTTGTCTATTGATAATGCCTGCTCCAGTCTTCGCCAGGTCCAGCTGGCTTTCTACCACGACAGCAACGCCCTAGAGGAGGAGCGCCAAACCCTTAAGAGGTGGCGCAACTGACTCCATTTCGAGACCAAGCTGGCGCAATTGAGGCTGGCTGATGACAATGAGTGGGTGCAAAGGGAGAAGGTCCGCCTGGGGTACTGGGGTAAGCTGTTGGATGAAAGGGAAAGCATGACGCGATCCCTCGACAACCAGTCCCGGGCCATCTACGAGCAGGCCAAAGCTGCTAATAGCGTAGCGGATGACCGCTAGGAGAGGCTCGCCGCCATCCACGATAGTCTCGTCAAGCGTCGGGAGGCTCTTGAAGCTCGGGAGAAAAGGCTCGAAGATGAGGAGCAAAAATTCCTGGAGCTGCGGGACGACCTCGTGAACAGGCAGGAAGAACTTGTCCAAGAGACAGCTCTAGCTGACAAGAACCTCAAAGAACGCACCAAGAAATTGGAGGAGCATTGCGAGGAGGAGGACAAGAAGGCCTGGGAGCGAGGGCAAGATCTCCACAAGCAGGAGAATGCCATCGCTGCCAAGGAGAAGAAAAAGCAGGGCCGAGAGAAAGATCTGGTCAACCGCCGGAATGAGATCCACCTCCGAGAGAAAGATCTCAGCAAACTCGAAAGGCAGGTTGCTGATAAGATTCAGTAGATTGCCAAAGAGGTGGAGCGTCTTGCTCGGGAGAGCTCGGAGCTTGCGGCGGCCAAAAGATCCTTGGTGGAGATGCGTAGCACAAGGGTTGCGTAGTCCCAACATGTTTGGGACTTCCTGAGCAAGGCCAACTACGCGCTGACGCCAATGGGCTTTAGTCCCGTGCATACGGATGATCCGGAGCTGGAGCTGGATCAGGCATTAGAGGCGCTGAGTTCAGCAGGCAACAAGCTCACCAAGATGGGCGATGTCATCGCAGACCAGCTGGAAACTGAGGGACAGCCCTGGCGAAGAACGTCACAGAGTTTGTGCTGACGTGCTACACCTGCCAGGACCCTCGATTCCCTCTGGACCCGATGCTTGAAGGCCCCATCGAAGGAGAGGGCGAAGCCGCTCGAGCCAGTGTGTCGGAGGTGGCCGAGAAGGTCGCCCAGTTCTTCCATAGGGTCTAGGACCATCTCTCAGTAGCCCCCGCATGTAGTCTCTCTTCTTCTTCTCCAATTTTGTAATCTCTTGTCTCCAGATGAATGAAATCCAAAATTTTTTATGAATTTCATTTTTTGTCTTCAACACCTTTGTCTCACTTGGCCCCCTGGTAGATGTACACAATTTGATTGTGAACATGTACCAAGAGGATGTAAAAGTTGTTGAAGGCTTGTGTGCTTCAAACATGTAGAATGTTGGTCCGAAGTCTTCGATAGTGTAGGCCCCCTGAGGCTATCAGAGCTTAGTGGCTACGGCATTGACCATCGCCGGAGCTTAGTAGCTCCGGCAGTAGTCTCCATCAACGCGTGAAGCATCGATGGTTAGCCCTCTGGGGTGTTGGAGCTTGGTAGCTCTGGCAGTGACCTCTGTCAACACATGGTGTGTCAACGGCAGACTCCACTTTAGAGTCTTTCCACCATCTTCACGTTGACGGCATGCCCCCTAGCTTTACCGGAGCTGAGTAGCTCCAGCGATGCTCGATGTCAATGTTTGAACATCAACCACAAGCCACGTGGAGGATGTCGGAGCTTTGGCAGCTCTGGCTTCATTCACCATCATCATGAAATATTTATTTTTCCTGCACACTGAAGTCAAGAAAAACAGTAAAATTTGTTTCCTATCTATAACTTCATTGCGGCTTACTATTCCCATGAAAGTTTTAGGTCGAACACAATTCTAAATACAATCAAGAGCGCCATCTTGTTTTCTTCAGGTCCGACGTTTCTATACTCACCTTACTTCGGCCTGCCGAGGTGTAGGTAAAGTGGCGTACTTAGGGTGCATGACCAGGCTAAGTCGATAGCACACTCCGGCCCTAGATTGGCTTGGCGGCATTCAGATGAGTAGACCATCAACAATGTTTGAACCCGGAAGGGTAGACAATGCAACTCGAATTGTACATGAACTGGTCGAGCTAAAGTTTTTTATGAACTGCACAACTTTGTTATAGACAAGAAAGAGAAAAATAAAAAATATTGAGCCTATACAAAGTAAATGCACGTGGAGTCTGTTTTCACACAATGATGTCTTTCATTATAGGTCCGGGGTACAGGGGAAACAAGTACGCTCTTAGGGTACGGAACCAGGCTAAGTGTGTTTCGTTTCTCGTTTGACCCAAGGTAGCTAGCTACACTTTTAGTTTTGAGACTGTGACAAGTGTTGCATGGACATTGCGGACCTAGCGGGGTAGGTCCGGCTGCCCTCTCGGAGGAGCTACCTGACTCTGTACAATGACTCTATAACATACATCACATGTAATTACAGACTCACCTCTGTGATATTAAGCGTAGAACTTACGGAGGTGCTCAATGTTCCAAGGATTTGGGAGAGGTGTCCCATCCTCAGTTGCCAAGCGAACGCATCCGGGATGGGATACTTTGATCACTCAGAAGGGTCCTTCCTAGCTGGGGGAGAGTTTGTTTAATCCTTCTCCGAATTGTATTCTTCGTAGCACCAGATCGTCTTCCTCGAGCTATCGGCTGTGAACATGCCTTTGGTGATAATGCCGAAGAGATTGGTGGTATCGGGCATTCTGAACAGCTGCTCGGCACCTTCCCTCTTCAAGGAGGTCAAGGTCTTAACGCCGGAGCTGGTCCTGCATGGCTTCGTCGGAGGTCCGGACCCAGAGCGACCCCAAGGTGATTTCCGGAGGAAGGACTGCTTCAGCTCCGTACACAAGGAAGAAGGGTGTCTCTCCAGTTGACTGGTTTGGAGTTGTCCTGTTGGCCCATAGAGTGGGCGGAAGCTCTTCGATCCAGTTGGCTCCATGTTTTTTCAGGCACTCATATGTGCGTGTCTTGAGTCCTTTCAGGATCTCTGCATTTGCTCTCTCGGCTTGGCCATTGCTTGCCGGTTGAGCTACGGAGGCGTAGCTGACTTGGATGCCGACTTCTTCGCAGTATCCTTGAAAAGCAGAGCTTGTGAATTGAGTCCCATTATCTGTTATGATTTTTTTCAGGACTCCAAATCTGCATACGATGGACTTCAAGAAGTTGATAGCTGATTGCTTGTTTATTGTCACAACTGGAATTGCTTCCGGCCATTTGGTGAACTTGTCAATGGTAACATACAGGAACTTGTAACCTCCGACGGCTCTTGGGAAAGGTCCCAAGATGTCCATCCCCCACACAGCGAAAGGCCATGTAGGAGGTATCATTTGTAGAGGCTGAGCCGATGTGTGAATTTGCTTTGCATGGAACTAGCATGCTTCGCATTTCTTCACCAGCTCAGTTGCATCCTAGAGCGTTGTAGGACAGTAGAAGCCATGCCAGAAGGTTTACCGACCAGCGTGCGGGAAGATGCGTGGTTCCCACACTCGCCTCCATGGTTCCTGCGAGGAGCTCGCAACCTTCTTCCCTTATGGTGCACCGCATTAGGACGCCGTTGGCACCACACTGGTAGGGATCCCCTTCTACCAGCGTGTATCTTTTAGCTAATCTGACTATACCTTCAGCGGATACATCATTGTCAGGATGGGTATTGTCTTTCAAGTAGCTCCGTATCTCCAATATCCATGCATCGGAACTTGCTTGAGCATTTGAGTCTTGCGTGCTGGGTTGCTTGGAGCTTCCGGCATCACCTACGACCCTTGATGGCTGCCATGGTAACAGGGCCATCGGGACCGCCAGCTTCGAGATGCTGGTCTCGCCCCCTTCGCTCAGTTCGGCAGGCTGAGCTTTGGGTTTTGACAACCTCCGGATGAAGGTTCCGTTAGGATCCAGAGCTCCGGTTGACACTTTCTTCGAGAGTTCGTCAGCTTCAGCGTTATGGACACACTAGACATGGTGGAGTTCCAGGACTTCAAAGTCCTTCTGAAGCCTCTGCACTTCAAGGAGGTAAGCAGCTAGTTGAGGATTGTTACAGGAGCATTCACCCTTCACATGTTTAATGATGAGCTGCAAATCTCCATTGACCAACAGCTGCTTGACACCATATGATAGTGCCACCTTTAGTCCATAAATGAGTGCTTCATACTTCGCCATGTTGTTGGTCGTCTTGAAGTCAAGGTGGACCATGTATTTTACCTTCTCCCCGGTTGGAGCGAGGAGAAGGACTCCAGCTCCGGCCCCCTACTTTTGCATGGAGCCGTCGAAGTAGAGGGTCCAGTGGGGCTCGGTGAAGACCGGTGCCTTGTGTTCCGGCTTCTGCTCACCAGGGCCCCCAGGGTTTGATGGAGAGGGGGTCCATTCCGCCACAAAGTCCGCCAGTGCTTGACTCTTGATAGCTTGTCTTGGGACGAATTCAAGATCAAATTCGGCCAATTCCGCTGCCCACTTTGCAATATTCCTAGTTGAGTTGGGATTATGCAAGATCGCACGCAGTGGATAAGAAGTCACCACTGAGATCTTGTGAGCTTGGAAGTAATGGCAAAGCTTCCTGGAGGCGATGAGAACTACGTAAAGCAGCTTGTGTACCTCCAGGTATCGAGTCTTGGCATCATGTAGTACTTCGCTGATGAAGTACACTGGGCGCTGGACTGTATGGACCCTCCCGGAGGGGCCCGGAGCTTCCTCCACATCGACCCGGACTCTCCCGGAGGGGTCTGGTCCTTCTTCGAGAACCTTTGGGTCCCTGCTGGAGGAACCTGTAGCTTCTACTAGAACGACCTGGACCCTCCCGGAGGGGTCCATATCTTATGGAATAACTTCCTGTAGATCCATGTCTCGGGGTTGGGACCCAGACTCACCTTCAGGAACCTCCGGACCCTCCCGGAGGGGTCTAGATTCCTGATCTTGTGATGGTTCTAATATCTCGGCAACCAAGACCATGCTGACAACCTCGTCGGTTGCTGAAATGTAAAGCAGTAAGGGCTCACCAGGGTTCGGAGCTACCAAGGTTGGTGGAGTGGTGAGGAGCTTCTTTAGCTCCTGGAACACCTTTTATGCCTCTTCAGACCAATGGAATGGTCCGGACTTCCTCGATTTCTTGAAGAAGTGTAGCGCCCGTTCTGCCAGTCTTGAGATGAACCGGTTGAGGGGGGCTAGACATCCAGTCAGTTTCTGGACGTCCTTGATGCGGGTTGGTGGCCGCATATCTTCAACGGCTTTAATCTTCGCTAGATTTGCCTCTATGCCCCGGTGGTTTACAAGGAAACCAAGAAGCTTTCCGGAGCTAACCCCAAAGACGCACTTGTTTGGGTTCAGCTTCGTGCGAGTGACTCGAAACTTGTCGAAGACATCTTGCAAAGTGTCGAGGAGTGACTCCTTGTCTTTGATCTTGACAACGATGTCATCAACATACACTTCCACTACGTCTCTGATGAGCTCTCCAAAGGTTTTGTAGATAGCTCATACAAATGTAAAAGTTGCATTCTTGAGACCAAATGACATGGTAGTATAGCAGTACAATCTATCTACTGTGATAAAAGAAGTATGTTCTTCATCTTCCCTAGACATTCTGATTTGATGGTACCCAGAATATGCGTCTAGGAAACACAATAATTCATACACGGTGGTGGAATCCACTATCTGATCTATTCTAGGTAGTGGGAATGGATCTTTTGGGCATGCCTTATTCAGTGTTGTGCAGTCGATACACATCCGAAGCTTCCCACCGGCCTTGGGTATAACGACTGGGTTTGCCAGCCATTTTGGGTGGAAGACTTCTCGGATGAACCCATCTTCAAGCAACTTCTTCACTTCTTATCGTATGAAGTTTTGTCGCTCTACTGATTGCTTCTGGGGCTTCTGGTGCACAAGCCGAGCATCAGGATAGATCATCAGATTATGCTCGATCACTTCCCTAGGGATCCCAAGCAATTGTGATGCTTGGATTCTTCCTCCTGCGCTACAGCAAGCGCATGAAGTTCTTCCAGAGCAGTCACTCCGGCAGTGCGGTCTCTGCGGATCCAGAGAACACCAGCTGGTGTTGGCATCTTCAACACCAAGTAGCCATAATGAGCAGCAGTCATGAACTTGTACAAGGCGGGCCTGCCCAGAATGGCGTTGAACGGTAAGTTGATCTGAGCAACGTCAAAGATCAACTTCTTAGTGCGATAGTTCTTCGAAGTCCCGAAGGTCACGAGGAGAGTAATGGCACCGAGTGGGGTTATGGCCCCCGGATCTACTCCGGAGAAAGGTCGGGAGGGGCGAAGGTCCGAAGGTCAGAGCTGAAGCTTGACGAAAGCTTTGAAGCTTATGAGGTTCAGCCCCGAACCTCCGTCCACCATTACATGGTGGAGTTGAATGTTATTGATGGTCGGAGATACCATCAAAGGTAGTTGACCAGCTTCGATCATGTTCCGAGGGCAGTCTGAAGCATCAAAAGTGATGGTGGTGTCCATCCACTTTCGATGAGGCTCCGCCCTGGCTGTAGGAGCTACTGAGGCCATGTCCTGCCGCATGGTCTTGAGGACGCGGCGGGAGGTGATGTCCCATGAACCACCAAAGATGGTGTTCATGGTCTTCGGACGCTCATTGTCGAAGACGTCGGAGTCGTCGTTGATGGAGGTGTAAACAGCCTTCAGGACCTTTTCTAGGGTCCTGAAAGCCTAACTCCTCTTCAGCCGGAGCTTCATCGACTTTCTATTTTCCTTCCCTCTGACAGAAAGGAACTTCTTCCCGGCGCTTGTTGTAGCGCTTGGCAAGGTTTTGGACCTCCCGGCAATCCTCCAAGTTGTGGCTGTTCGACTTGTGGATGGGACACCACACTTTGGAGTTGCCACCGTCTTTAGAGGATGGCCGAGGTCGTTTCTCAGAGCGTGGCCCCCGACCACCCAGAGCTGCAACAGCTGCAGCGGTAGATGTGCCGGCCGACGGCTTCTTCTTGCCGTTGGATTTTTTCTTCTTTTTGCCACTCCCAGAGGTAGTGGCTTCGCCTTTGGAGGATTTTTTACCATCCTCCGGAGGTGGTTTGGAGTGCACTTCATGGCCCTCCGCAGCTTTGGCACACTTGTCTGCCAAGCTAAAGAGCTCTGTGACGCTGGTGATCTCCTTGATCGCCAGCTTCTCCAGCATCTTCTTATCTCATATGCCCTGTCTAATTGCCACGATAACAGAGGTGCTAGAAATAGAAGGAATGGTGTTTCGTATATAGGAGAACCTCTGTATGAATGAGCATAGGGATTCTCCCCCCTTCTGCACGACTGCAAAAAGGTCCAGTTCGGTGCCTGGTCGGGTGCATGAACTCCCAAAATTAGCGGTGAACTGTTGGCACAATTCCTCCCAACTATTGATGGAGTTGTGAGGAAGGCTCATGAACCAGGACCTGGTGGTCCAAGTCAAGGCCACTGGGAAGTAGTTCGCCATTACGGTCTCATTACCTCTGGCCGCAAGGATTGTGGTGGAGTAAGTCTGGAGAAACTCAGCGGGATTAACAGTCCCGTCGAATTTCACCGGCAGATGAGGGCAGAACTTTTGAGGCCATCTGACCATGTGTAGGTGCATGGCCATGGCAAAACAACCTCCTCCTACTCCCTCGGGAGCAAGACTGTATCGAGCCTCTCGCCTTTTGCGAGCACGCTCGATATGGACGCAGCCGTCCTGTTGACGGTAACAGTGATCAAGCTCCACCCGGAGGTCATGAGTTGAAAGCCTGGTTACTGTATGAGTGCGTCGCGCCCCGGAAGGTAGCGATGTAACTTGCTATGATGCAGCGGGCCTCCTATTTTGGGAAGCATGCGGACCAAGTCTTCCCGACACAGTCCGGCGCTGCGATGGGGCCCGCCCCGAAGGGGGAGGACCTTGGTTGCTGATGCGGTCAGCTGCTGCTGCAACCAGATGTTCCACATCAGCCCTCCACTGCTCCATTGCACCTTGGGATGCGCCTGCATGTGGTGGATGTTAGAGGAGAGCACGCGTTGCATGAAGCGCGTGTTCAGGGTTGTTGTTATTCACTAATGCGGTGATCGACACTGATGCACCGTCATGCTGCTCAGCTTGACGTGCTGGTGCAGGCGATGGCGGTGGAGGCATGACTCCTGCTGGAGCCACGACACCTGCTGGTTGCTGTATGTTGGAGGGATTGCCCCCTGGGGGTTGAACAGTAGGGTTGCCGTTGGATGATCCAGCAGGTGAGTTCACCATACTAGAAATCTCGGGCGCTGCCCCTACCTGGCGCGCCAACTATCAATATTTTGATCCAGTAGATCTCCCAACACTTCTGTTGGTAGATCGAGGAGTTGTAGTTCAGTAATGGGCGCGCAGAGATTCCAGAAGTTGAAGGACAAGTGGACACAGATATTTACGTGGTTCAGGCCGCCTGAGCGTAATACTCTACTCCACGGGGTGTGTTTGTGTTGTATTAAACGTTTGAGTCTAGAAGAAGCTCCAGAAGAAGAAGCTCGTCTAGGTCAGGGAGTTCAGTGGTGGTCTGGAACCGTCCCTTGTGTACCATCGACCGGTCCTCTTATAGTACAAGGACTGGTCGTTACACCGTTAGCCTGGCCCGACATGTGGCCCTGACGGTTACACAAGCTTGATACACAATTAGTGAGGTTTATTACCCTTAATAGCCTAGTAACGGGCCTTAACAGTGATGTTACCAGTTTTAAGGGCGATTCGATCATGTGTCATTAATATGTCATTAATGACACTTAATTGGGTCTTGAAGTATTTGATTGCTCCTCGAAGGTCCGGAGCTATTGGAGGGTCCACTAGTCTGATTGTTGAAGTTGAAGGTTCGGCGGTCGCCACGTGGCAGCTCTGGAGCTTACTGTGGTGGACGGGTAGGTCCGTTGCTACTGGACACATGTTAGTACCGGAGCTTCCCTCTGTCTGGGGGTTAGGTCCGGGGATGCCATACTGGTATCTAGTCCGGAGCTTTCCCATGTGTTGGCGATAGCTCCGGTCTTATGATACACGTGGCGGCCTTGGGACTAATTATGTCAGGGAAGCAAGTCCGGTTACACCTGACATGTGGGGCCTTCAAAGGTGTTCAAATCTGGTACATGGAGTTTCCTTGTGATCTGTGCAATCCCAAGGGATATCCGGTACAGAGGTTACCGACAATGTTGTTGACTCAAACGCTTCGAACTTGTAGATTTTAGGTCCGAAGTATTTATCTCTGGTACGTCGATGGCTGGTCCCCTGGGGCTTCCGGAGCTTGGTAGATCAGGCGGCACCCACCATCAACATATAACACGTCGACGGTGGGCCCCCTACGATTTATCGAGCTTGATAGGTCCAGTAGCTCCCGATGTCAACGCATGAATCGTTGAAGGTAGGCCCCCGGGGGTTGTTGGAGGTTTGTAGCTCCGACGCTACCCACTGTCAACATATTAAGCTTCGACAACGGAACCCCTCGGAGGATGTCAGATCTTAGTAGCTCCAGCGTCATCCACCATCGCTATGCTTTTTTTTCCTACACATTAAAGACAAGAAAAGAGTAAAATTCGTCCTCACGTCTATAAATAGATTGTGACGTTCTTATTTGAGTTCTAGATCCGAAGAAACTCGACATGATAACAAGCATATTGATATAATCTTTCTATATCCGCGTGCCTTTTTTAGTACCCACCCAACTATGGCATGCCGAGATGTAGGTAGAGTGGCGTACTTAGGGTGCAGGACCAGGCTAAGTCGATAGCACACTCTGGACCTATGTTGGCTTGGCGTTCAGGCAAGTACACTATGCAGCAATGTTAGGATCCAAAGAGACCATCAATAAAACTTGTAATACATATGAATTACTTGGACTAAAACATAAAAAGAATTGCACAACCTCATTGTAGACAAGGAGGGTAAAAATAATAATACGATATATCGAGCCTTGTACAAAAATAAATGCACCGGGAGTCTGTTTTCACACAACAATGTCTTTCATTATAGGTCCAGATTACAGGGAAGACAAGGACAAGCTTAGGGTGTAGGACCAAGCTATGTGCGCTATACATCTTGTACTAGCCCTGAGTAGGTAGTTAAACTTTTATTGTTGTGACTCTTAGAAGTGTTACTTGAACTTCCCGGACCTTCCCAGAGGGATCCGAATGTTCTTCTAGAGGACCTACCCTTCTCTGTATATTGACTCTATAACATACATTGTATGTAATTACAGACTCACCTCCGTGATTATAAGCATAAAACTTATGGAGGTGCTCGATGTTCCAAGGATTAGGAAGCGGAATCCCATCCTTAGTTGCCAAGCGAACGCATCTGGGCCAGGATACTTTGATCACTCGGAAGGGACATTCCCAGCTGGGGGAAAGTTTGTTCATCCCTTCGCGAGTTAGTGTTTTCTGCAGCACCAGATCGCCTTCCTCGAGCTGTCAGTTGCGCACGTGCCTTTGATGATAGTGCCGGAGCGCTTGGTGATAGCGTGCATTTCTGACGGCTTTTTGGCACCTTCCCTCGTCGACAAGGTCAAGGTCTTCCCGCCGGAGCTGCTCTTGCGCAGCTTCGTCGAAGGTCTGGACCCGGAGGGACCCCATGGTGATCTCTGAAGGAAGGACTGCTTCAGCTCCGTACACCAAGAAGAAGGGTGTCTCTCTCTAGTTGACCGGTTAGGTGTTGTCCTGTTTGCCCACAATGTGGACGGAAGCTCTTCAATCCAGTTGGCTCCATGTTTTTTTAGACGCTCATATGTGCGCGTCTTTAGTCCTTTTAGATTTTCTACATTTGCTCTATCGGCTTGGCCATTACTTGCTGGATGAGCTACTGCGGTGTAGCTGAGTTGAATGCCGAGGTCCTCGCAATATTCTTGAAATGCAGCACTTGTAAATTGAGTTCCGTTGTCAGTTATGATTTTGTTTGGAACTCCAAATCTGCATATTATGGACATCAATAATTTGATAGCTGATTGCTTGTTAATTGTCACAACTGGGGTTGCTTCCGGCCACTTGGTAAACTTGTCAATGGCGACATACAGGAACCTATAACCTCCGACGTCTTTTGGGAATGGTCCCCAGATGTCCATGCCCCACATAGCGAATGGCCATGTAGGAGGTATCATTTGCAGTGATTGAGCCGTTGTGTGAATTTGCTTTGCGTGGAATTGGCACGCTTCACACTTTTTCACTAGCTCGTTTGCATCCTGGAGTGTTGTAGGCCAGTAAAAGCCATGCCGGAAGGCTTTAATGACCAACGTGCGGGAAGATGCGTGGTTCCCACACTCGCCTCCATGGATTTTCGTGAGAAGTTCACAGCCTTCTTCCCTTGTAATGCACCGCATTAGGACGCTGTTGGCACCATGCAGGTAGAAATCCCCTTCTACCATTGTGTATCTTTTAGACAACCTGATGATCCGGTCAGAGGATACACCATCTTCAGGAAGGATGTTGTCTTTCAAGTAGCTCTGGATCTCTGAGATCCATGCATCGGAGCTAACTTGGGCTTCTGAGTCTTGCATGTTGGGTTGCTCGGATCTTCCGATAGCACCTATGACACTTGGTTGACGCCATGGTAACAGGGCAACCGGGACCGCCAGCCTTGAGGTGCTGGTCTCGCCCCCTCTGCTCAGTTTGCCAGGCTGAGCTGTTGGTCTTGACAACCTTCGGATATAGATTCCGTCAGGAGCCGAAGCTCCGGTTGAAGCCTTCGTCGAGAGTTCGCTAGCTTAAGCGTTGTGAAGACGCTGAACATGGTGGAGATCAAGAACATTGAAGTCTTTCTGGAGCCTCTGTACTTCAATAAGATAAACAACTAGTTGGGGATTGTTACAGCAGCATTCACCTTTGACCTATTTGATGATGAGCTGTGAATCACCCTTCACCAACAACTATTTGACACCATAAGATAGTGCCACCTTGAGTCCGTAGATGAGAGCTTCATACTCTGACATATTGTTGGGCGCCTTGAAATCAAGGTGAACCATGCACTTGATCTTCTCCCCAGTCAGAGCAAGGAGAAGGATTCTAGCTCCGGTCCCCTGCTCTGCACGGAGCCGTCAAAATAGAGAGTCCAGTGAGGCTCAGTGAATACTGGAACCTTGGGTTCCGGTTTTTTCTCACTGAGGCCCCCAAGGTTTGATGGAGTGGGAGTCCATTCTGTCATGAAGTCAGCCAATGCTTGACTTTTGATTGCTTGTCGTGCCACGAGTTCTAGGTCAAACTCGGCCAACTCCGCTGCCCACTTTGCAATGTTCCCAGTAGAGTTGGGGTTATGCAAAATAGCACGTAGTGTAAAAGAAGTTACAACTGATATTTCGTGGGCTTGGAAGTAGTGACGAAGCTTACTTGAGGCAATAAGAACTATATAAAGCAGCTTATGCACCTCAATGTATCTTGTCATGGCGTCATGGAGTACTTCACCGATGAAGTATAGTGGGCGTTGGACGGTTAGGACCCTCTCGGAGGGGCCAGGAGCTTCTTCTCCATCGATCCGGTCCGTCTCAGAGGGGTTTGGACCTTCTGATTGAGCTTCCCAGACCCTTCCGGAGGGGTCCGAATCTTCTTTGTGTTCAAGCCAGACCTTGTCGGATGGGTCCGGCTCTTCATGAACAGCCGTTATAATTCCCTCAGAGAAGAGAGGTTGATCTTCTGGTACTCTTCTTGAATATCCGTGTCTAGGAGCTGGGATCCAAACTCGCCTTCAGGTAGCTCCGGACCCTCTCAGAAGGGTCCAGGCTCCTGAATTGGATGTGGCTCCGGTCTTTCCGCGACAAGGACCATGCTGACAACTTCGGTAGTTGCAAAAATGTAAAGCAATAAAGGTTCACCAGGATTTGGAGCTACCAAGATTGGTAGTGTGGTGAGGAGCTGTTTCAGCTCTTGAAACGCTTTTTCTGCTAATTTAGACCAATGAAATGGTCCAGACTTCCTCAAGAGTTTCAAAAAGGGTAGCGCCCATTCTGCCAGTCTTGAGATGAATCGTCTAAGCGCATCTAGACATACTGTTAACTTCTGGACATTCTGATGCGGGTTGGGGGCTGAATATCATATATAGCCTTGATCTTTGTCGGATTTGCTTCAATTCCTTGGTGAGTCACCAAGAAACCTAGAAGCTTCCCGGAGCTAACCCCAATGACACATTTGTCCGGGTTCATCTTGGTGCGCGTGATGCGCAGCTTGTCGAGGACAGCTTGTAAATTGTCAAGGAGTGACTCCTTGTTCTTGGTCTTCACGACGATTTCATCGACGTACACCTCCACCAAGTCTCTGATTAGCTCTCCGAATGTTTTGTACATAGCTCGCACGAATGTTGAAGCGGCATTTCTGACACCAAAGGGCATGGCAGTATAACAATACAATCCATCTACTGTTATGAAGGCAGTATGTTCTTCATCTTCCTTAGACATTTGGATTTTATGATATTCAGAATATGCATCTACGAAACACAATATCTCACACCCGGAGGTGGAGTCCACTATCTGATCTATCCTAGGTAGTGGAAATGGATCCTTTGGACATGCCTTATTTAAGGTGGTGTAGTCGATACACATCCGAAGCTTCCCGCCAGCCTTGGGAACCATGACTAGGTTTGCCAGCCATTTAGGATGAAACACTTCCCAGATGAAACTAGCTTCGAGAAACTTCCTGATTTATTGTCGAATTAAGTTTTGCCGCTCGATTGATTGTTTCCGGGGCTTCTGGTGTACAGGTCGTGCGTTGGTATAAATCTCCAGATTGTGCTCAATGACCTCCCTAGGGATCCCAGGCATTTGTGACGGTTGCCAAGAAAACACATCGACATTAGCCCGGAGGAAAGTGATGAGCGTGTGTTCCTATTTGTTGTTCATACCTCCTGATATACGAGTAGTCTGAGTAGCATCGGAACCAATTTGGACGATTTGACGGGAATGTCGATGTTGTCTGTTGCACACGAGGTGCGGAGGTAGAGCCTTGATGACAAATGCTGGGTGAGTTCGGAGCTAACTCCTTACCGGATGCTTCCTCCTGTGCTGTAGCAAGCGCATGGAGTTCCTCCAATGCAGTGATTCCTATAGTGCGATCTCCGCGGATCCGAAAACGACCACAGATGTTGGCATCTTCAACACTATGTAGCCGTAGTGGGCGGCGGCCATGAACCTATACAAGGCAGGCCTGCCAAAAATGGCATTGAACAGCGGACTTATCTGTGCGATGTCGAAGACCAACTTCTCAGTTTTGTAGTTCTACCGAGTCCCGAAGGTCACGGGAAGTGTGATGGAACTGAGAGGGGTAATGGCCCTCGGACCTACTCCAGAAAAAGGTCAAGAGGGGCGAAGGTCCAAAGCTCAGAGCTGGAGCTTTACGAAGGCCTCAAAGCTTATGAAGTTCAGCCCTGCACCTCCTTCCACCATTACATAGTGGAGTTGAATATTGTTAATGGTCGGAGACACCATCAACGGAAGTTGGCCAGCTCCGATCATGTTGCGGGGGAAGTCCAAAGCATCAAAAATGATGGGAGTGTCCATCCACATCCGATGCGGTTCCGCCCTGGCGGTTGGAGCTGCAGCGGCCATGTCCCGACGCATTGTCTTGAGGATGCAGTGAGATGTGTTGTCCCAAGAACCACCATAAATGGTGTTCATGGTCTTTTGACGGTCGTTGTCGGTCGGAGTCGTCGTCGTCGACGGTGATGTAGACAACCTTCAAAACCTTCTTGGGGTCCTAAAAGCCTAACTCCTCCTCAGCCGAAGCTTCGTCGACTTTTTGCTTTCCTTCCCATTGACAAAAAGGAGCTTATTCTCGGCGCTTGTTGTAGCGCTCGACAAGGTTTCAGACCTCTCGCATTCATCCAGACTGTGCTTGACCGTATTGTGGATCGGACACCATACTTGGAGCTGCCACCATCTTCTGACGATGGTCGAGGTCGTTTCTCGCGGCGTGGCCCCCGGCCACCCGGAGCTGCAACAGCCGCAACAGTAGGTGCGCCAGCCGACAGCTTCTTCTTGTTGTTGGGCTTCTTTTTCTTTTTGCCACCTCATGATGTAGTGGCTTCAGTCTTGGAAGATTTCTTGTTAGCCTCTAGAGGGGGTTTGGAGTGCATCTCACGGCCCTCCGCAGCTTTAGCACATTCGTTTGCTAGGCTGAAGAGTTCTGTGACACTGGTGACTTCTTTGATTGCCAACTTCACCAACATCTTTTTGTACCGAACGCCCTGTCTGAATGCAACAATAATAGAGGCACTCGAGATGCATGGGATGGTATTGCGTACTTGAGAGAATCGCTGGATGAAGGATCACAGTGACTCTTTCATTTTTTGCTAGATAGCAAAAAGGTCTATTTGATGTCAGGTCGAGTGTATGAACTCCCGAAATTAGCGGTGAGCTGTTGGCATAGTTCTGCCCAACTGTTGATGGAGTCAAGTGGGAGGCTCATAAACCAAGACCTAGTTGTAACACCCTCATTTTCATGCATCATGCCCTACATGCACTCATATACATGTTTAACATTAGCCCACAACAAGAGGAACGAGGTTAACATTGATTCGGAGCATTTAAAATTGATTTGGAGCAAAACCGCACTTAAAACGCAGGAAAGTGCGGACTAGTCCGATTTTACTGAGGACTAGTCCGATTTCTCTCTGACTAAAAACGGACTTGTCCATTTTTGCTGCAGACTAGTCCGATTTTGGCTCTGGAAACTTTCGGACTTGTCCGATTTTGTGCGGACTAGTCCGATATTCCATGAATCCTTGAAAATTTGTGAAGTCCCTGGACTTTTCCGGACTAGTCCGGTGTTCCAGCGGACTTGTCCGTTTTTCCTCTCTGTTCAAATTCGGACTTGTCCGATTTTTGGCCAGACTTGTCCGATTTTCTCTCTGGACGACTTCGGACTAGTCCGGTCCTGTCCGGACTTGTCCGATATTTCGTGACTCCAAGATTGACCTTTCGTTTTACGACTTGTTTCTTGGGTTTCACGTGAAGTGGGCCTAGGGACGTCGTGCCCAACTCTTTTAGAGCCCATGTGGAACTCTAAACCGGCCTCTACTCATCCCAAAACTCAAGATCCATCTAACCCTAGTCTCCACCCCTATATAAACAACCCCACCCCTTGGTTTGACATCTATTTGCCACTTTTCCACCCACCCAAACCCTAGTTCGTGGGGAGCCACCATCAAGGAGGGAGGAGAAGATCCCAAGCAAGAGGAAGAAGAGGAGGAAACGAAGGAGGATCAAGATCTCCACCAAGTTTCGTCCTTCACCACCAATTCATCTCCAAGTTCATCACCAACCCTAGATCATCAAGATCCAAGTGTTCCCTCCAAGTTTCTTGGTTCATTGGAGTTCTAAACACCTGGTATACCTTCTATTCTCTTTTCCTTATGTGAATTCAACCCCTAATCTCCAAATTCACATCGATCTAGAAAACCCTAATCTGCTGATCTCGTCAAGTGCGGACTTGTCCGGTTCCTGGCGGACTAGTCCGATCTTTCTGGTTAAATTGTGTTGAATTAATTCTAAAATTTGACCTAATCGACCCCAAACCTGTATAAACTTGTTAAAATCTACTAGAGCTAGTTAGTGATCATTAAAAGCAATGAAGTAACAAGTTCTACCTTGCATTTGCATCAATCATGCATGTCATGTCATATTGAGTAATATTTGTGCCCTCTTTGATTGTGTTTCTTGTTTTTTATGTTTATTGTGTGGATTAGACGGATTTGCGCTAGAGAGTGCCGCGGAGGATCTACAACATCAAGAGTTTGAAGGCTTTGACCCTAATCAACAGCAAGAGCAAGGCAAGTGTCCTTGAAGCATATTGATCCTGTTTTAAAATAAATGTTTTGTTTGCAAAACTGCATGCCGTGTCAATTTGATGGGAATCCTATGATAGGAAGTTTACTAGACTTGTTAAACCACCCTTGTCACCTGGAATTTATGGTAGAGAGTCGGGAAGGGTTTTTACCTTTTTGCTTCGCTTAATCAACTGGGATGGGAAACAACTATATCACTCAATTTAATTATGCATGGATGAGATTATGGTTAACATGAACTGGTTAAACATGGTATGGTAATGGATGATCTAAGCAAGCCTGGTATGTGGATGGGTTGGATGTTATGGTGGTTTGCTTGCTTTAGATCTAAGGACCGGTTCATGCGAGAATAAGCCAGGACTACAGTGCCACCACGAGGCCAAGTATGGGTGCGGCGTAGCTGATTAATTAGGGCTTTGCTAGTGCTGTTTGGACCATTGTGGATGCTCGGGGAAGGGGTAGTCGGATTGGGTTTGTTGATGATTGGTGGGACTACCCTGGGATCCGAATGGCTCAAGAGGGGGCCCTTGGTTGAAGATGTGCTCTGCGGGAGACATCGCCACCGGTGAAACCTCAGTGGGGTCTAAATAGGCTAGTAATTCCTTTGTAGAGGCTATTTTGTGATCTCTTGGCCACACACCAACGGAAGTGTGTAATGTGACCGACGGGTCATAGGCATAAGGGAGATTCTTAGTCGCCGAAAGGTGATGGAATCACGAACACGTGGGTAAAGAGGTACAAACTCTGCAGAGTTAACTAAAACTATCATGATAGCCGTGCTCCCGGTTATGAGCACCTGGACAACTTCCATGATTAGGGGGAAATTGGAATTTGGGATGGTTATGGTTTGGTAATGGTTATGGATGGTTATGGATTAATCTCTGGTATTGAATATGGTTATTGGCAATGGTGAAATCTGGACTTATTGATGATGGTAATGAATTCAGTTTGGTATTATGGTATTACTTATGATTATGTTGGGATTACTTCACATACTTATACTATATTGCCTTTCAAATGTTTTAATGTACTTTTCAGCACTTTACCATTATTATTGTCGTCATTTGAATCAGCCACATGTCATACTTTCCACACTTGCTGAGTACGACATGTACTCACTCTTGCAATACCCACCCCAACAGTTGCAGGTCAGGACTGGGAGTTTAATGGCGATAATGCGGAGTTCTAGGCCGTGTCTACCGTCAGCTTTGCCTGTGGTGTTGATTGGAGCTGCGCATACATACCCTGTCGCTTATGTTGCATAGTTGCTTTAGTTTGCTTAATTAGTTTATTTCTGCTGCATTAGTTGAACTTGTCATTAATATTCATTAGAGCTTGTGTTCGAGGATAATATGGTTTGTGTAATAAATCTGATAATAAATCTTGTTCTGTGGCAATTTTCTGTATACTCTTTTGTGATTGCACTCGTATATGTGTGATGAACATCCTGGGCACACATATGCGTTAGCTTGGTTCATTTTCGGAACCGGGCGTCACAGATTGGTATCAGAGCACAGGTTGACCGTAGGATGCAGCCTAGATAGAATGGACACTTTAGAGCACATAGGAGCACTCAGGAATCGATGTGTTTTTGCTTGGAGTGTTGCATGCTATATATATTGCTTGCTTGTGTGCTTAATAGAGGATTTTGGGATGCTTTAGCATTGCCATGTCCACCTAGGCTAGTGTAGCTAGTTGTTTAGTTTCATATCCCTTGATGCATATAGTTGGGGCGTTTTCTAATTCTTACCTACTGCTTTTCTTCAGATGGTGAGGACTCGCAACCAGAGGGATGGAAATGATGAGGAGGAGAACAATGGAGTACCTCAGAGCAACAATGGGCAAGGATCTACTCAGGGAGCTATCAACATCGAGCAGCTATTGGCCATGCAAAACCAGCTCATGCAGACCATGATACAGACTATGGGACAGCTGCAGGCTGGCAATATCAACAATCAGCCCCACATGCCTCCACCGCCACCCCCACCCCCTCATAACCGATTGGGAGAGTTTATGAGGACTAGGCCACCAACCTTTGCTCAAGCCGCAGACCCTATGGATGCGGATGATTGGCTCAAGTCCGTGGAGAAGAAGCTAGCCATTGTCCAATGCAGTGACCGAGAGAAGGTGCTATTTGCTTCTCATCAACTCGTTGGAGCAGCTGCAGATTGGTGGGATTCTTATTGCAATGCTCATGAGAACCAAGAGAGAATTACCTGGGCGGAATTCAAGGAGAGTTTCCGTTCTCATTATGTGCCGGAAGGTGTTATGCTCTTGAAGAGGCAAGAATTTGAGAACTTGAGACAAGGAAGATCAAGCGTGAGTGAATAACTCAATAAATTCACTCAACTCTCAAGATATGCGCCTGAGGATGTTAGCCGGGACAGCTGGAAGCAATACTTGTTCATGAGGGGATTGAACAATACGATCCAAGTGCAATTGCTCAACTGTGATTATGTCAATTTTCAGAAGCTTGTGGACAAAGCAATTGTGGTCGAGAACAAGATCCGTGAGATGGAGCAAGAAATCAAGAGGAAGGCACCATATCAAGGACAGCAACAAGGAAGTAATGTGCGCCCTCGCTTTGCGCCACCCAATGCGCCTCATTACAGCTCCTCTATTCCTGCTCAGCGCCCTGGATATGCACCGCGCCCAACTCAGTTTGTGCAGCAGCGCCCTGTTATGCAAGCACCTAGGCCTCCAATGCCTTATGCACCTCGTGCTGATTTTCCTGGAGCCAATGCTCAAAACCAAGCTCGTCCCAATAATTCTGGTGGAGTTAAGAAGTGCTATACTTGTGGAGAAGCTGGACACTTTGCACATCAATGTCCTAAGTCGGGCCTTGGTCAAGGAAGCAATGCATCGAGGCAAAACCCAAGACCTAATGGAGGACAGCCACAAGGAAGCCGTGGACAGCAGAACTTTGCTCGTGGCAACGTGAACCATTTCTCTACGGAGGATGCTCAACAAGCGGATGACGTGGTCATTGGTATGTTTCTCGCCAACTCCAACCCCGCGACTATGTTATTTGATTCTGGAGCATCGCATTCATTCATTGCATCAAAGTATGTTGCCAAGTATAGTTTGCCTATCTCTCATATGAAGTTTACTCTATTGGTTAAGTCTCCTGGAGGAGAGATGAGGACAAATATAGTATGTCCAAAAGTAAGCCTTAGAATAAGGGGGGTAGACTTCTCCGCCAACCTCATTGTTATAGATTCTCAAGGGTTGGATATTATACTTGGTATGGACTGGTTGAGGAAGCACAATGGAGTTATTGAGTGTGCCACAAAGACGGTGAAGTTGACTAATGAAGAAGGGATCACCGTAGAATTTGAAGCAACCCAACATGCACCGAAGCAATTAGAGCTAAATCATATGGACGCTGTCGCAATTGAGGAGATTCCGGTGGTGTGTGAATTTTTGGATGTTTTTCCGGACGAGTTGCCAGGTATGCCACCCGATCGAGACATTGAGTTTGTTATTGATTTAATACCTGGAACTGCACCTATAGCTAAGAGGCCATATAGGATGCCTCCTATGGAATTAGCGGAGCTCAAGAAGCAGATTCAAGAGCAATTAGAAAAGGGTTTCATTCGCCCTAGCTCTTCGCCTTAGGGAGCGCCTGTTCTATTTGTGGACAAGAAGGACGGATCCCAAAGGATGTGTGTGGATTACCGAGCTCTCAACGAGGTAACAATCAAGAACAAGTACACCTTGCCACGCATAGAAGACTTGTTTGATCAGATGAAGGGTGCTTGTGTCTTCTCTAAGATTGACTTGAGGTCAGGATACTTTCAAATGAAGATTAGACCATCGGACATACCTAAGACAGCTTTTAGAACACGGTATGGATCTTATGAGTACACCGTGATGTCATTTGGATTGACAAATGCGCCTGCTTACTTTATGTACCTCATGAATAAGGTCTTCATGGAGTACTTAGATAAGTTCGTTGTGGTGTTTATTGATGATATCATGATCTACTCGAAGGATGAGAAGGAACATGAGGAACACTTGAGGCTTACGTTGCAGAAATTGAGGGAGCATCAATTGTATGTCAAGTTCAGTAAATGTCAATTCTGGTTACGGGAAGTTTCCTTCTTAGGCCATATTATTTCCGGAGGAGGAGTATCAGTTGACCCAGGGAAGGTGAGAGATGTGTTGAAGTGGGAACCGCCGCAAAATATCAAGGAAATAAGGAGTTTTCTTGGGATGGCTGGGTATTACCGTAGATTCATCAAGGATTTTTCCAAGATAGCCAAGCCTATGACGGAGTTGCTGATGAAGGGAAAGGCATTCCAATGGACTCAAGCTTGTCAAGAGAGTTTTGAGGAGTTGAAGAAGCGGTTGACAACAACCCCAGTTTTGGTATTGCCGGATGTAAGCAAGAGTTTTGACATTTATTGCGATGCATCAAGACAATGGCTTGGATGTGTATTGATGCAAGAAGGTCAAGTGGTCGCCTATGCGTCAAGACAATTGAAGAAACATGAGCAGAATTACCCCACGCACGATTTGGAACTCGCGGCCGTGGTACATGCATTGAAGATTTGGAGACACTATATTCTTGGACATAGGTGTGAAATTTACACGGATCATAAGAGTTTGAAGTATATTTTCACACAAACAGATCTGAACTTGAGGCAACGAAGATGGTTAGAGCTCATCAAAGATTATGATTTGGGGATCAACTATCATCCGGGAAAAGCCAATGTAGTGGCCGATGCTTTGAGTAGAAAAGGAGTAAGTCATCAACTCACGGTTCGAGAGTTACCATTCGAGTTATGTAAGGAATTTGAACGGTTGAACCTCGGGTTTGTAAATGAGATGGAGATGATGGAGTTAAATCCAACCTTGGAGCAAGAAATTCGAGAAGCACAAACCACGGATGAGGAGATCAAGGAAATCAAGGAAAGAATCAAAGAAGGAAGAGAATTCAGATTTGATGAAGACGAACATGGTACCTTATGGCTTGGAAAGAGAATCGTTGTGCCTAATGTAAAGCATATTCGGGAGACAATATTAAAGGAGGCACTTGACTCGCCTTACTCGATTCACCCCGATTGTACGAAGATGTACAAGGACTTGAAGGCTTGCTATTGGTGGGATAGCATGAAAAAGGACATAGCTGAATATGTAGCGTTATGTGATGTGTGTCAACGAGTCAAGGCGGAACATCAAAGGCCGGCCGGACTATTGCAACCGTTGAAGATTCCGGAATGGAAGTGGGAAGAAATTGGTATGGACTTCATAGTTGGGTTACCACGTACTCAGTCCGGATATGACTCAATTTGGGTAATTGTGGATCGCTTAACCAAGTCAGCTCATTTTGTCCCTGTGAAGACCAAATATACAGCCGCACGATTGGCCGAAATATACATGGAGCATATTGTGTGTCGACACGGAGTACCGAAGAAGATAGTCTCGGATAGAGGTTCTCAATTTACCTCCAGATTTTGGCAAAAATTGCATGAAGCTTTGGGAACGAGGTTGAATTTTAGTTCAGCATATCATCCTCAAACGGCGGACAAACCGAGAGGACAAATCAGATTTTGGAGGACATGTTAAGAGCTTGTGCTTTAAAGCATGGGAAAAGTTGGGACAAAAGCTTGCCATACGCAGAATTTTCATACAACAATAGCTACCAAGCAAGCTTGAAAATGTCACCATATGAAGCGCTTTATGGGAGGAAGTGTAGGACACCTTTATTCTGG